>OZ023273.1:129393696-130116124 GCA_964007475.1 Hybos culiciformis | reverse complement strand
ATTCGGTGAATTGCTATTCGGTGAATTGCTCATTCGGTGAATTGCTCATTCGGTGAATTGCTCATTCGGTGAATTGCTATTCGGTGAATTGCTATTCGGTGAATTGCTATTCGGTGAATTGCTATTCGGTGAATTGCTATTCGGTGAATTGCTTTCGGTGAATTGTCCGGATCCCATTGTATACTGCTTTAATGTGCATGGGAGAGGTAGTTGCAAAGAGAGAATATAGAGATAATTTATAATAAAAAATAAAGATAAAAGAAATGGAGGGAAATATTCCACGTTAATCATTCTTTAATTTCCCTTTCTTTTACAGATAAAAGAAGATTTGGGAAATATTCCACGTTAATTCTTCTTTAATTTTTCTTTCTTTTACAGAGAAAAGAGGATTTGGGAAATATTCCACGTTAATTCTTCTTTAATTTCTTTTTCTTTTACAGATAAAAGAGGATTTGGGAAATATTCCACGTTCATTTTATTTATTTTATTTCTTTCTTTTAGAGATAAAAGGAAAAAAGAGAAATATTGTGAGTGTGAGTGATATTATTTTTGTTTATAGTATTACGCAGTTCAAAATGAAGAATATAAATACAATACAGAGCAATGTAAATACAATTTACATCACAGGGAAATGTAAATACAATTTACATTCCTGTATAATTGCATGTGTATTGATGCATGTAATGGACCATTTACCGAGCTAAATTTGCGAATGTAAATACAACTTACCGAAGCCATGCGCATTAAAATATATTTTTTGTTATCCGGTATAAATTGATGAAATTTACATTACAAAATTAAGAACAAGCAAAAGTGGATTTATACTTGTTTTGGGTTGTTCTAAAAAAGACAATACTTTCCTATACCTAATCCTATATTTTTTATCTGTTACTAATATCTTATTTTAATTGAACGCTTCTTAAATATCGAAATTTAAGATACAAAATGCTAATATTTTTGAATATTATTATAATAAATATGTAAAGTAAGTTCACATTCTTTGAAAATTATGATTTACTTCTAGATGTAATTGGTAAAAACCTTGTTTCGAACTGAATAATGAAATCTAAAATGTATCAACCTTATTTTATGGAAATTCACTCTATCTGCCAACATAAAGCTGTATAATCTTGGTGAAAGGTTACTATTTAATTAACTACTCTATTTTAGAGAAAGCTAATACCGAGGCTAATACCTTGAAAAATTATAATCAAATATACACTGTAAAAACGTCGATTTGTACAGAGTAATTATACTACATTTAATGTAGGATTTCTGTTTCAAAATTGAAGCTAAATTGCTACCTCGTAGAGTAATTTTACTTGTATAGGAAAATTACTTCAATTTTAAAGTAAATAAAAATTGTGCTTCAATTCTAAAGTAAATTCAGTAGTTATATAAAATAATTAATAATTTCCGTTTTGTTTGTTGCAAATTATTGTCATTTAACATTACATAGTTAGTAATTTAATTAGGTATTTTTTGACTTTTACAAAATAATTTGAATAATGATTTCATTTAAATTAATTTTGAAATAGATTTATTTAGTTCCTCGAATAGGAATTTCAAATACTGAAGAAATAGTTTGAGCTTTATATTCAGTGGTTGTTTTTGGTACAGAGCTCTCTTTTGCTTTGTTTGGCTAAAATATCATTGTTACAAGTTACAAGTTGGTAAAAACATATGTTTTTACAGCTTCACGGGTCAAAATTTTTACATAACAAAGTATTTTAATTAAAAATTTGTTCGAAAACTTCGAATGTTACATATATCAAAAATTATTAACATGAATTATAATATATTTTTATTAAAAGTAACCAACCATATAAGAAGTAGTATTAATCCCATTCGTTTCACGTGATTTGAGCTTTTTTTTTTAGGAACAATGAAGTAATATAAAATATTAAAAAAATGTATGACGAGTTTTGAAGAGGTGACAAAGTTCAGAAATGAAATTGTGAGGAATCGATAAAATAATGAAAAAATTTTTAAATTATATTTAAATTTAAGCTTGAAAATTAACTGGTAGTTAAGGTAAAAAAAAATTTCAAAATTATGATTTAGAAGTTTGTGGTTCAAAAAATAAAATTACTTATCAATAAAATTTAAAAATAGAATAAAAATTTTATATTGAATTAAATTGATCTCTTTGTTCATTTAACTCTTTTATAATGATTAATAATTGAGTATAGGTTATAGGAAGTTCTATGTACAGGGCCTGTGAGATACACTTGGAGGCCCAGGCAGACAACATACGGGCCCCTCTGATCGACTTAATGAAAAAAATTAGAAGTAGTTTTAATGGAGTTAAAAAAAACTAAGTCTTAGAGGTTAAATCAATTTTAGAGAAAAACTATTTAAGTTTAAACTTTTGAAAAAGTGAAATACGACTAAGTACTAATCAATTAGTAATTTGTACTTAATAAACTTTTAAATAATAATTTAAACTAATGTTACAACTCAAATCATAATAAATATTTTACCAAGTTTTGAAATCATAATAATGAACCAAAAGAATGAAATCATAATATTGTGCAGTTAGTTGTTTGTTGCGTACGTTAAAGTGCGAAGTAAACTTTTTGATCGTTTTGTATAATGTTGTTTAGAGGCCCCTTAAATTAAGAAGCCCATGTCAAAAGGCTCTCCTGAGCCCTCTTCCTGGGCCTGTATTGATATATATTATATATGCACATGTATATATACAATATAATTTTATCAATTAATAATACAATTATGCATTTGTTATTCCCATTTTTATTGTATAATGATTAAAAAATAAATTCTGATAATTTTTATAAATTAATCTCAATGAACTTTGTTCAAATGCAATACAAAATAATTGAAGAATTATATATGTATTTTATTCTTCAATTAAAAATTACGAAGTTTTATTTCCACAGATAAGCCAGTTTACTACGAAAAAAAATATTATTTTAATTTAAAATGATTGTAAATACCAATATATTTACGTTTGGTAACACTATTATATTTTATAATATTATTAGGCTTTATGAAATGTATTTAACTGCAGGTGGAGATTCATATGAAAATTAAGAATAACAATATTTCAATTTTTACCTGAAAAAACATAGTTATGTATTTCGAACAATAATACAATAATGGAAAATATATATGGTGGCTTCCACATTTACAAATTCCGATTCCAAAATAACAAACTTTGTGTCGTCAACTTTACTTTGTTAAGAAAATAAAAATGTAATATTATTTTTAAATTAAATAAAATATTTTTAATCATTTTTAAACATTTTATTTGTCATTTTTATTTAACAAAAATAGGTTTTTTTTTTTTGTAAAACAAATTTGTTTAAAATTATAATATATTTCAACAAAAATAAGAAGAACAAAAAAAATTAAGCAAAATTATTTTTAATTATTAAAAAAAAAATTAAAAATATAACATTTTTAAAATTTTCATTAGTTTTTAAAGCTTGTTTTTATCATTTTAAAATTCTTTAAAAGATTTTATTTAAATATTTTTTATTTGTAACATTTTTGTTATGAATTTTTAAAATTAAATAAAATTTGTATTTTAATAAATTATTAATTTATAAATTCTATTATAGGAATTTTTTATTCACAAAGAATAAGTATTAAAAAAAAATGTATTTTATTTAAAAACTAATTTTTAAAACATTTATTTAAACAAAATTAAAAATCAGTTAACAAAAATATATATAATATGTATATAAAAATGTTCGTAAAATACATAAATAATTATATGTCCCATCAGTTCATTGATATTATATTGATATTAGAAGCACTGTCGCACTGAATGGACTTTTTTCTTTAATTTCGGAATATATTTTAAATTTTTTTATTTAAATTTTTTCTACTATTGTAAAAAATAAATTAATATATAATAATTATTAAGTAAAGCGTTAATTATTAAATTAAAACAATATTAATTATAAAACATTTATTCTATGGAACAAAATAAGAAAAAAAAAATTATTTTTTTTTCATCAAAAATTTTTAATATTAATTGTCAAAAAAATTGTGTCATTTGTACATCTTTGGTGTTATCATATTATAACAGAATGATTGAATTGAGAAAGAATGTCAGATTTTATACGAAGTAGAACTAATAATTTTTCGATACAATATTTTTTAGATACAATATTTGAATAAGATTTTATTAAAATAATCAATTCCAGTATTATTTTAATAAAATATAATTTTGCACAATATTATTCTTTAATAAGTCAATGGATTCATTATATATAATTCATTATATATAATAAATTGATAATAGATACCTTAATAAAATAAAAAAAAATAAACAATTAAGAAAGTATTAATATGAAATTTTTATAATATTACAATACAGACCATAGTTTCTCAAACGGTTCAAAAATCTATCTTTAAATTAACTAAATTACATAATTTGACCTTGCTGTGAAAATTGAATTCTTCAAAATTAAAATAATTAATAACTTTCATGTGATAAAATAAGCGCCAAGAATAAATTTATGAACTACATTCTAATTTTTTACCAGTCATTCGTATATGAAAAATGCTATTAATTTTTCTAATTATCAGCTAAAATTTATGGCAGCAATGTATGTAATTTAGCTTTTTGCGTCATCATAAAAGAAAAATTTTTAGAAAGCCTTATACATTGTTCATTAGAACAATTTTTAAAAAGAAACATTAAATTTTAATTTTCTTCTCTCTGGAATTATTAATAATTAAAAAAAAAATCGGAAAAATAATAGTATGTATATTTAATTGAAAGATAGATTTGAAAATTTATTTACATAAGTTGATTCTGGCGAAAAAGATATTTAGACGAAAATAAAATATAAAATTTTCAAAGACAAAAATAAGTATATATAAACAATTTTAAAACTTCTATTAGTTATTAAAAAATAAAAAATTTACGAGACATTTAATAGTTTTACGATGATTGTAATACAAAACACATAAAACTTTTTTTACATCAATAAAACATGTAAATTATCTAAGCTATTAGTGAAAACAATAATTTTTCAAACAATAATTTCCTAAAACGAGTAATGTTTCACATTTCACAATTTAAAAAAAAAAATTCGTAATATAACAATTATGTATTAATATTAACATGATTTTTCAAATTATTATGCTTTTGGTTACAAACAATGATAAAATAGACTAGTTTTAATTTTTTTATTCTTGGAAAATATTTCATTTTGATGTGAACCGAGTGAAATCTGTATTGAGGGCAAGCAAAATAAATGCAGAAATTAGTTGTATAAAATTTAATCTTGAAATGCTCTTCTAAAAATCTATTTTTAATTACAGTAAACATTTACTCTTACAAATTTTTTTATGGAACATAAATTTTGTCTGCAACATATTTGGTTACAATGTTTTGTTTGTCCGTTTTCCGCTGTCCGAATCTCAAATTTACTAATTATAAAAAAATTAACTTAAATGCAACAAGCGAGAACACCTTAAATCTGAATAATGAAATAAAAAGAAAATAAGTTTTTTTTTTAGAATTATTCATATTTTTTCATTAAATTAGTTATTTAGTATTTAAAAAATTATTGTTTTTGTGTCATTTATTAAGATAATTGATTTTTTTTTCAAAAAAAAAACTCCTTATAAAGTTTATTTTTTAATTTATTGCATTAAATAAACTAATTTAAAAAAATTTACATTTCGCAATATGTATTGTATATTTTTCGTAAATGGAAAAATTTTTAACCAAGAAACTAAATTTGAATTCGGAAGTTGAAGCTTTTATTGACGGCTATTCTGATATTCTTTATTTTCTTATGATAGACTATTAAAAAATAGAACTTCATAATTCTTTGTTAACAGCCTTTTAATCGTTCAATACTCCTGATTGAATTTTCGAAAAAAGGCAAAGTATTAAATTTTGCAGCATACTCAGTACAAAATTATTATTTTAGAAAAATGTTAATAATTTATTTTTAATCATATCTGAAAAAACTGTTTTGTTTTGCTTCAAATTCCGGAAAAATTTAACTAAAAGGAGAAATTAATATATTTTCAAACATTTTACAAAAGTAAAATCAATTTCTCCTCGAAAATGATATTTTTTTTTTGTAAAATTCTTAAACGCTTAATTAGAAATGATATAAATTAACTATACAATATTAAAATTACAAATACACAATTTCAATATATAGAATGTTTCATTCGTAAAAAAAATATAAATCACATAATACAACATACTCTAATTTTTATATTTTTATGTTATGTATCAATTTATAAAATTCAATTAATTTTTTTTTTTTTTTCATAAAATTCATTCAATTGAGATCTTTCTTGTAATATGATCATTATGTATTAAAACAAGAGAACCAACTAAAGCAACTAATGCTCTATCTAACCATGTAACTGGATTTGGATAAATCAAACCACCTTCATAGAAACCTAAATGTCCTCCATGTGCAACTTCAACATAAGCAATTTTCTCACGAGTATCTAAAATTATAAAAAAAGAATGTAATTAATTTTTCTTCGACTCTGAAAGGTTCGTTCCAAACCGAAATTATTGAGCCTAAAAAATTTTGGCGAAGAAAATATGAATGGAAGAAAAATAATTACCAGCGATTTCTCGAATTGGAATTAATAAATCTTCAGGCACGAGTGGATCATCTTTTGAATTTACAAAGATCATTGGTTTTTCTATATTATCCAAATAATTTATGGATGAGCTCCATTTGTACAATTCAGTGACAGATGAAAAATTATATATTCTTCTTGTGTAAGCCTCATCTAATTCAGGTAATGTAGCTGCAGAAATTATTTCTTTTTCGTTTAAATTGAAACGAGCTTTAACACTATCTGCCAGCAACATTTGACGATGCCTCATAATAATATTTTTAACATTTTCAGTCATTACATATAAATAAAATCTTCGGAAATTTTGCCAATTCAATAACCATTTTGTGCCTCTAAAAATATTTAGAAAAAAAGAATTATTTTCAATTATGAAAAAAAAAAATTCGAATAAAAACTTACTCCACAGCATTGTAACCTTGACAAATTGAAATGCCACCAATTACTTGTTCTGGATGAACAACGGATTTTTCACCCAAATATTTTGTAACAAGATTCCCTCCTAAACTAAATCCTACGACTACAATATTTGTGGACGGATATTTTTTATTTAAACTTGTAACCATATCTGAAAAATCGCCTGTATGTCCTACAAATTAAAATAAAACTATTTTGAAATAATTCTCATTAGAGTCATATATTGTAACTTACCATAAGTAAATATTCTTGTTGAAGTAACTTGAACACTTGATAAGGCCCCAATATGGTTAAGAACAGCACATCTATAACCATGACATTGTGCATAATGTACAAAAGTTCTTACATAAACACTTTCAGATGAATTTCCAATACCAGGACAGATTGCAACAGTAATATCATCTGTAAAGAAAATTAACGTATTATAAGCTCAGTTATTGAAGGTGAAATTTTTAGTTCTGTGTGAGTCATGTTATCATGTTTCAGTTTTATTGAATATATTTTCTCATTGATCTTTCGATAGTACCGTATTGTATTTAGTTATTTTTCAGTAGAATTAATAAAACTGAATACGTAAATTGATTTACTTACCCTCAAATTCGTTTAACGGTTGATATAAATCGTAAGTTAAAGTCGAACCATCAGAAAGTGATAAATACACTCGTTCTCCTAGTGGCCAAGGACATCTGACTCGACCAACTATACTGTGTATCACAGTTTGCATGTGCCCACTAAAACCCCACAGTCGAGTTGGAACATAACTGAAATGATAAAAATAGTTTTTTTTAATCATTAAAAGCAATTTTATTTAATTGAATTTTTTTAAAGCAATAAAATATAAATAATCTAATAAATTTCTCTATATACTTAGTAATAATTATTTTTCTCAATTTAATTTAAACCGATTTGTTATAGTTAAGCTTTTTTATGATATTGATAAATAAGAATAAAGGCTGTATTCCACTGTCTGTTCAATGCACAGATATCTGCTCAAAAAAATCTGCTCAAAAAATGAACAAATTCGACTTTGTACAAATTGCTTTGCTCAATGTATTCCATTGTCTGTGCAATTGCACAAATTTTTATCTGTATAATGTATGCACAAACAAATGTCTGTACATAGAGTTTGTTCATATATTCCATTGTCTGCTCGCATAAAGTATGTACATTGAAAAAAAAAGTTTGTTCAATTGGAAACCAAAATTTATAAAGATCATTTATAATTTTTAAAAATTATATTATTAAGAATTTTTTTTTTATAAATTATTAACTTAAAAATTCATCACGAAATCAATGGATTTAGAACAGCAAGTACGAAAAAAGATATAGAGAGTGAACAAGAAATTGCAGCCGTATTTGTGGTGCTTGGATCCTGTTATCTTCTACAAAAAAAATGCGAAATGATAAAAATCCAATTTTAGTGTTTCGCAGTTATAACAAAAATTTTTGTTATAACCGCGAAACTCATACAAATTCCAGTTTCTCGGTTATGACAAAAAATTTTCGCGGTTATGGCATTCGCGGTTATGTCAGTTCACCTACATTTAGTACGGCCAACATTCGTTTTTACTCACATACTATAAATAGTGTCGTTTTAAAAATGACATTATTCATACGATCAAAAAACGACTTTATTCATGTAGAAATAATGTCGTTTAGAAGCGACATTATTTATACAAAAAAAAACGACCGATCATATGATAAATAATGTCGCTTTAAAAGCGATATTATTTATACAAAAAAAAAACGACTTTATTCATATATAAATTATAACGTTCCTGAAAGCGACATTACTCATTTGTATGGTAGGAATAATGTCGTTTTTTCGTATAAATTATGTCCGTATAAATTATTTCGGAACCCCATTTTTATTCAGTATAGTGCCCAGACCCACCCTACTCTAAAAAAAAGCGAACCTTTCTAAAAAAAGGGTTAAAGTTAAAAATAAAATAAATATTATCATGAATTTATTGAAAAAAAATCAAAACATATAAAAAAGTTTGCTCTGCAGTTTGTTTTGTATGAGCAGATTTTTTCTCTGCTCGAAATTGAACAAATTGTTTGTACAGATACGATTAACAATGATTCCACTGTATGTACAATGTACATATTTTTGTATGTACAAAAGTGTACAGACAACAATGAGCAAACATTTTAGAGCAAACTAATTTGATGATTCCATTATCTGTGCAATGTTTGTGACGTTTTTGAGCAAATATCTGTGCATTGCACAGACAGTGGAATAAGGCCTTAAGTCAATTTTTGAAGAAGCAAAGAGTGATCCAGTACCTTCAGCTAATTCTTTTGGTTACGAAACTATGAAACTATGAAACTATTACACATGCAGATACCATATTATTTGCAAATAAAGTAAATTCGACGAGCTTTAAACACAACAGTCGTTAAGATAAAGTATAATCTCAAAAATGTTCTTTAACTTACTTGCCAAAAATTTTGTGGTTTAATTAAAATAGTTAGTCTTCTTTTTTTTTTTTGTTTTCTTCAATTTCATTGATTAAATTAAGTGAATACTTCATTTCTTGAAATTTAATGTTTAGTGGAATTTTTTTTTACATAAACCTACATTTTTAAGAAATTATGATTCAACATTCCTATATTGTCATACATATATCGAAATTGGTAATTAAATGACTCTTTTAATGCATTATTTTTTTTAATTAAAACATTGCATTTCTATTTAAATTGAAACATTGCATTTCAATTCAAATTAGTTTTTTTCATTGATAACTATAAATGACAAAATAAATGTACACATGACATGACGAGGATTAATGTGTGTATAAATATATTTTTTTATATTTTCATAATTAAAGCTTGTTTTTATATTTTCAGAGGGACCTACATAGGCCAGCAGTAATGTTATTTACCATCAATTATAATTTAGAGAAATAGAGAAAAAAAAAATGCAATAAAGAATATCAGAAACAAACCTTTAATTTACATGTTGATTAGAAAAGTGAGTCAATATTTAATTTTTAATCAAATAAATTGAAAAAGTTTTTTTTAATTTTGTTTGTGTCACGAATGTAATTTCTTGTAATTGCATCCACGTATTTTTATTTTTTTGTTATTTTGAAAAAGCTTGTGGAATTAACTTGAAGAAAACTTCTGATATTTTTTAGAAATTTATGTGTTAATTAGAATTCCCTCCTATGACATAACATTGAATTGTCTTGAATTGTAAAAAAAAAATATATTTGTTTACGATAATTATTTATCTCTTATTATAAGAATACATACACTTAAATTTATGTAAATATCACATTTTTTTTGTATGAATAATTAAATAAGTTTTGGGTTCGTTTGAGAATTTTCGATAATGCTTTTTTTTATAAATATTTAATAAATGATAAACATGTATAATTTTAGGAAAATTTTTATGTGTTATAGTCAGACATTGTTGAATATATATTCTAAATATGGCATCCAAACAATAAGTAAGTAAATGTTATTTACAAAAAATATTATGTATGAATTAATTGTACATAATATAATTTTGATAATGTATTAAAGAAAAAAAAAATTAAAGTTTGAATTGTTCTTTTCTATTTGCTAATTCTGAAGTTATCAATTTTTAGGTTTAGCTCACAAATATCACAATCGTTAATTATTCTTCAACTTAAATGTTGATTAAGTACTTTGAACTTTATCTCACATCTTTATTTATAGCACACTGAACTTAAGGTTCTTCTGTACATATACGTAAGGTGTACACATTGTACACCTACATAATACCACCGATAATGAAGTAGGAGATGCCCTTCAAAATATAAAAGATTTATCGAACATAAGTTTTATTTTATTTTTATCCTATTTCAGACCAGTAAGAAGACACGACAATTTTTTCTATCAACTTGTTAGTGTCCAATGCGACTTACCATATTTTATTTTATCTCTGATAATACGTATTTATATTAAATTATTTACAAAACAATTAAGTAAGAAAATAGGAAAATTCTATACTCTATATTCTAAAATGTGTCAAGGAGATAAAAAAAACATATTCTTTAATGTTTTTTCCATTACGAAAATTTCATTAAATTTTCCTAATTATCAAAAATATCTAATTATGAAACTCAAATTAGTCTTTATATATTTTTTCCTTAAAGTGTCCTTAAAATAAAAATTATGAAGGAATTATAGTAGGTATATTATAGTATACACATAGTGTATACAATTTATACACAATAAAAAAGGAAAACAGCTAAAAGAAAACATTTTTAATGTTTAAAAATAAGTTAGAATTTTTTTTATTTCTATTTGATGGGAGTTTTCTCTTATTGCTTTTTTAATTTGTATAAATTATTAACAAAATTGTTTTCTCCATCATACCTAATTCCTAGTTGTTTGTATGAAAAATCTGATATAAATCAAGGTAAATAACAACCAATTTTAGTAATACTTAATGTAAAAAAGAAATGGAAAGTTTTCTATGTTTCATTCAAGTTTTTATTATTAATTTTTATATTTTTAATGCACTTTTCTACCGGAAATTCTGGAACTATAACTTTATCGAGGTAATTTTAGAAACAGGAACGGAAATAAAAAACCATATATCTTCGCTATATAAACAAAATTGACTATCTGAACAAAAATGATAAATAAAATCCAACTTTTTAATATCGATAAATTATATTATTTATCTTTAATGTTTTATTTTTGCAATCAAATTTTGTTATAACTTCAATATATGTGCATAAAAAATGCCATTTGACATTTTGTGGAAAAACTGACTAGGTCTAGAAATCACAACAAATAATAAATTTAATGAATATTGATTTTTGAAAAATTTCCAAAACTTTAAATTCATTTTCTGAAAAACTAGGTTTTTTGTATAAAGTCAATTTTGCTTGAATGGCGACGACATATTTAGAAAGAATCCCTGTTTCAAAGGATTTTAATTACTGCCGACATAGATTTCGAGTAAAACCATATGGTACAAAGAAATTTACCATATGAAAAGTCTCAAAAGAAAAATTGTATAGTAATATACAATTATATATATAAATAAATACAATATAGTGGTTAAATAAAAACTTTCATATATTGACATTCATTTTGAGGTACACTTACATGTTGATAATTGCAAGTTAGCTTTAATTTTTATTTATTTTTATCTTTTTGCTTTTTTCATAATATAGGAAACCCACAAAACATACATTTTATAATAATTGATTTTATTTGAATAATATCGTGCTGATTAAGTAAAATATTTATTTTCCTTTTTTATATAAAATTATGAAATAGATTTTATTTTTTTATGTAACCTCAACTAAAGTTGTGTTGTTATCGTCACTTCCTTTCAAGATAAATTTTCTCTGATAAAGGACGACAAAAAAAAAAATGTAATGCGTACTACTTTAGGAAATGAAAGAAAATTAGTAAATAAAAAACGAAAAAAACTTTGTTTTTATTGAATTTTTTATATTAAGAAATAACTAACAAAGAAGTATAGACGACGTAATTCACCGGATAGAATTTTTAGAGAAAAAAGAAAATCATAGAAACGGTCAAGGTTATTAAACGATAGTTTTTCCAGAAAAAGGAATAATTTCGTATCCTTTTTTTTTTAATTTTTTCTACATGCAAAAATAATATTTTGTCTTTTTTTTATTATTTCATTCGCAATAAGATTGTCCTTGCGCTAGTTAGTATTTGAAACACCTACACGCGCCAAGAAGTCTAACATACCTATTATGTGTGTATATTAATGTTTTTTTTTATGTTTTTGGCACTAATGAGAATTTATTGCTTATTTTATGTTGCTAAGATTTTATTTTAATTTAAATATTATAAAAAAAAATAACGCTATTATAAATTTATAAAATAAAATCTTTGAAGAAAATAGAAAACATATTATACCTAATATCCTATTTATGTTTATATTACACGATAGAAAGTATCAAACTTCTCATATAATTATTTTTAACGAATGACAGGAAGATGTATTTGAAATTTATTTTATACTTTGGTTATAATCTATTATTTTATTTCAGATAACTGCGTTAATTGCCAATTTATGTTTCTCTAATAAAAATAATAAATATTGTTTTTGACTTAACCTGAACTAATAACTTTCTAATGGAGAATAGAAATAAATAAATTTGTTGTTATAGTTTAATATCAAAATAGACAAGAAACTGAATCAAACAGCGGCAGTGCGTAGGAATTTTCTAACATCTTGAACAAAATAAAAATATTCTTCAAACCATTTTTTTAATGATTAGAAATGTACTTTATGCAAATTAGTTTTTAATAAAAAAAATATATTCTGTATGTATTGTACATAATATAACATGTCGTACACAAGTACACAACATTACACAGTCATATAGAATTAATATAAATATTGTTCTTATTTTGTTATTATCAGTTTTATTAAATAGGGATTAATTAATTTTATTTTATTTCTTCAATTTAGTTCGTCAAACTTCTTTTTTAGAACTTTTTAAAAATATTCCAGTGATGAAAGGTAATTGAGTGTAGATAATCTCAGCACTTTGACTTCTGCAGCTTTCGCTAAAGGAAAGCGACAAAAATATTATTTGAAAATGTGAAAACAGATCTAAATCGCTCCTTTTTATGTTTCTGGGCGTTTTTTGCATTTTCAAAGCAGTAATTAATCAACGATTTTTCAAAAAAAAAAAACTTACGCATATTTTTAAATTAAATTCATATCATTATTACGGTAGATATAAACATACTTACTTACTATAATTTTGTAACTGAGTATATAATATTTACTCTTTTTAATTTTCATTTATATAATTAAAGGCAATTTCTTTTTAATCCTAATGAATATAATTTTATATACTATATATATGAATTATATTTTACACACAATATTATATATTCTCAGTTGTATTGCCTTTTAATTTATATATGAAGTAATACAATTTACTATAATTTACTGCGTGTACACTTATAAATTTAAAAATTTGTACTTATATGTATGGCGCATAATTTTAATATAAATTTAAAAATATGTACATATATGTAACGCGCATAATTTTAATATAAACTTAAATATATAAGTAAGTACGTAGAATTGTAGGCAGATAGTATTTTTTTTTATTTACAATTTACAATACAGAAATATATATATGTATATATTTATATATATATATATATTAATTTTATTTCTTGATAAGATTTATTGCCAATAGCTTTTATTTTTCTTACGTTTTTGTTGTTCTTTGTCATTTGGGGTGATTTTTGGGAGGAACTATAGTTCAATTGAGTTCATTTGTATTTTTTTTTTTGTAAGGAAGTAAATGATGGATGGAAAGCAGAAATTTGGATATTTTATAAAAAAAAAAAAAATATTAAAAAAAAAAAAATTTTATAATACATAAAATATTTAATGGAATTGTGAATTTTTTCTACTCGTTATATAATGTAATGACCTAAATAATCGATTTATTTTTTTTAAATTTATTCATTTATGTAAGGCGACCAATTAGAATCATAAAGATAAAACTTATGAGCTTCAATGTGAAACTTATACGCACAATTTTTTTTTTTTATTTACTGAATTAAACGCAGTAAAATGCACTTGAAATTTATCGGAAACAGATTATGATCTGTATACTTTTTATCTTGACAAACAAATTTATCTAATCCTCTAACAAAAAGTTAAAAATTTTACTTTCACCTAGATATAATTATTTATTATTATTTCGCCTGTTGGAATGTAAAGTTCCAAACGCTTTAGATCTACCATACTTAATTAACATTTAAAATTTGCTTTAGGTTGAACTCTCCATAAAAAAAAAAAACAGTTTAAATCATAATTGTTTATGCATAAAAATTTTGGGTAATAATATTTTGACCAAAATGCTTCATACTAATTCTTTTAAAACTATTAAATTTTATATATGGTGCTGTTTATATATCCTTTTATTTATTTTATTATATTTCTTAATGTTTGTAAATTCACATGTCAAAAACGAAAATATAAAAAAAAAAAAGAATAACTTTCCTTTCTACACAAAACATAAATTTTCCCATCATATTAGCGATTAAAACTTTTTTTTATATATTCAAAATATTGTTAAAAGCTTTTTTTTTTCATATAATTAAGAAATTTTAATATCAGGAGTGCCATCATAACCATAAACATTTTATATGTCCTTGAACTCTTCACCATTATTTTTCTTTATATAAAGTTTTGGTAAATAATTTTCCTAGAGAAAGTATTCAAATGATTGATGTATATTTAATATAATTAATATTGAACAATATATTGTTTTCACCTAACAGTGCAGAATATTTAAGAGTGTACATGTGCTATTGTTATGAAACAGATTGGCAAATTAAAATTGTTTACAAAATTTTAACACTTTTTGTCTCTTTTTAAATAATAGTTTTGACTTAATAATTTATTGGGTTTGAATATTTGTTAGAATAATCCTTGTATATAGTTAAACTGATCACAATTATGTAAATCTTCAATACATAATATTACTATATTTATCACCAAAAATGTCTAAATCAAATAAAATAATAAATTGTCAAACACAATGTTGACTTGACTTACTAAGTGGGCCATATTAACATATTTTTTTAATAATAGTTTAACATTTGAGAAAGAATTTTCCACAAAAATTTGTGAAATATGGTTTTTTTTTCTAACGAAAAAAGATGATAATTTGATAAAAATAATAAATTCAGATTGACTCATAGGACTTTTTTATTTATTATTATATTTTCTTAATTTATTTTGAAAACATATAAGTATTTGAATATATTTTTTATTAAAACAACCAGTTGGTACAAAAAAAGGTGAAAAATGTCAGAAAATAAAATTATTTATGAAAAACCATACACAGATTTTTCCAGATAAAATTAATATTTCAATGAACTTTTATAATACAAAATTGTATGTAAAATAAATTTTTGTTTTGGATATTTATGTTTTTAAGTTCAAATATATGTAACTTAGGTAACTGAATATAAATAATATAGAATTTCAGATTATAAATTAAAATTCCAAATGTAGGATTCCAGGTAGGTATTCCCAACTTTGCTTCTTTTTTTTTGTTTGACAAAAGAAACGGTTATGAATGATCCTTTATATATAATAATGTTTTTATGACCCTTTTCTTTTTTGTCATTTTTTATTGATAACATTAATAATTTAAAATACTTCTTAGAAGAAGTAAAAAGGAAGAATATTAAAAATAAATAAAAAAATTCATAATAAAAACCCTTGTTTGCATAATACTTTTATTTTTGGAAAATAGATATATGTTAAATAATTGAAAAGAATAATGGGTAATCGAATCTTGTTGAGGCATCTTTTGTACGCAGTTAAAAAAAAAAAGTGCACGACGTGAACTTTTCAAACAGAACGTATATGTATTTCCTTTTTTTCTTGCCTTCATGAAGTTTTTCGTACAATGAGGCACTAAGTTGCAAAGCGATATTCTTCACCATCATCATCTGAACTGAACTTTAAAGACATATAATGTAAGTAATTTTATTGCAATTCGGGCTTAGACGATGTTTAGAAACTTAAACTAGCATTAAAGTCATGACCTAGGTAAGTATTTGCCTGGACGCTCTGAAATATTCAAGATTCCGCCCGTTCTAAATGTTATATCCTTTTTCGATTCTGATAATAAAAGTAAAAATACAAACTTATTATCACACGTAACGAAAATCTCATTAGCTATAAGTATATAAGAGTAAATAGGTAAAGAAATGAAAATGCATTCTAGTTTAAAGGACGTAATTTTCTATAATAATAATATTAAGACATTTTTTTAAGACATTTTTTTTTCAAAACTGCAGCCCAACAATAAAAATAATTAAATGTTCTTTAAAAGCGTGTTTAAAGTAAATAGGTATTTAACTTTTGTTTTCGCAACTCAAATCAAAAGTATGTTAAACCATAAAGGAAGTATAAATAGAGGAACTAGTCCCATACAAAAAATTCGAATAAAAAAAGTTAAACAAAATTAGATCAGACCCCCAAGCTTTTATTTTTGTTTAGAATATATCGCTATAACGAGAGAGCTTTATAGCTTTTAAAATATTTTTTATATAAAGCTTTTAAAAATAAACAAAATATTTCCTTTATTATAATTGTATTTTAATGTTTACTAGTATTTGTTCTCTATGAAAAAAAAAAATTGGATTAGAATGTAAATAAAAAAATTATATTTCAAGCATTAATAAATTCATTTTATTTCATGTTTATTTATATATCGTCGGTCTCGTGCAAAAAGCACGAAACTGTATGTTTGGCCGTTTTGACCTAATATTGTACAAAAATCATAAAAACTAAAATTTGAATATGTTCAAAGTCGAAAGGTCTCATAAATTATCCGCAATGACTATTTCTATTTTCCCGAAAGTACCAAAACGTACTACAAAAAAAGAAAAAAAAAAATTTCAAAACCAATTTTCTCAAAACTATGTTTTTGCAGTTTCGTGATTTTTGCATGAGACCGACGATCTTCACATTATTTTATATCATTGGAATAATGATTTTTTTGTTTTTTTTATTTTGGTTTGAAAGGATACTTTAGCTTTGTAATAATATCCCTTTTATAAATTTTGAGCCTTTTATTATTAAAAGTGTTAATAACAAACTCCAAAAATTTAAATTTATGTTCATAACATTTGTCTGTTTCGGTGAACCAGAAATCATATTTTTTTGATAATTTTGTTGCGTCCAAACAGCAATGTAATTGTATACTATTTGTTAAATTTTTTTTTTTATAAACATTTTGAGCAAAATAGTTATCAAAAAATTTTATATGAAATCTGTTAATTTCAAACAGATCATCTTTTAGTGCTTTCAAATAAAATATTTCCAAATCAGTCTCATAATTCTTGAGATATAAAAATTGTTCTGATTTCAATACAAGGACATCATTAGGTAAAATATTATGACATATTATCTCTTTTTTAATGTAAAAATTAAATTGTAATAGATATATTTATTGATTTGAAATAACTTATGATAAGAATTTTATAAATTTCAATGAAGACGAAGATACTAGTTTTAAAAAAAAAAAAAAAAATCATAGATGCAATAAATTGACATTAGCACATCGCAACAATACATATTTTTTAATTCATTCATTAGTTATGATTTTTCGCACAACTACATTCAAATTTTTATAAGTTGTGTAATTTTAAAACTAAACATCCTCAAAATTGAAAAAATTAATGAGTATTAGAAAGAATAGAAAAGCTTTTTTGTATACATATGTTTTGGGGGTCTGAAAAAATAGGAAAAAAAATAAAAACGATATTTTAAAAAGTTGTTTGACATAGTTACTCTATATTATACTTCCTTTATGGTTAAACATAATTAAGCTTTTGTATATTGAAATTATATTTCCACAAAAATTAGTTCCTTTTAATTTTTTAACCTAATTCAATTTAAAACTTTTTAAGTTACAATGAAAATAAAAGTATAAATAAAAGTAAAAGGGTATTCAAATTCTATGTCAATCTTAATTTTTCAACAGAAAAATGGCGCAACAAAAATTAAAATACAATTAATAAAATTTGAATTTAATTACTTTTTTCATTAGAAAAATTATAACTACTCTTTATTTATTTTTATAGTTTTAAATTTTTAAATACTTAAGGAAATATTTTTAAATTAAATATTTTTCAGAGGATTATTATGGTATATTACCATGGTATTTTCAAGTATTTTTAAGTTGGTAATCTTAACTGTCAAACCGCATCACAGTCGATATTAGTTCAGTTAGAAAGAAAAATTTTGCAATCTTCGAATAAATTTACAATGTCAAGTATTTAACCGTCAACTTGTGAAGCCATTAATGATCAAGGTTTATTTTATTAAGTTTATGTTGACATGTTGGTTTAATAAAATATTAATATTTTGCTCACTATAAAAACGTAACTATGATAGATATTAAAAATTACAAATTAAGTATGTACATACCTATAATGCACAATTATTCATAAATAAGTACAGAATACCTCATATATTTTGGACAGAAAAAAAGTAATGAAATTATATTTGTTTAATGTCGAAAAAAAAAAAATTAAAAAGTAACTGTACAGAGGTAATATATTAATTATGTTAATATAATTAGATTTTTAGATTTCAATCAATAATTCAATATTTGTTGACCTCCACTATATATATTAAACACGAAAATAATCAAACCTTCAGAGTTAAAATAAAAGTACATATTTGTATACAATGTTTTTTTTTTTTTCATTAATAAATATCTAACTATAAACACAACGTTATAGGAATCGAGGTAGTAATTCAATCAATCAATACATAAACCTGGCATAATTGTTAAATATAAAATATTTTACGATTCTATACGTAGTATCCTTAAATTTTCATCAATTTATAAAATAACTAAAATAAATAATTCATTATTATTGTTATTGCATAATAATGCAATATTGAATAATTTATCATTTTGGAAAAAATAAACATTTTGATTGAATCAAGGGTATAATCTCTAAATAAATTTTGGCTAGAATCCCTAGCTTTGATCTAGTTAAACGATTTTTACTGGGAAATTCAATTATTGAAAATAGTTTTATAGTTTCAGAAGCTAGTTTACGCAAAAATCTAGTTCTCAAAAGCTAGATTTCTAGGTAAAATTTTACAAATTATTTACCGAACATAGATTCCATTTCAGATCATTAATATTCCAGTTATTTTGGTAAACTAGATTACAAGAACGGAAATTTAAAACTAGAATATAGTTTTAAAATAGTTTTAGACAAATTTGAAAAATTATTAAAATCTAGTTTCTGCAATTATCATCTATTTCTCATTGCTAGATTTCAATTATTGATACCAGATTTTTTTGTTGTCTTCGGGATTTGAACCTGCGTCCTTAGAATTACAAATAACTAACATACCACAAAGAAAATGTGTATACCAAATTTATATTTTCTATTTTATGTACATTTTAAATTTCAACACCGTAGCTGAGTGGTAGTGTTGGCGAATTGCAATGCTAAAGAACCAGGTTCGAATCCGGAAGAAGGCGTAAGAAATAAAATCAGAATTTAATAAAAATCTAATAAAGAAATTGTAATAATATAAATAAAAAAAAATATTAGAATAAATTTTTTTTTTTTTTTATAAAAAAAAGTCACTAGATTCTAGTAAAAAAAATGGAAGATCTAGCCTTGGTAACTAGAATTCCACTAGGAATCTAGTTTGGCATTTTAACTAGAATCTAGGTAAATTTTGGAAGCTAGATTTTCAACTAGATCCTAGTTGCACACAATCTAGTTGCTCAATCTAGTTTTTTTACCCACAATCTAGCCAAAATTTATTTAGAGAGTACATACTTATGCCAGAAGGTTGAATTGGATTGAATTTTTGTTTTTATATGTAGATGAGTAGATGTGATTTTAAAAACGAAGTATTTAGAATTTCGAACAAAAAAAAATATACCTAATTAAATAGTTTATTAGAAAAATGTTGATGCAAATCTATTAGCAACTCTATCGGTTAGGCCCATGGAATTGGGATACCAATATAATACTATTTTCGGAAAACAGAGAATTAAGCAGAAGGACATCTTCTTTACATATTTGCAGTTGACATTGAGCTTATCCACAACAACACCTCAATAATAATGTTGCTAAATTTTAACTATAAAAATGTGTAGAAAGAAGGTAATAAAAAATGTATGCAACAAATTGGAAATAAAAATTTGTTTTTATTATGAAATAAAACAAAAAAACTAAGAAAACTCAACGCTTTTTTGTATCATCATAAACATTGTAATCTTATTCAGAGTTAGCAACAAAATAACTAAAATAAAATTAATTAAAAAAGCTTTCCTTTATCAATGAGTAAAATAGTGCATATTTACGTAGCACAGAGTACAAATGTAAATAGAAAATTTATTATTATGTGTATTTTTTTTTTTTTTCCAGATTATTCTGAATATTAAAGTCTTGACAATAGTTTAGTAAAAATAAATTAGTTTTTTTTGTTAAAATTATAGCTTAATAATCTTGAAAGTTTCGACATTCTTATTATACATAAGTCTAAGATTAATAATACTAAAGTCAAATTTTTGAGAATTTTCTATCAATTAAGTATGAATATTCAATACTTACTTTAAATTTATAATAATGCAAAACTAGGTACGTTATGTTCATATGTCGTTATATTCAAATTATTAGTTTTCCGCCCCTATTTAATTCGTTTTTATTAGACTAAATTTCTAGAGAGCAATTTACCGAAAGAAAATAATGTGAATCGAAATGGCCAAAAATTGTTGGTAAAGTAATTATTTTTTTTTTTCTGGATTAATTATTTCGCTGCCTTATATATAAAAAAAAGTTTTAGAAACTCTTGGGCCTTTTTTAATTCTACTATATTTCTTTATGTATTAAAAAACTTCAAATTGCGGTCATTATTCATTTTCAAGACATAATACTTTCATAAATCTAAAAACCAATATAAGTATTTTATTTATTTTTTTTTATAAAAACTTTTCACTTGTTGCTATTTTCGTGAAAATATTTAATTTGAAAAGTTTTTGATATATGAATTATATTGATCCAATCCTTTTGATTGATTGATTGAAATTTTTCTTTTCTGTTAATTTTCCTCAGTAATTAAACTGTCATTTTACATTTAATTTTTTTTTTAATTAAAAACAGAATTTGGAGCAATGACTTTTCTTAAAAGAAAACTAAATGAAAAAAAAATTCTACTTAATAAAAATATTAAAAATAATAAAAAAATCACAGAATTCCGTCGATATTGCATAATTTAAACTGTTGCAATATCTTGAATACAGATTCATTTTCAGAAAATTTCGAAACTGCAAAAAATATGTCATAAATTTTGTGCAAAATAAATGTTTATTATTTAATTTTATGACGGAACCGTGTTTTCATTGTTATATTTTTTTTAGTGTTCTTGTCATTATCAGTACCTACACACTTTAACTACATGGTATTATATTGTATTGTATATGTACAGTATATAATTTAATAATAAAAGATAGTAGAACAAGATGAGTTATTTTATTGTTGACTGGGAGTATCACTTTATTATGTTTTGTGAATGTGATGTTCTTGATTAAATTTTGATTATATTCGAAGGATAATGTTAAGATTTCTTAAAAAACAAAAAAAAAACTTTAAAACTTTTGAATCATAAGAAAACATTATTTAATTCTATTTTTTTTTTTTAATAATTCTTTTTCTTTTCTTTTTTAAATCGATACTTAGAAAAAGTTATCTATAGATAAAATAAAAAGAAAAAATATTGTTTTAGTGAAAAAGTAGATAATTAAAAACTTGAAAGAAAATAAAACTTGGTATATTTATTCTGTTTAAAAATTGTTTTGAAAATTGAAGAAAGGAATAATATTGAGATAGTAAGACAATTAACAGGGTCCTTTATTAAGGGATTTAGTAGAAAAAATATACTCACTTCTCTATCGATATAAATTATACAAAATGTGCAATGTCGTTTTTTGGAAAGTATTTATTATATTATTTATAAATTTCGTGTAAAAGGACTTGTATAGGCACATACGTCATACAATATATGTCGGAATATGGATATTGAATATGTAGGTAATAAAAATAATTATAGCCTTAATGATATACAAAGCTTGTTCAACTTGAGTGGTAAAACTATAAAACCACATGCCGAAAGGAAATTGGCGTGTAGAGAAACTTATTATTAGATAAGGAATTGTTTGTTAATTTTTGAAAATTTATTGAATTAAGAAGTTTTTTTTTTCTTTGAACATTAAAAATTGTATTCTAGTCAGCTATCTCTATAAAATAATCATTATTTTATTAGAATTAGACATATTGCTTCCGCTAATGAATTTTCGTCTAACATTAAACTGAGTTTGCTTGTGTCAAAAGACCCTGAGATATAAACAGCGACATCAGACGATTACAAGCCTGAACGCAGGCCTTAATAATAAATGTTAGAGGTTTGGAGACTGTTACTCAAATAATTCGCGGATAAGGTATGTTAGAATTTTACATTTACTCAAATAGTTTTCCTTAAAAAAGAAAACATATATCTTAATAATCAATTTTATAATACCTATATTAAAATTATAAATCTATGTAAAAAATAGTTTTAGTTTTGTTTAAAGTTATTCAAATATAATTTCCTTTTTTATGCTTTTCAAAAATAATTATGATGAATCATAGTGTAAAGTTCCAACACTATGTAGTGTTCTAGTTAAAAATTTTCTTATGTGTTATTTTATTTTACTTAAAAAACACTGGGAAAAATACAATTTATATTTAATATAAGAATTACTGTATATAATGTACTTAAGTTTATTATTATTTATATATATTTACTTTATATTTTCATCGACGCACTTATTATGTACTTTGTACTTGTATATACATTTGTACATGTAAATTCTAGGTATAATATTGCTTTAGATCTAAATTTTCCACGATATTTTATGTTATTAAGAATATGTATGTAGGTGGGTAAGTACATCAAATTAACATAAAAATTTTTTTTTTTTAACTATAATAAGAAAATCATAAAAGTTTATAGAAATTATTATGCAATAATAAAACCACTGAATTCTTAAATGTTATTGAAAAGTTTTTGCTATGACTCTTTTGTAATTTGAATAAAAAAGAAATTGTTTTTTTCAAAATAATTTTTATTTTTATACTTTTAAAAACTCATTAATTGCGCCTTTTTTTTATGTATGTACTTAAGTATTAAAAATTTAAGTGGTTTCATATGTTAAACTAGTTATATAAGATATAAATTTTCACAGATATATGATATTTTTAATGTCATTATGTTTGAAAGAATGATGATTTTGTGAAAAAAAAAATACAAATATTGAAAAATACTTAGCTTACAATTTTGATTATATAAGTATGAAAAATTATTTTGTGGATACGAAGAAGCTTAAAAGTTATTATATATTAAAAATTTATATCATGCAAAGATGTGTATAAATATATATGTATAGATTTGATCTTGTTTATGTTTCAACCTTGATGTCAAAGTAAATTATAATTCATTTTAAAAAGATAATACAATTTATATTTGATTGATAAACAAAAGTGTTCTATTTTTTATTTTATAATATCCTTCTTGAATTTGTTAATTGAAAGGTTCTTGTTTATCTGTAGTAAAGGTTGTACACAAATCAGCTCATAATTCAACTCCAAATATTAATCTTAACTTTAATCTTTTAATATTATATTTATAGCTTCGGCTTTTGAGAGTACAATGGCGATTGATCATTAAAGCGTTACTACTAATAAGACTCACAATAATGATGAATTCATTAAAAAGAAGGCGCTTAAATAATATTTTTAACCTTGATTTCAATTCAGTCATTCAATAAAAATTAGTAATTTCCGTTCATGATTGATGTACATAGTTTTCTGGTATATATTTGGAAAATGACAAACGTTTATTTTTCAGCGTAATCATACATAACTTATCAATACTCAATATCTCAAACTATAGCTGTTTAAAAAAAAAATTCACTTAATAAAAAAAAAAAAATATTTCCTATCACAATTTTATAAAGCTGTTTTAATTCTTAATTAATTTGTTTTAATCTAAAGCCTTAATATTACTATGTAGTATATATATTAGTTATCATATTCGTTATTTATTTATATTATTGTTTTTGATAAGATTTCCTATGTTTTAGTATTTAAGTAAGTAGGTATATTTATGATTAAGTTTTCCATGAACTTATGTCAAATATCGCGCCATGACTACTCATATGTTTAATTCTCGATTTAACTGTATTGAAAATTTGGGGTTTGTTGTAAACTTTTTTATGAGTAACTCAAACAATCCAATAAAGACATCCATTTACGGTAAATTTTTTCAAGCTTTTAATAAATAAGTAGTAAGTACGATATGAAATTTACGGAAATTCACAAAAAAGATATACCTATGTACGTTCGTTTTTATACCTAATTATTGAATGATAAATACTTACAATACGTTTATACCTTATGTGATAATTGAACAAGAACAAAATTAAGGAAAAACAATATAGCAAAGCTTTTAATGTCTATGAGATACGTTATGAATAGTAAACAGGCTTTAAAGCAAGTGTATTAAATATTAAATTCAAGTTGCTAATCTAGTACTGAAGTACTGAATTTTTCTTCTTGTCTTAAATTTATACCGCAGTACTTTCAAAGTTCAAAGAAAAATAAATAAAAAATTATTATATAAAAAAGGGTTGTAAGACCATATCTTTATTATTAAAATCTTTAGGTATACCAAAATCTTTAATTATAGAAAATCCTTAATTATTTTCAAAATCTTAAAACGCATAATCTTTAAGTACCAAAATCAGTTCTTTTCGAAAATTATAAAATCAAAAAAAATATTCGAGGTACCTAATCCGACGCAGAATTTTTAATTATAAATTTCAGTACAAAATAAAAAAAATCAACTTTATTTTATTTCATTAACTACGTGTTATATGTATGAGTTTCATTTAATTAAAAATAAATAAAAAATTTTCTTAATCGATTATGTACACATAACACTAAAATATTTGATCATGCAAACTTAAATGACGTAGTACACTTATATATGACCGACATAATAATGGCAGCATAAATATAATAATCATATTTCAATTTCGGAATTTAATAAACAACCAGGTTTTGTAAAATAGATTTTGAAAGTAAGGATTTTGTAAATAAAAAAAAAAAATTTTGTAAATAAAAAAAAAAAATTTTGTAAATAAAAAAAAAAAATTTTGTAACTAAAGCAAAAAGTAGAAATTATATGTACCGATCATAAATATTGAAAAGTTAATTTCAAAAAGGTCTTAAAAAAACATATTTTTTTCTGATGTTGTAACCATTCGGTTTTTTTTTTTCTTATTTCATAAAGAACATTAAAACAGATGTTCGAATACGTTAAAAATATAATAGAACAACATATTAGATTAATTTCCAATCAGTGTAAAATCATAATGATTTCGTAAATAACATTATCTATTAAGATTGATAATTTAATAAACAAAGTAAATGGTATCTTAACCGAACCTTTTAGTTTTTATATCTAAGTATATTGTATATACCTATATAACTCACACTTATTGTATTGTTTCTAGAACCGATAACATTATCTTAAAATATTTCCATTACGCAAGGTGTGACAGATTCTTTTTTATGACTCATTAAATTTGTTAATCATAAAGAAAAAAGAAAAAAAGAAGTAATTCCTTCACCTCCACCTACATAATACAAGTAGGTATATTTGTATATGTAAGAATTTACTTTTTAACATGAAACATTATCTCTGATTCTGATTACAATATCAAAATATTTATGTTATTATTAAATACATACATTAAATAAGTACATATAGTATAGGTTTTGTTTTTGTAAATAAATTGATTTCAATTTAAATTGATTTTGTTAACACTTTCTAGGAATCCTGAAAAAATATATACATTTATCATTTTGATAAAAATTCCAACAAAAATGTTTGTTCTTTTTGTTATAATCGATTTTACTATTCATATGGTAAAAATTTTCGTAGAACAAAATGCTTATTTTGTATTTTTTTTTTTTAATGGAAATTTTTTAAATAAATGCCTTTTTTCAAAAGAAAAAATATACATTTGGTAAAAGTTAAATATTACATAACCTTTTGTTATTAACATATACATCAATCTATAGTTCTTAAAGTTCATATATTAAATTGGTGAACAGAAAATGATCAACCGCAGATGTTGGAGAATATAATAAATAATGGAAATATATATGCAAGTAGTTTGAAATTCCGCAATGGCCAAAAATATTATATGTATAGTAAAAGTAACTCTTTCATGTTTCAATGAGAACTTTTACAATTTAGAGGAATATTGGACAAAAGTAGTATATACTTACTTATACTTATGCAATAAATATACACATATATAAAAACAAAATAAGATAAATATATATCTCAATAAAACATGTTTAAAGTGACTTATTGAGTTTTAACCACCAAATAGTTCAGCGCAAATAGTTATAATCGAATTATTAAGAATCTGCATAGTTATACGAGCCTGTGAGCATTAGAAAAATGTTGAAAAAAATTTAAAATTTTCTAAAGTACTAAGTATAGTTAATAAAGATATTTCAAGATAAATGTGTCTTTAAAAGTTTGAATGTTATTTAAAATAAAAAATATTAATTCAACTCTACTCTACACTCCACATATATAATATGTTTCAAACACTTCAAGTCTAATTAAATGCAGATAATTTATAATCAGCAATTTTCACATTGATTACTTATGATAAAAAGAAACATACATATTTACATATACTTATAAAAAATATTGAAAATATATAGTAACACAAATGTTTTTGTACTTATAACCATAAAACGAAAAAAATAAATAACCATCTGATTTGAATATTTTTTATTGAATTTCATTCCATTATTCTAATTGAAATATTTATTTATTTTTTTTTTGCAGTTTTTTTTTTGCATCAATTTTTTATTATAAAAACATGAGATGCTTATGTAATTTTCATTTAAGCGCATTACAAAATAGAATAAATCAAATTTTTTTTTTATATACTTAGGTGTAGGTATATGATTCTATGGATATATTGAAACAGACAATCGTGCATAGAAATTACAATAAAAATCATAAGCACACATTTTATGTTGAACTCAAGTATGTAAGTATATGGAATATTAAAATATGTATAAGTAATGTATATAAGTAACTAAGTATGTATGCATCTTCCAAATTTAATCAAATTTTTCTATGATAAAAAAAAACAAAAAAAATATCTCGCAAAAAATGTTTATCCCGAGGTTTAACCAGATTTCATTCATAATATAAATAATTTAATTTTCTTTGACTGGAAACTTAAGGAATTTTTTTCAAAAAAAAAAAAAAAAACCAAAAATATACGAAAAAAATCTTTAAGAAATAAAATCTCATAACTTTTACTTTTCTTTTGTACCCAAAAATTTTCCCATAATACAAACCTTAATTGTACTTACTCAACGTAAATTTGAACTTTTTCAAGTTTTTTTTTTTTTTTTTTGATTAGTTTCCGATTAAAATCAAATACAAAATTAAGAAAAAAGTGATAAAAAAAAAACTTTTTCCACTGAACTTTAAATTAAATTTAGGAAAAAATGTTTTTCGGTTTTATTTTTTAAATTTCCTTACAGAAGGTTTTTCATTAAAATGAACTTAATTTCTGCATATTTCGAGGGACATATAAATTTATAAAAATTAAATAAAATGTCTCAGTCATTAAATAATAAAGAATTAAGCTTGTGATAAAGGGAAGCGGAATATATTTGTAAGTACTTAAGTAAGTAAGTTGATTCAGCATTTTTATTATTGCCCTGTACTGTAGTCTTAATTCAATGAATTTACTTGAACATGACATGTTATGCAGGGTTTGCATTTTGTCCACTTTTTTTTTATTTTGCCCCGGAAGAAAATGGAAAAAATGGAAGAAATGGACAAAAATCGATAAAATGGGCTTATTACAAATAAAAACTCATTTCTTGCATTCTTACGCACGCATAGTTTTCTTTTCATTTCCACAGGCGTCATTCAGCAATGTCTATTGCCTGTGTAGCTTAAGTATACTTAATTTTTATTCCGTGAATTCCCCACAAGTATTTTTTTTTATTTATTCCATTTTTTTTTTATTTTTTCCAGTTTTTTCCATTTTTTCCAGCACATATATTTTTTCCGGGTCGGACAAAACTGGACAAAACCGGGGGGGTTTTTTCCACCCTGGACAGTGGATGCCAATTTGATGTTATGTCTGTTTAATAAATAACTTCTATCCAGAGATGTTGAAAAAATAAATTTAATACAAACAAAGAGTACTTAAGTATAAATGAAATGTAGAGTTTAATTTTATAATTAGCGTTAAATTTTAGAGTGATATTAAAATATTAAAATTTAGTGCTACAAATTCAATTTCATTTTTCATTCTTCGACAATTTATATATAAATTATATACTCCTCCTCAAATTTGAAGAATAAGTATAGGCATAGCTTTGAATAATAAATTTTTTATATCAACTGGTTCATTTTAAAATTAATATTACTGAGCTATACATATATAACTTTTCTGAAAAGTTTTCAAGTTCAAGGTTAAAAAAAAATGTTTGAACATTCTAATCACATTAACTGAAAACAAAAATTATTAGTTGTAAATAGATGCATGAAAATTTCTTTAGTTCTTAAACAAAAACATTAATTTACAAAAAGGTTATTTATTCTAAGTATAACAATTTTATTTCAATTTATTATAAAAAATTAAAATTTAAATTAGTTTACGTGCAACAGTGTTAAATTTATTAATAAAAAATAATTATGGAACAGAAATATTAATGAGATCATTATAGGTGACTCATTTTCGGCATAAACTTTTAATACTTTAAAAATGCAAAAAAAAAAAAAAAACATTAAAATCAACTTTGAATATTTTTTTTTCTACGTTCTTATGACGTAACCCTTTTTTCTATTTGAAATTTTTTGTTAATTAAATTGGCGAACATATGAATTTTTTATTCAATCATAAATATAGATAGGTACTTAATTAGAAAACTGAATTTATTATTATTTTTTTTGCACCTTAGAAAAGCGTTTCTTATGCTATTTTTTTTATCACAATTTGTAGTTTTAAATTATTCGCAAGTTGATTTTTTTACTCTCAGATAAAATTAGCTGTGAATAGATTTCCGGAACATTCCTTCAAAAATGGCTTTGCGGTAGTAGCTGTGACCAAGGTATAAATGTTAAAGATTATTATTTTCTTAAAGATTTAAGTACTACTAGGGATTTAAAGCGACTTTAAGTAAACTAAAAATGGAACTCGACTTAGTTTTTGCTCATCTTTTGATTGGGTTACAAGAAAAAACTGTTGGATTACCAGGAAAAAAATTAAGAAACTTCAAGATGAGCAGCAGAAGACTTATATCTTATATGAAAATGATCTCTATATAGAGGTTAATTTTTTATGACGTAAAACCCAAGCTTTTTTAATGCCGTTCAATTGTGTCGAGTATAATTTAACTATTATGACAAAACGAGCTTTTGTATACTTATTTGCACCTTTCAGCGAAATATGTTGTGAGAAATTAAAATTCATTTTACAAATTTTAATTTTTTTTATACCCACTAATTTTAGTATTATAAGAACATTGCAGTGTTTTAATAAAAAAAAATTGCTTTCGGAGGTAATACTGCAAAAATATTCATAAAAGCTGTATTATTATAACCAATTTAATTTTAAAATTATTACAAGCGCAATTGTATCGAAGGGAATTATAAATAACCAATTCATAGAAATTTTATTATCAAAATTATTTGCTTGGTTGGGAATCATTAAATTATTACCCAAACATTAATGTTACTCTGACGGCAATAAATTTTCAAAAAAAAAAGGATACTAAAGTAATTTTTCTCTTAAAAAAAGAAAAATGTAATAAATTTTCATAAAAAATACATAAATATATTTTACATTGTACATTTCTTAGAACCTATACATTCAATGAAAAAAAGGATTTTAATTTTTTTAAATTTTTAAATCATAATTTTTTTTTTTTGGAATAGACCAAAAGGATAAATTTTTTCTTCAAATTTCAAAAGTATATAAAATACCTTAAGTATTAAATTCAACTTAAGTATATTTTGATTCCATACAAATTGCAAATACTTATTTTATTTTATTAAGAACTAGTCGAAATACCCGGCTTCGCACGGTAGTTCCGAACTTATATTTATATCAAAACATTTTAATCCAGATTTTGTGCAATAAAAAAACAGAATTTCAAAATTTGTTAAATATCCACTTCCCCGGTGCCTTAACACATCCAGTCTTCTAAATAGTCGATTCGGGTCCAACGCTATAATATTTTATCGGAATATACCTAAATTTCATTTTTTGCACTAAAAAAAACAGAATTTTAAAATTTGTTAAATAGCCACTTCCCCGGTGCCTTAACACATCCAGTCTCCTAAATAGTCGAATCGGGTCCAACGCTATAATAAATACCTAAATTGCAAAACCGCCTTCTAAGATAGCCCCCTGTCGGTGCCTCGGATCAAAAATATAACCAATCGGGTCTCTAGGCTCTTTATTTTCAAAATTTTAAAATTTCGTAATTTGTTGTATAGCCCCCCAATTGAGCCCTGGGACGGTCGGGGGCCTGTCAACATCCAGTTTTTTAAATAGGCTTTTCGGGTCCAACGCTACAACATTTTATCGGAATATACCTAAATTGCAAAACCGGCTTCTAAGGTAGCCCCCCGTCGGGGCTTCGGAACAAAATTTCCAGTACCCTATAACCATCCCGGGCTACTTAAGTTCAAAATTTCAGCCAAATCGGTCAAGCGGTTTAGGCGTGATTGAGGACAGAGGACAGAGGACAGAGAAACAGAGAATTTTCATTTTTATTTATTAGATAACTTCATAGCTTGGGAAAATAAAAATCCGAATATATATCGGAATGTACATATATGTATACTTATATTTTTAGGTTTAAAATTTTTTTTGTAAAAAAAACCCAAATATCAGAAGAAATTAAAAATTATTCCAATTTGTGTGAAACGTATATATATAAAAAGAACAAGAAAAAGAAAAAAATGTTAATGATGGAAAATTTTAGGAAATTTTCCATTTTTAGATATCTTACTTTTTTATGTTCGAACTAACTTAGAATTAATAGAGTAGTTAAAGAAAATTTTTATTATAAACATTAAAATGACACATCAATGAATAACATTAATATTAAATTATATTGTCAATATTTCTTAGTATTATTTACATACTTATGTATAAACATACGTTCACATTGAAAAATGTAGAACACAAAACTTAGTGACAATAATAATATTATTAAAAATTATTGCTTTTTATCTTTTAAACGAAATAAAATGTTTATAAAGCCGTTTAATTAAACAAAAATTTATTACTTATTAAACGAATTACTTATTGAAATTTCAAACATTATTATTATACGCAGTTCTTTGTTGGTTTTTTTTATTATTATTAACTATTAAACATATAAAATTTTTTTTTTAGATAATTATGTGTGTATTTGAAATGATATCATTAAAGTTTAACAAAAAAATAAAAAATATTATGCGGCCTAGCCGGCAAAATAACCTTTAAGTAAAAGTTTTTTTCTTATAATGAAATCTGTCTATATTATTTTTTGATAAAATATTTAAAAACAATAAATGAATTCAACGAATTCACGGTCAATGAAAAAAAAAACATATTTACATAAGTAGTGTGTAACATTTTTTAAATGAGGGTTCCGATTTATTAATGAAATATAGGTAGGTTTAAAAAAAGAATATTAACGAGCATATGAAACAGTTGTTTGTAGGAAACAAAATCTAGATATTTCCCCATTAAACTTTTGTAATGACTTAAAATATTCCAATAGAAATTTATGATTAGAAAAATAAGTAAAGTAGATACTTATAAGTACCTAAGTACTTAGTTCTAGTAGATTAACTATAACGTATACTTAACAGAAATAAAAACTTTTAATCAATTCAGCAAAGATTCAGTTAATGACTCAATTGATGAGGTGATAAAATTTACCTAAGTACTTAAGATATTTTTTTAATTTGTAAATATTAGTAAATTATGTAAGATACTTAAGTTAAATACTATATACGCTATAATTAGTTATTACGAGAGTAGCAAATAAAATGATAAGTATTTATTACATTTTTTCCGATAAAAAATTAATTGATAGGTATTTTTATTTAAGTATTTAGTATCTAGTAAGTAAATAACTATTTGAAATGAATTCCACTAGTTTAAAGTTAAAATAAATAATCTAACAAAATGGTTTAACCTCGAATTTAACTATAGTTAGATATTTACTTTTTATTGTTAAGTATTTGTAAAACCAACAAATATTTATTTTTTTTTGAAACTACAAGTAATTATGAGCACATAAATGTACATCGGTACATACTTACTTACTTAGGTATTAGTTTTGAATAACTTTGGAAGCCCTATTGATTTTCTTGTTGTAATAACAAAAAATATTGCGTTCCGGTTCTAATTACATTTAAGTAAGTATTTATTTTTTAGATACAATTACTAATGACCATGTAATTAATTTACTAATGGTAATGACTATTGCGAATTTTTAATATATAACGATTTTATATAAGAATCAAGATAAGAATAGAAAAGAATTCTTATAATTTTGCAAGAAACTAAAAATTGACATTTAATGTCATTAATATGCTAATTTAACAATGTTAATATACTTTATACACTTTTTTCAAGTTGAAGGTTAAGATTAAAGAAAATATTTTATAAGCATATAAATAGGTAGGTACCTAAATATTTTGATTAGCAACATGACGAATCTAACACAAATACCGAATGTACAAAAATATGCACTAATAGCCTACCAATTCGGATGTTTACCCCGAAATAAGTTTATGAAAATTATATTTAGTTTAATTAAAAGATTCAAATAGTTAGCATTTGACCGCATTTCACCCTCGGTTTGATTTAAGTTAATAATAATCCCCCACTAAAAATAGAACATATTCAGTAAAAAAAAGTAAGGTTGGTTACTTTATTAGGATAAAAGTTTTCAGTCAAACATGAGATGATAATAGAAATGATTAAGAGATAAGTAAGTAACTAAATTCACCATCGCTTTATAAAGGTTGAGTTTTCATAAGTTACTTAATAAATAACTAAGAAAATGAAGTTAATTATAAAACTTTCCGTATCTTCCCTCTGTGCTCAGTTAAAAAGGCTTCATCTTGACTTCCAAAAATTGCAAAAGGTCTTTGCTTCTTTATCCACTTCGTTGGAACTTGTTTCAGCGGATGTGATAAAACTTAACAACTTTTCCGAAGGTCCTCAAGATGACTCTCAAGATTCTTCCAACTCTTTCATTATTAACGAGGAGCCTCAACATATTTCTCAAATAAATTCAACTTTGATTCCGACCTTCGTCGGATTTCAACCTGATTCTAGACAATCTGATCCAACCAATCATAGTTTTCGGGCCCCTTCAACTAATACTACTTTATTGCGCCCTATTCACATCTTACCACCTCATCAGGGTTATACAAAAAATTATTTTTTAAATTCAATTTCTAATAACCCTGTTCAGATTTTACCAACATTTCAGGGTACTGGCAAGTATATGTAAGTAATAAATACATATTTAAGTTGTGTTTATTTTATAAGGAAGGAAATATTAATATTATAACATACATAAGTAAATACTTATGTGATTCTACGTTGTGCAAATTATGAAATTGCAGAAAACAAATGATAACCACGATTAAATTTTATCAATAGTTACCTCGATCAATAATAATATTAACTGAAAATCCCTTAGATTTTGTATTTAATTTATGTATAAGTAGGCACTTAGTTAATTTGATCAAAAATTAAAATCATTAAGTAAGTAATATACTTATTAAGTTTTTTTTTTCAATGTTAAAAATGAAAATGATATAGCTTTGTCTAAGCTAAAAATAATAATAATATTATTTTCATGTTTTTTTTTTTTGCAAAATAATGAGCACGTTATAATAATCCTGTTAAGTAGATTTATTTGAAGAATGAAGAAAAAATTGAGATTATTTAGTTCAAATTTTTTTTTTTAATTTATACTTAGTTCTTTTACCACAAGATGACATTTTTCTACATCAAATTGAGATCAAAAAGGTCAATAAAAACTGAATAATGATTTTCTTAAATTCAATTAAGTATATTAAATTAAATTAGTCAGAATTTTATTTAAAAAAAAATTATAAAAAGCTCAATTAAGTTCTATCACTCAGTTCTATTCAATTAAGCTCAATCAACCTAAAATTTATAAATTAGGCTAAAACTTTAAACAAAAATGTAGATTTATGGACTTCGAGAAGAAGCTCAATACCTATTAAAAAATTATAGATTTGTTATTTACAGAGCTTAAATAAGTACAAAAATTTCAGACTGACTAAACACAACATTCAAATTCACCAAACGCTGAGAAATTTAAAAACTGTTTATTATGAACTAACTATGTCTAATCTATAAGTTTACATACAGTGACATTTAAATAATTAGCACATATATAGCAATAATTTCCTTCTTTTTGTTTAACATTACTTCTCTAAAAGTCTACATTCTTAGTCTTGTAATGACTCGTTGCAGGAAATTACCAGTGATGTCATTTCAAAAGCAATTCAATATAGATAATTTTACTACTTTGAATTTAGTGGCTTCGATGACAAAAAGTTTAAAAAATGGTTTGCAACTACAGTAACTATCAGGTTTTTCTATTTTTCTTCTATTTTTTTGCACTTTCACTTTAGTTTTATACCGCTTTCCCTTATTGCAGTCACTTCTCTAATGCGTTAACTTCTCTTAATTAAAATTGAAAGGATTGAAATTTATATGAGTGTGCTAATTGTGTTAACGCTAATTATCTGGCTGCCTGTATATGTACTATCTACACAACATGCTACAAGAATAAAAAAAATCCTGTAATAATTTTGCTACGATGAAAATTTTTCACAACCATTCTTTATCACATTCTTTGAAAATTCCTTAAAAAAATATTAATTCCAAAGATTTCTAAATTCTAAAGTTTTAATAATTATTCTCTGCATCAATTTAAAAGCACTTGAAATTCTTCAAGTTAACATTAAGAAAAAAAACAAACAAACGGATAAAAGCCTAAAAAAATAAGAATACATATAATTCCAAAAATACTTAAGTACTTTAAATATAAAAAATAAATAAATATAATAAAGTCTCGAATAAAGTATATTTTTCACAAATAAGGCAAGTGTATCCATCATCATCATCCTACATCCTATTACCTAAAAACCTTAAAAAATAAGCAATTATGCGATGAAAATACTTTGAAAATACTTTAGTCTGTGATTTCAAATTTATTCGTCACAGTTGAAAAGTAGGAAAATAAAATATATTAAAAGAAAATATTTGTTTCTCTCAAGTAATCGGTAACAAGTGTCAATTTGCAGGTAAGTTACTCTTATATTTATAGCTTAAAATATATTTTTCTAAAATGAGTAAGTATATGTACTTATATATTATAATTATAAAAATATTATATGTTGGTAATATAATGGTACTTACGGTTCTCTCAGCAAAGGTGCAATTTTATAAATTGATTCTAAAAATTGCTTATCTACACACCATACCGATGGTTTCAATGGCTGACTATTAACATTTAATATTCGAAATAAAATGCATAATATAACAGCGATAGCTGTTAGGAATGCTGTAGACATGGCTGAAAAAGTTTTTATCAAATAATTTCGTTCAGTGAAACCACCGATATTGCTCGGTATTTCACTAAATAATTGTAAAAAATGTTTTTTACTTTCAATGAAACTGTCATAGAAAAACGAACAAGTCAATTGTGTTAGAATTGTTAACATAAACACGGAGTAATTTTTATAAATGTTTATTTTGACTACTGTTTTATTTGTTGCACAATTTAAAATAAAAATATTTTATTTATTTATTTATTTATATATTAGTTTTGTTTCCTTTTTTTTTTTAATTTTTATTGTCTTTAGGAATTATTTGCAAAAAATAAAAAGGAAAAAAAAATAGAAAATCAATATATTTAAAAAAAAAATTTTTGATTATTGTTTATAAGAGCATTTAAGTACTTTATATTATATATTTTTTTTTTTAATTCTATGCAAATTTTGTTCTGTAAAGTAAAGAAAATAAATAGGTATAGGTAAATAAAATATAGATACATTTATAACAGAAATTTTGTTGAATTTGAATGTAAATATTTATAATGCCAAAGAAAATTTTCGATATCTTATTGATGAAAAAAGAAGAACAAAAAAATAAATAAGAAATTTTTATATCAGCAGAAATTTATCGGTTTGAGTTTATTTTAACAAGGGATAATTTATTCCGAGTGTGTTAAAAAAAAAATACATTCAATAAGTAGGTAAGTATTTTTAAGTATTTAAACACTAAATAATTTTTCCTTATGAAATTGTGATGCTAAACGAGAAACAAAAATTTTTCGTACGTTAAATGTTACTCTTAACTTTAGGCTTCAAAAATTTTTCAACTAATTTCAAAGTAAAATTTTTGGATCACAAGTCATGTCATTTTATTGGCTTCAACTGAAATTTGAATAGGAAGCTATGCTATTTAAGAATATTTTTGTTTTGTATTTGAGTAAGTAGTTGCCTAATTTGATAACAAAAAATACTGAATTAAAAAAATACAATTAAGAGAGTAAGTATGAACTGTTTTTTCTACTACTAAAATTCTATTTGAACAAATCGCAAGAGTTTTAAGTCTACAATGTCATGGAAACATTTTTGTTTGTAGCTGATGAGTTTCATCGATATTAGTTCAATATAGTTGCTATAATGAACCCGAAAATTATGTAGCTAAGTAGGTATGTTTTTATTTCAAAATGTTCCTATTTATATCATTCTTCATGAAATTAAGTAGGTAGAAGATACATATTGTTAAATCAAATTCATGAACATTAGAGAATTAGATACCTAGGTATAACTATACCAATTCTGAAAGTTGAAACCTCATTTAAAACAAGCCCGTTCATTTTCGTAATTATTATCTTAAGTAATATGGAAATTAACGACGTAGTAGGTACTATCTACATATCTATTCTATTCCTATTATAATAAAAAAACGGAATACTTCAATGATTTTTGGCTGTACGAGAGGTTTTAATTATTTTGAAATCATGGAGGTAGGTAGGTATAGGTACCTAACAAATCAAAAATAAAAATTGGTTGGATTTTTTTCTTAAGTGTGACTAATGGCAAAAAAGGGAGTAAATTATTTTTATTTTTCAATTTTTGTTCTCAAACTCCAATGAGGTAGGATCTACTTCCAGGCAGGCTGATAGGTTAGTTGGTAGGTTTAATTTAATATAATAATCTTTACATAGTCACTTTAGAATAGAATAAATTTAAGAATTCAAGAACAAAATTAAAATTCTGACTCAAGATTGAGTGGAAAATAAAAAAATTAAATTTTAACTTAATTTAATAATTCTTTCTAGATTCTACTAGTTTTTAATAGTTTATTTACTTCTTTTTTTTTTTCTGATTAATTTAGAAAAAATTTTATTTTCAAATCCCAAGGCAGCAGATAAAACAAAAATTAATGTCAAAAATTTTTTTATTTACAATTTTTCAGTTAAAATTACTTTTTCTTTTTAATTTGATTTCATTATTTTTTTAAAGTTTGACAAATATTTTTTTATATTATTTTCCATTAGATTAATTTTTTTTTTTTTAATTTTATAATTTTTTTTAATTATTTGATTTTATTTTAATGAAAAAAGAATTTTTTTTTTTTTAAATAATTTTTTTCCGCTTTGCAAAACTTTAATCAACCAAAGAGAAAGAGAATCTTAACGAGTTACAAAAAACTTTAATTCTTTTTTTTTTTTTTTAATTAGTTTTGTTTTTTTCCATTGCACAGCTGTGAAATAAATTGACATTTCATTTGAACTTGTGTGGTTGTGAGTAGTCTACTTTACAAAAATACTTGTTTGATATAACGGCAGTTTAAATAAGGCCAGAAATTAATTAAGGAACTTTAAAAATTATTTATAAATTAAATCAGTTATCCCTCAATGGGAAATTTCTGTTCACACAATAAATTTTTTTAACCAGGGGTGGAATCATATAACAATTGTCACCGGTCGACAATCGACAATTGTCACAAAATTTAACAATTGTTGACTTTTTGCTTCATGTAATTTTAATAGGTGGAAATCACATTTCTCATAATATTATTCAGAAATTAACGAAAAAAAAAAAATTTTTAATTGTCGACTTCGATCACAAACACGACCAATTCGACTTTTTTGCTTCATGAAAAAATATCGTGAATTTTTAAATATCGTTTTAGCAAAAAATATAGTGTAGAGAATTTTTTTTAAATATTAAACCACATTTTTTCTCTCTCAATAATTTCTTAATTTAGTAAACAAACTCAAAAATTTTATACTGTATTTATGATTTTAAAACATACACTAACAAAAGGTTTTTAGTTGTATTCTTTATAATGGCAACGTGAAAATTGATATAGAAAATTTTTTATTTCGTATGTGGTGTGGTGTTCACTTCAATTTCGCATAAATTGTGAATTTAAGGTTTTATGAAATTTTTGAAAATTACGCATACTTATTTTACACTTTTTCATAATTGTGTTTTATTTATAATTCGTTAATCATAAATTTAACTATCTATTTAACTTATGCTTTTATGTTGATTAAAAGTACCTACTTCTTTTTAAGATAAATTTTAAACAAATATTTCAATCAATTCATTAATTTTGGAAAAACAAAACCATTATTTTACTTCATTAAAATGTATTTATTTAATTAAAATATGATTATTTTCTTAACCGATTTTATTTTATTCAGAACTAAGTACTTCTGCTTGGGTCAAATTTTGTGTTAATATTTAACATACTTCGTTTGTTCCGATTCATATTTCTTCCTTGACAATATTATCTAAGAGATAAATAACATAACAATAGAATGACTTATCAAACGTGCTTCTTTAGTTTTGCATCTTTTAGCTGAGTCAAAGCAAATAATCTTCCTTGAATTATGTACATATTTACATTGGTATCTAATTCAAATTTTATAATTTTAATTTCTGATCATTATCTAGGAAATAATAAATTTTTATAAAAATTTAGGTTTTAGGAGCCATAACTAATTTAAATGATTTTTAGTGTTTAAAAAATTAAATTTAATTAGAGAATAAATTATAACTATAAAACAATTGTTTAAGAATAAACAATTTATTTTAATTATTTTTATAAATAAGCCAAGTATTTTCTTTCAATAATGGTCAATCAGATAAAAATATTAAACTATCAAATGGTCCAAAAATAAAAAAATTCTATAATAAATAACATTCAATAAGGCATCTTGAAAACTGCCATTCAAGGATTAAATATTAGCCCTTCTCACATCCTACAATTCATAAAATCGTAAATCAAAATTTTAACATGATACATTGTAGTTTTTGTTAATTTATAATTTAGAAATTAATGGCCAAATATCTAGACTTTCTTATTATTGAAGTTTTTAATTCACTTCAAAAATAAAACGTTTTATTTTTTTAAGATGCTTATAGATGTTTATTCTTTATTCAACAACAGTTTGAACCTTCGACGAAATGGAAATAATTAAAAAAAAACAAAAAAAAAAAAACGTAATCCTTATCAATGGTTACGAAATAAAATCATTTGTTGAATAAAAGTAAATTGACATTTTATAAAAAAAAAATTTTGATTTATTAATTTATTGTTTTAAAATTGACGATCAAAAAATAGCTGTCGTTTTTATTTGATAGACAATTGTCTATAATTTCAGTTATGTGAAGCTAAACTTTTTTTCGACAATTGTCTATTAAATTCAAAAAAAGTAGGTACATAATTTTTTTTTCTCCGCGCTCACATTTTTTTAAATATTTTATAAATCAAAGTTCACTCTATAAATCAGTTGAAATTTTAGGTTTTTATTAAGTTTTATAACCCACACATTTACAATTTGGACTCTTCTTTTCTTGAAGTAAGCTTTACTTTGTATATATTTTCTCTTAAAGAGAGGAAATAAACTCTTTTTTTGACAGAAAGAAATATAATATACAACAGATGATGATGATTAAATACGCGAAGCAATAATTTTCATTGTCCATACAAATTGATCGTGTTTGAAATTGTCGATTGTCACAAAAACGACAAAGTTACATGATTCCACCCCAGGTTTTAATATTGGTTGTCCTTTTTTTATTTTATTTCTTTTCTACATGACATAATAAATATGCAATTTTATAAATTATACAAATGAATGAACACCACCTATATTGAGAGTTTCAAATCTTGTGTACATTATCTTTGAATTTAATAGAAAAAGAATTTATTACTTTATGTAAAGTACGCTGTGATATAAATGAATGAAGCATTTAGCTTTGGTGGCAATACAAGTCGGCGGCTGCAAATAATATTCAACTCACCAATCACAAGAAATTTGTAAACAAAATAAAACTTAGATAAACTGCAAACAACTAATTACATCGTAAATCGTAAACAAGATATTGGTGGCTTTTGTGAGTTAATTTTTTCTAATATAAAAATTTTTTTTTTTAATTCATTGAAAAAGAAATCAACTGAGAACTGATAGCTGAAAAAGAAAAGTCGCAAAAGGTAAATAATGCAATTTTTTTTAATTTTAAAGATTAACTAAGTATTAAACTCCAAATAGCGGGAGGAGAAATAAAATTGTCTGATCTCTGCTGGAATGGAGGATAGGCGTTTTCTATAGAATTTTAAGAAAATGTGTAGTTAAATGCAAAATTTCAGATCAAAGTTTTCTCGAACAAAAAAATTAACTAGGTTTATTTTTTTTTTTGCTAAATAATCAAACATTCGATAATTTTTCTGACTAGAATTCAAAGACCTCGAGACTTAACTAACCAGAGCCCAAATTAAATTGATCAATTTGAAATTCTAGCAATATTAGATCGTTTTCTCAAAATAACGCTTCAAATAATAGTCCAAAGCAACATTTTGTTCAATTACGCATTAAAAAAAAAAATAGGGGGAAATTACCAACAAAACTAAAAGCTTAGCACAAATTTACTTCTTGAATTAAAAAGGTTTTGCGATGCAAAAAATTATTATCTATCTATAGAGTACGATTCAAATCACTTGACCAATCCGTTATGCAAAGCTTTCCCTTTCCATTACAAAATTCCATACAAAATTTAGGGGAAATTATTTAAGAAAAAAAGCTCATGCAATTTTGTATGGAATTTTGTAATGGAAAGGGAAAGCTTTGCATAACGGATTGGTCAAGTGATTTGAATCGTACTCTACCTAGGTATAATATAACCCGGGGTAATTTTTTTTTTCGCATCATATAACTTCATAAAAAAATTTTAAATCTCGGTAGGTAGGTTGGTAGTGCAAAAAAAAATAACTAAACATCAATTTTTATTTTCCAATACTACAATTGTCAGAAACTAAGTTCTTTCGAATTTCGAATAATGATTTTCCCAAATTTATACTATTTTCCGGATAGGAAAAAAAATTCGACATTATTTTTGTTTTTCAAATAAAAGTCTTGATAATCCTTTCAAAATAGACATTTAACTTTGGGAAAATTTGCATAGAGCTGAAACTCGGCACAGACCTTAAATCAAATGTCGAAAGTCTTCATCGTAAATTATGCAATTTTGTACAAAAAAAAATTAAGTATCAATATTGCTCTAAGAAAAAAGATGGATCAGATATCATAAGCATCATCCATGCATTGCAAGAAGAAAACGAATTCCATTTGTAAGGATGATGTGCGAAGAAGAGCCAATATTTATGAATACTTTAGAGCAATAAATTAAATTATAAATTTTTCAAATAATTTAAATACTTTTATTTTGCCTTGTTTAAAAAATGTTGACGTAGTATCACTTTAAGTTATTGCATGTAAAAATACGATATGAGCTTGACATTTTGGATATGATGTTAGACTGTGATAAATACTTGTTTGTTTCAATTTGACCACTAAATTGAAAGAGAAAAAAGCTACAGATTAGGCTGAATGCTCTAGAATTAAGAAATTGTTTTCATCATGCCAATTAGTCTAGCCTACCTAGATGTTGCAAAATAACGATGATTTATACACTTAAGGTAGAAACAGATTGCGACAATGACCTTCTTCTTATATTTGAAATTGCCGTTTTTTACATTCACAAAACGGCAATTCTAACTTAAAGGCGAAAGCCGATGCTGCATTCGTTTTCTATCTTAACTTCTTAACTAATATTGACAAGTTCGGCGAAGAAAAGAACATTTGGATTTTAACTCTGAAGAATATTATGTAATAAATCATCACAATTTTTTTTAGGAACAAAAAAAACTAAAAATTTTGTTTGATATTTATTTTGTATTGTAGACAAAAGGTAACAATAATGGCTCCCAAGAACCGAAATATCGCAATGATGGGATTTCGATCTGTTGGTAAATCTTCCCTAAGTATTCAGTTTGTTGAAGGACAATTTGTCGACAGCTATGATCCAACAATTGAGAACACATTTACTAAAATAACTCGCGTTAATTCTCAAGATTATGAAGTTAAATTAGTTGATACAGCTGGCCAAGATGAATACAGTCTGTTTCCAGATCAATATAGTATGGATTTCCATGGTTATGTTCTAGTTTATTCAATAATTAGCCAAAAATCATTTGAAGTTGTTAAAATAATACACGACAAATTATTAGAAAGCATGGGTAAGGCACATGTACCAGTTGTATTGGTTGGCAATAAAACAGATCTGCATCAAGAACGTGCTGTCTCATACGAAGATGGTAAAAAATTGGCTGAATCATGGAAATCGTGCTTTTTAGAAACATCAGCGAAACAGAATGAGTCAGTTGTAGATATATTTCACACACTCTTAGTACTGATTGAAAAGGAAAACGGAAGTGGACAAGAAAAAAGCAGTTGTATATTGTCATAAATTTATCATTTCTAACAATTTTTTAGAAATAACTTTTTTTTTTTTTACTTTTTTTTTAATTCCAAAAATAAATACTAAGATGAAATGTATAAATCAGTTAATTTTATTTCTTTTTTTTTTTGTTAATTATATATACAATACATAGATAATATGATTAAAATTTAATCATGCGAAAATTTTCTTGCAAATGTAATTAAAATTTTTTATTTTTCGCAACTTATAATTGAAAACAAAATTATTTAGAATTTCAGCTTAATCTGAATTTTAAGAATTTAATCAATGCTAAATTAGAGTTTTGAAGTGTAATTAATTGTGGAATTCACATTTATCAAATTTATTCGAGATTTAAAAAGTTACTTGAAGTTTAAGTTTAAAAAAATTTGAATAGACAATACAAGTTGAAAGAATTTTTCTTGGGTCAAGTCAGGATCTGCTAAAATTTGAAACACTTTTTAGACCGTTTTCCACCGAAACTGTCCGTCTGCATCTGTCCCGCACTAAAATGCTTATAAAATTATCGAAGTAGCCGGCCGATTTCGATCAAATCGATGCCAAAATATAAAGTATCCGTAACCTTGTTCATGCATCCAAGCTTAAGATTCCAGGATTCCTAATTCCAAAGTTGTAAAAGCTCTCAACTGGTCAAGGGTCGGGACAATTTTCATGTAAAAAATTTTAAATTGAAAAGCGGGCTCAAAACTCATGTGTGAGATATTGTAACTGTTCTGTAATGCTTAATACCTAACTAGGTTGTTATTTAATAAATTTAGACGAATTAACATGATTTCATCGGAAGTTAAAATTTTGCAAAAAGAGATATATGGTCAGCTTAAGAATATCTTTGAATACAATGATTTAATATAATAATTAAATTGCTGTTTCGAATTACTTGGATTAACATGATTTCAAATTGACAAAAGTTTCTTGCTTTTAAAACTTGAAAAATATGGAATTAAGGGTGTAGAATTGAAATAGTTCAACAAATATTTATATGGAAGAACAAAAAAAAATTAGGCACTTTCGGAAAGAACTGACAATCAAATCCTGGTGTTTTTTTCTATCTGTTCGCCTCTCTTATGTCACTCTCTTGTGTCACAAAATATGTTATAATGAATGGAATAAGTCGAAGTGAAAGTGATTCGTATATTCAGACAGTGTAATTTATGAAGAAATAGTAACAGTAAATGATATTTTTGATAGTAAATGAAGTTTTCAGTCACATTTTGGTTATGTTTGTAAAAGTGTAGGTACTTCTTGGTTATAATTTAAAACTTCACATATATCTAAAAAGGCATAAACATTTTTAGCCCCATTGCTTTATCTTTATCAGAATCATTATTCTCACGAAAAGGTTTTTTATTCTGTTGCCTATTTCAGAAATATTTTGATGATTTTCCAGATTTATTTTAATATGATTCAAACTGGATTCAACGCTGGACGTAGACTTCTTTGATATTGGAAGTTCAGTATATAAGAAATTGTGCTTTAATGCGTAAATAGTTTTGATGTTATATTTTTTTAGCCACTGATTGTGTGTCTGTCGACGATATAACTTCTGCGTTACCCTGTACTGTAATAAAATAATTTTTACAAAATAAGACACAAATAATTTTAGCAACAAATTAAATCATATATTTTTGTAAACTTTTTTGTCCATCAAATTTTACATTTTTCTTTTTTTTTTTATTTTCTTTTTTTTTTATTATTTGTTTCATTTTTGTTATAAGTTATTACAATATTTTTTTGTTTTTTTGTTTTCCTTTTTTTTAATTAAATTTTAAAATGTATATTTTATATAATTTTGAATTTAGAGTTTTTTTTTTGTTTTTGTCATTTTAATAATAAATTTTCTTCTTTTTTTTTTAATATTAAATTTCTTCTTTTTTTTTTTTAATTTATATTACCTAAAAAAATTGCCGAACCATGAACTAAATCTAATAATTATAATAAATTCTTTTAGAATTAAAACTTATAGAAAATTAAAAAAAAAAATATATATATATATTTTTGTATATATATTTTCAAATTAATATTTTTTTTTTATTAAATTTAATTATTTAATTTATTTATATATATTATTTGAAAATAATCACATAATCTCAGTGAAATTCGATTAACGAAATTTACAAAAAAAAAAAAAAATAAAAGAAGGAAGAGAAAAAATAATAACGATACTTCAAAAAACAAAAAAAAAAAAAAAACAAAAATATTTTTTTTTACAAATTTTGTTTTTATTTCTGCACTACGACTTCAGAAATACATTTTTTATATAATATTATATATAGTTTGTTTTATATATATAAATGTTTTTTTTTTTTAAATAGTTTTTTATTTTTTAAATTTTAAATTTTGAAATTATTTAATCAACTATATTATATTTTTTAAATAATCAGTTCAGAACAAGTAAAATAATAAAAAAAAAAAAACAATGCATGTCATTTCGTCATTTTCATAATTATTGGCAAATTAGACGTGACGTTTACGTTAATGATGCAAAAGACGTTATAATTATAATTTTGTTGATTTACACTGGACGTTATCAACGTCGTGATAAATTGATTTATTGATTTTTTTTTTTTTTAACATTTTCTATTAATTTTTCTTCAAAACTTTTAAAACTCATGTTGACGTTTAGTCGTTAATAATTATAAAAATTGTTATTACCAATTATCCCGAGGTTTTTTGTTTTATTTTATTTTTTCATTTATTCAGGTCATTAAATAGAATTATCTGATCATTAACGCCTAACGAAAAATTAATTTGACGTCGAGACTGTCCATACATTTTTATATATTTCTTAATATCACAAGCGTTATTTGCGTCTTTCCGTCACGTCAAGTTTACCCAAATCATAAGATATTAATTAATTTTTTGTAGAAACAGAAAGATGTTTTTATTTATCGATTTTAAAATTTTGTTTTAAAAATAAACATGACGTACTTTAAACTATCGTTATAATGTTATTATATAAATAACATTCCCACTCAAACCATAATCAGCCCGCGTTATTTTGAAGAATCTTCTAAATTTATTAGCCCGAATAAAAAACTTCAATTTTAATTGCTCGAGCAGTTTCATTTGTTCTTAAAGCATAGTTCTCGATGTTGGCTCTACCAATTATAATGTCCAATAAATTGAACGTTAGGTTTCTATTTGAATTTTATTTCTCATTTGTATATTATACTGCATACCATTACGTAATAATAACCAAAAATATTAAAAGCGATAAGAAAATTTATTTTAAAGACTTTTAGTTTTTTTTTATTATTATAATAAAAAATTTATTATCTGTTTTTGGTTATTATAATGTACTGGACACTGGTAGTTGTGTAGCCGAACTTTATGAATTTCTTTTCCCGGGCAAATAAAATTCTGTACGAAGTTTCATATAGCGAAGGGCATATTGATTAAATTAATGAAAAAGAAGAATAGTAAAATTTTATTATTATTATTATTTTATTAATTTTCTATTTTTTTTTTTTTTCAATTTAAACCTGCTCCTAGCATTATTGTTTCTTAAGTATATCAAAGATTTATTTTTAATAAATTTTTTTTTTTTTTTTTTTGAAAGTTGATTACGTATTTTTTACTTATTTTTATAATTATAAATTTTTAGTATATAAATTGTTTTTTTTTTTTTTTTTTTTTTTTAAATAATTTCTAAAATTTATGTATTGTATATTCTACAAAAAAAATTATGTCAAAAAATCAGTGTAATCAAAAATATTTTTTTCTTTATTTATTTTTTACTTTTTGTACACGGTTGGCATTTGAAGATTAACTTCGATTCTCTTATTAATTGTTTTAGTTTTTTTTTTAAATATTTATGTTAATTTATATTTTCTATTTTTAATTTTAATTTTAATTACATATATATAAATATTAATACCAAAAAGACCCTGAAATTTTGTACTTCCAAAAATATGTTCAATGCAATGTATAAATTACATTATAAAAAATTGTAAGCCAAATCTTTTATATATAATAGTTAACGTTCCTTATTAGAATTACGTTATATCAGCACTCATTACTATATATGATTATTGTGAACAAAAATAATGATATTAATTTAAAAATTAAGGAAAACGTTTTTGAATTAAGAAAAAGGTAAGATAAACATATTATAAGAAATAAAAACAACATCAAAAAGTATTGAGAAAATTCGTAACTACGTTGTTAGAATGTCGGAAAAGAAATAAATGTGGGATATATTTATGACTTTCTAAGTAAAAATTAGTTTTACAATTCTAGTTAAAAAGAAAATATAAACAATATGAAGAAGAAGCAGTAGGTGTTATAGAAAAAATTACTAACTTCGGTGTTAGTATGTGTAGGAAATATTTATGAGTTTCAATAATATAATTTTATCATTCTAATAATTTAATAATTATAATATGAAAAAGATTAGCTTACAATTATCTGTTTCTATTATTTAATTTAAATTTTTATTAAATCGAATTAATCTAAACATTAAGTTCAAATGCAATTTTATTTTATTATTAATGAAAAAATTTACCTTTTCTTCGGCCAAGTATTCAAGTGCCACATAAAGATTTTTAACTTTTTCGAAACGAAATAAGATCGCAGTTTTATAGAGAAAAAAATATGAGATTTTCAATTGCTGTTCTCATAAAACTATTTATCGTAAGTATTCAAGAAATCGAAAAATCTCTTCTTTTTTTTTATTATAATAATATATATGGGACTTACTATATCCTTCAATTACAAGTTCATTAAATAACCAAATATTGTATTACAAGATTTTAGATCGCGAATTGATTATATTTTTAGCGTCCTACCTTAATATGATTAAAAACAATTTTCTAAAATGATCAACTTTTCTGTTGGTGACACGACGCTTTTCACTGATTTAGATTTCCTTATTTAATTACAAAATTTGGGCTTATCTTTATTTTCCCCAAATTCTGGAAGTGTGAATATTTTGTCATTCAATTACCGGCAATACAATTCAAAATTTCGATATTATATTATTGTTATAGAATAGTATAATACTTGTGACTTATGTTCATGTACAATAGCCGCAAAGGTATGAAACGAATTAAAAAAAAACACATGTAAATTTAATATTCTAACAAGTCTTAGACATTAAATTTTGTACTTTATGTTCATGAGTGGTGTTTTTATATTAAAAAAAATTTATATATTTTAGTCTCCTTAATGAGAATATTTTCACGATCAAATAAATTTGTTCGTTGAACTTCCAATTTTACAAAACACATAATTTTAATTTTATTGAGACAGGCATAATCGTTGGAAACATTTTTTAATTCATTAATTTAGTTATGCTTCATTTTTATATGTATACAGTTTAACGGTTTTTTGTTCCTTCATATATAGATTGATGAACCATAGAAACATTTTAAATTTGTCCTGAACTGATATAAATTTAATTATATATATATCTATATATATATTATATATATACATATAATTCTTTTTTTTTGCGTTTTTTTTTCAACCTCAATTATAATAATATATATTTTGTTTATTTTTTTTTATTAATATAATAATTATAATTGTTTATAATGTATTATTTTTTTTTTTATATCTTAATATCTAAATTAATTCCAAAAGTATACGTATTTTTTTTCAATAAATTTTTATCTAAAAAAAAAGCAGAAAAAAATTAATTTTATTATTATAAAAAAGGAAATGTATTAAATATAAAAAACAAAAAAAAAAATGATTACGTAGATGAGAGTTGTGGACGGGCTTCATATTTATGTAAGATAAAAATAAATAAAAAATTTAAGTAATATTTTATATATATGCATATATGATTGTATTAAAATGTTCTAAGTAAAATAAATCAATTTATTTTGGTGGAAAATTACATTGGTAGCCACTATCAGTACTCATCATGCGAACATATCATGCAAACATTGTTCATAATATTCTGATGAAGAATATACATAATACTATTATGAATGGTTAAATTTCGTTTCGAAATTTTATATATGTATATGTAAATCAGATTCATAGGACCTCAATTTGCTCTATTTTTTTTTTTACATTTAAGTTAAAATTCTTAAAATTAAAATCTCATCTTGGTTTATTCAAACAATGTCATAATACATTTAATTGAAATTGGATATTTTTAAAGAGTCCTGAAAAATTAATTATTTAAATTAGCAGTTATATTATTTTTTTTTTGATTGATGACATCAACAATATAATATCTAGTATCATTTGATATTCAAGGATATTTCTGTAAATATTTTCGAATTTGAGGATAATATAGAAACTGTCCAAAGTAATAGTTAGACACGTTAGCGGCATGAATTCATTGTTTCTTTAAAATTATAAATTTCTGACAATTTTTTTTTTTTTCCAAAAATCACTATTATACTCGCTTGTCCAAGTACATGCAATGATAAATATCTAGAGTAAAATAAAAACCAATAACTAATAATTAAATTAAAAAAAAAAAATTATTTACTTAATTTTTAAAATCATTTTATTTCATTTTTTTTTTCTCTATATTTACAACGAAAATAAAATCAAAATTAAATATAATAATATATTAAAAATAATATTAATAATAATAAAAACTATAATAAGATAATTTTAATATATTAATAAAAAATTTAAAATTTTTTTTTATTTTAATTTTATGTTTTTAATTTTAAATAATATTAATTAAAAAAAAAAAAATTATTCATATAATTAGATAATGTTTTAATTTGCATTGTCGTTAATTCTTTCAAAGAATTTTTTCGGTTATATAAAATTAAAGAATTTTTTTTTTTTTTTTCAATAAAATTAAATAATTTTGTTTTATTTTAATTTTTATTTTAATTTTTAAATCATATTTATATTTTTTTTTTTAAATGAAAGCTTTTTATATAAAAAAAAAAATTATTAAAGAATATACATTGAATGCAATAAATCTATATTTAAATTTTTAATAATAATAATAATGATAAAAATTATTATACATTTTTTGTAATAAAAAAATAAAGTGTCAAACACTGGTAACTGAGAAAACAAAATTAAAAAAAAAGATTATAAAATAAAAAAAAAAAAAAATGTTTAACATAAAAAAAAGAAAATACAAATATAATTAATCAACGTTATATAAGAATTAACTCTCATCTTTCAAAAAAAAAAAGAAAAAAAAGAAGAAAATTTAATAATGACATTATAATAAAGAAAACATTTGATAATAATAAAACAAAAAATAAAATCAGATTAATAAGCCAAAATGATACAAAAAAAAATTTTGTTTTTGTAAGGAACATTATTAATAATAAAGGAAATTCATAACATTGTTTTTTTTTTATTATTACATATATTACTGTAATTTTTTTAATAATTTTATGTTATACATTATATAAAAATTATAATTGAGCTTCAGTTGATTAGAAGATAGTCTAAAAGTTTTAAATTGTTTTAATATTAAGAAATGATTTTATTGAGACGGACTTTGAAAAATTTGAGCCAAATGAAACTCATTGCCCGCTTCCCAAGCAGCACAACGTCTCGCCGCAAAGAAAATCAAAAGATACACAGAACGACATGTATTAAAAAGAAAGCGAATAAATGATCCGCTCCAAGAAAGTGCTTCCATAATATATAATATATATTGTATAGATTTCACTCATAAGATATATATTGTATAGATTTCACTCATAAAATATATATTGCATAGATATCAAAAAAATAATTTTTATATAATTATAACGCTGCAAATTAAAAATAAAAAAAAATAAATTTATATAATTTAAGTTTTTAAAAATGTTTAACGAAATAGGTACATGTGAAATAAAATTAAGTATTTTAAATTAATTATATAATTTTAGTAAAATAAAAAATAATAATAATAATAATAATAAATTTACATTTTCACTTTTTAAAATGAGTTTTTTTTTTTTTTTTTGTAATTAATTATTTTTATAATCTACTCACTGTATAATATATTTTTATTTTTATTTATTTTATTTTATTTATTTTATTTTATTTTTTTAATTTTTTTTTTAAATGCAAAATGGCGACATTATATGAATTTTTTATTATTTATGTACTTTTTTTTTTTTTTTTAAATACAATCAAAAATGTTACATTTATATAAATTTTGTTTTAAAATAATTTTTTTTTTATTATATATAATTTTACAAAGAAATTATTTTACTTTTTAACTAAACCATAATTATTATTTTAGTTTGTTTCTTTTCTACTGGATTAAATTTTTAAGTTTCGCCTAAAATTTTAATTTTGCCTAAATATATAATTTTATTTATTATTTTCTTTTCCTTTTTTTTTCAAAAAATTCAAATTTAACATTATATTGAAATTGTTATGAAAAAAAAAAAAAAATAGTAAAAATTTTGTGTCCTAAAAATTTTGTTTTTTAATTTACCTTTAATGTTCAAATAATAAAATTTTGCTAAATAATCCAAATATTAATTTTAGTTTACAATTTATTAATTTTTTTTTTTTTAATTTTTACAAAATTTTTGTATTTCTTTTTATTTATTTTTTTTTTTCAATTTTTTCCTATTTAATGTGAATAAATTGTATAAATGGTTTGTATATAAATTTAAATTTATCGTTTAGATTTCATTCCTATTTTTTTTTTTTTTTTTTGAAAATAATTTCTTTGTATTTTAATATTATATATAGAAAAATCGAAAATATAATTAGAAATCAAAACAAGGGCAATTTTTTTGAAATAAAATAATAATGTGATCCGATTCTTAAGCCTTTGTTATACATGGTATTCTCTTAAAAGAAAACAGAAAGTTTAAAATATAAAAATTGTTATAATTTTGATTAAAAAAATATTAAAGATATTAATTTACTATATTTAAATAATATAGTACAATATGAATGTTATGAATGCTGCTGTTCGAATGCTATAGTGTAGTATAGAAAACACTATGAATGGTCAAATATATTATAGTACATTTATAACATTTTTGTATAATCATCATAATTATTTTTATTATTATTTATATTTTAGATATTGAAATCATATCAAGAAATTGTGAAAATCAACCCTAGTTTGATTTAATTATTTTCCAATAATTTATAATAATAATTGTAATAAAATATATTATTCCAAAAATCTACTACTGTTTAATTTTTGTTATTTTATAAATTTAGATATTTTTAGATAGTTTTATATAAAAATAAAACCATCCAAAAAATAATAATATATAGTTTTTTTTAATTAATTTTCATGAATAGTTAGTTTTTTTATTTTCTTTTATAAAATAGAAATCATAAAAAAAATTTAAATAATGTGTATATCCAAAATTATTTTTAATAAAATATTTTTAAAGTTATAATTTTCTTTCATTAATTTAAGCCTAAAAGTTTAATTTTATTTTATTTTTTTTAATTAATACAAATATTTATTACTTTTTTAAAGTATACATTAATAAGTAAATTTTAATTTTAAATTTAAAGTTTTTAATTTATATTTTCTAAAAGTAGTAGTAGTAAGTAGTAGAAGTAGTAGTCATAATTTTATTTTATTTTTTTTATTATGTACAAATAAATCATATTAATTAAAAAAAATGAAAGTAAAATTTTTATTTTTGTTGATAATTTCAAAATATATTTATTTATTATTTTGCGCTTTATAATTTATTTAATTTTTGTTATTAAGATTTTCTTCTTTTTTTTTTCTTCAAATATTTGATTTTGTTTTTTTAAATTCATTAGCAGCAAAATTTGTCACCATTTTTTGCATGAGGTTTTTCGTATAGTAGTTAATTTTTTTCTCATATTCAGAAAGATCTTTTATCTTTTAAGTTTTATTATTCATTAATTAATTCACATAGAAATAATGTTTTTACATTTTCATATCCGAAATATATATTTTTTAAAAATTTTTAGTATAATTTTTTTTTCCCATCATTATTACCGAATTTATATTTTTGAATTGCCCAAAAAAGTAGATTTTATTTTTTGTGGATTTTGATTTAGTGTTTTTTTTTTTAATTTATTTATAATTAAATTTTGAGTAGTGCAGTTTAATAGTTTCTTAAGTAGTTTTTTTTTTTTATTTTATTAAAAAATTGTAAATTAATATAAAAATGAAATGAATGGATCATAAACTGTTTTGTTATTAATTATCTTATTTTATTTTTGTATAAAAATGTATTTTTGTGTAAAAAAAAAATCATATAAAATGTATAGTTTTATTTCTATTGAGGTAGTTTGTTTACACTATTGCAGTTTTGTCTTTTTCGAGGTTTATATTTTGCAGTTTTTTTTTTTTTTTTTGATATATATGTATATTTCTAATTCAAATTAATATTATTTTAAATTAATAAAGAAAAAATAAATAAAAATAAAATTGAATCTTTTTCTTTGTTTCAAACTTAAAATCAACTGAGGTATTTGAGTTCCTATTTCATGTCTCTTTTAGAAAAACTTCACTGGAAAATCATAAATTAAATATTTTCAAAACTTTTTATACAAAGATTGAAATTTTAATAATTGTTTATCGATTCTTCACAATGTAGTTTCCCAACTATTATAAAAAAATAATAAATCTAAATAATTTTAAATTTTGTATTTTTGTATATAAGAGAAGTGTTAGTTTTTTTTTTTCTTATTAGAAAACTATGGTAATAGTCTTAATTTAAAATTAAGTCAATAACAAAATATAATATTAAATCTAAAAACTATATTTTGTTTTAATTATACATACGTATATATTATATAAAAAATTTACAAAAATAATGTCATAATGTCAAGAAATTTATTATTTTTGAAGTAAATATTATTAATCCTTAAAATTAACCCTGTTCGTATCAAATTGAAGATTATCTTTTAGACTTTTAGAAACAAACCAAATATGGGTAATAAAATTACCAAATTTCTTGGATTTACATAATGTTTTTTATGTTCTTTTCATATAAAACTTTCAATACTTAAATTAAAACAAAAAAAATGAAATTTGCATTTTTTGTGACATTATAACATTATCGAAATAAGAAATATATATCCAACCTAATTTATAATTTAATAATTATTGAAAAAATTTTAAAAATAAAAATTATTTATGCATATTGTTAATGTTTTTAATTTTAATATTAATATTATTAAAGTAAAAATTAATTGCCTAAAATGTGATCGAATTAATTTTAATGATTGACTGAGTGTAATGCATTTCTTATTTAAAAATGTTGAACATTTTTTCTTTTTTTGCTATTAATGGATTCACCACATTTTAGGCTGATCACAGAAATAAACTGGTATTATATTAAATATTAAATATTTTATTAAAACTTTTTTTTTTTTTGGTTTGAACAATTTCTTTTCACGTTCTGATGAAGTTTGAAAAATAATTCATTTGATGTTTTTTTTTTAAACTAATAAAAATAATAATTTTAGATTCTTGTTTAGAAAAAAAAAAAAAAAAAAATTGAATAAAAATGCTTTCGCATTAATTATATTAAAAATATTATTTTGTGTAACCATTGATATCACCCTGTAATTTATTTAAATATATATAATGTATATATATATATTTATACATAATATTTGTTAATAAAAAAGAAAAAAGTTTTTTAAGATACAAAAATTTTAATGGTTTACTAGAAAAGGATCTGAGAAAAGGATTCTAATGTATAATTTTTAATAATATTACTCTTATATTGATAATTTCCCAGCTTTTCTCTACTGACTCAACCAAACAGAGCTTTGTGTTTTCCTTATTTAGTTAAAAACTATCTGTAGAATCTAATAGACATTTACGATGCATTTCCTCATATTTATTTCACAATTGAGAGTAGAATAAATATTTTATTTTTTATTTTGAAATAATAATTTCAGTAAACTTTAAACTTTTGTATCTTCTCTAACGCAATGTTTTTTATAAAGATTTAATGCGTGCAGACAAAGCTATTCACATAAACGTTTGAAACATGCCAGATTATAAATTGTTTTTAATGTTTTTTTGTTTCAATGAAGTTTCGAAAAAATAATTGACTGAAAATTTTCATTCCTTTTTTTAATTTTTTAGTATTTTTTTTTATGTTCATAGATTTTAAAATTAATTATAGCCTTTTATGACAAACATTTAGAATAGCATTGCATTATGTTTATTTTTTTGCTTTAAAGTAGGCAATTGTAAAATAAGGTCTGTTTTATTACTATTTAACTATTGTATTTGTGAATTTAAAAATAAGAATACAAAAATTCCTTTTTTTTTTTGTGTTTAAAAAAGATATTTTAATTAAAATATCATGTTTTGTTGTTTTGTATTTCCAATTAATTGAAGGCATACATGTTTATTGTTTGTTTCTATATAAATATCACTATTGTAACAAAAAGAATATTTGACTATTTTTAATTTAAATACATTTTAAATTAAGAACATAAACTATTAGAACGTATTCATTTTTTTTTTTTAAATGTAATTTCCATTTAAATTATTTTTCTTTTACATTCGGTAATTCTTTTTTATATATTTCTTTCATTATTTTCATTATTTTTTTTTTTTTTAAATAGATTTTGTATCTTCCAGATATACAAACTTATTTTATACATTTTTAAAAATGTTTGAAGTTTAATAGTAAAATTTTAAATACAATTCTTACGGTTTCAGTGATAATTTTCTTTCAATTTCACTTTTATTTTTTGTTGACCAAATATTAAAATTTTGATTTGTTGAAATATGGATTTCAATTAAAAATAAAATAGCCTCAAATTTCGTTTTAATTACGTTAATTACTAAGAATGTCAATGTTAATTCAGTCAAATAATATTAAAATTAAAACAAATATATATATATATATATTATTTGACATTTCGTATAAATTTGTTTTCTTTGGTTTACAAAGTTTTAAAAAAAAATATATATATTCATGAACGTTTTTGATTGGAAATAAGAGCAATAATAAAATGTAAATAATGTTAGTTAGAACAGTGAAAAAAATAACTCAAACACTTAATTATTTAAGTACTTTACTTTACTGTCAAATTGTTGCACAAATTATTTAAATTTCAGTAATAAATGTTTTCATATTATTTCAATAAAAAAGTAAATGTGTAAATACTTTTTTAATTATGTATTATTATTATTATTATTTATTTATTTATAATAGCTTTTTATAACATTAAAATATAAAAATGTATTATTTTTATTATTTTAATAAATATTTCATTTGAGGCACCCGGGTTTTGTGGTTAATATTTAAAAAAAAAATTAAAAAAAAAAATTATTAATTATTTTAGTTTATTGTTTTTATGGTAAAATTTGTTATATCAAAAATTAAGTTTGTAACAAAATTCGTTTTTAAATTAATGAAAAACTACATAGAAATCAGTTATAATAAAAGTAATTTTGTTTTATCAAATTTGGATTAATTGTTTTGTATTTTGAGATCTGTTAAATGTAAAGAGCAGGGTACTTTGAGTTTATAATATTATTTTTAATGTATTTATTTATTATTTTGCTTTTTATTTTTTAATTTGAAACTAAAAATTCTTAGTTTCAAAATTATAAATTAGTTTCAATGTTGAATTTTACAAATTTTAGTTAAATTCCTTTTTTACAAAATTTATATTTAACGACACTTGTGGTTTATATTTTAAACATTATTTTTTATTAAAGAAGAAAGTTATTGGAAAGAAGTAAGTATTTTAAATTTTAATTGAATAATATAAAAAAAAAAGTTTTTTTCTACATGTTAAGTTATGGATTTTGAAAACTGACAGGCAATAAAATTATAATAAGTTGTTCTGCTGATTAACACCAGAGTTAAGAATTTATCGAAATATTATATTTTGTCAGATATTTCTTTTTTTTTTCATTTATATTTATGAGAAAAGTAATAACAATTTAAAAAGAATTTCCCTAATCAAAAACGTTCATTTTTCGTATTTCCATGATGTATTATAAAAGTGTGTTCATGGATAATTTCTTATTTAAAAAAATACTTAAGGAATTCATTTTTATTTAAAAGTAAGATTCGTTAAGTATTGTATGTTGTTGTGAAAAAAAAAAAATTCCTCTACATATTTTAGAATATTCGATAGATGTTTTTATGAACACACTCTATTAACATTTAATTGAAGATATTTTACAAAAAATGTATTTTCTATTTTTTGTTGAGTTCAATATATAAAAAATTTTTTACTTATTTGGCTATTTTATAATTAATATGTTTTGTAAAAATATGTTTTTATTTATCAGTTAATATATATATATATATATATATATATATATATATATATATGTACATATATATTTTTGAGTTCCTTTCTTCAATTTATTTTATAATCTTTTTTTTTTATTTATTTTTTTTTAATAATAATTCTATTTCATTTTATAAAAAAAATTATAAACTTAACAAAACAAATATGTTAATTTTTATTTAAATATATTTTTTTAAGAAAATTTATCTATTGCAAATTGTTTCATTATTAATTTTATGTTTTAATGTTTATCTTTTTAGATATCGAAAAAATATCTTTTTAAAATTTAAAAAACTTACAAATTTAACATAATATATGCTATTTTATTATTTGTCAGCTAAATAATTAATTCGGTATGTCAACATAAAAATATTCTTTATTTATAAACATTATTAGAGGTTTTGTAATATTATATTGTTATCTACAATCATTATATATTTGGAAGCTCTAAATATGGGCTAAGAAATGGCAAATTATTTAAAAAAAAAAAAAATATTAAATAAATATATTTTTTCGATATTTAAAAAGTTTTTTTTTTTTTTTCATTTTAAAGACATAATATTTCATTAAATACTATTTAAAAAATAAAGATAAACAAAAAAAATACTCATTTATTAAAATTATAACATTTGTGTTTGTTTCAACAAAAAACAATTTACAAATTACAATTAGTATTTTTTTTAATGAAAAATATTTCATCGTGAAATAATAATATGTAATTAAAAAAAAAGGTATTAATATTAGTTACACGGATAGAAATCGTACAGAAAAAATATTTTAAAATAATTCATAATTAATTAATTTATTTGTTTCTAAAAAACAACAAAAATTTCTCTGATAATCTGTATCATTTGCTACAATTATCTATTGCGCATGATTTTGTTGCCCTGGCATTTGTTCCATTTGTTGTTTATGCTCTCGTGCAATATGCCTTCGTACTGTATTATTTCGGGTAAATGTTCTTGTACAAAATGGACAATGTACTCGTATACCTTGATGACGCTGACGAATATGAGCTCGCAAATTTGTTTCGTATCCGTAAACACGGTCACAGTACAGGCACTTTAATTTTTTACCTGAAAAAACAAAATACAATAAAATAAATATAAAATTTAAATATTAGACTCCGTTTAAAATTATTGTATTGCGAATTTAAAAATAATTTAATTTTAAAATTTTCAAAAAATTTGTCACAAATAACCAAAAATTCAAAAATGAATAAATTAACCACTAAATTCTATAATAGTTCAAAATAGTATTTACCATCGGCTGTATTGATTATTCCACTGTTTTTGTTATTTAATTTTGTTGCATTCCAAACATTTAACATATCTGCTGGTGCAATTGACGCTATTCCTCCAGGTATGCTCTCTATACCTTTGAAATCAACTAATGCAGATGTAGGTGTCGGAGGAGCTGTATTTGATGATGGCGGTTGAGGAGAATAATCCATTTCCATTTTAACTCGAAGATCTTCTGCTCCATTCTGAAATTGTTTCAATAATTTTGTTTTCATTATAATTATGAATAATTGCATTTGTTTTTTATTTTTGAAATTTTAATGGATTTTAGTTGGAGGTATTAAGAAATTAATTACGTATTCAATACGCATCAAGAATATAAATGCAAACGTTGAAAGTACTTTCAACAGGGGTAAAAAAAAATTTGTCTCATATAATTATAAAACTTTTTTCTACTTATTTAACTTAAATAAATATTTTGTTCACCTATACGAACCCTTTTGAAAGTGTACATGGCATAAATTGGGTTTAAATAAAGTAAAAATAAACAAATAAATAAAGATTTGAAATTAAAAAAGAAAATTTTAGATATTTATCAAAATTTACAAATAGTTTTGCGTTATAAATTAATTATAATACGCTTTCAAAATAAGAAAAGATAATGTTCTAAAATTAATAAATATACCATTAAATAAAAAAAAAAAAAACATAACGAAAAATTATAAATAAATTAAAACAACATAAAAAAAATACCTTAAAAGCAAAACTATTTGTAGTACTTTCACATTTAATCCTTACATCGTTCGACTCTCTATCATCCTTATCATCATCGTTTGCCTCATTTGTACTACCGTTATTACGATCTGCTCGATCAGACCTTTCTGGGCAGGTTCCTGTACCGTTTCCAGCTGCAGTTGTACTTGGTGGACTGTGATTATCATATCTGCTATAATGGAACAGAATAAAAAAAAATGGAGTGATAAACAAAAAAGAAATATGAAAACTGAAATAGCTAACTAAATTAAAAAAAAAATATCTAAAAATGTTTTTCAATTACCTTGATTGTGGTGAAACACGTTCTGATTGCATTGTGTCAGCTTCTGTTGGGGCTGTTGAGGATGCACTGCTGGATGGTCTGTAAGATTTATTAAGAGGACTTATGCTCTCGTTGCTACCCTTAGAGCCATCTCTTAACACACTTCCGCGAGCTTCTTGTTCTGTTGTATAGGGACTGCGTATATGTCGTTTTCTTGGCGGTTCATATGCTAATGGTCGGTAAATTGGGGGTAAATATGGTGAAATAGCACCTAAACTTGAACTACTTGGATGCATTAATGAATCGCATTCCTGCTTCAAGCTTCCTAAACCTAAATTATTGCCACCAGTCCCACTCGTTCCTCCTCCACCGCTACCACCATTTCCTGGTATGGACAGACTATGTCGACTGTTATGTCTTCGTCCGACTGATGTTGGTAATTCCATTGGTGGTGGATGAACATCTGACTGTTGAGCTGCCAATCGACCATGTTCCGTTGATAAACCTTTAACTTGCAGATTTTCAGCTGATTTCAGAAAACTATTTAATGCTTCTTGTGAAACATGAACTTCACCTTTATACATAAATTCCAATAGTGCCGACATGTTCTCGGGTGATGTTGCTTCCAATATAACAACACATTGCCCATTTGTTGGTGCTGTTTCAAACAGTTCAGCAAATTTTTTAGAACATGCAGCTAAAATTAGCTTGTGTGCTTTAAAAACAGTGCCTGAAATTAGACAATCACAATTTTAAATTGAAGCTTTTTGAAGTCTTTCATTATTTATAGATATGTATATTGTATCTTATTGTTTATGAAAAAAAGATTGAGGATTAACATTATTGTGTTATTTATTTATTTTTCTAGAAATTAGACTTTTAATTCAAAAAATGACAGTAATAAATAATTTAAACCTAGACGAATTTAAATAAATAAATGATAAAGATATACTATGTACATACATCATGCCAAGAGGATAAAATGTAAGCAGCAGCTGTCCTGTCAGTAGATATTTAGAAAAAGGGATTTTTCAAAGATAACTTAAAAATATGATTTTAATCTGTGTAAGTGAGAAGATCTATATATAGCTATAAAGCAAAGGTATAATTACACATAAGACCAAAAATGAAATTTCCGAATAATCAAAACCTCGAAATATCGGAAAGTAAAACAGAATTTGTCTTCCCAAAGTTTTAGTTGAATTTATCATTTATAAAACATTACACAATAGAAAATATTTTCAAAAATTATTTAGATGTGATATTATTGTTGATAAAGCAATCGGGCGCCATTATTATATGCTTACTAGGTGTATTATAACATATTATATTGGGTATTAAGATTTTTAGTTTATGCTTATATAAATTACAATACATAAGCTCTTTTTTTTTTAATGCCAAAATTTCTTTTTATATATCGATAAACTTTTATTATTATGTTGTTTAAATAAGAAAGAAAAATAATAATAATAAACATGTATGTATGTAGGTACTGTGAGAAGGTTTTTTGTATCCATCATCGAAATAAGCGCCAACAAAATATTATATGCGTATAGATTCAAAATTTAACTTATCTAATCAGATTTTTTTTTTTTTTGATAATATTTTATAAAGCTATTCATATATATGTATATAGTACAAAACATAATACTGTGTATCGTATATACAGTATTCGAAAGAAAAATTCTTCCGTGATATCAATGATAGTATTTAAGTTATACCAGACAAATAAAATTAGTAAAAAAAAAAAAAAAGTGTCGTATTTGAAATTTATTAAATAAGCATTTGTTGTATATACGAATATTATTATACATACATATGAATAATGTATATTTACATACATATAGCGTATTGTGGAAAATAATATTTATTTATTTTTTTTGTCAAAATATTGTTGTTTACATTTTATTGGCAGAAAAAAAAAACTTTCAGGGTTATCTTTTTTTTTTTCACAATAATATAATAATGCATAATGATTTAATAATAACTCTGAATGCTAAAAATAATAATGTGTATTTGATTTTTAGCATAATAATAATTATTTCAAATTAACTAAATAAATTCAACATGGCTAAAAAAAAAAAAAAACAAAATTAAAAAAAAGTTCGCAATTAGAAAAATCTAAATATATTTAAAATTTTATACATAATAAATATTATATAAAAAATCATACATATTTATGTACACAATATACAGCATAATATAAAATTGTGTTAGATTAGATTTTATATATATAGTAAATTATAATTTTTTTTATGTTTTTATTTTGTATACAGTAGTATTAAGTATAGTATTCTTTAATTAACTTGAAAATTACTATAATTTTATATAATTTTTTAATAATTATAGTAATTATAACAGATGACATTGCATTTGATATGATTCGCGAATTTATATGAATTAACTTTTTTGCATTAAAAAAAGTTTTTCTAAAAGATGAAGAAAAATTGTAAGTGAACGCAAATCTAGCAATGTTAAATCAGAATCGCAATTATAGTATTACAGCACTAGTTGTGCATTAAAAATTTAGGTATCTTATAAGGTTTTTGATTTTTTTTGAAAAAATCCACTAATTGCCGTTCATAATTTGAAAAGTAATTTGTTTTCCTAAATTAAAATTTTTTGAATTTTTCCTTATTTTGACTTGAATTTGACAAAAAGAAAATTTTTGCCAGCCGTAACAAAATTCCTAAAAGTGAGTAAAACTAACTAGAAAAGGAACTTTTTTGTTTTTATAAATGTAGGATCCCAACCATGATAAAGTTGATAGAGGAATATTTAAAAGCCAATTCATTTTCCTGAATATTCTTAAAATCCGCATTCCATTAATACGAGCAAAATATTATTATTAAAAATTAATTGTAATGAAAGTCAATATTATATTTTGAATCGAATGATTAGCTATAGCTTAATAATAGAGTTGATTTATTTAGTGATTATTTAATTATAATAGGATTTTTTATTTATACATTCCACATGTAACTACATTATATATTTTTCTAACAAAATTATATTTTTTATGATGGTATCAAAAATTATTTATTCCCAATACAATATTAAGTTAAGTATATTTTCTATAAAGCGATATAAAGATAACACTACCTGCCTTAACATAAAGCACTCGTTTTAATATAATAATTTTATTTTTGATAGTGATAGAATTAAATATTTATTTTGCATTGAATAATATCTAAAAAAATTTTTATTTTTATTTTGTATGCGATTTTCTGACCTATATTTCTAAAATAAAAATAAACAAAAAATATACGAAATATATTTTTTTTTTGATAATAAATAATTTTATTTCTAATTTTAGGTGGAAAGAGGTTTAAAGAGTTTTAACATTGCTTTATTTTTTTTTAACAAAAATTTAGATTAGAAAGTTTTCTTAATTTTCGCGAAATGTATTTACATGAAAAAAAAAGTAATATTCTGTTGGTAAATTAAAAGAAACGTTGAATGAATATAATTACTGTATTACTATCTCTAATTACTTTGAATCCTAAATAAGTTTTCTATGAAGACCTGGACAAATTCAAACTTATAGGTATGTCAATTAACGTGCTTCGTCGTCGTTTTATATTTAAAACGACAGATGTCCAATAAAGTTATAAACCATAATTAAACGATAAGCACAATTCTTGAATTAAAAAATTTTGATTATTCAACAAATGATCCCTAGCCAAATTATGGTTTATTGCCCAATTTTGTAAAATAATATTATTTTATAATTGGGTAAGTTCAGTGCTCCCTATTTATGTGATTAGTGTTATATAAATACCTAGACTTTTAAGATTAACTAAATTTTTTTAGATTTTATTTTTCGTGCGCAATAAACACAATATATAATATACTAATTTTCATTCCATGTAAAAAAAAAATTATTATAAATAAAATTTGAAAAAAAAAAAAGTAAGATTAAAATTCGCTCGATGACCGATCGTTCTCGTTTTTTGGGTTTTTTTTTTTTTAATTTATTTAAAGATACCCAACAAGAATATTTTTTTTTTATATTAATTAATTAATATTATAAATATTATAACATTTTTCAATTTTCTTAGATTTTATTTTCATTAAAAATGGTATTGTGAAAAATCATTCGTAGAGAGAGGAAATTGTAGCGCTTCTGTAAAAGTTATTTTGCACATTTTTCGTTGTTAATGTTTTTAAGAAAAAAATAAACTTTTTGCCTGAAACCTTCAAATATGGTTTGAATAAATTGAGCTATTTTCATAAAAAAGAACAATAATAAATTGATATTATTTCTTGTGTTAAAATAGCTAGGCGTTAAAATAGTGATAGTTGAATTTATATTTTTATTCTGCTTACTAGGCTTACATTATCATTTCTTAATCAATATAATATTCAATGATTAAAAATATAGAAAAATGAAAGAATTTTTTTTTTTTATTTCAAAACTTCTATTTAATCAATTTTGGTGATATATTTTTCTTTTCTATACTAAAACAAAGAAAAATATATCTGGTATATTATATCATAATATTAATTTTTAGAATTTTATTTTTTTTATTTTGTTTTTAATACGTATTAAATTACTTTGAAATGTTTTCAAGTAAAATAATATTAAGGTAAAAAAAAAAAAATTATTAGAAAACTAGGCAACAAGTTAGAACAACCATAACAACCGAATTATATACCCCAAAGAAATAAGGAATTATGTTTTTGATTTCTCTGCCTCTTCTATAGATAATATAAGTAAAAGGAAATTTTATATGTTTAATCTGGAAAATTTTTATGACATATTTGGCATATTTTTTTTTTGTCATAAATCGTAATTCACATGTTTTTCACATCATCGGAGATAGTCAATAATTGTTTTTAATAAAATTAACAATAGAATAAAATAATTTCATTAGTTAACTATGGGTTTGAGTTTGAGACCAAGAACTTTATGAATTAGGTCGACATGTTGTTTTGAAGGAATTAAAAAAACATTGTACAGTTAATTTTATTTGTAATGCGTAGAAAAAGTCCTTTTTTTCGCAGACACTAATTAAAAACATAAAAACAAGTTATTAAATAACATAACTTTATGTGTGTACCTAAAGTACTTAAATACTGCGATTGTAATGAAACCAGAAAGAAATTATTAAATTCAAATAGGAAATTTATGAAATTCTATAGTTTTATTTTTTTTACTTGAAAGAAAAGGTTATAATGTTAATAAATTGCTACGTCCTGATATCAAAGCTTAAGATTCATTATAGAATGATCCTATAATTATTACCGCCTATTGGACTTTTACAATTTTTTTTTAAAATATGGTAGTTATATTGTATTTGCGAAAATCTCTATTGTAAATTCATGTTAAAATTTTCCTTTTGAAATTAAAAAAACTAAATATCAGGCCTTCAAATTCCAATTTAACTGAAAAGCAAAGGTTATCAAATATGTTTCGTTATTTATAGCTTTCAATCTAAACAATATAAATATAATGAGTTTTCAATTTTCTTTCAAAGGTATGTCATTTTTCGGATTGATTATAAAACTAATAAAGTTAGTTCTAATATTTTTTAAATTTTCTTTAAAAAATTTTTCTTCCGATATTTTATATTCGTTGTGTCCAAAATGATTAAAATAACAATATTTTTAATTTTTTCTATATATGATTTTCTTTTTCAATATAAACAAACAAACTTTGTTACATAATAAAAAATAATGCTTTTCCTATATTATAACAACAATCCTGATTTTAAAGGAAAAATAATATGTTTAGAAAATTATATCAAGTATATTATATTTTGTAAAATATTGTGCGACTAAGTACATAATACTATTTAAAGATTTAACTTATAATGTTGTACATGTACACACATAGTATACGTACACATCCTTTTTCCTTAATAAGGAAAAAAAAAAAAAAAATAGCAGCAAAAGCTTTGCCTGCCAAGGGTACCAGAGAAAAAAAATTAATTTTTTAACATTAATATTCTTTGAATGTTTTTCACCAAAAAAAAAAAAAGAGACAATTTAAGACAAATCTGTTATTCGAAAAGAATCAATTTTATCTTCAACAGTGAAAAAAAAAATTTTATATATATACCTATATATAAACTAAGAAAATATTTTTGTGCCTTTGAAATCTCAAGAGCTTTAAATTTACGTTAAAATCGTTATAATGACTTTTATATACTCTACAACAACATAACAATCAGCATTTTAAGTCGAAAAAAAAATATATATTTTTCGTTTTTTTAGATGAAAATATTTTCAAACTTTTTTTTTTTATTTATTATTTTTGAATGATATTACATCTCAAAGAGGAAAAAGTTTCTTTTTTTCCTAAAAAACATTAAATTTGAATTCACTTTTATTTTTTTTTCCATTTCCATGACAATAGTATTTTTTTTTATATATATATATATTTTTCATAGATAGAATTTAGAAATTTATGCGTTGCAGGAAAATTTTACAAGGTGTTTTATTTAAAATTTAATTGAAATTTAAGTTAAACTATAATTTTTGGAAGAAAAAATATTGTGAAATGGTCGCACTTAAATAAATAAGAATGAGTGTGAAAAACTCTTTGAAGGGCGATAAGTCAATTTTTTACAAAAACGAAATACATACATTATTTCTTTGAAGGGCGATCATAGGAGTATAAGTCAATTTTTTACAAAAACCAAATATACACATTATTAAATAATTTATATATTTGGTTTTTGTAAAAAATTGACTTATACTCCTATCTCCTATGATCACCCTTCAAAGAAATAATGTATGTATTTCGTTTTTGTAAAAAATTGACTTATACTCCTTTGATCGCCCTTCAAAGAACTCTTGCCATAACTGTCGAGTGAAAGAAAATATAAATATATTGTCTTTTATGATATGAGAAAAACATTATCCTCCAATATTTAATATGAAATTAATATATATTATATAAGAAAACATTTTTGAAGACTACAGTCCGATTGACATGAAACTTTCACAAAATCCGTATAACGGCAAAATGAAGATCTTACGTGTAGTGAGATTTTTTTTACAATAGGTTCAAAAGTGCTGAAAATATGACGCACGAACACGGAATTCAGATTTGTTGTGTGCTTGTGGATTGAATCTACAAAACTTGTGCAAATATAAATTATCACAAAAACAGCAATTGAACAAACTTTATTTTAGTTTTTTTTCTTTTTCAAAAAATAACAATAATATTAGTAATTTTGTGAATACTCTACTCTCTACATAGTCTTTTAAATTTTGAACTAAAATATGTGTATAGTTAGTATTAAAGTTCTATATATTCCATACCCGAAAAAAATGTCAAAAAATTCTGGAGTCATAAAATAGAAACTTTACTATTTTTAATATTACACAACAATATTAGATAATTTAAAATTTCTAAAAAAGGCACTATATAATTTTTAACTCATGATTGTCGGCATCACCTTTCAGAGTGTCGACCTGTCATGTCAAAAACTGTATCTTATAAAGTATAAAAGTTAAGACAACATGAAAAATAAAAATAAAAATCTTATATAGTTATATATATAAGTATGTATATATAATTTATTTTATTTTTATATATATCATTTCATCTACCTACATATATATGTTCCTAAAATATACATATATATAAAATATAAATGTATATATTATATAAAATTTTCTTTTATAAAGTCCTTTTATGAGGAGTTAAAAAATGACAACAACAGAAAGTAAAAGTAAATTTTATTTTTATTTTGATATATTATATACAAAATAATAATATATAATTTGCTATTAGGTTGGTTCATGAAATTTTATTCAATATTATTGTATAATAGTGCGCGACTTTAACTCTAAAGTTAAGATACAGATATAGCAGGTCAAATTTTATTTTAAAATTCTAAAATAGCTAGCGATAAAAGTTACTTTTGTTCGGCAAATATTTTTAGAATATAAATTTAATTGTGTTCAAAGTTTTGATTAAAGTCTTTTGGTGTATTCGTGGTAAAAGTTAAAAAAAACTCTAAGTATAAGTCGAAGCCTAAATACTCTAAGTATACTCTAACTAAGTATGTTTAAATTTTTATTTAATCAACGATATCATCGATACTTGTTCGGCAGTATAATTGTTTCTAATTAATAAAGAACTGTTAATAAATTATTATTTAATACGTTAAGATCATGATCTGCAATACCACCCCAGAAAATATAAAAAGAAAGCAAAATAAAGTGTTTAGGAGTTTCATGTATTGTTAAATATATATAACTACATCATATAAAAGTATAACAAAAATATATGTATTAAGGGTATATAAAATATATAATATTATATTATTTATATATATACATATAATTTCAATAGATATAAAAAAAAAAATAAGGAATTGTGTAATAAAAAAAATAAAATAATAATAATAAGAACAAGAAAAAGTTAACTGTATTACTTTTTATGGTTCTTTGGTTCAAGGACGTCTTTAAAGATATCATAATAGAAGAAGAAAAAAAAAAACAAAGTTAAAAATGAAGAGAAAAATAAGATGTTTTTTGTTTTCAGCTTAAGAATAAAAAGTAAAATAAAAAAAATAAAAAAACAGAAACCCACTTCTCCTTCCCATTTAATTTTTGAAAAAAAAAAAAAAATATCATTATTAAATCAAAAACAAACATTCATTAGTAGAATTATAAAATGAAATTATTATTGTATGTAAGGGTTTTATATATGTAATGTAAGCTTTCCCCTATAATCTGGTGGAAATTTGTTTTTTTTTTTATTCGTGTTGATAAAACAATATTTTTTATCCTTTTTTGTAACAGAAAAATAATGTATATAAAAAATTATAATTAAACTTAATTTTTTTTTCATGAAATCTGATTAAAATAAATAATTGAAATTAAGAAAAGGAATAAAACCAAAATTCTGAATTTAAAAGATTTTGATTTAAAAACTTTCGGAAGTTTTAATTTTATATAAAAACTTTTGGTAGTTTCTTGTTGTAAAAATAAATTTTAAAATACACTAAAAAGTTCACAGGAAGAGAGTTTTTGCGCCATGTATAACTATTGCAACAATACATAAACATACAAACATCTCACAAGCTTTGAGTTTGCGTCAAAACTTAACAATTTCTTCGTAAAGTCACAGCTTGGATTTTATAAAATTCTAATTTTATTTATTGATTTATTGCAGCAGTAATTATAAAACATTTATTATAATAAAATGAAAAAAAAATGTTGAAAAATCATATCGATACATATATTTATTTAATTCACCATTATGTTGTTTACAATTTCATAATCTTAGTAAATTATTACGAATTAAATAATAACTAGGTTGTTTTAATCACAATCGATTTATTTGCGCATTTATGTATAGGTTTTATAAAACTGAAAATATATAGGTAAACATAAAGCAAACGTAACTCTTATATAGTTATTGTTTATTAACTATTTACAATTAAAGTATATGATAAGAAACTTCTTTAGTACACTATCTAACATACAAAATGAATCTGAAATTTTAAGTTTTTATAGATTAATTATTTCGATTTTAATTCCGATACAGGGAGGGATGAATTGAAATAATTATTTTTGTTTTCCTAGGTTTCGAAAGAATAATTTGATTGCAAAAAAGAAGAATTATGATTTTTAAATCATTAAAAAGATTATACTTTTTTTTAAGTGGGTTGAATTTTTTTTGTTAATGATTAATGATGTAGATAGTTCAATCTGTTGACATTAATAAAGAACTTTATCAAGATTAAAATTAATTTTTATCTTGAGTGTTCAAAAAGTCTCGAGTCTATAACTTAAAACTTATTTTTTCGAAGATAAACAGAATAGTAGAATATTAAGTAAGTTTTTATAACAATATACATAAAATATTTTTCCTATAAACTTCCAATAAATATCACCTTAATATTTTATATTGCATGAGGTAGATAGGTATTAAAAAAAATAAAAATAAGATTTTCAAAACAAATGTTATTTTTCCCATCAAGTATTAGTTTTTATTCATTATTCCTATTTTGTAAATCAATAAAGCTTAATCTAAATTCTGTCAATATACCTACAATACCACCAAAAAACAACAGAATATTTAATAAAAGGATCAATGTCCCTTTTTAATATCCTTTATTTTTACTGTGTATGGACACAAAAAGTACATAATTAATGATTAAATAATAGTACATATTTTTATTTATAAGGAATGAAGATTTTGTTTTTTTTTAATTTTATTTCTATGTGTGACAATTCCTCTACAATCTAAACTCTAATTCAATGTTAATTTTAAATAAATATAATAATTTTGCCAAAAGAATTGAAATGTAATTATAATGAAGGAAAACTATCAATGAACCTTGAACTTTATTTTTGGGTTTAGCTAACCAATTGTTTGTTTCTGGCATTAAATTAATCTGCATGTCTTTTTTTTTTGGTAACAGTAATGCACACCGATTATAGTTCTTGTGGTAGCATTTAAAAAAAAAAAACATGGAATTTTATTTGTATTCTAATACGTTCATAAATACAATTTCTAATTCCTTATGTTTGACTTTCCAGCACACTTACTTACAATGTTCTTTCATTCTTTATTGGATAATCTTGAACATAATTCTTAGCACTTTTTTTTTAATGTTATGTAAAAGTAAATTGTTAAAAAAAATATTAATACATTAGAAAATTAAAAAAAATTCGTATATATTCTTTCCGTCGAACTTAAATTCTAAGAAGGCTATTTTTACAAAATTCAGATGGTCACATTAATAGATTATTAAATTTTTGAACATGATACTTAAATTAAGTTACTTATGAATTACTTATGCAAAGTAAAATCATTCAATAAAAACTAAAAACTATATATCTACTATATAAACTAAACTAAAAGATACATATAAATTAAGAAAATTATGAAAAAATATGTAACATTTGAAGTCTTTATAATGATAGAAGATAGAATGATGGATTTACTAAAAACTTTACAGGATTTATATTAGTAAGAAAAAGGGGAAAAGGAAAAAAAAAATTATATATTTAATATATATAGATGAAGAATGAAAATTATGTACAAGGGTAAAAAAAAAAAGTTATGAAAATAAAATTAAGGAAGCAAGAAAAAAAAAAATGAAATAAAATAAGGTTAGTATGTCTCGTGATAATCCATTCATTCATTCATTTTATTATTATGTATTTATAAGTAGACATAAATATATAAATTTTTTTTATATATATACATATATTTACATTATTTTTTGTTATAAAGATATTTTATATATATGTTTAGTGTGTATATAAACAAAAAAATAAACCTTTGACCCTGCGAAAGAAATAAGAGTATTGTTTATTACGAATATTACATTTTATATCTTGAATTTCACAAAAACTTAATTGTTCCAAAATTAATTGACGATTCAAAGTGAAAATTAAATTAAGAAAAAATTAATTAAATAGTTATTTCGTGAACTTGACTACCACCCTAGAACGATTTCTACTACTAGTTTTGAGCATTTTGTGCGGTTTCATCGAACGGGTCTCTAAAATAGTTTGTACCATAACTTATTATTATTATTTTCAATTATTTCATCTTTACATATTATAATTTATGTATTTTTTTTCGAATCCATAGAGTATTTCGATGTATTCAAATAAGCATGAGTTTAATTGGATTGTTTATCTAATATCTAAAAACTTTTGATAATAATATTGATTGAAAGTGATTTTACGTTTTAAAAACAAATGTGTTTATATTTTCTTTTAATTAATTTTCGAATTAATTTAAAATTCATGTATTATAATGACAACAATATTTCATATGTAAGTTAATTACATTATGAATGTTTAATGTTTTGTATATACGGCTATTACTAATTAAATAAGAATTATAAGATTTTTCAAACCCACAATTATAACATATTTATAATATATATATATATATATATATATATATATATATATATGTGTATACATGTAAAAATAAATTTATTTATGTTTATAAATAGGTGTGTAAATGTTATAAAAAATGAGCACCCGAAAAATTGTTTGTTTTGTCTGTCTCGTCTCGTCTTTAACATTTTTTTTATTACGATAAAAAAGAAAAAAAAATAAAATAAAATTCATTTATGGTGGCCCTTTTTACATTTTTTTTTCTCTTTATGAAAATCACCCCCTCCCACTATCGCCTTTTTTTTTTATTAAGAATATTACCAAGCATCTTTTCTTTTTCAATTTGAACCCATGAATAAAAATTTTCTTAGGATTTTCCAAAAAAAAAAAGGTACTTTTTGGTGTCTTTAACATATATTTAAAAAGAAATATATATTGTATGTATGTACGAATAATTTTTTTTTCGTATAGACTTTTCCTTATTTTTTTTTTTATTATTTTATTTTATATATTATCGTTATTAGGTAAAATAACAATTATTAAGCTAATTTTGAATAATAAAATTAAAACAAAATTTAATATTTTTTATCTTTAGATTTTCAAATTTGTTCTTTTGATGTGCAGTTTGATATTTGAGTGAAGATATTTTCCCGGCATGATTTTTCACACACCTTACCAATAAGTTACGAGTTTCGCTGCAAAGAAGAGCAGATTTTCTGATGAAATCCATTCTAACTTTTCGAGCCGAATGCTATTCTATAGAAATCGAATGTTATACTGTTACATTTATATACTTAGGATAATAATGTAATGTTTAAATAAACTTTAATTTCCATTATATTCACATAAACATTATCTATATTATATACATATACGAATTGTATATAAATTATAAATTTTATTAATTTTCATGTCACAAGATTGGTTTTTTTAACCTAATTTTTTTTTTTATTTTTGCTTTTATACTAAATTTGGAAATGTAAAGAATAAATAAATTTATGTAAAAAAAATTCCTGTGTCTTTGATTGCTATCTTTTTTTTTTTTTTTTTGTTATTTAAAACACAGAATCTTAAAAACATAGACGTACAATATATTTATATAATAAAAAAAAATAAAAAAAGAAGAAAAATATAAAACGTTTTTAATATATTAACATATATCTCGCTCAATTTGAAAATAAAAAAAGTAAAAAATTATATATATATATAAAAAGAACAAGAAGATTTTGGGTTTTTTTTGTGCTTCCAATAACTTAAGGAATCCCTGACCTTCGCAATAATATCATAAAATTATTTATTTTTTATTTATATATATATAATGTATATATATCTACATATAAATATGTAGATATATATAAAATATACATTTAAAATAAACCTTAAAAGTGTTTATGTTAAATGAATTTTGATAACAAGTGTTTATCTGCTATTCTTTTTATTGACTTTATGTGTGTTTTTTTTTTTGAAGAAATTAAGTTGAAGAAAAATTATGATTACAAGGGATTGTTATTATAAAGAGAGAATTGATTATTAAGAAAAAAATTTATTTTGAGCTCAAAGTACTTGCAAGTAAGAATAGTGTATATTTTAATTAAGCTTTTATTTTAACAAAGCTAATATGTGAAAATGTTGTTTTTGAAATCCAGAAAAAATCGAGATTGCGTCTGATGTATCTAACATATATCTAATTAAAGTTGTCAATGGTCAAATTACAAATAACGGCCGTCATGGTGTAGTTGTATTGCCATTATCCTACGGCGTGTTCGGTCGTGGGTTCGATTTCCACTTCGGACTGGAATTTGTGTCAATTTTTCAATTTGTTTCACTTGAATTAAGTGTTTGTGTTGTTTTAACATTGCAAAACGAAATGATAACCGAACTCACCGAATTAAGATTTAATAAACCAAAATGTTGGTCTCATTAGACATTTAATTTTTAAAGAGTTTTGATTATTTCAAAAATGTAATATTTAAATATTGTTAATACAAGTATATACAAGTAGGTGCTATTTACTTGTATTTACCGATGCTGAAAATTTAAGATATTTTAAATTCAAGATACCTTGGTCACAATCAGTGCTTTTTTAGGTTCTTTCAATATCATTATAGACCAATAGCATTTAGACATAAACCATATAAGTACAAAAACAAAAATTTTCCTGTAATCGACATCTATCTACCTACACAATAATTTTCTATAGAATCCATTTAAACTTTTATAAATGTATTTTATGAAAATTATTTAGACATTTGGCTAGTTGAGAGCCTCTAATTTGGCTGGTTGAGAGCCTCTAACCAAGCGACGAGGATAAGGACATTTAAAAAATTAATAAATTACATTACATATTAAATATACATTTCTTCAAATTAAATTAAACTTAATTAAATTTACATGTAATTGATATATCCTAATATTTTGAATAGAATTTTATTTCATTTAATTTTTGGTTTCTTTTTTATTGGTGGATAAGATCACTATAATTCTTTTTTTTTTTTTAACAATAATTTCGGATTTCAGATTAGATAATTCAGTGTTTAAGTTTTTGAAAAATAAAATTTTGTATATATTATGTTTAAAATATTGTGTAATTCACATTCTTGTAGATCCTTGTTAAACATGAATTGTATATAAAATATTTAATTTGGTTAATTTTAAACTTTAAATACTTTAATCAAATTAATAAAAAGAAAAATTCATAATTTTGATTGATATAAATTTTTTTTTGGTTAATACATATTATATGTATATATTTAATTATACATTTATATATTTGTTCAGTTTTAATAAATTCAAGAATTCGAGAAAGCCTACAAAAAATCCAATCAAAATAATGAATATTTTTTATTTTCAAAAAAAAAAAATTATATATATATATATATATATATATTGATAAAAAACCTAATGATTTTTTACGTTGAGGACTTTCAGAAGCATTCAATGTTATTAAAAAAAAGGAAGTCCCGCAGATTTTAGAATTTTTTTTTTTTTTCTTTACACAAATAAATGATTGAAAATGTATAGAAAATTTTTGAAAAGAGAAAAATGTAAAAAAAAAAAAAAAAAAAAATGATTTTTTATCCCAAAAAAAAAAAAAAAATGAAAAACCATCAATATAGTTAGTGTACCTAAAGTATTTTAAGCTTCTGTGTTTTCTTTCCAATAATATGTTATTTTTTGTCATTATAACCATGTCGCACGCATCATTCATTCGTATCATTTTTTTTTATTCTTCTGGTTTAATACAAATTTTTTTTTGAGTCGTAAATTCTATATTAGGCAAAGCCAGGGTTTTAAAAAAGTCTTCATTTCTAGGTGTATCAACTTGAAATTATTTTTGTACTATAATTTTGGTCATTATTCGCTCAGTTCAAACAAAAATTACCCAAAAACCATATAGGAATGGAAAATAGAACTGGTTGAGAGAACATTAAAACTCCTACGTTGGATACTCAGAAAAAAAAATTGTATGTAGAGAAAAAATAAAATGTCAAAACTCTTATCAAGAAAATCTTCATTTTATGAATTTATGAACATTAATAAAAAAAATTAAACTATTCAAGTATACATTCATATTTTTTTTTCTTTCAAACGGTCCCCTTAATATTAGAAATGTGTAAATCTATATCCAGATATAGAATAGAATGTTATATATTAAAAGTGATTCCTTTGTGATCCTTCAAGGCAATTTTTATTGGAAACGACGGAGTTTTTTTTTTTTTATAAAATTTATCTAAATTAGAAATTGAAGAGTCATCCTTGTATATATTTTAAAATGTTTTTGAAACATTACTTTTGTTTTTTTTTTTTGTGTTTTTTTTTAACTTTTCTGACGTTTTTAGAACATTTCATAAGTTGAATTGATGAATTAAAAAAAAAATTTTGGCATATTTTATTACCATATAAATAGTTTGGGACATTAAGAAAAGGGGGGGACCTTCAAAAATTGAAATTAATTCAGTTTGAAATTTTTTGTATATCAAAAAATTATGGTGATCTTCATGCTTCATCTTATAACGATGCCATTTCTCTCGTAGATAGAAGTTATAAGATTTCAAAAATTTCAAATGGAGACAAACTACGTAGGGAATTTTTCAGGGTGTTAAAAAAGAAATTGTAGAGAAGTCTTATTTTGTTATATTAGTTATTATTAAATATATATGTACCTACTACCCACTATACAGAGTTTTCTAGGAAAATACTTTGTTAGTATCAAAAACAAATAAATTTAACGTATGAAGCAAAGTACCTATACGGAAAAAATGTCTTATTTAATCATAATTATAAGTTTTTTCTAATTCCCAGAAGACATAAAGGACCTATGTGTCTACGCCTTAGTAATATTTTTAGCTTTTTTTTTTTTTCTGAAAAACTTAACAGATTTCGAAGAAACATAAAGAAAAGATATAACTTTTATTCTGCTAATTCCTTTAATTTTTTTTGTTGTAAATTTATTGTCCAGTGATTATGTATTGTTATAATAATCAACGATTAATAGAGATTATTATGTATAAAGTATAAATATATGTATATTAAAGTAATATAAATTCTATGAAAAAATAATTTTTTTTTTTTTTTATTATTTCAACATAAATCTATAATCCTGCTGCTGATTCAAATGGAATGCTTATATTTGATGCGAATACATTATATGGTTATTAAACATTAGAATTTATCTTTATCATATGAATTTTAATACACAACACAAAAAAAAAAAAAGAAGATATTATTTCACAGAATATATACACATAACAAAATCAACTAATTTAAGATTTTCTATAAATTTTACATAATTTTTTTTATTTTTTCAATCTAATATATTCAAATGAAATATTGATTTGGAATTGAGATTTTTTTACAATAACACACAATGCGACTAAATACACATTTTGCGTCAATTTATCTGAATCTGCAAAATATAAAAAAAAAAATAAATAAATAAAATGAAAAAATTGAGGTGTATATATTTTGAGTCTCATAACTGAAACCATTACCATCAAAATTCACATAAATTTTTATTTTTACCTTAAATTCATAAAAAAGCGATAATCTAAAAAGCATTTTCACAATATCAAGTATTTTATTTTTTTTTTCTTTTTATAAGGCACGCTATGTATGAAACATATATTATTCTCATAGTTATCTGTGTGTATATAAGTCTGCATATTCATCTAACTATATTTTTTTTTGGGAAGTAAATTTTTCATTATGTAGCTAGGATTTAGTTATGTATGCTGCTGCGTATTGAATATATGTGTTGTGTATCTTTGTTAATAAATTTACATAAATATATAGAACCAAAGTCCTGTGTTGTTAAAACATTTATGTTTTTTGTTTTTTTTTTTTTTATATTATGTGCCTGCAAAATAGTTAAACATTGAAATTATTTTAAAATTCTTAACATGTAAGTCATTTCAATCTTTAATCGAAATTTAGGAAAAAAAGAAAACATTTTTTATTACCAATCAGACCCTCTAAAACTTTGAAAAGTTCAAGGTAAATCGAATTTAGTAAATTTTTTCATAACAATAAAAATATTTTTTGTGACATCCTTTGGATGGAATCAGAAAATTTCCTTAGGCTGTGACACATACAAAGATAATTTATTAATGTTTCTATATTTAAAATTGGATAATTTTAGGCTTGTTTGATGTTCTGAATCTAAATCCTCTTATCAAAAGAAGTAATGATACAAAAAGACTTAAAGTTAAAATTTTAGTGCACTACAAACACTGTTGCAAAAAAAATTTATTATACTAAAAGGATTAATATTTTAAACAACATCCGGAGAAATTTATTTCAATCAAGCTGGACTCATCAATTTTAATTTTAAGTTAAAAAAAATGTATGTATGAGTTACAAACAAAAATAAAAGAATTCTTCTCTTACTAGTTTTGGGTTGTGTTAAACAACATATGTTTCCTTGCAATCGTACAGTAAAACCAAAAAAAATATATATTTTTAAACAAAAAATATTATAAAAAAAGAATGGTAACTTTCTTTGAAATAAAAAAAAAAATAAAAATTAAATATTTGTACATAAATTCAAAATTTTGAAACGTCTCCAAACATATACGCAACATAATATACATACTATATTTTGTTTTAATCCATCAAAGTAAAATGAGTTTTTTTTTTTTAATATTTGCAAAAAGGATTGTGTACAATTTTGTAGATAAAAAAAAAATTTAATCGACCAGAATTTTGCTTACGGAAGGTAAAAAAAAATGGAAAAAAAAAATTTGAAAATTCCTTATGATGAATGTTATGTGTAGTATGTATGATGCGTAGTTATTGTGCTCTTTTTAGATTAGGTTTATTATAAAAAAATAAAAAAACAGAATGATTACAAAGAATCATTTATTAGGTTGTATAGTAAGTACACTACATACATATCAATTGTCTAGACAAATTTCGAAATTTCTTCATTGAAAAATTTTTATTTGTTAGTAACTTTCGAAACCAAAACCATCATCATAAATTTTGAAGATCTATTTTATTCATTATGATTATAAAAAAAAATATTAAAATCAAAATAAAGTACAATTCTTTTGCGATAATAAATTTATTAAATATTTTTTATTTTCTAAAAGTTAAGCTGTATTATAAAAGCTTTCTCAGTAATGCATATAAGGACATTAAAATGTTGTTAAAAATTTTTAGATTTGCAAAATATAAATAGACCATAGTTTTTTCAAAATCTTTTAAACTGCATTTTGCAGTTTCTTTTGGAGCATTAAAAAGTTTAAGAACATTAATTACAATATCATTGATTTTTATTCTAAAATTAATAGAATTATTTCAACTAGTATATAGCTAGCACTCGAAATACTAGAAAAAATACTTTTTATATGATTTCGAATTGGATGATCCATATATTTGGTGTTAATTCGACAATTTAAATCTAATAATTTAAAAAAATTATCAAAATCAGTCCATAAATGTCGTCTGAAGAGGTACCGACCCAAAGGTTTAATATATATAAGATTCATTTTATTTCGATAATATACTACTATGCTAGTAATAAATTCATTAACAAAAAGTATTTATAATAACGTCTACCTATATGGTGTTTATTATAAAATTTAATTTTAAGAGAAAATGTTAAAGGTTGATTCACACATATCAGTCACGGCAAAGTTCCTTCACTGTTCAGTCACCGTCAAGTATCCGTCAATATCTTGACCTGTGTCTACACACTTCAGTCACGTCACCGTTCCGTCCCATTTTTTTAGATACAAAATAAAAAATAAAAACTTTGTTTTCATTGTTTTGCTTTCAATTTCAAAAATGCCGTCAGTCAAAAAAAAAATATCGTCGGAAAGTAATTTAATTTTGACGGCTCGTTGACGGTGGGACGACTGATGGTTCGGTGACGTGAGGGCGCCGGATGGGTGTAGACAGTTCATTTAAATTACAAGGAACGATATTTTATTTGACTCAAACGACGTGCCGGTGACGTGCCGGTGACGTGCCGGTGACGTGACGGTGACTTGACGTGACTGATATGTGTGAATTGACCTTAAGCCGTCAAGCCGAATTTCTCACAGGTTCCCTATTGGTCTGACTTTTGATAGTATAGTATGGTAAACAAAAATAATTATTGATATTATTAATTACATAAAAAAAAATTGTTTAACTTACCATTACAAGAAAGCGTTACATCGGCCAATAAATCAGATTTGAATAAATTTGAAAATGTCATCGCCAAATTGGACGAATAACTGTTCCATTTTAAACAGAATTGCTGTTGTGGATCCATTTCTGTTCTGTATTTTTTTTGTACCAAGAAATTTTTATTGTTTTTTATTTTTATTTTATTAATATTTAATTTTTTATTTTTATTTTTTTTAACTAATATTTCTTCCTAAATTTTACGTTAAAAATGATAAACAAAAGCAGGAAAAATAAAATAAAATAAAATTAAAAAAAAAAATTATATGTAAAAAATAATGAAATTTGTGTAACGAAAATTGAAGAAAAGTTTTTTTTTATTTTTTATTTATTTATATATTTTTTTTTTTTTGTTTCTGTTGCAAATTTTTTGAATAATTTTTCTCGTTTTAATTTCTGTTGAACTTAATTTTGATAATTTCTGAAAAAAGACAAGAAAAAAACAAATGTTTAAATTCAAAATTATAAAAATATTGTTAAAATTTATTTTGCGTTAGTATAGAATATTAATAACTAACTTTATCAAATAAAGCTTCTTCTTCTTGCTACCGATATGCAAAAACTGAAAAATTAAACTTTATATTTTTTTTCTGATTTTGGATTAAAAATTCATTTTATTATTTTTTTTTTTTCAAACAACAAGTCAAAAGCCAACTTTGAAAAAATTCTATAAAAAAAAAATGCATAATATTTCATTCATGATTTATATTTATATATAAATACTACATATAGGTACATTATATACATATGTATTTATATATTTTCTGAGAGCAACAAGTAAAAAAAAAAAAGTCATTTCAAGGTGATTTCTTTTTTTTTTTTTTTTTAATTCGAAGAAAAGATCTAAGCGCAAAGAAATGAAAAAAAAAAAATAAAATCATTCTAATAAACCTTTTTTTTTTTTTTTTCTTAAATGAATCAAGAATGCAAAATGAATAAAAATATTGGAGCCAAAAATTAATAATAAAAAAAAATGTTCAACTCTTCAAAAAGAAAAAAAAGTGCAAGCAAACTAAGTATGCAGAAATGAGTTCTTATTGCTTTAATTTTTTTTTTAATTTTAAGGAACTGTTTATTTCAGAATTTATATATAAGAATTGATCGAATCAAAATTTACCGAAAAGACGACTGGTCCAATTTATTAAACCTGCAGCAATTAAAAACAAAAGCCGCCAGCATTGGAAATTAATTATTTTCACATTAAAATTGTTTGAGATAATATTTAAAATTATTGTGAGTTATAAATAAATTTATTTTAAGAATTGAAATTTTTATTGTATATCAATTATAAATGCACTATTTTCAACTGCTAATAATTAGGAACAACCAAAGTTTAATCATAAAAATGGGAAAAATACAGAAATTGATTTTATTCCTAAAAAGATAAGGACCAACAAAAACTACATAATATATTAAACAATTTGACAACTAAATAATTCAAATTTCGAAAAAATGTATAATGTTGATCGTAAAACCAACATTCACTGCGTCTGAAAGAGTTTTCTCGGTACTTGCAGCATTTTCAACATAGGTCCGAAAGTATTAGATATCCTTATATTTTTCAATTATTATTTCATAGCTCTAAAAAAGATAGAATAAAACAATAAATGAAGTATAAAAGTAAGTCTACCTACGCTTTATCATTTTTTTGTGGATTTTTCCAAAAATCGTCGAGTATTTCGAGAGCTTCTAGATTTTCTAGTATTCGGGTAGTCAAATTCTTGAAATTCAAGTAATTTGACCTCTCTAATATATTTTTTACCTATTCTATGATACAAATAGGATCTTTTAAAAATAAATCCAACTGCATTTTAAACATTTATATTTTCTTATTTGTTTTCATCATCAAACCGCATTTATCTTTTTCCATGTTACATTCTACGCTTTTATATAATTCATTAGTATAATATTAATAATAATAATAATGATAACCTTGAAATATTCCAGAATATTTTTTTTTTTATTTTATTTTATATCAAAAATTGAAAACATAGATATATAAAAAACACGTAGAATTTCATAATGTTCGAAATAAAATGATATCAAAATCATTTTAATATTCTGACCATTATCATATTTTCTGTTTATATTTTATTTATTTCTAATTAATTAACTATTAAATTAAAGGGGTTGGATTATAAATGGACTATTGAAATATAAAATCTTGCAGAAACAAAATTATTTCAATAAAATCTGTCATCCATACTTAAAGGTTTATATTCAAGAAATCCGAATGCAAATTTAATAGATTGTGATTATTTCTTTTCATTGTGACAACATCATTTAAATTCCGCAAATAGATGTCTGAGAGTCCATAGTTTAAAAGGACTGTGGTATAAAATAAATTTTTATAGAACTTCTGATTCAATAAAAACTCCAAACTTTTATCTGAAAATAATTATTATGGCTAATGTAATAAATTAAATTCTAAACTTATCTGGGAAATACATACATATTCATATTTTTATAACGGCTTTATAGTGAATTCAAGGAACAGAATGCAGAAAAACATTTTGATTGCTCTTAAAAGTAAATTTTTTTTTTCTGCATTTTAATTTTTTTTTCTTTATTGAGGATATATGGTTACACTTGCTCTTCTTTGATTTCCTTTTTATTTTTCTTATTTTTTTTTTTTTTTGGTTGGAAGAACAAAAAAAGGGATGCGTTTTCCTAGAATTTGTCTAATCAATGAGATTTTTTTCTAAGAACCACCATAAATTTTATTTTTTTTTTAATTTTTTTTTTTTTTATATTTTTGGAAGTTGACTTTAAACACCTCTTTGATTATTAAATGCTTGATTTAGCTTTAATAAAGAAAGGTGAAAAATAAAATTACCATGACAGTATGCGCTTAACATAATGTAATACACTAAGAAAATTTGAAATCCTTGAGCGCAGTCTTTAATTCATTTTTTTTTTGTCAAATATGAAATTATGTCAGATGATGAGATTTTTGTTCTAAATTTAAAAAAATAAACCAGAACTTTTTTTTTATTTGGTTCTACAAATTAATTTTATTTTATTTCTCATAAATTAAAGACAAAAAAAAACTAGTTTTTATCTCGTTTCTGACAAGCGAAAACTTTGACATTAGTATTTAAAAATTTATTGGAGTACAATTTGATAATTTTTGGTGACTTTTTTTTTTAGAAACAACTTTATAAAATAAGATCTACTAAATGGATCACTAGTTGTATTAGAACCATTCCCGAACTCACTGTTTCTTATTCGGAAATTTTATTTTAAAGGTTCATATTTCGATGACTTTCAAAGATATGCACACCAAATTTCCACTGGAATAAAATAGAGAATATGATTTTGAAGTACGCTTGTAAACAAGATAGAAGTATCTCAAAATTCGAATGCAATATGAATATTAATTCGAAAATAATGTAAATGAATGAAATTAGGGTCAAATGAAACGAAATACAATCATCTTAGAATATGCAGTACAGTTTGCTCATTTTTCAACTTTAGTTACATAAATTAAGTATCAACTCAACATGCAATAGAAATTTTTAAATTAGATAGATTAAATATTAAAAAAATTGAGAAAAATATTAAATAAATAAGTTTTCATTATTAATTTAATTTAGATATTTAATTTATCATTAAATTTATTAATGAATTAGCACGAACATTAATTATGGACAATGCTTAGCTTGAAAAACAATACTAAAGTATATTTCAAATAAAAGGTTTAAATTATAACATGTCAAATATAACATAAACGTACAATATTGGCATATATATTATACTAAGATGAAACACACTATATATATAATTTTCAATTTTATACCTTTTTTTCGGCACATTTATTTTTATCAGTGTTCTCTAACTTTTTGTTTTTTTTTTTTGTGAATAATGTCTTGCAATAAATTACTTGAAATAAAAGCGCAGCAAGAAATAAAATTTTTAAATTTTCTAATGCGATGATGATGATCAAATTTCAGTGGAAATAAAGTATTAATTAAAATATAAAAAATGTTTATGAAAATATTAAATAATTTATTTCTAAGAATTTTTTGATATTTAAGACGCTTGAATGCAACTAATATTATAATATATATATAAAACTAGAGTTAAAACCACATTATATTTCATATTTTATAAATAAAATTGAAAATCAAAAAGACAAGTGACTTGATATCTCACCGGGACTCTAAATACGTTTAAAACGTGCAAATTCTAACTTGACGTAAATTTGATACATAAAATTGTATATTCTATAGAAGAAAATAAAAAAACGAGCAGCCACAAATTAATTAACGCAATAAATTAAAAACAATGTTTTATTTTTTAATAGAATATGAGATCAGAGTAATTGAAAGAAGTTCGCATGAATTTTTTTTTTATCTTTGGCAATTGAATGTCTGGAAATCAAACTTATCCATTTTTAAAATCTGAACATAAAAACCTGTGATAAAAATATAAATGTGTGTATACCTATATGATGTATAAAAAAATATAATTACGAAATAAAAAATATTCGATTACATGTACAAAAGTTTTTAGTATAATAAAAAAAAAATATTGCTTGATAAAAAAAAAAAGATATTAAAAAAGACTTGATATTAAAAAAGTTTTTTTTTTTTTTTGATATTTGATATCAACTGATGCATTTAGAAGTTTTCATTCAAACGAATCCAAATAGAAAACATTTAAAGCTTTTCCTTCATAAAATACCGTGAAGTTTTTATTTTTCTTGAATATAAATAATGAAAGTTCTTTTGTAGATAACAGAAATTAGAGTGATTTGAAAAAGTTAAAAATTTGTGAAAAGTATATGAAAATAAAATGAAAAGAGGAAAAATAGAAAAATATGTTTAAAATACATAATCTTTTAATTTCGGAAATCGAAATAAAACTAGAATCCTTATTTTAAAATAAACAGATATTAAATTGACGAAAATTTTTTTTCGTTATTGCAAACTTGGGCTAAGAATCTTGTTTCCATTTTTAAAGGCACAGACATATAATATAACCATGAACAACGTATAAAACGTAACATAGATTATTAAACATAAACCTAACATTACTATGCGTTGAAAACAATTTTCTTGTGCAGTTCAATCTATTTTATTTGTAATTTTAATTTATATAATATAGAATTGTACAAAATAAAAAAGCAATCATAAACACGGAAATTCTTAAAGTTTTTTTAGAGAAATTGTTAAGTCACTTTATAATGATTAAGAAAAATTATATGGCAAGTTTTTTATTTAGTAATTTTTTTTTTACTATTTTAGAACATTAAAATTTGATTTTAAAGTAAACATTTATTTTTAATTTTTTTACAAAAAGTTCTTTTTATCAATTTTCATTCATTATTTGCGGCCACTTTAAATTATTCTCGGCTGTTTTACATTTTAAGTCAGTATTTTCCTTTTATTTGCGAATTGTTAAGTAGTTGGCTAAAGAAATCTCTTACTTCGAACTTGTAATATTTTTTAGTAGAATTAGAAAGAATATTTGGAAGAATTGCAAGGTTCGTTATATATCATAAGTTTTGTAGAAAAGAAAAAAAATATATAAAAAAAATAAAATAAACAGAAAAATTAAAAAATATTTTAGTTAAAAAATGCATTAAAAGAAGAAATTAATTAAAGTTCAAATTTTAAAGTAACATTAACAAATCAAAGCAAAATCTGTGTAGTTGACGATTTATACATGATATTAAAGCCACATTATCATAATGTTACTTTAAAATTTTAACTCTAATTAATTTTTTCATTCAATGCATTTTTAAACGAAAATATTTAAAAAAAAAAAATTTTTTAATTTATTTTTTTATTTTGTATTTTTTATTTTATTTTTATGAATGATTTTTAAATAATTGAATATGACTGAAATTTTTTATAAAATTATAAAGCAATCTTGATTAAAAAAAAAAACATATATATAATTATAAATATATACATACAAACTCTAGCTCAAGTTAAAAGGAAAATCTTTAATAAAAAAAAATTATATAAAATTATATAATAATATATGTAATTTCTTTTAGGTCTTCTCGCAGGTCGTACAAAATAAAATATAAATAAAATATGCACGAAATTAAATGAATTCCATTTAATGTACATAAAATATCAAAAGTTCTCATATTTATTCATTTTTTTTTTCTCAATAATATTACATTATTTTTGGTATATATACAGTATTCCATTATGCGTGAATTGAATATATGAACTCTGTACATTATACGCACTTTTCAATCAGAAACATGTGAACCGCAAATAAAAGAATTAAAACGCACCAAGCATATCGCATTTTTATGTTGTTTTTTTTATAAGAATTTAAAAAAGAGAATTTTAAACAAAAATTAAGCTTTACGCAATAAGGAATAAAATCAAAATTTTCGTAACACGCAGTCAAATGCTAAGATTAACAATACACGGGTTATGAATGATGTAATTTTTTCTTTACTGATTCTTTATTTTTACTAACTACTGCTGACACTGGATGAGTGCATTCAGGTTAAATTAAATTACAAAAGAACGTTCAACTTTAATGCTGAGTGAGTGCTTGCGAAACACTTTGAAAGCGCTAATTCAGAACTTTAAACAACGTTAATCAATAAATCAGTCGTAAGATAAAATAAAGGCTAGAAATATATGCATTCCTATCGTCTTAGCGTCTTCTACCCATAATTAGTCACAATTAAAACAAATAATAAAAAGTTAATAGGTAATACAAAATTTATGATTTAACATAGCTTGCTTTTTTGTCTTGAAATGCACAATTTTGAATTACGCCACCAAATAATTTATTAAATAGACGACAAATTTAGCTAAATGCGTTGTGAAAATAAAAATATTTATGTACATATATAGATTTTTTATTGAAGAGTGTAAAAAAGAAAAATAATAATAAATATAATTTATTATGAAATAATTTTGATAAAAATAGTAAACAAATTATAGTAAAATTATGTACAATGTGCACAAGCTTTTATTTACGTTATATTTTTTCAAATGAGATTTTGTTAATTACTTTAAAAATTGTATAGTTTGTTTGAAATTTTTTTATTATTATATAATACATAAATATTGTTCTATATGCTCATATATGTATAATGTACAACATGAAAACATTTTTTTTTTTTAATTTTTACATAAATTTATCATCGATAATTATTTTAACACGATTTTATTTAAAACACCAAATAGGCACAGAGCAACAAATTTACTAATATGTATATCGTAAATTATACTGAGTTTTATTTTCTACTTTTTAGTACGTATTTAAATAATAGAATCGTGTAACTTAAAATTTTTTTTCTTTATTTTAAAAATGTTTATAATTTAAGATATTAATTTTGTTTTGTTTAAAAATTTAAATCAAAAGTTGAAAACTAATGTTACACTAATAGAAGCAAATTGGTTGTAATAATTTTCAAATTTTAGCTTACTTTAGAATTTTTATTTTTAATTACCATTAGATATTGAAATATAAAAAAAATTGTCAATATTACTAGGAAAGTATTGGAAAAAGTTTTATTTTAGCGATATACTTCCGATATACTTCTTTATAAAATTTGAAAGATTGTGGAAAATGGTTGGAGGAGGAAAGCAGGATTTATGAAATTGGATACACATACCCCACCCAAGATGCAGCATTTAAATAGTATTTATTGGTTACACAGGCTTTTAGATAGATTTTAATGTGAAGTAGTTGTTAAAAAGGTAAGGGGATATTCTATTGAAGAAACTAGTTTTTTCTTCTTTTTGTTCTAGTAGAGTGCCATGGCAACTCTTGTCATTTTTTTTTCTGAACTTCTAGTCTGATCATTTACTTGCATTTAAAGCTTTTTTTCGGAATTTAGATGAAAAATAAACTAACTATTACTTACTACTATTATTAGGATAATAATAATTAACTGCATTTTAAAAATGTGCCTATACTATCATCTAGCAAAACTATATTTATAATTTTTGTTTTCAATAATGAACAGAATTGAATTCGAAAAGCTTTTTATTTTATTTTATTTAATGTCATCCGATTTTTCAACATTATTATAAAAATTCAATCAACTGGATAACAAAATCTAAATAGAAAGTTTTAGGAAGCTTTGAACAAGAAAAAAAAAATGCATGCATTACGCATAATCAAACATAATGTTTTAATTTTAAATAAAAAAAAGAAAAATTAATTTTGTTTTTGTAAATTTGGGTCAAGTATATTTTGGCATTAGACATACACAATTTCAAAATATATAAACATTAAAAATACTTTATTTATGCGTTATAATATTAATGACTTTATGCTTATATATATTTCAAATATATATTGTGATAGTATATTTATTACATACACTCGTAACAACTTTTACATACAAATTAAAATTATTCTTTTCTCAGTTATGAAACATTTTTTTTTTTTTAGTTATATGTAATTTTTATTGAACCTCATTTAATATAATGTGACTTATTCTGTGAAAACATAACGCAAAAATACATAGTGAAAGTAAAAATAGAATATTTTGCCCACTAAGAGACGTGAGAGTCTGCTGAAAAAAAAATTAAATTAATTTACATTAAGCTTAAGAATAAAAATGTAATGCTATCAAGTTAGATAATTATTATATGGTATAATATTGAATAATTTATTTAAGATGCCCTGTTTGCAAGTTCTCTTAGGTGTATTCGGAATCTACCATATGGACTGAGTTTGACATAATTAAGACATTATCTGATGGATTTTGTACATTGATGTAAGTTTAGTTGTATTTTCAAAAAAGAGGTTTTCGAAGTTTTTGTTTTTGAGATTTCTTCTACGAAATTTATTCATTCGAGATTTTTTATCACTCCCTTTTCATATATTTATTTTAACAAAAATTGCTGAGACAATAACAATTACCTACTAGTACATTATATAATAATTATATTTTCAGCATAATATTTTTTATGTATTTGTTATAAATATGTGTGCTTTTTTTTTTTAAGATGAAAAATGTTGGCCTTCAAAATAGATTAAATTCTATTGGTCTTTCTGTCATTAATATAAAATTGTTCTGTTAATTAATAAACATTAATCAAAAAAATCAAATCAATTATGTTTGTCATTCGGTTTTTTTCATGTAAATAGGCCAATAAACATGTAAACATAGACAGAGCAACACTATGAGAAGAAGAAGAAAAAAAAAAGAATATAGAATATGTATGTATTCATTAAAGCAATATATGTTCGTGTCCAAGACAACAACTGGAAAATTTTTCTTATATCCTTGAAATGAGCTATTTTATATTACTTGCAAAAAAAAATAAATAAAATAAATATGTAATTGATTATAGAAATAATATATAGAAAATAATTTTAGAAAAGAAATAGAAGAAGATATTGAAGTGTGGAAGTAGTGTAAAAATATATTAAAAAAATATTATTTACTAAGAAATTCGATGCGAACCCACACATTATCTTAACATAGATATGTTCAAAAACTTAGATAAGACAATTATATGGAGCATTTAGTATTTGGAAAAGTAGTACTCATTCGCTAGATTATTTTTCAAGTCCAGCTGATAAGAATTTCAAAAATTTTATTTAATTAAAGTTTATGAAATTTTTTTAATTTATTTATGCAGGGCAACTCTAGTACAAATATTCCCTAAAGAGACATTCTTTTTCACCTTGATCTCAGGGAAGAAAATTTTCCATTTAAACTTGAAAGTTCAAAGCAATTTAAAAAGGCTGAATATGAAAAATTTATTATTTTTATACATATGTATACATATGTTATCAGAAACTTTGTTAAAAAAATAAATTTATGTAATTTAGTAAATTTTCTTTTCAAGTTTTTTCATATAGTCATTTTTATTGATGATGTTGGAAAAACAAATTTGGAAACCTAATAAAATATAAACGAAATTGAAGAAAAACTTATAATTTATTATTTTTATAAAGAATATATAATAAATATTTAAATCAAATAATAATAAAATAAGAAAACTAAATTTCCAAAAAAAATTCTCATTTTAGATTATTTTTATTTATTGACATGATTTTTTCCATATTTTTTTTTTTTATTATTTATGTTAATAATTATTAAGAATGTATATAAATTTCTAATTAATTTGAAAATATAATACGATAATACACAGAGTATGTTTAGGAGTCGATAATGCTTTTCAGATTCTACAATTAAATTATTTTTATATCATTGTAGTTCATTTAGTTATTCATTTAGTAAGTATTTGAACTAATTCATTAATATTAGGTTTTAGTTCCTATTTAATTGTTTCCATTTAAGTTCTTTCTGATTTTTATTTTTGGCGCTTACTTTAAACTTTATAAATTACCGAAATATATGTTTGTGCATATCTCACGTAAATGTATTGAGTAGAAAAGTAAAAAAATTAACAAATATTTAGTTTCATGATTTAAATTATTCTAATTTTAATATCATTTGCCATTTCTAATGAAATAAGAAATGAAACTATTATATAGTTTTTATTCTAAAAAACATATATTGCGTACATATAGCGATATGGCTTCTTTCAGCTAAAAAACTAAAATTTGTTTTTTTATTCCAAAAAATAAACTTAAAATAAAATTTCCAGAAAACTAATTATACTAAAAAAAAAGAAATTAATATCATTATAGCTCTCTGTTATGCTTAGTCCTTGAAATAAAAAGCTTACAGCCTTAGGTGCGAATACGTGATTTCTAAAAATCCATTCTCTGATGGTTCACCTGCAGATCCTTTTTCTTTTTTTTTATGATTATATTTTCTAGATAAAGTTCCCCTTTTCTAAGGAAAATATTTTATTATGGTGAAAACTCTCTCATGTACAAATAAAATTTTACCAAGGATAAAATATTTTATATAATATACTATATTCAAGTTTTTATATGTTGTGTATAGTCATTACATAGATATAGAGTTTAACTTTCACTTTCACTTTAAAATTTATACATATATAAATAAATTTTTTTAATCTTACATAATAGAGTAGTTCATAAAAATTATTTTTATTTCATGTTTAATTACAAATTTTTTGTTTCAGAATTTGTTAGATTTTTTATTTGAATTAATTTTAATTTTTTTCAAATAAAATCATTGAATATCCTTAAATTTCTAATATTAATCTATTGCTAGATGTAAACGTGTCATAGGACGCAACATCTTAATTTCAACAGAATATATAATTCATAAAGGGCTTATTATACTTGAAAAAGATACTTGAAATTGAAATCTGTGGCTAATCCGTAAACTTAAGTAACAAGCAAATATTCTATCTATGTATTATGAACCAATCCAATTTTCTTTCATATAATATATGAAAATTGAGTTTTATTCTGATAGAAAGATAAAGAAAAAGTTTTCCCTTATTTAGCAGCATAGAGTTCAGATACATAAAGTGTTTACTGACAGACAAAATTGTTTGTATTTTATTATATAAAAAGCAATGGCACTGGCAAAAAAAAACCAAAAAAAAAACGAATTATTTTATGAAATTTAGAGAAAATTTAAAAAAGATAATAATACTTTCTATTTTTGGGTGGAAAAAAAAGGATCTTAAATATATATTTTTATATGTTGTTAAAGTATATTTATTTCTATATATTCTGATATGCATTATAACATTAAAAGTACATAAAACTATAAAATTTATAAATATGCTTCAGTAAATAATGTAATGTACACAATATATTTTAAGAGAACTTTTTACAAGAAAAAGTTTCTTCTAACCGCCCACTTCATCTATCTTAAGTAAATTCAAAAAAAAAAAAGATTCTCTTGGGCAAAATGTATATATATATCTATAATATTTTATTATAGAAGTTACAAAAAGAAAAGAAATTTTGTTTTGATCATGCTATTAATCTGAATGTCAGAATTTGAATCCCTAAAATATTTTAACTAAACTTGCGTTCCTAATGTCATATTCAATTTGAAGATAAAATTTGGTTAAGAGTAATAAATATAAAAAATTAAAAATTTTCTTTGGCAGAATTTACTTATTTACTTAATTAATCAATTCTGTTCGAAGTTTCTTCAGGGTCACTGTTTTGAAAAACCCTTCCCCAAACCTTTAATGTTCAGACTAATTGTACCATAACTTGAATGTCTTTTATAACCAGCTTAATGCTAAATATTAATCAATGAATTTAGGGATGATAGAGATTAAAAGGAACAAATATAATAATGAAAAAAGGAAGTTGCTATGAATCCTTTTTATTCTTGTCTCTTTTGTCAAAAAAAAAAAATTAAATAAAAAATAAACTGGGACACAAAATATATATTTATTTTTTTTATAAATAGTGCTTTCGAACAAATAAATTCCTTGTTTATTACATACATATATATTTTATATGATTTTTAGATATAATTTTATTTTTCTTCGGAACAGATAATGAAATTTATGTAAAAGTTATATAATTATATATAAATAACATAAAAAAAAAAATCAGTAAAATATTTAAAAAAAAAATGTAGTGTTGTAATGTACATTGAAATTTAGAGTAATTTTTTAATGTTCGCAAAAAAATGTTTATAATTAAATCATTCTGGTTGAAACACAATCAAACCACCGCATTAGGTTTCATTATTATCTGTAGTATAGAAAAATTAGAAATAAGTTAAAGATTTTGTGATTTCTTTCTTTAAATCCATTCTAGGCTTGTAATATACAGATTTATTATCGAACACACAGATATTATTTAATGACTTGACTATTCAACTTAAATAATATAAAATTAATATTTGTGATATATTTTTATATATTAACCAAAATTATTTCACTTTTTATTCTTATTCAGGAATACATGTACTTAACATCTCTCTACAAGAATGAAAACTTCGAGCCGAAAGAAAATTAAGTATTTCTTGTATGTACATACTTACAGTATAAATAATGTTTTAATCTTGACTCAAATATATTTCAATAATATTTTGTAAATTGACATTTTGTTTTACTGACAAAAAATTAATATTAAAAAAAACTTACATGTAATGTTATCCAAAATCATTTTATTGGTTGATTTAAGCAATCCCAATGAGATTTACCTGGAAAACAAAGGGAAAAATTTAAATTATCAAATTTTGTGCCTAACTAAGAATAATTTACAAATATTTTTGTTTACTACCAAATTTGAATACGACAAAATCTATAACAATCAAATTATTCAAATCAATCAAATATATCAAATATTCAGAAAATATAATTGAATTTTTTGTTTTTTTGTACTTTTCAAATTACAAAATTTCATTCTGAAAGGGCTGGCCATTACCTCATTTTGTTTCCTCATTTTTTTTGTTTGTAACCTGAATAAAAAAATTTTTTATTTTTTTTTTGAAGTTCAGAAAATGAAATCATTTAAATTAATAAACAGAAAAATCTGCGATATTAAGAGAACTAGAAGAGTGTTTAAAAATTGATAACATTTCTAAATGTATAGCTAATAATTTTTTTTATGTAGTTTTATTCTACCTCTTTATGTTGAGAAACAAATTTACTTTTAATAAAATTATCAAATCACAAGAGTGGGATGAAGTTGATGTTATCAATTTTCTATCAAATTTTATATAAACTTAATTAACTTTTTTTTTTTCAATTTTCAGCATCGAGTCGAGGAAGAAATTAATTTAGTGTGTGTATATTTTTATTTTCAATAGTTCAATTCGAGTCGATAATAATTTGTTAAAAAATTTTCTTTGCCGTTTTTCTTTTAATTTTTCACATTTATTAAAATTTATTAATTCATTACAATTTTATTGCATACAAATATGTATTGATTTAAATTTAGAAATTAATTCAAATTTTTATTTCAAAAAAAAAAATAGCAAAATTATTCAATTGAAAATGGCTTCATTTTATTTAAACCCCTGTTTACTCATTTTTCCTAAAACAGCCAGGATTCTATGAAAATTGTATTTTCTGCAATGTGTGTAGGTTTTCCATTTTTTTTTAAAGTTCAACATTTTATTATTACAATTTTCATTTCAAAAACGATACTCTGTATATTGATGAATAAAAGTAAATTATGTATGAAGCTAAAAAAAAAAACTAATGGGATAATTTTTTTCTAGGTTTTCATCGTTTCTATTTAACTTTATTTCAAGCAACATGAATATTTCTATGTTAAGAAAAAAAAAAAAAAACAGTATCTCATGTATCATTGATGATTTGATAACAAATTTCAATCAAATGTCAAATGGTAGACAAGTTAAGTTATTTTATTAAAGCTATCTACATATATGTATACATAGTACCTTTTCTATTTCGTATAAAAAAGAAAAAAAAAAGTATTATAATGAAAATGTCCAAAAAATCAAAATTAAATAAAAAAAGATTAAAATTGGAATAATTAACTCTTTAAAAATTTAAAATACCAGAACAATTTTTTTTACTACATTAATTTTTTTTTTGGCATAATATGATTAGACAAATTGAAAAAGGAATAATCAATTTTCTAATAATTTTGAAGCTTTATCGTCTGGACAACATTTTTTAGCTGTTCTATAAAATATAAGCAAATTTTGAATTAGTTCAATACTAACTACACTCATCATGGTTTTCCTGATAAGTGATAAGTTAAACCATAGATTAAGAATACAAAGATTTATAGCTTCATACAACATTTGTTTCAGCCTTTTTGGTATTTTTATGTGAAGGTGTTAGTAAAACTAAATAAAATTCTTTTCATATATTGATAATTATCACGTATTTTATTTTGTTTTACTAACACATTCACATAAAAACACCAAAAATAATGTTGTATGAAGCTAACAATCTATGTGTATTCTTAATCAATGGTTAAACATAAAATTCGCATTTCTTTTTTGATGTTTTTTTCACATCATAACTTAAAAATATTCATATTTTTAAAATAATAATCAAAATATTTTAATAAAGTTTAGAATGGCTTATCAAAAATATTCTAAAGGTATCTTTATTGATTTAATTTTCCAAAATTTCAAATTCATTTCGATTTATTTTAATATAAATTTTTTATTTAAATTTTAAGAGAAATATATTGTATATAAAAGTTTATCATTAAATTCAAGTAATTCATCAAAATAAATAAATTCAATATGTTTTATGTATGAATTTAATTCTATGATGATAATAATATTTTGGTTGTGGTGGTTCTCATTTCAAATTCATCATTTTTATTTAGTTTATTTTGTCATAAATTTAATTTAAAATCTAAATGTAGAAAAAAAAAAGAAAAAAAAAGACAACCCGGCATTTCTTTCAGCTGATAAGTGAAAATAAAAAAAAAAAAAATTACAAAAATGACAGTATTCGCCCAACCGAATATTATTGGATTTTCGATTTTATAGCATTTAACTAAAATAAAAATAAACCCATTTTTATTTTTGATTTAAAAAAAGCTTAAGGGATGAGATAATAATATAAAGTATGTGTACATTTATATTTTTATATAAATATACATACATATTTACAAACTTGATGTAGCAAAATATAAATAAGAGGAACATAAAAAAAAAAGAAAAAACAAAAACTGTCCTTTATAATTTTTATTTCATATCATAAACCAAATACGAACGTGGAATGAGCTTGTAACAACGATAAAATGATGGCAGTTCAATATTTTGACTTGTGAAATTTACCCTTGCTATGCAGATTTTTGCCTATATTTTTGTTCTTTTTTTTTTTTTTTGTTCTTATTGTGTTATTTTTTACAATTATGATTTTTACAAACAGTCTGGCAAAAATTTATTATTAAAACAAAAAAATAAATAAATAAAAGCTATTAGACATTCAAATTTTTTTTTTTTTACCTGTACACTGTATACCTAAACTTTTTTTTTTCATATAGCCTAACAAACTAATGTAGGTATACATATATTTCTTGTATAGTGTACAATATTTTTATCGGACATAAAAACTGATTAATTTTTTTTTTTAAATTTAGCTTATTTGAGCTTTACTCAAACTTTGGTTGAAATACAAAACGATGGATTTGTATCTTAATTGAAGAGCTTTTGAATCACTTAGTCTTATAGTTTTCACAACTGAATGTTTATAATTGGCCGTATAATAATATCATGTCTATACTTAATGTGACTTATTTATTGTGTCTATATTTATGTATGTTTTTCATACAGGTATATATTTCCATCAAATTGAAAATTTTAACTTCAGTCAACTGTTATGAATATTTTTGTTAGCTGAAAAAAAATTAATAAAATTCGCCAACAAAAAGAAAAATTATATTTGAAATTAGAAAAAAAATTTATTTAATTTTTTTATATTTTTTGTATTTTTCTTATGCTCCACAATATAATTGAATGGGAATTATGTCTTTAATATAATATGTTTTTTTGTATTTTATTTATTCGCATTTTTTCTCTAGTAGGTATTTCATAAGAAATATAAATAATATATATATTTATATATAGGATTTAAGAGGATGAGAGGGTTTGAAAAAAACGAAAAAAAAAAAAAAATAACTTCACTCTATAATATTATTATCATTATTTTTTTTTTTTTTCGAAAACCAAGGCATAACACATGCACATTTCGCATGTTTATGGCCCAAAAATTTCATTTTATCAACAACAAAATATATAGCATTGAATATTATTGTTTTTTTTTTTTTTGTTTTATTTCTTCTTTTTTTTTTTGTTTTGTTTACCTATACACGAATTATTACTATAATGTGATATGAATGCGATTTATACACTGTGTAAAAATATGTTCTACAATATTGATTTTAAACTTAAAAAAAAAAACATTGTGTACCATAAACAAACTTATTTTCCGAATTTTTTGGGTTTTAAAGAAAATTCAGAAGGTGTAGTATCTTCATTGATTGAATTTTTCGAAATTTATTTAAAACTCACTAAGTTCAGAAAAGGTGATGTTCAAGAAAAATGGTCTATAAAAACTTTAATACTCAATTTTTAAGGTAGTAAAAATGTGAGTTTTGACAGGTATAATTTTATGAAATATTTGTTTGATCTTTTATTTCCTCAGTATTTAATGTTTTATTTTTAGGTATCTGAGAATAATTAAAGTTTTCTGAGATCGTGATCATCAGAAATATGAATTGAAAATAAAAGTAAAGATTAATAAGTCTTATAAAATTGAATGTAAAAATAATAGAGAAATGTATTTTTAACGACTTATTTAATGTAAAATAATTAAATTAAATCTTAATTAGGCATTATGTTAAAAAAATGAATAAATTTCAGACCATTATTAGTTTTTGGGAATCATTTATTGGTGTCATTCTGTCGGAAAAAAATTTATCCAATTTAAGAAAATAAACGAAAATAGTTTTAATATATATTGGCTAAGCTTTTACCAAAAATTTAAAAAGTATCTTTAATAATGTTCAATAACAACTTCCTATAAAAAACATTTTCACAAAAAAAAAAGGAATATTACAAAAAAAAAGAATTCACATTTTTTAGGAACAAAAAGAATTATATATATGTTTGTATGTACAACATATATTGGCTCGTTTCTCATACTTTATGAGCAATGGTCTTTGTTTTTTAGAATATATATACGGTACATATTTTTTGAAGCTTTTTTTTTTTGCTCCTTTTTGTATTAAATGCGCTCGTATTTTAGCATCGCCATCAGGACACAATGTATTTTTTTTTTGTTTTTGATTCTAACAAAAATAGTATTTTTTAGGGGGTGGTTTATTTTTAATATGAAAATTCAGTTTTTATTTTCATATTTTTTTTTTGTTTTTTTCTATTGTGAATGGGAAAATAAAAGTTCGGAATAATTTATTGGTTGAGGATTTTTTTTTTCTCTGTTTCATAATAATCTTAACATGCGATTTTGCAAAACATTATAATATCTATATATTATATATTTAAAATTGGACTTAGAAAAAGTATGTGTGGCGAGTTAAAGTGAAATAAGAACTTTTTACAGCATATGCAATAATTTTATGTTAAATTTTAATTAATTTAATAAATAATGTTTATTCAATAATAAATTAGAATTTTAATTGTTTTTATTTTTATTTATCACTGGAAAATAATATAGATGTATCAGCTATTATATAATAATTAATTACATAGAACCAAAATAATGGTTATCTTATATATAGTTTTATTATAGTAACTCCATACATTATACATTAATTAAATTAATGAGTAAGTTATATGTTGAAAGAATTATTCTTTTATGTCCTTAAAAAAATAAAGACATGACTTGATAAAAAGTTTAATAATATCTAAAGTTTACTTTTTAAAGACATTCAAACAGAACTTTTAAAAAATAATTTAATTTTTAATTGTAATATCTGACATTTACCTTAACCATTTTTTTTTCTCTTAAACAATCTTAGCGAAAAAAAAAATGGTTCGACAATACTTTTACCTAATCTCGGATGCAAAGAAGTAGGAAAAAAAAACAGAAGAAATATTGGATCTAGTTGTGGGTACACATTTTTATAACGAGTTATAATAATGACTAAAGAAAGCCCATTTAAAACTGTTATAATGGGAATATTTTTGTTTTTTTTTTTTTTTTTGAGGAGATGGGCATTTTTTTGATTGCATGGCATGATAGCTAAATTTGAAAAAAAAAAAAAAAGGTTATTCCAGCATGCAAACGTTATGATATTAAATTTTTTTTTTTTTTTTGAAAATGGAAAATAAAATTATTTCTTGCGTTTTGCAAATATTAAAAGCTCTTATAAATAACAAAAAAAAAAAATAAAAAAAATTTAGAAATAAAATAAAAGGAAAACCAAATAATGAATATTTGTTTAAGTTTTCAATATATTTTTTTTGTTTTTCTATTAATAAGAGCTTCCTTCAATCTATTTATCAAGAATGAAAATAATGAAATTAGATTGTTTATTAAAATTAAATTTTTTTATTGTCTGCATTCTTGACTGAAACTTTACATGAAATTATTGCCTAAAATGTGAGCACAAATATTTCATTTTTCTTATAATGTAGTGTGTTATTCCAGCTTTTTCTAAAGTTTGTATAAAAACCCATTGAATTATTTGTAGAAGCTTAACGTGTCCTTAACAAAAAAAAAAAAACAAGGTATGGGCTTCGAAAAAATTTCGTTTTTTGGTATAATTTTAAAATTTCAACTTTGATGATTCATTAAAATAGTTTAAATTTAAATTTTGGGTACCTTGAAATTTTATATAATCCAAATTTTACTGTTCAACAGCTGTACATCGTGCCAAAGACATGAGCAAAATAATAAAAAGTAAGAAAGTTTTAAATGATTTAATATTGAAAGGTCTGTCAAAACCCTGAAACCTACTATACTGATTAATAAAGTCCTGCCATTCACGAATATTTATTTCTTCATGTAATTTTGAAGAAATTTCTATCCGATTTGAGAACTCCAGAATTTCTAAAACAAGGTACTAAAATAAAGCTCTTCAAATTTATATAATTTCTTTTTTCAATCACTTTGTTTATTTGCTTAAATCGTTAATTCACAATTTTTTTTTGTAAAAGGAATTATTTAAAAGAAAATATTTACATAGATTTTTCTTTTTGTTAAAAAAAAAAATTGAATTGCGATTGACTGTCCATGATATTTGGAAAAAATTAGATACTATATATGTATATACATTGCGAAAGATAAATTCAGGTGTATATTTTTCAATATTTAAATATATCAAACTCCAATGTGGATTATTTGTAAATATATGAAAATTTTTGGCAACATTTTGCTTGGACATCATCATATACTGAAAATAAAAAAGTTTTGTAATTCTTTTTTTTTTATCCTTAATAGTACGGGTATGTTTCCATAAGTCATGTTTTTACATAATATAAATATAATTTGCAATTTTAAAATATTTGGAACCATAAAAAAAAACAAAATTAGTGAATTCAAGTGGTGCTGAGAGTAACAAAGCTCTTTCAGAAAACCCATAAATCACATTTTGACTAAAAATTGATATTAAAGTTTAAAAATTTTAAGTTAGATTTCTATTATCCTGGATTTAATCGATTTTATCAGTTAGTTTTGTTTGTCAATGACTAAAAGTGAAAATGTTTTTTATAATATGTGAATTTAATAAAAATTACGCCTTTTTTTCCTGAATTAAAAATTTGAAGGATTGCAAAAAAAAAAAATAATTTTTTTTTGTAATCAAAAAATTTTTTTTTTCATGCAATATTTATGCGAAGTTGATGGAAAGGATAAATAGACAGCACTGTTGTAGAAAAATAAAACGTATACATTTGTTTGATTGCTTTTAATAACTTTTTGTTTTTCATTAGGTACCACCGTCCGAAAAAAAAAGGTTTTTATAAAGTTTTTCAATATATTTATATATAATATAGTATGAATATGTACGTTTAAATATATATAAAAATATCATTCTTTTTTAGACGAAAAAAAATTCATCAAAATTAACAAAAAAATGAAAAATAAAAAATAAAAAATTGCGCCAAGATTTTTGATTAAAAAATAAATAGTAGATATATAGTACGAGGATACGTTAATGTTTTGTTTAATTTTTTTTTTATTTATTTTTTTTTTGTTTATTTTATCTGCAAGTTAAATAATAATAAAACGGATTAAATGTTAACAGGGTGCGGAATATATACCTACATAAGTCAATTAATTAATTTTTAAATTGCATTATTTATTTTTTTTTTTTTCATTTTTTGATATTTAGAAATGTAAATAAAATAATTTTGATTACAAAATTTGATTGGCATATGCGGAATATATGAATAGTACCTACTTATATTGCATAGTATAATATATCAAAGTCAGCTTTCTCCATTTTTACCACCAAATAAATGTCAAAATTTCTAGTTTCTCTTAAAGGTCGTAAGTCGTAACAAATTGAACATTTCTTGTCTTATTTAATATTCTAGGACAGTAAGTAATATAAAGCTATGTTAAAAACCTGCCTTTGAACTTTAATTTAAATATATTTTTTAAAAATATTATGTTATTCTTATAATTGCAATACTATGTTTGGATTTTAGAAATATTTTTTTATTTACATATAGGTACGGAGCAAAATTTATAGTTTTTCCTACATCACTTTAGAGCCGAGAATATCTTTATCATCCTTAGGTTGATGTCATACGACTTATCGAAATGTAGTTCGCTTTCTTATCAAAATATTGTAAAGAAAGCAGCCTAGGATCAAAAACTAGCATGAAAAATCAAAATTCCAAACCATTTTTCCCCCAAAAAATCACTCTGTATTCATATTTCAATAAAAAAAAAAAAATTTTCTTCCTTTATTTTTTTTTTATTTATTTCTTTTTATGTTGGTAATGAGAAAGTTTAGGGCTATTTTGAAAACAATTGCCTAATTGCATGTTAAAATATACTTTAATTTTCTAATTTATATTTATTTTGTGTATATATATATATAAAGAATAGTATAATTGTACATACTATACACATAGTTTAAAAAAGAAAATTTGTTTTTACTGTTTTCTTTTTTTAATAGCAAATAATGAAAATCTTTCATTTGTACAAAATTTTCATAGCATATTTGACTTTTAAATTTATTTTGGAATATATAAATAAAAAAAATAAATAAAAAATACTTTAAAAATTTTCTTTTTGAATCCTTTTTTATTTTTTTTTTTTAAGGAAATAATATATGTTTTTATGTACAAATGTTTTATGTATACTTAATGTAAAAAGCAGCATGAAAATTACATATAAAAAATCCTTTATTACAAAATCTAAAGAAAAAGTGAAAGTTTTCTTTTTGCTTTTATTTTTTATTTTTTTTGGTTTTTCCTGTGGCTTTGTTAATTTCTAAACAAATGAAAACTAGGACTTTCAATAAAATAAAGCAAAAAAAAAAAGAAAAAGAAAATAGAAACTTTTGAAATTAATTTTGTATAAATTGCATTTAAATCCTTAATACGAATTTCTTTTATTAATGATGCCCTAAGGGTGTTTTTTTTTCTATATCTAAGGTTCTAAGACTAAGTTTAGGGTATTTATTGAATTGTTGTCATAGTATGAGTATGAAATTTATAAATTTAGCAGCTGTAATTCATCATTTGAAAGAAATATTGTAAAATTTATTTTAGAATTACAAAAATTATTCTACACACTAAATTTAATAATCTGAAACTGGGAAATGTCACAAAATTCGATTATTTATAATCAATGTCGTTTTCAATTATGTTCGGAAACAGAATTACGCATTATTTGAATGAAAAAAAAAATCCAATAATATTAAAATCTCTTAAAAAACTGTCGTCATTATATAAGTTCATCTTCATAGAGAAATATATAGATATTCAATTCCATAAATGCATATATAGGAGTTAACTAAATTTTTTCTGATATCATTTGCCTATTTTGAAAACGTATAATATTCTAAGTATATTACCTATATATAACACAAAGTTTTAGTCATCAACAAAATATATATTTTGAAAGTGTATTTGCTTTTTTCGTCGACCAAAATCACCAAAGGATCAAAGGATATATGTATACAAAAAGTTATATTTTAAAAGACATGAAGAACAATTTTAGGTTTTCTTTTAATAACTTTTGGGGTTTTTAGTAATGCGGTTTTTCTAAATAACTTAGGAATATATATATATACGACATTATGTATATATGGAATGTTAAATGTCTATTTAACAGAATGATATGATTTTTTTCTCAAATCACAAAAAGGTTTAAAATAAATTACAAAAAATTTAGCAAATTTCAATTTTAAGCTCAAAGGCAAAATTTATGAAAAGGCAGGGCTGAAGTTAATTCAAATACATAACTAAATTTTTATATGAGTCTGAGTTAGTTGGAATTAAAGATAGAAATTTTGTTTTCATAAATCTAACTTATGTTTCCATATTATGGGCCTAAAAATTCTTGGATTGACAAAATTTCAACAGTAGTATTCAATTCTTCTTAATTTAAAATGTTTTTAAAATATTATTATCCAAAAAAACTGGGTTAAGATCTTGCATAACATTAAATTAGATAATGTTTAATACAAAATACTTACAAAATAATTATAATAATAATGTAAAAGGAACTGTAACAAAATTATCATTTCAAATAAAAAAAAAAAAAATTATTACAATTCTTAGTCGAAACAGAACAGATAAAAGTAAAAAAGAGCGATCTTAATGTTGCAAAAAGAAAGCATAATTCTAAAAATACCTGAGAAAAAAATTTATATATACCTATATATATTTTATAACTTCTTATATATTTTATTTTTATTATAATAGCACTGTGTATTTATTTTCAGTAAACACCAATCATCCTATAATATTTTTTGACCATAATTTATTATGTTGCATGAAAACTGTTACAATTTTTTTTTTTTTTTGTAAATAATTACTTAAATATATATATTTATAAAATTTTTTTATATAAAATAATAATGTAACTATATAAAATTGGTAGGTACATGGTACATTTACAATATATATTTGTATTATATATTCTTAAAAAATATTTAAATGGTTTTCTACTCTGGATACTTGGGTGGATTGAACCAAATAAAAATGTTCTAAATGTATAAAAATTTCTTTGCTATGAATCTTATATACACAGAAATCCGTTGAAATTTCAATAGAACATTCATGCTTTCAGTTTTTTAGTCCAAATTTTGTTTAGTCTTCTTAACTTTTATATTTTTTTCATTTAGTGGATGCAATGATACTTCTTTTGGCATTATAGAAAAATATTTTTAGTTAATTAATTAATATTTTAGAACTTTGATTTTCTTATTTTTTTTATCTTAGAGCCATAGTAGAATTATATTGACATTTAATTGCCTTTCAAATAGCAAAGCTTGGGATATTAAGTTTATTTACACCAACTTTTGGTAAGACTTTTTTTTTACTTGACAAACAATTTGTATAAAGGATTTCTTTTATCAAGAATATGAAAGTATGTGTTTGCTTTTCAATTTTCACTATATATTTGATTCTTGCAGTAAAGGAACTTCAATTCGGTTCTTCAACTTCCAATATAATAATCATATAAATGTAATAGGAAGAATTTGAATATGTATATTTACTTATAATTTCTTTCATTAAAATTTTTTAATCTTTTCGATCCACACCAATTTTGTTTTACCTACAATAAATTGAAAATGCTTCAGTGAGAAAGCATTATATAAGCCTCTTTATTTTTAATTTTTTGTTTTTTTTTTTTTATTTTGTGTATGATGTAAAAGGGAACCAGATGTAAAGAAGATATATGCATAGATACGCACATTACTTCTCTTGTGTTTTTAAAGATTTAATTTGAGAAAAACCAGAATGAATTCCTTAAAGAAAAATTTCGAATAAAATATTGCTTAAGGAAAAGTTCAATTTTTTGTTGCTTGTTTTTTTTATTTTTTTTCTTATTCTTCTTAATTTCACTACAGAAAATTTTCTTAAAGTTGGGGAATAGAATTAATTTTTGTTTTTATTTTTTTTTTATTTTTTCGTTAGTGAGGGAATATAATATAAGCAAGAAAAATAAAAAAATTTTCTTTTTTATTTTTTTTCTTTCAGAAAAATAAAGAAACAAAATCTTTTGTGACAAGTAAAATACCAAGACAACATGCCTTAAATTTTCTTCTTATTTAATATTTTTTAACGTTTCTGTATCTATATACTATATATATTTTGTGTAGGCAGTCACATAGATAGATAGCTAGATAGATAGATAGATAGTTGGTTTGTTTTTTTTTTTTTTTTACATAGGTAAATTTGTTGAAGCTTTTTATACAGAAAAATAAAATAACATCTCTAGGTATATAATGGAAATTTTATATATATAAAAAAAAAAAAAAAAAAAAACAGAAAATTTATTTTATTCATTTTTGAAATCCTAGATGTAATGAAAAACTTTATCTAAAAACCATTTAATATACAATCTAGTGCAAATTAATAATTTTAGAGAAAAAAAATATATACACAAAATGTAAAGATATAGAAAAAATATATATAAAAACCAGAGGGTGAGTTTATGTAATTTCTTTAAGAGTTTAGAATTATCATTACATTATTTATGTAATATTAATTTTTTATTATTATTTTTTTTTAATTTTGAAATAAAATATCTGAAGATTTTGTTTATAGTGTAACCGAAAAATTTTTTTTTAGTTTTTTCGACGATATAAAATTGAAGGAAAAGTTTGGAACACCGCATTTTCGGTTTGGCACCGTGTTTAATACTTAAGTTAACTAAATATTTCTGAAATACAACAAATTAAAACCTATAAAAGATCCCGTGTAAAGGATTTACACCATTTTCTTATTTCTACCCTTTTTTTTGTGTATATTAAACTATTTTTACAAATGTCCTGCTAATGGGCTTAAGGAGCTTTGTTAAAAGAAGTTATTTTCATCTTTGGAAAAATTCGAATTATTGCGAAACTTTGTAGTAAATACTACTTCATAAATGGAAGCAATTGATTTAGGTTTAGATACTTTATAATACATTGATTTAATGAGCAAGAAAAATATTTTTTTTTAATTTTAGATATTAGAAAAATAAAATAAACTATAAATAAAGTTAATGATTAAAATTAACTTTGAAATCGATTAAAATTATCGAGATGGTCCTAATTTTATTCTTTTCTAAAAATTTTTATTATAATGAAAATTATAGTATGTAAATTTATATTTTTCATAGATTTTTTATATATACTTAAAAGTAAATATATACTATATATAATTTTTTTAATAAAATTAAAAGAACATCAAAAAATACGAAATAATAAAGCTAACTATTTTATTTAAAATTTCTATAATAATAATATTTCGAATTTCCACTATATACATTTCTATATATATGCTAGTTATATAATTTTGTTGTTGTAACACAAAAGGGTTGAAAAAAAAAAAAAAAACTAAAATAATAAAACTAATTTTGTTTTTGACATTTTTTCTAACCAATATATCTTTCATATTTATTTTATTTATTTTTTTTTAAATTTCATATTTTCATAAAACAAAAAGAAAAACTTTTCAACTCATAAGGGAGTTAGAAAAATGAAAAAAAAAAATTAGAAATTTTTAAAAGTTTGCACAAAAAAAAAAGGGATAAAATTATGTTACGATAGTGAATATACGCATTTAAAAAAAAAAATATGTGTGATGTGTGTTTATCTCTATTTTTGAGAAGAAAAAAACAGCCTATTCATTTGGTATAAAGGATTTCTTTTTTTTTTTTTTTTACCAAAGAAAGGATAAAAATACACATTTTAAAGATAACAACGTAATTTCTGTACAGAGAGATAGAATTTGTTTTGGCCTAAAGGCATATTATTATTATTATATGAATCCATTTATATATGTATGTTTTTTTTTAACAAAATTTATAAAAGTGGAAAATTATATATGAAAGAAATTACACAATATCATTCTGTTTTTTTTTTTAGTTTTTTTTTAAATAGGTACATATTATATTTTAGAAAACTATTTTTATACTCAAGTATATAGTTGGGTAGGTATAAAATAAATAGAATGTTGCATAAAATATACTTATTATGTTTTTTGCCCGAGAATTTAACAATATAATGATTTAGGATGAATGTTTTCATTTTATAAAAAGGCTATTTTTTAAATATTATAATAGTATGTATCTGACTGACCCCTTACGAATAATCTTTTCACTACAAAAGAATCCTTCAAAAAAATTATAATCTAATTAAACATTGATTTTTGTTCTGTTTTGTTGTCAAAAATTACAGAACACAAATCCATCTGGAATAAAATTAATGTTAAGCAATTTCTAGTGGTTCAAAAAATTAAAGGACTAATTCTAAACATTTTTAACATTTACAAAGTTTTTCATTTTTGAATGTTATTGCAAAAGGCACAATCTGCGCTCTTACCATAAATTTGATGCGTAAACACTTATCTGCACTCTAAACAAAGGTTAGCTTTAAGGTCGAAGTGCAGATACCATATTAGTTGACTAAATTTAATGGGTACACATAAAATGAGTAATACAATCAAAAAAATAATATATATTCAAGCACATAATAATGCTTTTCCAAAATATTTATTAACTTTTTTTTTTAATTTTCTAAATTATATCTATATCTATTTTGAAAAAAAAAAAAAAAAAAAAAAAAAAGAAAATTAAAAGCAAATAATTTCGATTTACCTTTTTTTTTAGTAGGTACACATGCTTATCTTTTTTCAATTCAACTCAAAAAAAGGATTAAATAATTTTGAAAATTGAAATTTAAGTGGAACAGAAGACCATAATAATGAAATTCAATATAATAATTTATTTTTATGTAGGAAGTTATAAAATGTTAAAAAAAAAATAAAATAAAATACCTACAAACATATATATGTGAAAAATCTCTTTATCCTATTTATATTTCATTTATATTTTATTCCTAGAAAAAAAAATCAAATTTCTATTCAAGATTTTTTTCAGTAGAAATTGAGAATTATGAAATATATTTTGAAATTTACTTTATCAGAAATGTCAACCAATAAAACTTTGAAACTAACTATATAAATATTAATAACTTTCTATATTAAACATAAATAATGTACCTTAGTTAATAGAACCCCCAAATTCAACTATACTTGAACGATAGAAGAAGAAGTAAACTTTTTTTGTTTCTAAGCGCAAACAATTTAAATTTCACACCAAAAAATCCTGTAATAAGTAATATATGTTGAAAAAGGGGTTTCTTTTACTTAAGTTTTAAAATTTGTTATATACATGGAAAAAGAGAAAGTGTAAACAATTTTCACTTTCTTTTCTGTTAAAAATCCTTGCAATAATTTTATTATAATTTCTTTTATTTTTATTTACATAAAATTTATTATTGATATAAATAAAAAAAATAAATAAAAAATTAAAAACATTTTTCCCCATTTAACACAATCACAAATAAAAATGATTAAGGATAAACATTATTATATTTTTATAAGCTTTTATTTGTGTTTGTATTATACAAAATAATAATAATAATAATAACAATAAATATTCTCTTTTAAATTTTTCCCATATTAGAAAAGCTCTTAACGAAAGAAAAATTCTGAGAAAATTTTTAAGGGATTTCCTTTCTTTTTTTTTTTTGTTAAAGAGAACTTAAGTATGTGGAATAAAATGTTTAAAGAAAAAAAAAGTTTTTTTCTTTAGTTAATGCTTTTTTTTTTCATAAAATTGTCCTTGATATGAAAGTGAGAGTTTAAGAAAAACGAAAAAAAAAAAAGAAAAAAAAAAAAGCATTTAGCTTTTTTTTTATGTATATCATGTGATTATTTTACTGCAATTTTCAATTTTCAATATACAAAACTATTTTGACTTTTGGGATAAAAAAATTATTTTATTTAATATATTTTAATAAAAAATAAAATTTGTAACTATTTAAAATGAAATTTCATTTCAAACATGATAGCTCTATATCGTTATAAAAACTTAAGCTCATATGTACAGATATTAGTACATATGGAGTTTTTTAATGCTAAAATCAACTATAATGCAATCACATGTTCTCGATGTATTTATTAAATAAATTTACATTAAATATTCATTCTTTTAGATATCATATTAGTTCAGGTACGCTTTTCGTTCTTTATTATTTCTTCTTCACGAATCCTGATAAAAATTATTTTATATATATATGAAGCTTAATATATATAAAAAAAAAATTAAATAAATTATTAAACTTCTGTGAAGCTCAACAAAATTTGTACGAACAAAAAATTTTAAAAACTGAATAATAAATTTCCAGGAAACTTGTATAAATGTAATTCAACCATGCCTCTAATCAACCATCATCATATACATATACCAACCATAGAGAACATTATATGTATATAATTTTTTCTTACACTCCTATAATTGAAGTTTCTGTTTTTCTTTTCAAAGCAAAAAAAATTTTAAAATTCCACCCAATATTATTAAAAAAAAAAAAAAAAAAAAACTTTTTATTTAGTTAGAAAAACTTTTCTTTTTATAAAAAGTACATATTTTATATACATAATGTTATTTAGAAAATGGCATAAAGCTATATTTTTTGGTATATTCTATTATACCTATTTTACAGCATACAACATAATATCTATATAAATGTACTTATACAAATATTAAAGTTTAAAGTACTTTTCAATGTACAAAATAAATATCTTTTGTATATAGGCTTGCTTTTTTTTTTTTATAACAGAAAAATGATTTCCATCCTTTTTTTCCCAACTTAAATAGTTTGGTATATATAAAACGCATAAATATAGATATATAGCTATAAAATGTATAATATATAAGATATGTATAATAATACATAACATTTAAGTATATAAATAATATAATAACCAAAAAAACCCATTTTAAAATTACCACCCGCTATCAAGTTTTCCTTCCATAGAAAAAAAAAATAAAAAAATAAAAATAATTTTAAATGAAAAAACTATGTATAATATTATACTTTTACTAACTAAGCATAAAAATTTTAAGAAATTTTTTTTTCAACCACCCACTAGGCTTTTTCCTATATATATATATATAATATATGTACGAGATCTTTCTGCAACCAAGCATAATCTACTTTATAATATATGAAAATATACAAAAAGAAAAGTTTTCCGTTGGATGGAAAATTATTTTTTATTTTTCTACTTATTTCTCTAGAATAATATTGAATGAAAAATACTCCCTAGAATATAACAAAATTTAACCAACTATGTCTAAAAAAAAAAAGAAGAAATTTTACAAAATCTTATTTGGGACAATCTACAGAAAAGTTGCAAGAGAAAAAGTTTTGTAGTTCTAAATGAAATTCGGATTTTTTTTTCCCTCAATGTACATGCAACAGAAAGTATAAATTCAGTTCTGTATTTTTGCCGCCTAAAGTTTCATAATATTAATTTAGCCTTATTTTATTTTATAGGCTCTCCTATTTCAGACTTTTGAAAGTTTCAATGAAGCATTTATTAAATTTTGTGTATTGTAATATGCCATCATCTTTAAAATATATACTAGATATATTTTAAATACATATATATATTTTATATGTGCATGCTAAATTGTATGTTAAAAAATGAAAGGCCCAGGATCGATAAATGGCATAATATACAGAAGAAGAAGAAGAAGAAGAAAAAAAAGTTTTCTTTTTTTTTATATTTTCCTTTACTGTTTCTGTGCCTATATTCCTTTAAAAAAAATAAAATAAATTCCTCTGTTGTTCTTCAAGAAAAATACATTCTTTCTCGCATAGGAAAGTTTACAATTTTTTGAACAAAAACAAAAATAAATAGTTAAAAAAGTATTCGTGTTTGAGAAGAAAATGCGTATGGTGTGCGTGTATTGAATAATTTTACATTAAATTTTCAAAAACATTCCCTTCCCCATTTTCAGTTTTATACCTACAGTTAGTAAAGTGAAGAAGAAAAAAAAAAAATTAAACCGCATATAACCGCATTAAGAAACATTAAAGAAAATTCGTATGCCATATAAACCTACATATTCCTTGTTAAAAAGTTACAAAAAAAAAAAAGAAGCAAAATTTATAATAAGATTCATTTTGTAAATAAGTTTTGAATTTCATATTCCTTCAAAAAGAAATATCAAGGAAAAAAATTAAACCATTTTCTTAGGAAATATATATATATACAAATGAATGTATATATATAAAAATTTTTATGTATATTTTTAACTTATATATTTACAAAATGTATCCACCTAAATGTGCGTTTTCAAAATTTTTTTTTGAAAATGCTATAGAAAATAATTTTAATCAATTTTTCTTTCAAGTTTCATAAAGCGTACTTAATATCTCTTTTAGAACAAGAGCTTACAATATCTTATTTAAAGTTTAAAAAAAAAGTATCCAAATATGCATAAAATACAATTATACCCACATTATTTTTATTTTAAATAAAATGTATAATTTTATAAGACTTTTTGCATGTTTTAAATCTATAAGAAAGATAGAATGACGGGTTGGAAAATTGAGTAGGATTTTTATTTATTTATATTCATATATTTAGTTGAATATTTAGAGACTGATGATTAGAGAAAAACTTAGTAAATAAGGAGTTACCTGTGATATAAAATTTTCATTTTACGACTAGCTTAGCAATTTGGCGGGAAGACTTCCACTTTTAACATTTCTAAAACATTGAAATAGTATCTATTCTTAACTTCTCAAAAACACACAAAAATTTTCAATTTTATATTGTTATTCCTCAAAATTGCAATTGCATATCGAAGTCAGCTCTCAAACTATAAATGAAAAATACAGAAAATCTGGGTTACACTAACAAAAAAAAGAAACGAACATTTTTCTAAAAATTCACAAAATCCATATATTTAAATAAAAATCTATAGTAAATGCACGCACAGCAAAATTTATTTTTTTTTGGGAAAAAGGAAAAAACCATCATTTTTCTATATGGAATAATAATATAGAATTTGTGGGTGGTTAAGAGGGGGATCGCATTAAAAACATGCGAATGATATAATATTTTCTGATAACAGAAATTCATTTTTTGTTGGAAAGGAAAAAAAAAAAACAGAAAAAAATAAAAAGAAATAAATAAATGAAATAACGTAGATAAAAATTATCCAGCCACCCTTAAAAGTATGGGGGGTTGCATGCAAAAATAAAATACAATTTTCTTTTATATTATGCTGGAGAATTATCCAAAAATTTTGTGTGCGTGTTGGGCGAAAAAGGGTAGAGAGCAAAATTTTTGGATGCGTATAGCATTAATACGCATTTAATGTGCAAAATATATACTTCTCTTTTAAAAACATTTTTTAACATTAAATAGGACTTCCAGGGTGAATCGTCTATTTATTTATTTAATTTTTTTTTTGGAGAATTCAATTGTATATGTGTGATAAATTTTTATGTAATGTCATCTTATTTATATAGATATATATATATATAAAAATATATACATATTACATGGAAATTTTAGATGATTTATATTATATGTTGCATTAATTCTATTTTATTAACACACTGTATATAATATTCCATATAATCTAATCTAAATCAATAAGCTCAGAAAAATTAATATTTATCTAAAATTATTTATTTCCGATTTGATTTTATATGGATAAAAAATTTATAATTTTGATTAAGATTTTTGGATTTAATAAATTCATTATGATTATTCCAATATATACAACTTAAAAAAAAATTTCAAGCTTACTAATAAAAACTATAAGAATGGTGTTTAAAGCTCATAAATCTTAAAGGAAATATTAATGTCAAGCAATAAAATGAAAAATTGAAGGTGAGTTCTACTTAAAGTAAATAACTAAATATAGTGGATGTATATAATTTGAATTAGTAACTTTTGAGTATATAGTAGTGAGTGTTAAAATGCATTCAATTTTTTTATTTTATTTTCTTCAAACATCTGCATGCGTAATAACAGGCGTTTGTGTGCTTGTTCGTTTGAAAAAAAAAAAGAAGGAAATACAACATTATAACATTTTATATTTTGGGGTGAATTTGAACTAGTTTTCTCAAATTTCCAAATGAGTGTTTTTTGTGTTTTTTATCAAGTATTTAAATAGAAAAAAAAATTTCGAAATATATATATTATGTCATGGAATAAGAAAATGCATGCGTATCAAAAATGGAATATTCATTAACTTCATATATACTTCTGAAAGCTGTATAATATTTAAAAAAAAAACTTTCATATAAATTTTATAAAATATATTGTTTTAATTTCCATTAATTAACTGTATTACTTTCGAATCGACTTGAAGATTTGTTCTTAAAATATCGCAAAAACTATACATTAAGTTCGAATTTCCGAAGCAAGAAATTATAGTATCAAAATTGTGCTATTACGGAAAATTATTAAGTTCAAAGCGATCCAAAAGATTTAATGTTAACAATTACATATTTACTCTTACATTTACAAAATTTAAAGCCGGCGGCAGAGCTTACATGGAAACCCTTTAATGTGCCCAAACCTTAATTTCTATTAAAATCTTAAAAATTTAAAGGAGACCTTTTTTTTTTGACAGAAAGAAAACTAAGCTGATGCATAATAAAGTTTGACAAAAAAAAAAAGAAAAAAAAAGGAAGAAATGTAAACAAAATTTAAAATGTAAATAAATTTCTATCCCTAACATAATATTCAAGAAAATACAAATTTGTGCTTCTGCATATGAAATTTTAATTAAATCAGTAATCAAAAGAAAAATTCAATTCAAAATTGCCAAAGAAAATTTATAGAATAAAAAATAAAATGATAAATTGAAAATAAAATAAATTAAATACTTAAAAAAAAAAATCTTTTATATTTATTGATTTATTTTTAGGATTTTTAGGAAAATGAAAAATTTTCTAAAAAATTTTTGTGTGCATTTTTTGAGATTGTGTTGTTAATAATATTCATTTGTATTTGTGGTAATTATATAATTTATTTTATTCGAGAGTAAAATGTCCAGAAGAATTATATAAACAAAATTTATATATGTGTATAGTATGGTTAAATAGAAAATCGCTTTGAATTTGAAATTTCAAATTATAATATAATTTACATATAATAATTTATAATTTCTATACCTATTTATATCAATGACAATTATGACCATTTCGCTACAATTCTTAGTTAACAAACCGAAAAAAAATTTTAATTTAGGCGGTGGAATAATTAAGAAATTTTAATTGCAATAATACAATTAAGATAGATCTTCAATTTTAATCAATTGGTGGATTTGAAATTCACATTGAAGCTCAAAGATTAAAATTTAAAGTGCAATCTAATTTCATATTTAGAATTTTTCAACGAAACAAGTAACAATTTATTAAAAGCATAATCCTTTTAAAACTTGTTTTTTTTTTTTGGTGAAATTTTTATTAATGTTCCTAAAGTTGTTCAAGCAATTTTCTTAATTAAATTTTTAATTTTACCATAAATATATTTTATAATCAATCGTTAGATTTTATACATGTAGCAGTGACTTTATCTCGTTAAATGAAAAAAAATCAAATATGTATTAATACTTTGCAGTTGATGTGCGTGTGCGCGTTATGCATTCTCGAAATGCGTTTATTTGTTTAATTTTTAGATATCTACATACATTTTTATATACGCATACTTATGAATTTATGTGCATTTTGATTCATTTATAGTTTTTATTCATGTAGCCAAACATAATTATTTTTATTAAAAATATTAGGTTTTTTAAAGTTACTACGTCAACTATTTAAAAAAAAAATAATAAAAATCGAATCTTTACTCAGTAAAAACCAAAAACAAAACTTCAACCAATTTTAAGTTTTTAGAAATTAAAATATAATTTCCCGTTTTTCGAAATCTAACTAAAATCGTAATATTTCCAAGTTCAAACCGATTTCAATTAGCGCATGATTAAATTTAAAAATTTTCCAATTTTATTAAAAGTTACATAACCAAAAAATCTCATCATATAATTTTAAAGAAAATTCTAATATTCAATTCCGTATACAAACTGTGCATTATTATAAAGTATATCTTAAGCCCTTATTAAACTATGAAAAAATAAATGAAAAAGTAATGATGCATGTATGTATATATGCAGATTATGTATGTGAAAATAAAAACACTTAATTGCTTTTCCAAATATATACCTACAATGATTTTATTTTTTTTGTTTCGAATATATGCTTTCTCGTTAAAAATCTTACTTTAAGGAAATATTTTCTTGAATTTCAAGTTTTTATGTTATATATTTATATACGTACGAATAGGTATTTTAATTTTTCTTAAGCACGTGTACCTTACTTTCAACCCTCTTGTAACAAACAAAAAATAAAAATTTAAGATGTTTTGTTATTTTAAGAGAGATATGGAAATGCATAAAATGCGCAAAATTAAGGGTTGATTAAGTAAAAAAGTTATTTTAATCATGTTAACTGTCATAGAGGGTGACTTCAAATTTATTTCCCAAAAAAAAAAAAAATATTGAAAAATTTACCAAAACAGATCTGAAAACTCGTTTTGTTTTCATTATATTACATAAAAAGGGGATGCAAAGTTAATTGCACATATTGCAGATACATATGAAAGTAATACGCAAGAAAATATTTTCATAGAATGTATAGTTTATGTTCACATAAACTAGTTTTATTTTTTAGGAAGAAAAAGAAATAACAATTTCTAATTCTCACATTCTCATGGTATAAATAAGTATGGAGCAATATTTATATACAGTACAATACTCAAAAGGAAGTATCTTTTTAATGAACTAAGAGTTCTTGTTAAATTAATTTTATTACCCAAATATAAAAATTTTAACTAATACACCTTAAGTCTATAATAAGCTCTAGGTTTTTAGAACAAAATCAGTCTGGAAAGACATGACCAGCAACAATCTTATCGCTTTAATGCTTCTTATGAATATTTGTTTATGCGGTTCAGATTTTTAAGACTATACTAATTTTCTTTATATTCGGCAATGAAACTGCTTACAAGATAACAATAAAATAATTTATAATACTGAATAATATCTCTTTAAATGTTTAGATCTATAAATTATAAATAATATTCTTCTAATTGTATTTTTGGTATTTTGCGTTTAAATTTCCTTCCATTGAAGAACGATCGGTATATACCAGAAACAAATCTATTAATGAAGGATCAAAATTACTTAGAACTTTTCTTAATATAACATTCATTCCTAAAAATAGTAACCATTATATAAAAATCTATTAGAAACTCATATTCTTTCGGATTATTCATGGGAAGATGATTTCTTGGATTAGCCAGCATACATTCAGGGATGAAATCACATCATTTTAAAGAAAACAATGCTTTAAGTGTCAATGTCAAGTTAAAAGAACCAAAAAATTAGGTTAATTGGGTGATTATTTTACAAATCAAATATTCTTATATTATTATTCTAGTTTAAAGTACAGAAACTACAACAAAAAATCGCCATAATTTATGTTTTTTTTTTGCCATATATTTTGTTTTGAATATTTTTTTTTTTAATCAGTCGGCAATATGATTAATAAAATTGTAAACAAATTAAAAAAAGCAAAAAAACATAACTATTAAAAGAAATATGTACATATAAATTATATATATACATATAATTAATAAACACATAAGTATTTTATTTTTCTGAAATCAAAATCAAATAAATATCGTTAATAAAAAAAAAAGAAGCATTTTGAAATAATTCGCATGGGCGTTTCTAAAAATATAGAACTTAAAAAAAACAAAATACTGAAATTAAAAAAAAAAAATAAATTTTATTCAGACAAGTTATAAGGTTTGTTTTTTTTTTTTATTATTATTTCTCTCAAATTTCAAAAATTATTTTTATTATGCTTCCTTATTGCTTTTTATTTATTTTTATTTTTTTCTGCTTTATTTTTCATATGTTCTAAATTTTATACATAAGCTTGCACATGCGATTTGCAATGTTGCGCAAATGTGACCGAGTTTTATTTCGCGCGATCTGTTTTTATTTAACTTTTTTTTTTGTTTTTTTTTTTTTCGTCTCAATACATACGATTTTTATTTTGTTTTTTATACATATGATTCGTCATTTATGGATTATATTCTTGAGTTTTAAAAAAAAAAAAAAACAAATAATAATATTATATGCGATGTTCTTTATTATTTTTGTTCTTGATTTAAAAAAAAAAATAAAAATAAAATTTAATAATTTCAATACTTGAATATAATTTCTTTGCAAAAATTTACTTTGTATAAGTGTTGATTTTAATGGAGTAGTTAATTACTATATTTATATATATAAAGTAAATAAAATGAACTTGCTAAACCAGCTCAATACAAAGAAGAATTTAGAGAAATTTCAAAAACAATCATAAATTCTTGTTTTTTTTTTTGTATGAGAAGAAACGCCAGTTTTTTGTAAATGAAAAGAAAGTAGCTTCACTATATAGTCACTTCTATTCAAGAGCCCCATTAATATAATACAGAAAAAAGATGCTAAAATTGTTTTTTTATATGTTAATTGTACCCATACTCAGACACTGCACTCCCTTTATCGGAGGACAGTGAACAAATATATTGAACAACCCGGATATTTAATAAAAAAAAAAATTTGTGTAATTTTTATTTAAGCTTTATTGACATTCCTTTCTGAAATTGGCATCTCTAATTGCATAGAATTTTTTTCTACATAGAAATAATAAATAGATAAGTTATCAATATGGACGGAATTTATAGTATACTACGTACATATAATACAATATAGATGATAACAAATATTTTATCACATTATTGATAATAAAAAAACTTAATTGACTCTGTGATAATGATTTTGTAATACAGTTTAAATTATATTGATTGGGGGCTTTTTGGTGCAGGGAGTGAATCGTTTATTTTACTTTCAAGATAAGAAAATAACCAACGAATGATCTGATTGTAAAACCATATTAACTAAAAAAGCCATCAAAAAAATTTTGTCTTATTCAAGAATTATTTAAACTTTATTTAAAATGGGTTTGATACAAACCCATTCCAATGCGATTCTCTTTTAGCGCAAAAAACAAACAATATATATAATATTAATTTTCTCTTACAAACACAATAATAAAATATAAAAAGTTTGCAATTTTTCTTTTAATAATATTATATTGTGCTTTTTGGGGGGAATCGATATTATTACACTCAGTTGGGGATAAAAAAAAATTGCAAATATGTAATAAAAAAAAAAATTGTAAATATTTAACCAATTGTAATGCATTGTGTAACGAAGTTTATCCGATTTTAGGTTCGATGCAATGCAACGAATATACACGATCAGTATTTTCTTTAATGAAAATGCAATTCGCATTTTTCCGCATAAAATTTTCTTAATTTGCATTATACTTAACCAATGAGAAAATAGTTTTTTTTTTTTTTTTGCTAAATTGCACTTGCAATTTTTTTTTTTTTTTATAAATTCATTTTTATATCATCCTTCATTTTTATTTTTCACTTTCTTTCTAAAATATATATACAATTTTTAGTATTAAGAATATGTTGTGATGACTCTCACTGGATTACTTAAGATTTCTGAGAAAAAAAAAACCACAATTTCTGAAAATGATTTAGGTATATATGTATACAAATTATGTGTATGCTATTTTTTGTTTATATAAGTATCCATAATTATTATGAAAAGAATCATATGTATGATCTATCATGTAGTTATATCAAGAATAAAATTGTTAAAAATGTAAAAGAAATAAGAAATTTATAACTTTATAGTAATTTTACAGGCCAAGATAGTTAAGCTCTTACTTAAAAGCTTGAGAAAATTGCCCATAAAGCTGTCTCGTTCTTCTTTGGTAGGGCAAAATAAATATTAAGCTTATATTTATTTATACTATTAACTATTTATTAATAAAATTATATTATCTTGATTTGTTGAAGAGAATTTCATAAGAAATTTTTAGATTAAAAAAAAATAAAAATTTCTTATCAACGATCACCAAATCACCAGCTCTTTAACATCACTCAATCAATCACCGTCGCAATGTAGGTTCACTTTCAATTTTCAATAAATATCTTGTTGGAACGGAAACGTGTTCCCTGGAAGTAAAGGCCCTACTTCCTCCACTTCAAGTATTTTCACGCCAAACACGTACCGCTTCGTCAAAATTCCCAGATGTAATAGAACGAACTTTGGAGATTCGTTTTCAATTCGCACCTCGAGAATGTGGAATGCTCTCCCTTCAAAATTATTCCGTTCAGCTGGCGGACGTTTGATTTACGACTTGCGCCGCTTTAAGAAGAGTGTAAATGATTACCTACTGACTGTCCCACTTTTTAGTCCCGTCTAAACTTCCGGTCCCCATTATCAAATCCATACTTCTTTAAGTATAAAAGGTATCCCAGCTAATGATTTGGTAACTTTAATAAAAAAAAAAACAATTACTAAACAAGATGATTAAGTAATTTGACTGTAGACGTAAAAGAAAAATTTAAATGGTAATAAGATATAAGATATTCAGTCAATCTAAGTGATAGATCGCAGAATATTAGTATTGTAAGGGTAATTTGTTATAAATCTTATAATTTGACTAAATAGTAGTTCAAGAGTCAGAGTAGATGCAAAAGTGATAAATAACAGCGGTACACAACGCTTATAAATGTTATGTAGGTGTATATTTGTCAAATAAAATATAAATTGAAAATTAATTTATGTGAATCGATAAGTAAACATATTTAATATTTTATCAATGCTTTTCAATTCTTAAGCAATCAATTTTTTGAATTATATATATATTTTGAAAGAATGATGAGCAAACTTACACATATATTTCTGACTCATTCATTATTGTATTGTTGATTTATGTTGTGTTGTATTTATTATCACTATGAAAGAATTTCCCCAAAAAAAAAAAAACTAAAATTTATAAGATAACTAGGTAGGTATAATTTAATTTTTAAATATTTAATTGAAAATTAAATATACTTCAGCATTAACTATAATGAAATAAACAAAAAAAAACTCTTATTGATTCAATTTGATGGAAAAAAAAAAAAACAAAAAATAAAAAATAAAAATGCAAATTAAAATGCTTCGTTGCCCAGAAAGAAAAATATATGTACCTACATAAAATATTTGCACACATTGTTAGTAATTTTAATTTATTTTACTGTTTCTGACTTCATACCTAATAAAAAATAAATTTTGATTGTTTTTAGTTAATTTTTTTTTTAACATTATAATTTTTAATCAAGGAAGAAACCCCAAAAACCAACTTGTAAAAAACCAAAAAAAAAAAACATAAAACTTTAAATAAAAAAATATGTCAATCACATATTTTAACTGCTGGTACTTTAATTTATTCTTGTCAATTCCAATTCGCACCTTCAAGATAAAGGGAAACGTATATCCAAAGAAATAAAATATAAATTTTTCATTAAAAAAAAAATTAAGTAATTAGAGATCGCGTCGAAAATGTGTACATCTTCTCACATCAATGATTTTTTTTTTTGGCACATGTCATACAGAATAAATCTAGAATCAAGAATGAATGCCTTATTTTTAGTTCACATTTTAGAAAAGAACGTCAATTTATTTTTGACTTGAAATTGCAATAAATGGTACTAAAATTATTTTTGATAATTTTCTTAACATAATTATTTCGATTTAATTTATCTAAAAGTTAAAACAATTGTTACAATATTAGTTCACTTAATTGGAAAACTTAGCGAAATTAAAAAAAAAAAAAAAAACTTTTACTCTCTTAATCCAAAATTAAGTCAATTACAAAGCGCAGAGGCACACATGTAAAATTTACAACAATGAAACAGATCCGAGTTTGTAAGATCATACTAATTTCAAAAATGAAATAATCATATACTACTTGCAATAGTATAAGTCATATGATCGCGCTTATTTTAAAAATACTGTATTGCATATGTGTTTATGCAATTTTTATGTAGATATTTCGAAAAAAAAAAAAAAAAAAATTAAAAATGAAATAAATAAAAAAATTTCAAGGTTAAAATTATTCGCTTGTTTATAATAATTTTATTTATACTTTTTTTTTTAACGTATTTTAAGAATAAAAAAAAAAAAATTCTTAAACATTATTTACCTACATTCTAATGTCATTTATAAAATAGACATCCTGGTTATGTATAAATTTTAAAATAAGTAAATAATACAATTTTTTTTTTTGTTTTTAATTAATTCTATAATCTTGCATTTTTTAAAATACTTGAAAGACTAGTTTTTTTCTAAAATAACAATAATAAAATGCTCCTAATTAATAATCAAAAAAGAATAAATCTCTATATCACAGTGCCCAAATTCTGTTTGATTTCGATATTTTTACAACTTAATTACCGTAAAAAAAATGTTTTGCAATTAAACTTTTTACAAATACGGTATGCAAAAAAAATGTAAAAAACAAAATTTAAAAGTTGTTTAATTATAAAATATTAATGAATTGACAGTTGAATAAAAATGGAATTATATTTTGTAAAGACAAAAAAAAAAATTGAAATAGATCTTCAATAATCAGAAAAAGTTATTTAAAAAAGCGCAAAATAAAATATTTGACACTAATGAATGATTTTGATTCATTCATGATTAGCTAAATTATACATCTCATAGCATGACAGTCAATTTGTCATCATCGGCTGAAGCATTATCTTGTTTACGTTTTTAAGTTTCCCATTAAAAATGAAATTAAACATACTATATGTTTTCGTTTTTTGTCTGTTTTTTGAAACCTTTTTTCGGGGAAGAAAATTTAAATTTTAACACTGAAGACGATGGCTCTTTAATTTCGAGAATATGGAATTGATCTTGTATACAGAATATTATACTAGCTGAAGCAATTCCAAATTATATAAAATCAAAATTGTTGTCATGAAATAATATTTTCTTTCAAATAAATTTCATTATTAAAATTCTAAGAAAAAAATTAATAAATAAACAGACTTATTTATCTAACTTAATCAAATTAAAATTGTCAATATTTCACACATTTGATTCGAGACAATGATTCTATTTTATATTTTTTCTAATTTTTCTAATTATTATTTAATTATAAACGTTATTAATGGAATTTACACCTACCACAACAATTCTGATGATTTTTTTTTTTTGGGAACAAGACTATAGTAAATGCTTAATGTACTATCTATCTACTATCCTATATCTTATGAACGTGAAAAAAGTTTTAATGCTAATTAAGTAAGCCGACAGTTTGATAAGACATATGTGTATACGTTAATGATTAATTTAATGTATGTAAAGCAAATCATTACAAATTGACAGCTGATTAAAATTATGTAGTGTGCAGGGGCCCCAAAAATTTATATATTATATACATATATTTTAATAACAAATACAAAAAAAAGTAAACAAAAATAATTTTTCAAAAAACTCAAAATTAATATATTTATGTATATAAATTTACCTTGTCTTGATCTTAATTTGCTCATTTTATTTTTAAATATAATATTTAATTTTTTTTTAATTTTTATGAAAAATTAATATGCAAATTTCATATTAGATCACCATTAAAACTTAAAATAATAAAAAATTTAGAAAAAAAAAAACTATTTTCTACAAAAAAAAAAAAAACAAATAAAAATAATAATAATTGCAGCTATACTTAATTTTAGCAATTCATGCGATAATTTATTATTAATTTATGTTCAAAAAAAAAAAAAAAACCAAAACTAAAATTCGAGTTTATAAGTTTTTTTTTTTTTGTTTTTGTTTTTGAACACTTTTTAAGAAATAATTATTAATATTTTTTTTTTTCATTTAATAACAAATTTTGTGTTAACAAAACTTTTTTAATTTTTATTTATTTTTTTTTTGATTGCAAGTACGTCATTTCCCGATTTTAAAAATACATATAATTATATTTTATTTTTTATCTCTTTTTGACTTTCATGCATTTAATTAACAACAGAAAAAATTCAACATTTTTTTCAATATATTCTTTTCATATAAAAATAATACTCTAACAAAATATTTATAATTTTTATATTTAAAATAAAAATTCCCACATATGTGCGATATGTGCTGAATTGAGTAAAAAATTAATTTTTTTTTTTTATTTCTTTTAAAGAAATAATAATAATAAAAAAAAAAGTAAATAAATTATATAAAAATTCTCCTCAAAATGACCTTGAAGTGCATTTATAATTTTTTTTTGGTAATTTATTTATTTTATTTTTATATTATTTAAAAAAAAATTTCAGCACATTTCCTTGTTATTTATTTGTTTAAAAAAAAAAAGTACATAAAAAAAAAACTAATGAAATAATCTCGAAATTCTATTTTGTCAATGAGTCACTATGTTTTTTTTCCTATTTTGTATACTCTTTCAGACGAGGATATTGTATTCAAGATACTTGTATCTGAGATACAGAAAAACTTAAAAACTTTCTGTCATCAGATACAGCAGACTAGTTTTAGTATCTGAGATACTAAATATCGTATCTGGGTTACGGCAAACTTATTTTAGTATCTGAGTTACTAAATATTCTATCTGGACCACTAAATATAGTATCTGTTTGCCATCCTGTTGATGTAAAAAAAAATGTTTGGAAAATTAATTACTAGGTATATAAACTATCTCCGATTTAGAATCGTCGTCTAAAAGATGGTTTTTTGATTATAAATGTACGACTTTTGTTTCGTGGAATAATATATTGTCAATAATTGTATAAAATTAAAAAAAGTCACGAAATAAATCCATAGCAATTATAGTAAGATTTTTTTTTTTTTAATTTCGTTTACGAGAATTTTAAAATGTATCCAAGAAGATGAGTTAGATTGGCTAAGCTCTGATCATAAGAATTATTTTGGAGGTGTATAGAAAAAACTAAAATTTAAATTCTTGATATTTTTTCAGTAACCATTTTCATATAATAATATTTTCTTTCTATTCCAAAAAATTATAGAATTAAACATTTCAGGTTCGTAGGAAAATTAAATATAGATGTGATCAGTTGTTCCATCCAATATGAACATCATTATGAAAATTAAATAAATTTGAAATCTGAACATACTTAATTTCTAAAAATAAATGATATTTGAATCTTTCAAACATATTACTATTAGTCAATAAATTAAAGAAATTTCTATCATTTTTCAATCTATTGCGATGCGCAATTAATCAATGCGAAGACTACAAGTTTGCTCAAAATTTTATGTCTGTCAATTTGTTTTTTAAGATTATTATTTTCTTACTGCAAAGTTTGCATTTATAATTTTTTTTATTTTTTTTTGTTATTGTTATTATAATTCTGATAGTATTTTTATATTCTTTTTTTTTCTTTTTGTATAATATATATGATATTTCAAATGCGCCCCTATCTAGATAAATATTGTATATGTACATATATAAAAAATAAGTATATTTTTGGGTGAATTTTTTATTTCGGCCATATACAATTAATATTATTAAAATTAACATATACCCGACATCCTTGAGAGTATAATATAAAGAAAAAATCAACTAAACAACCAACCCCTTCTGCCCCTTTTGGAAATTTCATCTAAAATTTTTGCATTTTTTGTTGTCAACTTTAAAAGCAAAAAAAAAAAAAAAAGCAATAAGAAATATATGAAAGTATATAAAAATATAAGAAATAATTGCTAAACTTTTAAAGAGGCATTTAAAAGATGCTTCGTACATACTTGCAGTAATTAGTAAATTTTCGTAATTTTTTTAAATGAAAGGTGAGATTGTTGTTTTTTAATAGTTTTTTAGAATATTTATTGTGCAAATTCCTATTAACTAAACTGATTTAAAATTAATATATAAAAATTAAAGAAAGTTTGTTTCAAAATATAGAAAATTTCTGAAGATCAAGAAATGTTTTTAACATTAGACATTATAATCCCGCAGACAGATTTTTTAGTGGCATTATTTTGTTTAATACATCATTCTATTCTAATTTTTGTAGTCATCATATAGTCATGTAGCATTGTCGTAGCACTTTTTTTCCTGCAGTCTCAAATTCAACTTAATTTTGGGATTGTATAAATTAGGAATATAAAAAAAATGCGAAATAATAAAGTAGCAATATTTCAGCTGCCATGACATGCGCGACAGCATTATAAAAAAGTGAAATATTGGCTGTGGTAAAAAAAAAAAATGCAATATTTTTTTTATATCAAATAATTCGTTTTTTTTTTTACCAAAATAATTTCAATGTCAATTTGATGATTCGTTTATTATTTTTAGGTTTGTTATTTTATTTATTTTCAAATTCTTTATTGTTTTTTTTTTTATTTTTTTTTGTGCAATGATTAAAAATTATTTATTCTGCATTGATATTTTTATTTGATTGAAATTTTCATGATTAATCCAAAAAAAAAATTGAGACATTTAAAGGCTATGTACAAAAATATTGATAAAGATTTCATTGGACAAGCTTTTCTAGAGCCGAAAAATCATTAAGTTGCATTGCACAGAATATACTTATATAATACTTAAATTACTATTTATTTATTTCTTTTACGTCAAAATTAAAACTTGTTTCTATAATAATTGATGATAGAAAAGTTTTGAAGTACTGCACTGAAGTAAATTGAACGCTTCGAATTATTCAGGTATAAAAACAAAATAAATATATAAAAATACTTACACGCACAAATACATAATTGTTAAAGTTATAATTATTTTAAAAAATTTACCTGAAAAGAAAAAAAAATAATTAAAAATTATTTTCAAGAGTCAATGTAATGTTTTGTTAAAAAATCAAAATAAATATTAAATTTATTTGCTGATACACAGAGGCGCGTTATGACATTATGGTGCCCTAGGCAATTAAAATTTTTCTACATCAAAATTTACATGAACTAATAAACAATTTTAATATATTAATAAGGAATGCTTTCTTTAATTCATATACATATATTTCTTTATTGATTTATGTAACCAAATTATAAATAATGAATAGAAAAAGAATTGAAAAAAATTAAAATAAAATAATTAAAAATGAATAAAAAAATTCAATTATACACTTAGAGCTGGAGTGGCCCACCAAGCTAGCGGAGTTTCCCGATGGGCAGTGCCAAAATCCGTTATCTGAAATTTGAATATTTCTTTTAACCCAGACTGTTAACTTTTTTTTTAAGCGTAGAAAATTTTTCTATATAAATAAAAATTTTGATTTCCCGGTCCTAAATTATTCCCAGTCACAACGATACTTTTCTCACTTTATGCTCCACAAATTCATCAATAAATCAACAAAATTAATTTTTCTTGTGTTCCCTTTCAATACATACTAAAATTTGAATATACAAAATAATCTTATGTGACTTGTCACAATCTAAGATTTTTCTGTTTTAAAAGAGTTAAAGGTAGCAGACAACTGAAAATTTAAAGTTTAAAGTATTACATGTAAAAAACTTATTTAGTATTTTGGTGCCCCCCAAATCATGGTGCCCTAGGCAATTGCCTACTTTGCCTACGGTGTAACGCGCCGCTGCTGATACATAACTTCATACTAACTATACAATAGTACCCACAACAAGTCAATTTCTTATAAATGTCATCAAAAATTATTGAAATAAAAATTGTTTAGATATAAAAATATCCAAAACAAATAAACAAAGATTTGATTTTGTTCAATTTTTAGGTGTTTTTGTCGGTTTGGAGTCATAACATCAATACGACACAACATCAATGGACATTAGGTCTCAAAATAGAGAGTATGTTATTTCTGAACTAAAGCTGAAGCTGAATTATTATTTTTTGTTCTTTAAGGAATAAAAAAAATTAATAAATAAAATTAAAAATTGGTCATAGGATCAGAAATAAAAAAGAAGATATATAATCGATTGATCTAATATCCCTTTTAGATAGTGCCATAACGTCACTTGACTTTATGAGACAATTTTTGAGACATAAAGTCGATTGAGGTTATGATGGCACCGCACTGCTTTTGTCATGATCATGAATGTCAGAAATTTTGAATGTTACACTAATGTAGTATAATTTCACTTTATGATATTTACTTTCAAAATTGAAATAATCTTTCGTTTTTTTTTTTATTGCAATTTTTTTTAATTATATACTTATTTTCGTTTTTAATTTTATTTATTTTTTTTATAAATTTCGTTTTAAATTTTTACTTCTATGGAAAAATTTTCTAAAAATAAATGACGCAATATTGTTATTCATTAAAAAAAAAAAAAAAAATGTGATAAGAAGTAAATAATAATAAAATTGAATTCAGCCAGAAATTCATTAAAAAAAATATGTGTCAGTTGGTTAAATGCGTTTTTTATCTCCAAAAAATAACAAAAAAAAATAATAATAATAAACAAAATATAACTAAAAAATAATTTTTCTTGATAAACAAATGTTAGAATTATAAATGTACCTAACTGCAAATTAATAAAAAAAAAAAAAAATTTGGGCCAACCAACAATAAATAAATCTTGTTAAATAAAAATTATAAGAGCTGATAATAAAAGCTTCCCAAATTTTCGGTTAGGAGAGAGAAAATTTTTATATTAATTTATGGAAATTCTAATCAACAAAATGTGCGGTAATGGTATCTGAGAAAAATTGCCTATCACTGAACATTTTTTTAGTACAGAGGCAATTATGTTAGTAGTTGGAAAATATACTCTGCTTATTATTGCTAGTTTTAAAATTCGTAACTAAGTCAATTTTTGGAATTTTCGCACTCGACAAAGTGTATTTTTTTCAGTTTGTTATCTAGAAACAGGAAATTACATTAACTCAATTTTGATCGCCTTAAAGATAAGAGCAATTTTCTAATTTACTATCAAAATTACAGAGTAATGTTTAGATTTAGATTAAATTAGATAAAAAATATAAAAATTTACTGTACACAAAGTTTATTATGTAAATTACGATAGATCTGCTAAAAAATCTTACGAAAATTCTATTTTTTTTGAAATTCACCGAATACGGTTGAATTTACTTCAATTTTAATTAAATAATTATGTTCGATTCTAATTCATTTTATAATCTTCCAGAATTTTGGAATTTTAAAAATTTATTCGAAAAAGTAAAAGAAAAGTTTCTTAATGATTTTATTATGATCTAGAATAAGTCTTCTCTTAAAATTTTCCAAAAATTTTATGTATAATTTAATAGAACCTAAAATGTATGTATAAGTACTTTTATATGGTAAATAAAGATTCATGGTATCCATTTGAACTTCAAATTAAGTTAAACAATAGTTTTTATTTTCCTTTTCGTTTTTGATGAGGATGTTTTAAAAAAAAAATTTAATGCTAAGTACTTCAAATTTGAACCTTGGAATATGATTTATCTTTATTTACTTTCTAAATTTAGTAAAAACAAATATATTTTTTTTTGTACTAATTTTGTTTAAAGAAACTAGTTTTGCAAGCTTATATATTCTTTACGTAATATTCAGGTGTTTTTGATTAGATAATTCAATTTGCCAAATAAAAACATTCTGGTAAAATATTCGCTAATAATTTTTTTTAAAATTAATAAAATTTCATTAACATTGCAATAAGTATAGAAAATTTGAATAAGCTCATTTTGTAATTATCTGCAAAAAATTACGTAAAAAGTTCTAAGCTTTAAAAACTATCGATCGCTTATAATTATGGATATTATCTTTTACTATAAAGTGGCTTCAGGACTTCGTCTGAATAATATGATAGACGTATGATATTTATTTTACATTGTACATTCGTAAATTATTTTTCAAAAATCTTGAAAAAAATAAAAACTCAAAGTAAAAGCCTGTTTCAACTTTAAAAATGTATATATGCATATGCAAGGAAATTGATGGCCATAAATAAAAACTTTTGACACTCTGATAATTAAATTGCAGTCGTGAATATTTTTCAATTTATTTTATTTATTTTTCATAACAAAGAAATTATAATTTTTTTAAAAATTTTTTTTTTAACCAAAATAATATATAAAGTTCATTGTCCAGTCATTTTTATGCATTTTAATTAAAAGTTTAATGCACTTAATGGAAATAATTTTTTTTTTTTTATAAAATCCTTGCATGCAAAGATTTCAAAGTCACTACCAATTAATTGGAATTTGGAAAAAAAGAAAAAAAAACATTAGCCCTCTCAAGAAGTAAAGAGTAAAAAAAAAAATTTTTATATGAAAAAAAATATACATATACCAAAAAAACTTAATGGTTTTTAGAATATTTATATTTTATAATATCTATACATAGTATAAAAAAAAAATAATATAATACATATTTTAATTTTCTGTTTGCATGCCAACTGCCACCCAAATAAAATACTAGCCGTACCGTTAATATGAATGGGCCACTCCATAAAAATGTTTTTTTTCGAAATTTTCACAAATATGAAAATTGTAAAATGAAAATGAAAGTTTATGTTTTTTATGTTTAACATCGTCGTCGTCGACTAAATGGCTATACAATTTTAAAATTTGTATAGTCTTGTATTTTATATTTATTTTTTATCATCCCTTTTTTTTTTTTTTATATAATTTTGCATTCTGTTTTTTGTGTAAAGTTTTTTAAAACAAACTTTATCAAAAAAGTGCAGACTGCATAGAAACGACGACGACGAAACAACCAACATGGGTTTGTTATTATTGAAGATTTTGTGTATAGACAAAAAAATCGAAATATATATATGTACATATATTTTTATATGTACGAAAATTGTTTTTTATGCTCTGTATTAACCTTCTCTATTTTACTTGTATATTTTAATGAAAAAAAAAAAAAAAACATTATTGCAAATATATAAAAATGCAGACGTCTACAGTTTGGAAAAATGATTTCATTTTCTCAGATAAGTATCTAGAAAAACCGGAAGTTAAAAAATTTTATATACCTTTTAACATCTATATTTATACTAAATCGATTCGATTGGTATTATGAACAATAAAAATTATAATTTAATATTATTTAAAAATATCAAAAGATAGAGTAATTAACAATAAAACACCAGTAAACAATATTTATAAAATTTAAAGTTTTAAAACTTTAAAAATATTTTATTTTAATAAATGAAAAAAAATTTTAAACCCTATTCGAAAGTTAGCAGTTGTTTGTTCTTCCCATCTAAATTATGTTATAGATATAACTTTTTTTTGTGGTAAAGAGTTTTAGAATTCTTCTGGCTACCTTAAAAGAATGAATAACTGAAAAATCAAATAAATTATTATTAAGTTCAAAATGCATTTCGAATTATATTGGTTTAAAATAGATATAAGATTTTTTCTTCATTTGATTTTTTAAAAGCCTTTAAATTATGGCTATTATTGTTTTATATAGCATAGTACTTTCAGATCATACTTGAAAATCTAATTAATATCTATTTTCTTTGCCCTTCATATGAATGCACCGTATATCTATTTTCATTAAAAAAAAAAATTAAAAGTCTTGAACAACTATAAAATTGTGAATTTTTCAAAGGATTTTTATTCATAAATGAATTTAATATACATATTTCATAATATATAGACAAAAACTATAATATAGATATTTTATAATAGCATAGTATTCTACAATATGTATATACACATATAGTAAATTTATATTTATAATATCCTTTTAATGAATTCATTTCTACTGCATGAAGAAAAAAAATAAAAATAAAAAATAAATATTCAAGTATAGTTACAAGTGAAAGTGAAAATAGGAAAAAAAAAATATATATACATATATATATTTTTTTTCTTATGTGAACGAACGAATTTCTTTTGCATTTAGGGTTGAATTTGTGCATGAAAAATATTTCAAGGAAAAATCATCAGAAAAATAAAATATATTTACGTTAACATTAAATATATATATAAAAGAAATTTCTGTTTCTATATACAACCATATATATAATAATTCATATACATTTATGTATATATTATAAATTTATTATATTGAAATCGAAAGTTATATATTTTGCATTTTAAAACATTATGCTGCATACAATAGGGAAATTCATAGAGATATACTTATATATTTTTTTTTCTAAACAAACATGGAAGAAAAATAGTACTATATTCTATATTACAATACCAGTGGAGAAAAAAAAATTGAATTTTGAAATAATAAGTTAAAATAATTGAATTTCTCAAGTAGCCCCTCAAACATAACGATAATTATATGTATATATTGCATGAAAGCCGAAACAAAGTTATGATTTATTAAGCACTTTTTTTTGTGTTATATTTGGGTATTTAAGTTTTGCTTGAGAAATTACAAGTTTTTTTCGAAGATATTAAATGTTATATTCAAACTTGAATGAAATTTGGCATACAAAACTGTTAAAAGTTCCTTCAATTGTAAGATTTCCATAAAACTCTATTTTCAATAAGTCTTTTGGACACAGAATTAAAAAACAGTGATAACATTGCAGATTAATCGGAAATACCTATAAGATACATAAAAGAAGAATCGAGGTGTATAATAATTGTAAATGTTTTCACTTCAATATACCAATTTTATTTTTATCATTTTCAACAAAAAAAAAGAATAAATACAAATATATTCTGAGTCATTTAGAATTGACGCAATAAAGTTGCAATAATTTGTGAATTTTTAATCATGCCAAATATTTTTGTTTTGTATTGAAAGTTCTGCAGTTGTTTGTACTTAAAACAATTTTTTTAATAGTAATCAAAGATTATAAACCAGAATGGCGTTATAGAATATCAAAGTTCTGCATGGTATAATGGTTCCAAAACGTATAATGTTATAAGTTTATCAGCAACAATATTATTTCGGAATTATGTCAAATCCCTTTTAATTTTATCGCAAAGTCTATGAATATAAATAGTTGGATCGTATCTTCCGGTCCTTTTTACCCCACAATAGTGTAGTATTAATTTTATTCGAAGTTTTTATTAAATTGCAACAGATTTTTATTATTATAATTTTTATTTTTTTTTTATATAGATCAAATAGGAAAAGTTATAAACTTGACATCTTTTTGATCTGATGATGATGTATCAAAAATTTAATTGTTTTAATATTCCTTAAATTTTTTTTTTTTTTTTTTAAATAAAAACCTTTAAGCCTTTGATTGTGTAACATGGGGACATAAATTTAAAAAAGGAAAAACAAAAATAATTTTTTTATAAAAAAAAAAAAATATTGAGACAAAAATTAATTTTCTGTACATTTCATCACCCTTTTCCTTACACATACAATATAGTAAAATATAATTATGATTGCAACGTCTGGATAGCATATATTAAAATTTCTCCTTCAGGACATGTTAATGTTATTCTTTTTGAAATATACAGAAATTTTGGAAAATTAAAAAATCAAAGATATGTTTGCTTTCCGCTTTAATACTTTTTTTTTTTTTATCAATAAAATATTTTAATCCTTCAGCGATTTTTTTGTTTTTTTTTTTTTTGGTTTTGTTGAATGGAAGATAAAGGTTCAAACCATCTTAAGAAACCGTATAGCGTTCATTAATAAAATAATTTATTTTTCAATGAAGTTAAGATTCACAATATGTACATAGGATTTATAAAACATGTTGAGAACTGCGATAAGTTATGTAGAAGAAAATAATATTCGAATTCACATACAAGAAAGACAGTTGTAAATTTTTAGATAACTAAGGAACGCCAAAAGACTTAATTTCTTTGATAATTGACAGTCTGATTCAGACCAAAAACAAGCCACGCTGTCCTGATTAAGGAAAAATAAAACGTAGATTGTGGGACAGTAAATTTTTTTTTTTCAAATAACTGAAATTAAAAAAATAATCTATTTTTGTTTGGGGGAGAATTGTTGGAATACAAAAAAAAATACTGTAAGACATTGAAATTGGACTTTTTTTTTCCAATAAAAATCTTTTTTAATATTACAGCTCCACAGCTCACCCCAATAAATTATTTTTTTATAAATTCTAAAGCGTATCTCAAAACTTTTTATTATGTATTTTTTATTTTATTTTTGTCAATTCGAAAAAAAAAAATTAAAAAAGTTCTCTCGCCAATGACATATTTGTAATTCTTCAAAAAATATTCAAATTAGAGATGAAAAATCTTTTAGGATTAAAAACCATATAAAGGATTATGTTTTTTTTTTTATTCTTTTTTTTTTTTGAGAAAAAATGTAAACATGATGCCACATTTAATTAAGTTTTATTAAAAATATTTGCTGTGGTTTTCATAAAATTTTCAATGTTAGATAAATAGTGCAAATTTTTGGACAAAATAAATACAATTCAAAATATGACATTGAATAGAATTATAATGACTTAAATAAAAGAACTATAAATTCTAAAGTAAACAAACTATTTAAGTTAAGTTTCATAAAAAAAATAGTGAGTGTAGAATCGAACCCTCTACCAGTTTTTGTGAGTGTTTATGTATAGTTAAAAATACCTAATTAAAATGTCCAAAGATTGTGAGTTCCTACTTTTTTTTTAAATGAAAAAAGGTAATTCGTTTATACTTAAACCACAGACTAATGCAACTAAAAAACTAGAAAATGGCTCCTTTTTGTACATATACTTCATATAAAATATAAATTTTTCTCATTTTTTTATGTACTTTTTTATCGACATTATATCGCCTGCTCAGAAATGAAACAACGTATAATGAAAAATATAGTTTCGAGTAATTTAAATTTAAAGATTTGAAAATTTAAAAAAAACGTATGAAAAAATATCAAGTAGCGTACAATTTTCATCTAAAAAACACATTTGAATCAACATTAAGAATATTGCAAAGTAGTTGTACTTATAAAATCGAGTACGAGGAATCGAATGGTGCTATTGTCAAATAATGACGTATAATTGTCATACGTTGTTTCGTTTCTCAGCAGACGATATTGCGTCTGAAATCAAATCATCGAACATGGCAAACTCTTTATGTATTTGTAAAACCATTGCCATGCCATGTTCAATGTAGCTAAGCCGAAAGTTTCAGTCAATCAAATTGATCAAAATCATCAGAAGGAATAAGTAGAGGATTTATAATTTCAATTAAGTATGCAAAAATCTTAAAATTTAGAAAGAAATAAATTAAAAATATTACATTTCTTGTTCTCCGCTTTCAAATTCACAATTTTCGAAAATATTACTTCTAATTAATGTAATACTTAATTGGATTAATTCTTACACTTGGATGGAGTAGAATAGTCTGAATCTAGAGTCTTTAAAGGATGGCGATGATAATCTTTGATTCCATTATCATCAGAATACGCAGTAGAGGTTGTTGTTGATTGGTTATTTATACGGTCGTTTGAAAATGTTTTTTATATATAATTTATGAATATTATAGTTTTCGTTTATGATTTCTTATAAAACTTGAATTAAAAATACATTTTATAAATTTTTATCTCATCAGTTTTTGATGTAAATTAAATTCGAGCCCCTTTTTTTTTGTCAATACTTTTAAAAAATATATATAATAATAAATTTATAATATAATATACATAAAATTATTATAATTTGCATTGAATATCTTTATATTATGACCAAAACAAAATTTGTGCATATCATTAAAAGCTTAAAAATAAACTTTATCTGACAATATAATGTACATACATATGGACTTGTCTACATATTATATTTAAAAAAAAAAAAAAATCCGTATATGCGTATTTTGTAAATTGTTAGTCATTTCAGATTATACTTTTCTTCAAGTTCATTTCCAAAAAAAAAAAAAAATTAATAAAATAACGAAATACAGTTTTTTTTTTTTAACTTTTTTCATATATATATATATTGATTTTAATTTTATTTTTTTCTTGCATTTTTTTTTACTTGGAATTTTTTTTGAATATATTTGTGCATTTCTTTTTGGAGTGCTGGCTGCTGACATCATGTCTCTTGTTTTTTTTTTTTTTTTATATTATTTTGTATGCAAGGAACCTTGAGATAATACGAGAACTTGAACTTGAAAAATATAAAAATTCTTCGCTTTCATTTACGTTTTTCTTATAAAATTGAATTTTATTTTTTTTTATTTTTATTTTTCTTGTTTTCTTTTTAGCAAAACTTTTTCGTACAAAAAAACATTATATGGAATTTTGTTCACTAAAAATGTATAAATATATAAAACTATATATTCTATATTTTATAGAATAAAGTTGTTTTTTTTTTTTAATTTTTTTGTATACTGCAGGATAACTGCAGGAAAAAAGAAAAAATTCGAATGTAACTTGGTTTTATGTTACTTGGAATTTTTTATTTTTTTTTTCCTCACTTATTTCTACATAAAAAGGAAATTCTGAAGATGAGTCATCTACAACATAGTTATTGTGCAGTAAGTTTTATAAGGATATTGCAAAAAAAAAACTAAAAATAATAATAAGATTCACTTTCATTTTGGCGAGGGGCAAAAAACTATTGCGTCTTGAGTATACAACAGAAAACGTTTATACAATTTTTCATAAATATATGATAAATATTTTATAGATATACATTTTACTGTACAGTGTGCACATCAGTACGTGCACATTATAGAAGAATAGATGATACTTTTATTAGTGTACTTTAACTGCAGATATTTGTATTGACTTTTGCAATATTGAAAGAAATTTATAAAAATATATGATAGTAAATAATAAAGATTTATCACGAATTTCTGGGATCATGACCTTAGAATTATTTTCAATCGAATTAGTATCTTTTAAATTCTGGGTTCAGAAGAAGTTTAGTTTTTAAGTTAATCGTACAGTTTTTACAAAGGACTATGACCATCATATAAAAGAAGATTTCAGATATACTTTTTTTTAAAGAAGGTAAATGAATTAAATTTGGGAATCTGGCAAGCAATTGACGAATTTTTTCAGCAGTTTATTTTTAAATTGAGTCATAGGATTTCAAGTTAAAAATTAAATAATCTCAAATTCCCAAAGCTTATGAAAAATATAGCTATAAGGAAAACTATTGACCATTATATAAAAACAAGAGAAGATTGCAGATATTTGCCTAAATGAAATATTTAATATATCATAAAGAATAAAGAATTTTTTTTTTTAATAGTAGACTATCTAAAAAGAAATATAAAGGAGACAGAAAAAAAATGAAAATTTATTTTAATTTTTTTTATTTTTCGAAAATTCTATAGCGGAAAAAAAAATTTACGTATTCTTTAATCAAATTTTCAGTTCTTTTTTTTTCTAATTAAAACCCTTCCTCAATATCCAAACTCTTCTATACACACATATCATACGTCTTTTCATAACTGTTTTTGTTTCTCTTGAAATAAACAATTTCTTTTCATTTCCTCCTTTATTTAGCAAAATAAAAATCAACATCATCATCAAAGTGTATCTACAAATATGGAAAATTCACTTGATTATTTTTTCGTTTTTTTTTTTTAATTTTGAAATTTTTTATTCTTTTATTTTATTTTTTTTATATTTTTCATTTGAGTTTCTACCTAAGAACATACACACTTGGTACTTGAAAAATATTTTTATCGAAAAAATTTTACATATGCATATATAAATATATGTATATTCCATGGGACTTTTCATAGCTTTAATATTAAAAGCAGGGTAGATCAAATATAGCCTGTAATATATGAAATATTACCAAAAAAAAATTTGATAAAAGTTTAGCTTTAGATGATGGCTTGAGTGTTAAAACAAGTTTTGCTATAGATAAATATACAAGTTTAGCTATAGATGAAGGCTTAAGTGTTAATACAATTTAAAAATGGTCTAAAAGAAGGATCATATAATAACTACGAAAGCCTATGTTTATAAAGTTTTATCGATTTCTTTAATTTTTTTTCTCTTTTATCTTTAAATATACGTTTTTTTTTACGTTTTTTTTTAACAACTTTTGATATCTCTCGTTTTCTTCTTTCTTTTTGTTTTATTCTGCTGTCACCTATTGTTTTCTCATCAGCATCAGAAGATTCAAAGTACTTATGTATCTATGTATGTATGTATAAACATACCTTTCATAGCTTCAATATTGAAAGCAAAGTAGATAAGCAAAATATATCATCAAATGACAAAGGGATTGTACTTGGAGATATAAAATATTTGTCAAAAAATTTTAGTAAAATGATTTGACATATTCATTTAAAATGGTTTAAAAATCAGGTAGTCTCAGTTTTCTGTTCTTCTGATTTTTTTATATTACATATGAACTATCTACGCTATAGGGTGCCCAGACCACACATCCTTTTTGCGTTCCCAGTTTTTTGTTCCACCCTAAAATACTTTTAAATAATTTGTTTTTTTTTTTTCAAGTAACAAATACCCTCTTGTCAAAATATTATGCTTTGAATTTTATTGGAATACTTTTTAATTTTTTTTTATTTTGAATGATGATTCTCTAATTAGATTCTTACAGGTGAAAAGAACGGAAAAATTGCCACGTTTTTGTTATTATTATTTTTTTGTTCATTTTATGAAAATTACTGTTTTGTTTTGAAATTATGAATAAAAAAACAACAAGTTACAGAAAAAAAAGGCTTAAAAATCTTAACAGAATCCTTTTATTTATTTTCATTTTTTTTGCGAAGTGCATTAATGCACTTATCGACAATTCGTTGAACAGTTTAGTGTTGAATTTTTTAGATTCATCTTTTCATAAAAAAAAAAAAAAAGTTATAAAATATAATTTTATTAACTTATTTATATAAAATTAGTTACAGATTCTTGGGTTTGAGTTTAAATAAAAGGGATGCAATGATAGTTAAAAATTATTTCTTTTGATTTTTTTTCTTCAAAAAACATTTTGAATAAAAACAATGAATTTCTACTGTTTTTTGGACTTCAGAAGACGATTTTGGAGACTTTCCATCATCGTAAAGACTAAATTTAAAGGACTACTATTGTATACTTTTATAATTGTCTATCAAATGACATTACTGTTTAATTTCAAGCATTACTGATAAAAAAAGCTTAAAACGTAGAGTTCAGGAAAATAATAAAGGAAAGTTATATATACATTGTTTCCTGAAAATGAGGAATATATAAAATTTGGGAAAAATGTTAGAATGTTGAACAAAAATTATGAAAACAGAGTGATTCTACATGTATGATGTTGAAACGAATTAGTTAGTTTGTAATGAAGATTATTCAACTAAATAAATACGGAAATACCTTATTGGGCCGGATCAAGGTACAGAAAGTATTTATTTTGTGTATGTGTACGTACATATATATTTTACATTCTGAAGTTTTATCGACGTGAAGCAACTACTTTTCATAATATAGATAATAATGTTGGTTTTGTTATATCTACAGGTACCGTCGGTTGCAAAAACGGTCAGCGTAATTTGATAAGCACTAATAGAATATTTTTTGCACCATTTTCTTAGACAACCATAGCCTTATGGTCGCTTAATGACAGCACCGTTTTCTTAAGAAACCATGGTAAGTTCATTTTATAATTTAAAATTATTATTAAAAATGTTTAAAAAATTACAGACACTCATATTTTTATTATTATATTATTGAAAATTTACAAATTTTAATAATAATAATTATCATGATCATAAAACTTTATGATTATAAAAAAAAATTATGCTGCGATATTCATAAAACGTTATTATTTTAAAATGCTTATAATAGTGCATATACAGATTTATTATAACATCATACATTATACCTTTATGTATATTTGGAACGTCATACATACATACGTACATGTCAAAAAAAAAAACTTTATAGAATCACTAAACAACGAACTTTAATTCTACGCATATTTTTATTTTTAAATTATGTTTTCTGCTGTAGTATTTATTTATGTTAGCAGCAAAAAAGGGGAAAATCATTATAAGAAGAATGGATAATCATAGTAGTGCGTAATTAAAGCGTGGAATTATAATGTGCATTAATGTTGAAAACATGCAATCTTTTATTACAATTCAGTGATTTTCCCAAAAAAAAAAAACATATATTTTGTGTTCGAAATAAATTTACAGTTAGGGATTTCAGTAATAATTATTTAATTCTTCTATTGTTATTTTTTATTTTTATTTTTTCGTTATGTTGATTCAATTTATACCAATTTTTAATGCAGACATACTCAAAAAACTTAAAAACATAACTATGTATATGTGCGCAGTTAGATTCATGAACTTATTTCAAAACTTCTAAAAGGTCTATCACAAACTTGTAGGAAGATTGCGTCCGATTATTAAAGTATAAAAATCCTGGATCCTGCCCTACGTAGATCAATATTTATTCAGTTTTGATTTCACGATCTTAGAAAAAAAACCATTTAAAAATGCGAATTAAAATATTCTTAACCCACAATTTTGTTAGAATTAAGGCTTCCGAAAAATTATAGAAAATAGTTGAATTTACTAGAAAAGTCTAAAATTTATAGGTAAGAGAAGCCTGAGTAAGACGTCTCTAAATACATAACTTATCAAATTTAGTCCAAAATTCAAAAAAAATTTAATAAACTTCTAAGAAATTCTAATTTTGTAAATAGATTATGGCTTTTTTGTTTCATTAGATTTGTAATTTTTCATTGAAATTAAAAAAATTGCATTATTAACTTTACATAATATAATGTCGGTTCTAAGAATTTAGCTTTCAAAAAAATCCATTCCGTTTGATTTCCACACCCGCAAGTAACCCCCAACCACAAAGAAAAATCTTAAGTTTTTTTTCTACAATTTTTCATAAAAAATATGTAATTAATTATACCTAAACATTTTTGATGCCTACAGCTAGGTTTTATCACTTTTTAGCTTAATAAAATTCCCTGAATAAAAAAAAACTGTATAAACAGTCTTTAAATTTGGGAATTTAATTTTTTTTTTCCCAAAAATAAAAGGGGTTTCCTAACAACTTTAAGTGCATAGAAAAATGAAGAATCTTAAGTGCTTTCAAATGTGATTTTATTTTTCTCTCTTTTTTTTTGATATTTTCTTTAAAAAATACATACAATTTTTCTATTATAATTCTTCTTGTCAGTCATTTATTTGTAAGAGAGCTATAAAGAATTCATTTTACGAATGTTATTTTAATTGCAATGAAAATTATATCAAATTTAAGAAAAAAATAAAAATAAAAATAAACAGGTAATTTTACGACTTTTGGAACCAAAAAAAAAAAAAATACTTAAGAATGTATTTTTTTTTTTATGTAAAAATTATCAAATCACGGTTGATGAACATAATAAAAAAATTGTAAATTCGAAAATAACATTTTCAGAAATAATTGAAGTATTATTATTATTAGCTTCTTTGACATAACAACAAAAGTAATTTAATATTTTTCCAAAAAGTTTCTAAGTTTAATTAATTCTAATGACGATAATGCGCGCATTATGCAGATTCTATTAAAAAAAATTGAAAAATAATTAGTATGATATACAAAATCCAGGAAATCATTATTTATATATTTCCCATCAATTGTCAGTTTAAACTTTGATTTTTATTTTTTATTTTATTTTTTTTTTTTCAGAAGTTTAAAACGTAATTGAAATCAAATCGAAACTCATAAGGTATAATTAAATCGCATTAACCCAGTTTTGAATTAATAAAATAAAATGTGCGGTTTCTCATATTTCTAGTGATTATTAACATAAATTTATGTTGTTTTTTTTCTCAATATTTTGGTAATAATAATGACATTTTGGTAATAATAATGAATTCACAATAATAATGACATTCTTGTACAGATTTTATCAGTATATATGAAAACTTTATGACCTTTAGGATGTGTTTTAATAAAACTTGTATTGAATAAAATTGTTAAGTAAAAAATCGAACCATACTCTTAGAATAATTTTTTGGATTTGCTTGAGATTAATACGAGTTTTTAACATAAATTTAAAATAATAGACGATTAATGAAAGTTCTATTTCTTTCATTGTTAAACGATAATCCATATTTATTTGAATTTTCTAGTGATCATTTTATTGCGATATATCACGAACAGAATCCAGTAATATATTGTGTTTATAAAAATTGGTACTTTAATATAGGTACATAATAAGTATTTAAAAATATATTTTCAAACGAATTTATGTATTTGTGCAAACAAATCCTGATACAAGTCAGTCAATGTGACGTTGCCGGGTCAACTATACATAATATCATAGTCTTCCTGAACTGAGATTATCACAATTAATGCTGCTATTATCTACATCTAATCTGTGTATACAATTTTAAATTTAGATATAAATTTATTTCATTCAAAGTTACAAAAGGTATATACTCATATCATGAATTTTGTTAAAAAAAACATTGGAATCGTTTTTAATTATCAATTAGGCAAAAACTTAAGATAATACATAAATGTTATCAATTAGGAAAAAAATATATGATTAAATAGTATCTTAACTCGCATTTACGGTTTTTGTTAATTTAAAAGTTTGTAAAATTAATTTCTAAAAAACCAAAAAAAAAAATTAAAATTATGTAATCAAATTTTAAACACAATCGCATGTAAAACATAAGCTGATAAAAATTATTAGAACGACGTAGTAATGATCTTTGTTTTTTTATTAAATATCTATTTGTATTGTTTTTTTTTTCTAAATGACATTTGTTTGCATCATCGCGGTATTTAATTATTTTTATTTCTGTTTTTTTTATTATTTTCGTTACTTAATTCTAACTCACTTGCACCAAAATCTTGTATAAGAAAAAAAAAAAAACCAAAATTAAATTTATATTTCTGGATATAAAGTTTAGCAATTAAATACAGTTTATAAAAGCGCAGTTAAAGTTGTTAACCTTCTGCTTGCCCAGTTTTTATTTTGTTTTTTTTTCTTTATATATATTTTTTTTTTTTTTTCAATTTTAACTTATTTCTAATGATTATTATGCGTTTTAATTTTGTAGTATGGCTTATGTATGTATGTATGTATATGCCTTATGTATACAACATTATGCTTTTAATTTTAGCGGTGGTCAGCTCACCTTGTTAAAAGTCATTACCAAAAAAAAAAAACAAAAAAAAAAATTAAGAATGATTTGAAAAAAAAAAAACAAAATAAAATTACATTCATCTTTGCTTCGCACTTTTACCCCATCTTTCGTTCTTATAGTAGAGTTTGTAATTAGAGATTCTTTTAGGTATTTTCATTATATTTTATCTTTTTCTGAAACTAATTTTTTTTTTTTTTTACAATTAGATACTTAACGGTATAATTTTTTTTTTTTTGGTAATTTTGTTTTCAATATTATTTTTGTAATTTATATTTAAAAAAATAAAAAATTTCTATACCTTTAAAGGGGAAAAAAAAATTATTGCAATTTTCATTATATTTCCTTGCAAATTATTATTTTTTTTTGTTTTAAATGTTTTCAATGAACAGGACCGACGTTTAAATGGGATTACTGAATATTTAATAAATTTATTTAAATAAGCTCAATTACGAAGGTTTATATTTGGAGCCGAAATTTTGGTTTTGAATATCTCTTTTTTTTGGCATATTCAGCAAATAAGCGACAGTTAACATCCACTATGTATTAATATTAATGTATTATTGTTTATTAGATTTTCATTTAAGAAAATTATAGGCAATAAAATAATATAATAAAATATAATATACATTAAAAATGACTTAAGATTGTTTGTACCCAAGAGTAATTATTTTTTTCAAGATTTTACAATATTAATCGTAATGATGAATTTTCGTACTGAAAGAATGCAACTAGACGTTTTTTGTCTAATTTTTGGAGGTGTATAATTTCTTATTTAAAAAATTTTGTATATTATGTACATTTATAATGTATTATATACATATTGGAAAGTTTATGATTGAAAAATATTATGAATTATTACACATTATGTAGAAATGTTTTAATTAATTATTCATTTTATGTAAATAAGTGTATATATTACAAATACTAATTATTTATTTTTATTTAATTATGTCAAAGCTTCTGCGGTTAAATTTCGTTTTCATCAAAATAATAAGAATAATATTATTATTATAATGTCTACATTTCTTATTTTAATTGAATCAATTAACGTTATTAATATATATGATGTCGAACTACATATGATGTCTATTTTAAATAAAGAGTTTTAAAACAATCTTCTTTCTAGAGATTATGATAAGTTCACAAGTCTGGTTTGAACAGAATTAAAATTAAAATAACACATTAATCATAGATTTTACTTCATTTATTTCTTAGCCGAATAAGTAGTCTGTCTATACACTATTGGCTTTAAGCTAATTCCACAATTTTCATATCTATATGTAGCTTTTAATAATAATTATGTATATGTTATGTTTATAGTTTTAGAGGCATAATGTTGCTGCTCTAAAAAAAAAACTAAAAAACTAAAAAATTAATAAATAAACTTTCTTCAATTATTCTTTTCATTGCACGAGAAAAATACTTCATTTTTGACATTTATAGGTTATTTATTTATTTTCATGTAATTTAATTTTCGTTCGTTCGTTCGTTTCAATGAAAATGCGTTTAAGTTTTTTTTATTTCATTTTTAATATTATTTTCATTATATTTTTTTTTTCTTTCTTCTGATTGTTCATTTTTCTTATGATGACCAGGTGAATAATGATGGTGCGGTGAATAAATATAAGGAAAAAAAACATAAAATAAAAATAAATAGATACAGTTAATGTAATGTTTCATTTTTTTTCATTTTTTCATTTTTTTTTTTGATAGATTGAAGTTAGAAATTTTTTAATTTCCGCAAAATAAAGTGAATAGAAAAATTTTTTTTAGACAAAGAAATTTCTTCTATCAAATTTATTTTTTTTTTTTTTCTAATTTTTGATGGAAAAACTTCTTTTTTTGTTGTTGTTGTTGTTCTTGTTTTTTTTTTTTTTTGAACCTAGGAATATTTTATCTGAAAAATCTTTTGTAACGCAGAATGCATATAACGTGAAAATAAGAAATTAGATACAAGTAAAAATAAAGATAAAATAAAATGAAAAAAAAAACGCAATTACATTTTTGAAATATTTTTCATTGTTGTTATTTATTTATTTATTTTTTTTTTTATTTTTTATTCATTCTTTCTATTTGAAAATATATATGTTGTGTTGTACATATAGTTTTTTTTTTGGGCCAATAATGCTTTTTACTATAAAGAAAATAATTAGTTGCATGAAATTTATAATTTTCTTAAGAGGAAAGAGTTAAAAAGATTTGAAGAAAAAAAATAAAAAAGTTGTTCACAACATTTTTTTTTTGTTTTTTTTTTTATAGAGGAAATAGTTTATAATTATATATTAGCGAGTTGAATTGTTTTTTTTTTTTTCTAATTTTTTTTTTATTTGGAAGGTGAATCACCTTTATTTGAATCAGATTTGATGAAAATAAAAATAAAAATTAAGGTTATTTAGATTTTCTGCAGATATATATATATTTACTGGTATATGCAATTTTGATGAAGACATTTTAGTTTATTCTGTTTGACAGAAACTAAACTTACTGATTTTCTTTTTTCAAACATATTTATAACCTTTTTTTCTGGAATCAGAACAGATCTTGTCAATCCGGTCCGATAGACAAATATGTAAATCTAATAGAAACAATGACGTATAATTACAATATTCTGATAAAAAAGGATTGCTTCTTGTCCAATTTTTATATTCTATTCAAAAACCTGCGTATACTTGACTTACTACTTACTCATTCGAAATTCTTTAATGATACGCAATGATTTTATATATTCATTATTTTAGTATTAGTAGTTGAGTGTGAGACGTAAAAATTTATTCTTAAATTTTGTATGGAAAAATGGACGGACCGATAAGTCCACCTTCATTACACATTAAAAATAAAATATAAAGCATTCAAATTAAGGATTATATTTTCATCATTCCTACTATCATTTCTCTAAAAAAATTTAATATAAATTTTCTTTGAAATTTATTATATATTTTCTCAATTTGAGGAAAATGTTTTCAATAAGTCTTTAACCTTTATCTACAATAAATACTTTTAAGATATTTTCAACGATCAAAATTGGCGCCAATTTTATGTTGATTCCTATGCTCATAAATAATAATATAAATTTTACACTAATTTTATTGCATGTGCGCCCTTGACGGTAGCGGAACCTTCATTAACAAAAAATTATATCAAAAATGAATATGTATAAAATAAATATAGAGAATAGAGAGCTAAATTAGACAATAGTAAAAATTTTACCACATTATTCATTATATATATATTTTTTAACTGACATTTAATTGCACTTATCTATCAAATAATAAAAACAAAAAAAAAACCTTCTAATGTATCAACAAAAATATACCTATAATATATAAATATACATATTTTATGTAAAAAAAAAAAAAAAAATTTATACCAAATTATAATTAATGCAGTTAATGAAAAAACTTAATAATAAAAACCGTTCTTTCCACTAAAGTATAAAACAAAAATATCGTTTTCTAAAATTTTTGACATAATGACTATAACTATAATTTGACACGTAAGGCCAGTCAATATTATATTGTCTAAAAAAAAAAAAAAAAAATGCGTGAATACGTGCAAAAAAATACTTTCAGACAAAAATGCAAATATATTTTTTAATAAATTAAAATATTTAATAATTTTTTTCACATCATAACATATATATAACATATATATATTTTTAACGTTAATTAAAAATAAACACCTCCAAAGGTGCGTAAACACAAAAAAAAAATAAGATAAATTGCTATAATTAGGTATATAATATTTTCGAGGAAATTCGTTTAAAAAGCGTAAATATCCACCTACACAGAAAATTTAATTTGAACGAAATTGCTCGGAAAAAAAGAAAAAACCAAATTCGAAGAAAAAACAAAAAAAATAAATATCTTTTCCAATATCAATGCAATTCTAAATTTGAGCCTAATTTTAGCTTCTTGAAGGAAATTGATATATTGTTTGTTTTCTTCGAATCTGGTTTTCCTTTCTTCCGAGCTATTTCCTTCAAATTAAATTTTCTTTACAATATATCGTTTTCTTTTATTCCCAGCCATTTCTTTCAAATTAAATTTATTGTATACAGTTGAATACTATGAGGGTTTTTTGAAAGAGGATCTCCCGGCAAATATTATTCGTAGGTAGCAAAATTTAATTTATTTTCCTATATTTATTTATATAATGTACCTATGTTTACGTCGTTTATCATTTCAATGTAAAGTTCATGAAACACTCATTCATCGAGCAGAAATTGTTTACTTTTAGGCATACAAAACAAAAGATAGTATATGAAGGAATTATGACATTGGAAACTATTCGGAACAAAAAATATGCATCATCTGCATATAACGGAATTTAATAATTATTCGACTACAACAGATGATTAAATGAAAATATGAAAATATAGGAAAAGGCACGAACGAAACAGGAAAACATTGCAATGATGAAGAAGCAGTATTATATTCGGAACAAAAAATATGCATCATCTGTACAATCAATAGCCAAATTTGATATTAAATTCATACTTCAAAGTCAAACTTTAAAATATTATTATATAAACATTTCAATTTTATTTTTTTATAATTTTTATATTATTATTTCTCTGGTACCTACATTTATTGTAATACCTAAAATTTATTTAATTTTATTTTTATTGCATTGAATAAAATCAATTAACTAATAATAATGTCATTTTAATATACATTAAATGCATATGTGTATGAAATTATTATTATATTTTTTTTGACAATGTAAATAGGACAGTTTTTTTGTTTCTTTTTTACTTTAAAAAAAAAATCATAAAATAATTTATTTTAATCTTATGCTTATTCCATTCCATATTAGATAAATGTATTTGGAAGAATAATAATATATGTTTTTTTTGTATTGCTTTTTATATAAATATTTTATATATATATATTTATTACATATATTATTGCACAGAGACTTTTTTTTTTAGAAAAATACGTTTGCGTTGCGTGTACGCATTATGAAGCTTTTTTTTTATATATAAATATATATATGCGAGCATTTATATTTATTTAACCCAAAATTAGACCTTGTTTTGCAATTTTTTTTTTCCTATATACTTTTTAAATATTTATATACATATATTTATAATATGTGTACATAATGCCAACATGCGTAAACTGTATTATGCAAAAGAACTTAATGACTATAGTACAATTTTTGGTTATTATTATTTTTTTTCTAATACTTTTCTGCAAATGAAAAATTTTATAACACAAAAAATCAAATAAAAATAATGGCTTTAGATTATCTTTCCTAAAACATAATAAATCATATTTCCTATATAATATATACTATATTCATGTGAGTAATAAATATAATTCATATTGAGAAAGTTTTGATATTTTTCACGAAACAAAAGAAAAATATGAAAATTTTCTTAATGAAAAGTTTGAATCAGATAACACTACTATTAGGGAATAATATATTTGATGTAAATGTCAAAAAGGAAGTAATTGCGATGACTTTTATAAATACAGTTTGTTAGAAATTAATCCGTCAAAATAAATTTATTTTCCAAGTATGTATGTATATTTCTTCTAAGTGCACTTTTGTCAGATTTTCTTTCAACTATTCAAGGAAATTTGGAACATAACAAATGGATTCTAAGAAATATATTATGTGTAACCTTATTTTATAATGAGCAAAATGGAAAAAATATGTCGATTTTTAAATGAGACTTAGATCGTAAGAGAACTATGTACATATAAAAATCTTAAAATATTTTTATTGCAAATTTATTTATAAAAAAAATAGTAAAATTTTATTATTTTGTATGCTTTTATGAAATTGCGTTGTATTATGCTTTAATTATTTATATTTACATAAAATATAAATAATTTCAAATTATTATTGTCGTTTAATTGTAAATAATAAAAAATAATTTTTGTGTTTTCTTTCAGCAGAATCAAATGGTTTATTATTTTTGATTTGCAAAACTAAATTTATTTGACAATGCAATTCAATAAACTTTAAAAATATAAGGTTTTTGAAGTAACTGACTAATTTGGTTGTTTTTAGATGGACTGCTGGCCTTGCTTTGTACTCTGTAGACGTTTTCCAACGAAAAATACTTGCAAGAACTCATCAGACTGCAAATTCCAAGTATAAAAGTGTATTTATTTACTAAGGCCGGTGTAATTTGTGAAAATATTTGATTCGCTTGGAATCCTTTTTTAAGTGTAACTCGAAATTAACAAAACATTCAATAATTTTTATTTTAGTTTGCAGTCAGAACGTTTTGTAACATTTTTGATGTTCAGATTTTTTGTTCCCTTAAAAAGATATTGTGAAAAATAATATTATATACATACATATGTACATTAATTTGAAGCTTTATAAAAAGCTTTATAAATTACATAAAAACAACATATTTTTTGATTAACAAATATATATAGCATATTAAAATTTGGCGGTTTAATATTTCTTGATCGCGAGAGCTTTTTTAATATGAAATATCATTTGAATCAGTCAACCGAAAATAGAAAATTATAAAAAAAAAAAAAAAAAAAGAAAAAATATTTTTTTTAATTCTTAATTATTTTTGTAAGCGTTTAAAGTCGATAAGTAATCTTGTTTATTGAAGCTATTTAAGTTTTTTGCTAATTTTATTTCACGCTAATAAAAATCATATTCTGGAAAGATTTATGGGGTGGAAAACAGGCAAAAAATAAAAAATAAATAAAAAATAGAACAAAAATCTTTTAAAAATTTTAATTTCCTGATACATTCTAATTTTTTTTTATATATTTAATGCCTTAAATATTTTTTGCTTTTTATTTCTTCTATTTGATTCTAATTTCAAAACATTGAAATCATTAAAATTAAACAGAAAAGCCAGAGAATAAAAAAACTCACCTTTAAATTTGTTGAAATTTTATGTATTTCCAAAGATTCAATTAAAAATTGTTTTTTTTTGTTTGTTTTTTATTAAATAAAAAAGTCCTCCAAAATGTCAAAATGTTTAATTTTTGTTCAAATCTAAAATTTTTAAAATTAAACTCTTCATATAAAATCAAGAACTTTATGTCAAAAATATTCATATATGAAATTAAGTTGATTTTCAGTTTTTTTGTTTTTTTTTTATATTTATAATTTTTAATTTTTTAAATATAAATAATCTTTTTTTGATTTTTTGAACTTTTTTCTTACTTTTATAACTTTATTTGTTTTATTTCACTTTATTTATTTACATTTGTTTTTACATTCAATTTTATATTTTTTGTTTTTAATTTAAGTATTTTTTGTTCAATTTTGTATGTTTCAAATTTTGTTTGTTTCAAATTTTACTTTTATATATTTTAATTTTATATATTTTTTTGTAAAATCTTTTTTATTCTTTTACTTCGTTGATATTTTTGTTTTAATTTTTTTTGTATTTGATTTGATTTGTTTTTTTTCTTTGTAGCTTTTTGATATTTTATTTATTTATTATTTTAAACCGAAACGAAATTTTATTCACTATTGCGTGTTATATTAGGATGGACCGAAACCAAAAATTTTGAAAATTGCAATTATTTTTTTTGACTACAATGCGACTGTGATTTTACTTTTTTTTTTAAAAAATTTTTTTAATGTAAAATTTTTTTCAAATTTTCTTTTACTTTAAAATTGAAAATTTAATTCAGATTGATTTTTTTAATTAAATTTTTATTTGTATTATTTTATTTTATTTTAATAATATTTTTAATCGAATAATTTTTAATTTTTTTTTTTTTAATAATTCGAAATGGTATAAATTTTGAAAATTTAAAAATTAATTTTTTTTTTTTTGTCCAAAAATTTGATTTTGATATATAATTTTCCAAAATGAATTTTGTTAGATAAAATAAAAGTTTTGTTTTTTTAGTTTTACACTATCAATCCATTTTTTGAATATTCTTTTTTTTTTTTTATATTACATTTAGATAAATTTTTTTTTTTTAGAACAATTATTTTCACATAATTTCACATTTGTATATGTTTTTTTTTTGTTGTTTTTAATTTATATTTATTTTTTATATTTTATTTTGATAATGTTAATAAAATTTTAATGAAAATTAATAATTTTGAAGTCATTTTTATTTTTTCTTTCATATTGTTTTGATCGTGATATATAGTTTTTTTTGTTTTTTTTTTTTTTTACTTTTTATAATTATAATTATGTTGTTGATTGATGAATATAATGAGATCACTCACCTAAAAAAAAAAAAGAATTTAAATATTACTTTCTTTTTACATTAGAAAAACTAGATTATATTTTTTCCTATATGCATATATTTTGGAGGAAATTATTTTATCAAATTGCATTTTGCAGTATTAAAAAGAATGAATAAATAAATTTGATATTCCATATGGAATTTAAATTGAATGATTAACAAAAAAATTGTCATTTAAATAGTATCCCAAAATTAAGATTCTTAAAAAAGGATTATCTAATATCTCAGTACATAATAGCGTAGTTAGAACTATCTTTCAGGATACAAAAAATAAGTATGCATTATTTGGCAAACATCGACCAAAAGCTCATCTCAAATATATTCTCAAATTGCACATTTTCCAAAATCAAAAAAAATTATTCTGCATTATCCTTAAATTATTTCAAAATTCTAGCGCGCATAAAAGTAGCCCTTAATTCAAAAAAAAAAATTATTTATAACGAAAATTTATCATATAAATCATATTTAATTTTTTTTTTTTGGTAACAAATGAAATTTATGCACAATAATACATAATATTAAAAAAAATAAAAAAAATAAAATAATCAAAATTTATATGAACCAAACAAAAAAAACAAATAATAATATTATTTTTACTCTTCTTTTCAAAAAAAAATTGCACAAAAATTTTTGCCGGCTATCCTGTTTTATCCTTTTTTATTTAATTTTTTTGTATTTTTATTGTAATTCTTTTTTGTGCTTAAAACATTATTCCACACAAAAAAAAAAAAAAACAAAATAAGAAATGAAATGAAAAGGGGTTAAAATACACAAAAATTCTATCCGAAATATAGCGCAATAAAAAGAATAGTCCTGGTATGGAAAAAATAAAGGGGGTTAAAAAAAAATTTTATTACAAGTTTTTTTTTTTTTTTCATTTTTTTTATATCGAAGAAAATGCAATTTGATTTTGAAGATAAACCAAAAAAAAAAAAACAATTTTAAATAACAAAAAAAAAAAAATAGAATATATTTTTTGACAGTTTTAATTTTAATTTAATTTTGTTTTTTTTAATTCGAAATTTTCCAAATTCTATTTTTTTTTAATATTTTTATTCAATTTTCTTTCCAAATTTTCATAATATGACAGTTTATTTTTTTTTTTTTTTTTCGTAAATATTTATTTTTATGTTTCCAAATTTTCAAAAAAGCTTTTTAGGTTAATTTTCCATTTATTATTTTGTTTTGACATTTAAGTACTTTTATTGTGATTATTTTTTTCTTTGCTAAATTTTTCCCTGTTAATTTTCAGATGAATTTCCAAAAAGAAAAACAAAAAATTAATTTAAATAAAATTAAATTCAAAATAAAAAGTTAATAAAATAAACTTCCTCCAAAAATTTATAAATATTTTACGCAAAAAAAAAAATTTTTAAATATATTTTCCAAAAAAAATTATTACCATTAGTTGAAAATTGGAAAATTCTTTTATATTGTGTTGTTGAAAAATAAAAAAAAAAAATTTCAAAAATTTTGGTAAATAAAAGCTTCAGGCTTTAATGATTTTTAATTTTCCTTTTCATTTTAGAAATTATTTGAAATTTTTCAAAAGTGTTAAAACAAATTTCAAGCATTTTTTTTTTAATTTTTATATATTAATATTTTTATTTATTTTTTTTTCAAAATATAAATTTTTAATTGTAAAAAATAGAAAATTTTTATTTAATTTATAATTTTTTTTAAATTTTTAAATTTTTGTTTAATTAAATGCAAAATACCGAACCGAAAAGTGCACACTCCCAAGCACTTTCGAAACCTAGGGCCGAATAGACAAGCATATGATATAATTTTCTTTAGAGAACTAAACTGCGTTTTTCGTTTCGTTTTTTTTCTTCTTCTTCTCTGAAAAATGTGTATTATGTTGTTTTTTTTTTTTTTTTTTAATAAATTTTTTATTAGAAAATGAATTTAAATTTTTTTTTATTTTTTGGCCCACCGCGCGCGTACGTTACCGTAACTAAAAGCAAAAACGTAATAATATTTCCAAAAAAAAAAAAAAACAAAATAAAGTTTATTTTTTTTTTTATTTAATTTTTTTTTTTTTTTTTTTAGAAAAGAGACCAAAGAGAATTGCTATAGAAGCATAAACAAAAAAATCTTACATATAAGATACAAATACACATAATCATAAAAAAAAAACAAAAAAACAATAGAATTGCCGAAATTTTTTGGTCCTAATTTTTGGTGTTAATTTGATATAAATAGTATTTTTGTTGAATTTGAATATTAGGTATATAATGGAAATGAATATAGTTTCAACAATAAGTAGAGATAATCAAGATTTTACCCAGGAGGAGAATTGTGACTTGTCAGATTACCAGAGTATCAACCTGTTTCTTTCGAACAATAAATTTAATAAAACTTAATATTAAGTTTTCTATTCTATTCTATTATATTATTTTTCTTAAACATAACTTTTTCAACCTGATACCATACGGAGAAATTTTTAACTTTTGTAAATCCAACTCTAGTATCAGTTACTAATACAATATTCATGTGTATTCAATGTTAGTTAATTAAAATTATGTCTTGTGCATAACACAAATAATAGTCGTCCTCGCGTCCTTTATAAGAAGTTTCTTATGTATTTTGTTGTTGTAAATAAAATTTGTGCATATTACCATACCAAATATCAAATGTCATCAAATATCGTTCACCAAACAATAATTAGATTATTTGATGAAATTATTGGAAAAATTAGAGATTTTCTTTTATTTATCTTGATAAAATTAAATAATATAATAAGAAATCAACATTTTCTTTCATTTTATTTAGAATTTGTATAACAACTATAAAAAAAATTATCATTTAAAATTTTTATTTTATTTTTATTAACATTATATCGGAAGATTTTAAGTAAGAAAACCTTTATTTTAATTATTTCATGAAAGCCTTTAAAAAAATAAATAAATTATGAATTATGAGGAAGACTCTTAACTAAATATTTAAATTCTATTAATTCGATTGGAAAACAATTTTATATATCTTTCTAACAATTTATTTATCTCCAATTATACGGTGGACTTTTCAAAATAACGATTGATTTATAAAAACACCGAAATAAACTTATAAATCTTATAAAGAACTAATAAAGAACCATCTTATTATTCCTGTGAACATTCTTTTTATCTGAAATGTAGCAAAATTAGTTCCAATTAAAAAAATGTTTTAAAAAAATAGAAAATAAATGTTTTTCATTTCATCTTTAAATCAACCATTTTCTTTTTTTTTATTTAAATAAAAAAATACATTGATTTTGCCGTCGCAAAGCTTTAATCGGTTTGTCAATATTTTATTTCTATATTATACACAAATGTATTGAATTTATTATTTTTTATTATATTTTTTGAAATGGCGTATACGACATATTTGAAACTAATATATATACTCTATAATTCAATGTAGTTTTTATTAATAAAAAAAAAAAAAAAACCTATTAAACGCAGAAACGATAGACTAAGATGGAATGATAGAAGCATAAAATGCGTTAGAATGAAAAATATTGCACATTTATTATAGTGTAATACTATAAGTATCATACTATTGTGTACATAACTTTTGATTGCGATTACATTCATATTCATTATACATATAAAAATTTGGTTTTTTTTTTGCTTTTTGTACTCTTATGTGCCTACAAATAAAAATCATACTTAGAAAATACCAATACATTTAAATCTTAAAAAAAAAGTTCTCAAAAAAATAATTTCGGCAATTTAAAACTGCCAAGTTAATAATAATACTAACACCGAAAAATGAATATTTAAAATCATTTCCGCTAAAAGCACACAAAATATATGTGCATTTTTTTTTTTTTTTTCATTTTCTTTCAGTTTTATGTATAGGTAGTTGTATCTTGTATCTGGTAGAATAAAAAAAAAAACTAAAAAAAAAAACAAACAACATTAGATTTAAATTGAGAAGAAGTGCAAAGAGTGCAAAAGCTCTCAACTAAAAATCTAAAGAAAAAACATAATATTTAATAGATACTGAGCATGTATTTGTGTTAACAAAAAAATGTTTTTGGCAATTTTTTTAGTATAGGTTTTTATATGCTTGATGATTTTTTTTTTCTTTTCATTTTTGCATAAAACAACAGAATTTCATTTTAGAATTTTAGAAATTTATTACGTTATGTTCATACCGATGAAAAAAATTTGTTCTTGTAGTTTTTAGAATTTGAAAAATATGATTTCAACGGTAGACAATTGGGAGAATTGAAATTTTTAAATTTTATGGGGGCATGGAGATTTGAGGGATTCTTTTTATATATATATTTTTATATATATAAGTATATTTGAGTAAAAAATCAGAAGTTTAGTGAACATTTGAGAATTATTATTTTAAGTTTGAAATTTTAGTAGAAATACCAAAACTGCTAAACAAACCTTAATCTATAGTATAATATAATTCGAAAATCAAATAAAATACGATGGAAAAGTGAACTATAGTCGTTGACTTTTTTTACGAATACTAATTTGGGTAATTTTCTTCGCTTTGCTTTGCGACTTGATTCACAATTTTTTGCGCCGTACATTTGCGCCCGGTTAACGGAAAAGTACCCTAATTTGTCTTCACTGGTTTCAAAATTTCTAAATTTCAGGATTAAGGAATATTTCATATAAATAAAATTAAACATGAATCACAACGCGACACTCTAAGAATCAAAATATTATTATCTATTTCAAGTTTCTCAAAATATTAAGAAAAGTTGTTGTAATGACCAACAAATATTAAAACCATATCATTTCATCTTCATTCATATTATATTAAACAAATTTTCTAAAAAGGATGAAGGTGTAAACCAACTATGGAATTTCCTTTCACTCTTTCTATCCCCTTTTTGAATTTCGGACTAAAAACTATATTATTATGTATAAGAAGCGAAGGCATAGAATGTGCACTTGTGTGCTATCCTCTTTAGGGTATATATATATGATAATTTTTTTTTTCTTTTCCCATTATTATTTTCCAAATTCTAAGAATTATTTTAAATAACATTTTACGCATACTAAAAACGACGAAAAATTATTTGAAAGCAATAAAAAGGGGTGAAAAATGTAGAGAAAAAAAAAAAAAAAAAAACTAAACAGAATGCTTTTTATTCACAGAATTTTTTGTATATTTTTTCAATTCAATGCCACAAAAAAAGTATGTTTGATATAAGGGATGATCAGGTGATGGAAAAGTGAAAAGGGGGCTTCTATATGAAATAGAATCAATGATTGATAAATGCGTGTGCAATATGTGGCAGGGGAAATTTTCAAATCTACATTTGGGCTGAAAACAAAAATAAAAAAAAAAAAAGTTCTATTAGAATAGTTAGTTTGTTTGCAGGAAATTAAAACGGTGAAAATGTGATAAGGGGGTTAACAAAAAAAAATTTATATATTCTGTACTTTAAAATTCTGGTAATTTTTCCTTTATACTTTTTTAATGTGGTATTTAAAATTAGAATAATTACAATTTTTAATGAATTGAAAACTTCTGTAGGTAAAAAAAAATTTATATTTCCTTCCATACTTATTTTTTTTTTCACTATATATATTGAGTAGAAAGACGAATCCTTATTATTATATTCATCAATTTTATAAGTATTTGATATAATTAAAGAACTTTTGAAAAATAATAATGATAAATGCTTCGTTTTTTCTATTTGGCGATTCACAAGATCCTTCAAATAATCGTACACACATTGATTTGTATAATTTAACAAATTTGACTAATATCCTATTGAATTCTCTTCCAGATGCTATTTTAAGGTTGAAGTTTATTCTAATGTCCTTTTTTAGGAACCTTACAGCTCAACATTATTATTTGAAAATACTCTAGAATTTTCCCAAGCATAATGCATAATGAAAACAGAATATAAAAATATTGGCTTAATTGTTTTCAAAGCAAATCATATTTTAAACTACTAGGATCACACTATCTTCAAAAAAATTAAGAAAAATTTTAGAGATAATAAAAATAACTTCTTTTTTTTTATATATCATTCAATTTTTGCTGCTGCTATGGTATCACTATAAGTCATTGTCATAGTGAAATTTCTTTAGAGTACACCATCCAGCTATATTAAAACTAAACATACATATACTATATATATATATAGATTTACATCATTTAAATAAAAGGGTTTTATATTCAACCCGGGAGGTAGTATATTTCGTCGTGGTAGTAAGCGCCTTCTAAAATTATAATATGCGTTAGAGTTTATAATATACATTTTTGTAAGAAAAATATTTTGATTTTATTTTATTTTTATTAAATATATTTTTTGAATATGTATTTGTAGGTTAAATATATATATTTTTTACTTTATTTTTTTTTTTTTTTGCTTTTTGTTGAAAAGAAAAATAAAGGAAAATAATTTTCCTCTCTAAAATATATAACATTTTTCGTTAGTTTTCCCATTCTTTCAACAAAAAAAAAAAAATATTTGTGCGTGCATTGTTAAGAAAAGGAAAATAAAATGTGTATCTGATCTGTGTGTAAAAAAAGGAAAATTTAAAGGACTACCTTGCAATTCAAATTGTATGGGAAAATTGTGCAAGAAAAATTATTTCTCTGTATATCTTATAAATAAAATATCTGTGCTGTTAATCTCTTCAAATTAAATTTTTGAATAATTTTATTTTTCAGTTTGAAGGCTTAGAAAATGTTTATTAGATCTTTTTTCAGAAACAATATATAAAACCTTCTAATGTATTTTCTTTTGATGACTAAATATCATCTAAAAGCACTAAAACAAATCCGATTTTGGCCATTTGATTTACACGTATACGTAATATGGTTGAAGCATGAGACTCCGAGATTCCGAATTCTAGAGTTTGAAGATAAAAAATAAATATTTAGTCTCAATTATGTGATCAAAATGGATTTCTATGAAGTCAATTGACGAATGAAAGATTGAAAACCAAATTAATATTGATTTATTTGAACATTGTCCTATTTAGTCATTGTTAAAAAAGATATAACCTTTAGAACCATTTTTAATGTAATTTGCGTGCATTTAAACTCTACTTTCAACTTCAATACCTACTCTTACACGTTACACCCAACACACTTTAAATGCATTGCTAATCGAATTCTGAAATAAGAAAATTTATTTAATAAAATTTTTTATTCAACACCTGGCAAATTGATTTAACTTTATTTAACTTCATTTGCATTAAATTAACATAAAGTAATTAATGATGACATCACAAAAAACATATAAACACATAAATTTAGTTTTATTTTAGAAATTTAGAAACATTTTTAAAAATAAATCCATATATTTTAGTTGAATCATGCTGTCAAGAATTTTATCTCATTAAAAATTGGACCACATATTTATTCACTGCATAACAATTCAATGTGGCTAAAGTTTTATAATCATACATTAGAGAGATTATAACTTCTAAATTTTTCTAAAAAAAAAACAATTATTATCGATGCAATATTTTGAAAATATTTTAAATTAAGATTGTCTATCTGGAATATACGAATTAAGCTTCGGAATAAATATTTTGCTTTTTTCTTATTTAGAGAACAAAATGTCAGTACAAATATTTCAACAAAATATAATTAATCTCAAAAAAATTTGTAAAGATTAGATAAATAAAAACTTTTAATTGCTTACTATTATTATTTTTGTTTTTATTGCCAAAATAATTAAATTTTACGATGGCTTAAGTTTTACTTGAGTCTGAAAATTTAGTGAACAAATGTTCCAACTCTTTCACTCTTAATAATCCCAGATTTTACATGAATATAAATATGTATAATCATATAATTATATGTTATTAATGCAAAAGAATTATATTCAAGCTTAGATGCCTAAAAGTTGATCCTAGAACTAAAAGTGAGCCCCTTGGACAATAATTTATGTAAACTGGAAGTTGTTTAGTACAAGCATAAGAGTAGCAATTCAAATATTTTATATAGCCAGGACTGATATTTTAATCAAAACTTCTCTTCGCTAACAATATAAATAAATAATTTTTTTTGAACAAAACAAAAATTTTATTTTCTTTTAAAAAAACTATGTATGCCAATAATATTATTTTTTTTATTTTGCTATTTTTTTTTTTTTTTTATTTTTCGTTTTTTTTTTTTTATGTAATAATAATTATTTTAAAATTTCTGTTTTTATGTACATATAAAATGCTGTCAGATACTTTTTTATATTTCCTATATATTTTTATATAAAAATAGTATGCATAAAAAAAAATCTAATTTTTAAACATAAAAACAAGAGAGCTTTCGTTAAAAATCTAATTTTTTCTCTTTTTATATGAAGTAAAAAAAAAAAGAAGCTTTATGAGATATTTTCATATCTAAACTACTTCTAATAGTATATAATAGTTGATGAGTACTAAAAGTTTTCTCTATTTCTGAAAAATGTTTTTATAATTTAATTATTTATAAAAAAAAGGCATATTATGAAGGTCGTACTAAATGAAGTAGTGACTTGTTTTTTGAATAAATTTATTTTAGGTCCCAATTTTTTTTCCCTTTATATCGACAACCAAGACTCATCATGACACCCTTTGGCAAATATTTTAAAGAAGTAATCAGGTTCTCTGCGAAATTAAGATTCTTTGATTGAAAAGAATCTTTTTGCTAAAACTGTCGATTTAAAAAAATATATATATAAAACCTTTTTCCCTAGATTTCCAATTATAATCAGATTAATAAAGAAAATTTAACTTTTATATCCCATTTAACTTCTTTTCAAGCTTATAAGCTTAAACAACACTATAAAGTTAAATAAAATATTCTTTTTTCTGTTTATTGTCCGTCGTATGATAATTACACTAAGCTTTAATTAGTTAAGTTTAATTTATTTCATTATTAATGATCTTTTAAGCCATCATAACACAATAATGAGCCTAAAACACAAATCCTATGTTAATTTTTCTTCTCTTTTTCCCATCTCATTTTCTCTCTAACGAAATTATTTTATTCTCTTCATTCTTGTTTATTTATTATATTTGCACTTTGCCGGTTATTATATAAATTTTGTTTTCATTTTGTATCTGAGCATAAAAATATACATAAAAAAAAAAACTGAAATTGCCTTGATTCTGTTCTTGTTTTTTTTTTTTTTTTTGCATTTTTATAGATACATGCCCACATTAAAAAAAAAAAATAATAATTTTTTTTTATATACATTTTTTACAGAGAGCTTTTTGCATGAATATGTAGTTAGTCATATACATATATATATGTATAAATGCGAAACGCACACATCATGTGAAAATGCGTTGTTGTTACGCAAGCCATAGTTATTGCAGAATTCATTTTAAAATATTAAAATTGCTAAAAAAAAAAAAATTGTATTTTCGTTTATTATTTTTGTTGTTGTTGTTGTTGTTGTTATGCTTCTTCGTATATATAATAATTTTTTGTATGAGAGAGAATATTATTTTTATGTTTGTTTATGTTGAATTTTTAATACAATGTTATGCTTAGAATGTTTTTTAGGAAAAAGTTTTGTGCGTAGAATGGCAAAATATAAAACTTCTATGTTTAGATTTTCGTAAATTTTCGATGTATGTATATCTATTTAAAATGAAAAAAAAAAAAAAATAAATAAAAAAAATTGTGTATATAATTTTTTAGAATCTTCTACTAAAGAATATTTTTTAGGTGACGGTTTCTGATTAGAAAAAAGCAATGTAAGAATATTTTTATATTATGCTTGTAGTTTTTATTTTTATTTTTTATTTTTATTTTATTTTTTTCATTCTTCTCTATATTCTATGCCTTTTAGTTCTAAATAAAATTCAGGTGGGTGGTGGGAGCAATACATTTCTTCTTAGAACGCAACATAGAAACGCAATGTTATGCTTTTAATTCTGTTATGTTATAAAAAACATTATGTTTTAAAAAATGTTTTAGAAAATTAACTTGAAATTAATTTCGAAAATTAAGCACCATTCTTGAATTATGTTGATTTTTAATGTCATAAGCAAAGAAATTTGAATTTATAAGAAATTATTATACATGTAATTCCAAAACAACGAAAATTTCGACCCTATATGACACTTTAAAAAAATATAAACCATTCAAGCATAAAAACATGCAAAAATCAAACGATTAAGATGGATTTTAGGCTGGATTAAAACTTTCCCGTGGTTTTACAGAATAACTTTAACTTTTTTATATTATTCAAAACTTTCAATTTTAAAAATTCAATAAATAAAATAAATTGATTAATTAATTTTTAATTTTTGTTTAAACAAATAAAACTTAAACTTAAATATACTTGATTTTACTTCATATATAAAATAATAAAAAAAATCAAAGATTATATTGAGATTTATGCTTTTCTAAATATCTCAACTTCAGGTTATACATGTATATAAAATCTAATTCTAATATCTATTTTTCGCATAATATTAAAAAAAAACCTATTTATTAAAAATTTATTTTCATCGCTTTTTATATTTCTGTGATGGAGTAATAACCAAAAAAATGTTTGGACAAACGCATTAGTTAATTATAATCGCACTGTGAGTTAAACTCATATATTTAAATCACAAAATTCAAAATAATATTTATAGAAAACCTATTATAAAATAATATGTATCTTATATCTCTTGGTCTACAAATTTTGTATATAATACACAGATTCATCCAAATTTCGACTATTTATAAGTTAATTTCAAGTTCTTTTCATTAAGCTCCCTGATTCTTATATATTGCAAACATCTAAATTATGCAAATTCATTCATCTTTTTTTAATTAAAAAACCTTGGTTACAACAACTTTACACTAAAATGCAAATATTGTGAATTTTTTGTTTCTATTATATTATATTATATACAAAATATATGTATTTATAAGTTTTTTTTTAGAATTTCAGATACTGGGAATTTTTGTAAAATAAATTTTCTATATTTTTTTTCTATAAAATAAAAAAAAAAAAAATTTTTTTTTTAGGCTTGGTTATTAAAATTTTATGTTTTGATCGTTGCCAAAAAAAAAAAAATTATTAGATGAACAACTTTTTTATGTATTTTATATTGGGAAAGGGATTTTTGTTGTTAATTTTACATTTTTATACATCTAGAAAAATATATGTATATAGTTGAGTAGGTATAAAAATATATTTATATATTTTTTTTTTGATGTTATAAAGTTTTAGAAAATTCTTGAACTAATTAATTAGAACTAAATGTAATGTTCATTCAAGGTAATTTATCTAATAAAAAATTTGTTAATTTTTTAACAAAAATATATATATTATATACATATAATAATATCGTATTTTTGAACTAGCAGAGATAATAATAATAATAATAATAAATTTCTATTTATTAGGGACAGGTTTATGTATTATATTAAATTTGGCCCGTAAGGTTCGATAAAGTTTTTAAAAGTTTAATAAAAATTTTGAAAAACAATATTCCTGGGAAAATAAACTTAACGCTCTTCTTTTTAATTTATATGATAATAGATATGACATATATAAATTGTGTATAGATATCCCGGAAATAGATATGTTCAGTTTAAAAAAATACTAATTTATTTAATACTAATTAAGTTTTCGTTAAGTTTCGATTTGGATATCTATTGAGTTTTTCGTGAGCTGTAAATGTTTATTGCCAAATTTCCGATATTAGATAGTTATGTCAAAAGCAATGTTGCCACAGATTAAAGTGAAATAAATTTTTAAAACTTTTCTTTTTTGCAATATTAAGAGATTATGTATAAAATATTTATTTTCATTTATTAATGTTGAATTTACATAACTATTAGAATAACTTTTGCTTGAAAATTATTCAGAATCCTATTGCAAAAGAATCGCTCTTTTAAAATTACATATTTTTAAATCCTTTATATTAACTTGGTTGCGTTGATTTATTGATTGCCCCGGCATTTAAGAAGTAAAATTTGAATTACTTTGCGTCATCCAATTCACAATTTCTAATTAAAAAAATAACACTTCAAATATACCTTTGCCCATTATTTATTCAATTTATGGATTAGAATTTGGTGTTTATTAACAAAAATCAGAGAACAAAATAATTAGAAAACCAAAAAAATTAACAAAACGTGTTATGTTAGATCGAAATTTAAATAAAACGATTATTTTGATAATTACTGCAAAAAAAATTTTTAAAATCATTAATTTAAAATTATTTTAGTACGAATATTTTGTAGCACAAACGTTAAATTTTGCCTTTTCATTTAATTTCATTCTACAAAAATGCATATATTCGCACTATGCCCACTTTACTACTTAAAAATCTATATTATATACTACTAACAAAATAACTTACTGAATATTTTTATGAAATAGTTAAAAGCTGAACTTATTTCACTCAATATATTTTACATAATATTTTCAAAATTTTAAATTCATTTGCATTAAAAAGAAAATAACTTTCAATGAACTCTAAGTCGGTTTCAAGTAATTTTGGGAAATTTGTTTTGGTCTTCAAAGCATTGTAGCTGAATTTTTATTTTAAAATATAATTAAAAACAACAAATTTTATCTCTTAATAAAAACAAAATAATAATTCCATTTCATTGTAAATTTTTTTTTTCCAAATCACAGTATATTATATACTATTTTATTATGTCTTAAAATTAAGACATATATTTTTATCCTTGGAATATTTTTTTTTTTTTCAAATTTTTGATCACAAAACTTCTTTAAATAAATATTCAAAAAAAACACAAAATTAATAGGAATTCGTTTTATTATTATTTATTTTCATTTTTTTTTTTTTTTTGCAATTTCAATTTCTCACGCAAAAAAGGATCAAAATGATGAGAAAACAAATAATGATAATAACCTTCATCATCATTTTAATAAATAAACACATTTTTATAGATTGCGTAATAATTATAAAAAAAAAGCACAAAAAAAAAATATAAATAATAATAATAAAAATATACTGAAATTGGTATGAAAAATAAAGATTTCTAACAAAAAAAAAGTAAAAAAAAAAAAACACAGAACCAACATCATATCTACCAAATAAATTTCTTACAAAAAAAAAATTCAACATTGATCAGCTTTTTACAAAAAAAAATAAAATTATACATGAAATGAATAAATGTAATTTAAAAGAATGAATGTACCTGGCTACATAACCATCATTATTACCTACTTAACCTCTCTCTTCCTACAATCAAAAGATATATTTTCTTATTATTATTATTATTATTATTATTCTTCCTTATACAAAATGCTGCTTCTTGTTTGTACATATCTCGCGCGCAACAAGACCATAGTTAGTTAAGGCAAAAAAAAAATACAAAAATTAAATAAATATATAAAAAAAAAGGTATTGAAAGGGAAAAATTGAATTCGGAAAGCAAAATATAAATTTCAAGTTATTTCAATTTTTATTTTTCTATCTTTTTATCACATCCAAAAAAAAAAATACCAAATAAGATATATTTTTTTTCGAACCTTTACTAACCAGAATTTTAATATAGTATCGATCTTTAGTATTCAATTTAAATGATTTTAATAAATATGTAGAATTAAATTTTCACTTCATGCCAATATCTTATTAAAGTTCCACAAAAAATTATTAATTTTTCATCATCTAGCATACACTATAAGAAGCTTTAAGTTTTTTTAAACCCAATAAAGGATTTTTTACAATGCTTAAAAAAATGTTTAATCTAATGTTTTACGGATCTTTAATCCTTTCAAATTTTTTCTATCTTAAAATTATATATAGTTATATTAAATGAATTCATTCTGTTATATAAATCATTACAATTTAATACATAATTTTTTCTTCTTCTACTATTTACTTTATATTGTAAATAATTGTACGTAATGTGTATATTTTATAATTGAAGGACAAAAAACTGCTGTGAGCAAATAAGTTCGGAAACGTAGGGTCTAAATATGATAATAATTGAGACTATAGTAATATATTCTTAGAACTGAATATTTTTTAAAGGTTTTGCAATGTATTGTTCATAGAACAGCAACTAATGCAATTCTTTAACATTATGAATGATCCATTTGCCAGAAGAACGTCTAAAAGAATTCCAATAGTATACCTTGTATTGAAATTATTTAACGTGTAATACTGAATTTTCATTCACTCAGATTTTAATTTTATAATATTAATTTCTACAAAACACTATTATATAGTTCAGTTGTAATAGAAAATAGAAATTAAGCAATAAAAATACTTTAAAAAACTTAAACATATAAAATATAAAACATAATAAATCTTAAATGTTTTGCATTTTAAATAATTTCCAAAGATTCTAATTTTATAAGCTTCTTTATCTCGCGTTCACAATTATTCTTATGTATATGTATATTTATATTTCTAATTAAATATTTATTGGGGCAGATAGACAAAAAAAAATCAACACTTAAATTATGCAATTTTCCATTTTTTTTTTTTATGTTTTGTAAATATGGCACACGCATACATTTTGTAAAAAAAGCTCAAAATTTTAGATAAATATGTACATAAAAATAGCATAGAAAGTGATAATTGTGCACTCATCATAAATACGATTCATTTAACAAACAAGTGTTTACTTCTTGAATTATTTTTGTCTGTTCCAAATTTTCTTTGATTTTTATGTCGCTTCATTTATATATACATATATGTTTTTATTTTTTTGTGTTTTCAAAAGCCCTTTACACAAATTAAAATTTTCTAATGAAATGCATTGAATAAAACATACATATATATTTATATATAAATTTGGTCATCCATAATTATTATATGTACAATTTTTTATTACAAAATATAATGTATCTCAAAAGATTGTTGAAGAAAAAAAATACATATATAATTATAAATAGGAAATTAGGAAACATCGTACACAAAAATTCTAATAGATGCATATAACATGAAAAAAATTATGAAATATTTTCGTAAAAATAAACAGCAATTTGTACATATAGTTTTTTTTAATCATTTGAAGTAAACCAGGACAAAACAAAACTAACAATTTTTTAAACAATTGCATGATTATAGAAATACCTGTGGGCGGAATAACGCAATTAATTTATATAATATTCATCTATGCAATTAATTTTAATGAAGAGTATGCATTTTAAGATAAAAATCTTAGTTTATTAAGTACGACGATCAATTTATTGATTTGATACATAATATTTTCGAAACTATATATTTGTTAAGGCATAAAAATTTTAGGTAGACTTAAAATTCCTACAAAATTTATTTTACATGTATAAATATTTAATAAAAATAAAACTTAAATTATTTCAAGAACTTAAAAAAGAAATATATTTCAACAATTGCAATTAAAATTATAATTTATAATTTTATTATTAAAATTTGTAAAATGACCTCGTTAATTAACTAATATCATCACTTCTATATATTAATATTCTAAATTAGCATAATTAAATTTTTTTTTGTAAATACAGTATTTATTATCTCAAAAGCTAGATTTCAATAATAATCTGTGCGGTTTATGTCTAGTAGGTATATATTTATTATGAAATTCAAATTAAATTACATATTTCGAAAAAAAAAATTATAATTAATTTAATGATTGAACAGATTTAGCAACTTTAATATTCTTACTATCAAAATATTACATAATTGTATATTGTACACAATTATGTTATATTACAGTCCGACCATAGACAAATTTTATACAAAAACGAGCACTTAAAAATGTTTCAACTTGTTCAACGTTCGACATTAAACATTATGTGGGTCATAGGCTCATAGGAGATGTCAATTTGTAGTAACCGTAAGCTACATTACAAAATTTGAAGCATTAATACATAATATATAAAGAATAATTTAAAATTTTATTATACAGAGTTTCTTATAAATCCAATTTTGTTACTATCAACTTTAAAGCCGAACCGAATTTTAAATGGCTTTATTATTAAGAAACCTATACTAAATTCATATATTCTGAATTGTAATATAATCACTCATCTGGACTAAAATTTGGAAACAAAAAACTCCAAAGTCAATCAGAGCTTATTACTTAAACATAAAGGGCACCTTACTCGAGTTAATAATATTGAAGAAAGTATTTTGATTTTGATTTTAAACATGGTTTATTAATTTCTTTTCAAGTAAATTCTAAATTTAAATTCTGGTTGTCTAAAACAAGTAGAATATAAAAAAAATGTCTTAATATTTTCAACTTCTAAATATACAAATTAGCTGAATGAGTTGATTTATCATGGTCGAATATCTGTAATATATAAATGAATAAAGAAAACACCATATATTTATTATTGAGAATTTTTACAAAATATATAAAAAATGTGAATATTCTATTTTTTATTAAAATCTTAATTAAAAATTAAAAACATTTTTTGGATGCGTTAAAAAAAATTTGTTTTTTCTGACCTATTTACTTTTTGCCTTGCTCTATTTTTTTTTTCATTTCGAATAAATATTGAAATCTAAAAAAATATATATATAAAATTTTAACATGATTTTATAAATAGAGAACTTAAATTTTTTTTTTGTGTACGAAACGTTTGATTGCGTCCCTCACGCATTATTATCGCATATAGCTTAGAAACGCATATAACAAAAAAAAAGAAGAAAATAACAAAATAAACATTATTGTATTATAGACATACATAAATAACTTTAAAAAAAAAATGTTTTTTTTTTTTTTATTTACTATATTTCATTACGAACTGCGTTAATTTTATTGATATTGTGGCTGAATTTAATTTAAGTTTCAAATAAAAAACAAAATTTTGTTTTTTTCATTTCAAAGTGTGAGTTAAAATGCTTATTTCATATAGCAATGAAGGCTTGCACTTTGCTCTTTGTTATCAAAATGAAAATAATGTATTTTTTTTTTTTTTTGAAAACAAGCATAATTTTAATGCTATTTTCAATAACATTATTTTTTTACATTGATATTCAGTTAAAAACAAAAAATGTATGTAGACTTGATCATAATTCAGTTTGTTATATATGTTTAAATCAGCTTTCGATTGAAGAAAATCACTCAATAACAACGCAATAACGTTCTGAATCCTAATGGCATAGTATACAACTATCTTTTAGTATTTAGTTTTTATTTTAATTTATCTAAAATTAATGCATTTTATGACAACATTAATAATAAGTTTAGATTTTCAAAGTTGTTCGTTGTTTAAATACACGTACTCTGACTTTCAAGAAATTAGTTTTTAAACCCAATCATAAATAGAAATATTTTTAAATAGAATCATATTGGCGAACATATTTTTTATTCTATAATCAATATAAGTCAGTACAGTATAGAGCAAAATAACGAACTTTTTTCTACGCTCAATAATCCCTTGATTTCTTCCCACAAACAAGCAATGACTGCTAAGCCGATTCCACTTTTATCATATTAATTTTTGAAATAAATCTCTAATATAACATAATAAGAAATATCTTTAATTAATCTTAAATCTTTAATCTTTAATTGTTCACTATATAAAATGGGTAAACTTTGTAAATGAAGAATTAAACTTAATATCAGTTTAAAGAAAATGCATTCTAATTTTAGGCAATTTGCTCTAAATTCTTCAATTATGTTGATTAAAAAAATTTGTTTTTCCATGATTAGATAATAAAAAAAATATAAAGTGGCATAATTAAATCAAATATCCTGCTGTTTAAATTTATTACAATCAGAAAATACATATTTTTTATACTGAAAATATTTTTAACCCTATTATACTATACATTCATCATTTTATTTTGGGAAGAAATAAAAAAATATATATATATTTATATATTTATATTTTTAATACATCCTGTGCTTATACTTATTTCTAGAACATCATTATTATTTGGTAATGTTTTAAATTGTTCTCCTGAAATGCCTATACACGTCATTCTAAATTATGTAAAATAAATTTTTTTTTTAAAACCAAATCAAAATCCTTTCGCGTGTTTTCCTGTTTTAGTTTTTTAATAACAAAATATTGTATATTTATTTAGTTTTTTTTATGTTTGTATTTTATGCAACCGGAAAATTTATTGTTAAAAAATTCAAAATGAAAGTTAATAACGCACAAAAACAATAAAAAGAAAAAAGTTTCCTCTTAGGTATGAAGTTTTCGTCCTTTTTTTATTTTATTTTTTTTTTTTATTTGTAAATAAACACAATAACGGGTTGACTAATAAGTCCACTCCTAGTTTTCTTTTTTTGCTTAATATGAAAGTAATTCTACTAAAATGACTAAGGATGAAAAAAAAACAAAATTAAATTAAATTAGTTGTGCAGTTTTTTACTGCCACAAATCACAGTAGTTTAATGCTTCAATATAGTGATAAACTTATTTATACAAACTATTATTTAATTAAATAAATTAACAAATATATAATTAATTTTAGAAAAATTGTCCATTGAATAAAAATCTCAAGAAATTACCTTTTAAAGACATTGTTATTGGTATTTTTATTATTTTATTTTTTTAACCTACAACTAAGAGACATTTGTGTTAGCATTTAAACATAAAATTATAAAATTTTTCTAACTCCTTAATTTGCGGAAATACTTATGTACAATAACATTTTCTAGAATTAGTCAGAGTCACTAATAGAATATAAGATTTTCATTGCCAAAAAATGTTCATTTTCTTTTTCGTTCATCACTTATATTATACGAATTAGGGTCTTCAAAAACTATTTTATAATAAAATTCTATAATCATATTAGAATGAAAAGTATATAATGCAAAACATAATTTTTAGAATTTTCTCACGATGACGTTATCCAAAATTAAATGTTCATTTTAGCCAAATGTTTATCAAAAATTGAAATGAACAAATTATTTAACGCATATTGCTATTAATTTTTGTAAAAAATTGCTATTATTATTGTTAACATGTGGTGTTATTAAAAAATATATAGAAAAAAATAATAAAACAAAATATTTTATAATTTTTGCATAAATATAGTTAAAATATGAAAAATATGCCTACCAAAAATTTTTTAATAATACTGTTAATTATTTTTGTTGAGGTCAGAATTTTTTTATAAAATATGTATCTAAAGATGAATAGAGAAATGAATGAATTTTACGAATAATTTATGCTTTATTCAAAAGTTAAACAAGTTTTTCACTTGCAAGTTTTGTATATAGTAAGTCTTATACTAAAATATCAAAATTATGATGATCGAAGCTTAAAACTGTCATTTATATTAGGATGACTGAATCATTTAGAGGGAAAAATAGATATAAGGAATTGTCGCTATGTGCAAGAAAATAAGTTTATTTTCTGTAGTTGAACGAGGTTCAATAAATATAGTTAGATAGAAGACAATTAAAAATGTTAATTATATTATTTAAATAAAATTGGGTTAATGGCTTTGTGGCTGAATGAATTGTTTCGAAAATCTATACTTGGGAAATTTACAACATACTTGATTGATTTTAGATTTTGTAGTAAAAGACAAAAAAAAATAATTAAAAAAAATATGAATTTAGCATTTTAGAACCTATTTGTTCTAAAATTAAATGCACTAGGACGGGGTGTTACTATAAAAATGTTGTTTCTTTTTAACAAGGAATTTTCAGGACCATATTGAAAATTGCAATTACCAATAATTTCTTTTCTTTATCCTTATGAAAACAAAATTTCAAATGTATGGCTTTATGAATCAATCAAGTGATACGCGGAAGCTTTGCGATTATTACATATGCTTTATGACGCGTAGTGTCAAAACACGGCATCTTACAACCAAGGCAAATCAATGTAGAAAGGCTTATAAAAATAAAAACAATTCGCCAAATAACCGGAATTGTGACTCAATTTTGATTAAAAACTATTCACACTGCAGGGTTTTTGAAATTATTTCCAATTAAAAAACATATTATTACCGTACCCATTACTATTCTTTGATAAGGTCTTGCATGCAAAGATTTTCAACTCTTTTTTTTTTTTTTATAATAAAAATTTCACTTTTAAGGTGTTCTAATTTATATGTTTTAAGATAATGAATATAATAAAAAGTAGGTACTTTTTATTATAACTAATACTATATATAGGAAAGGAAATTTTTATTTTTAATTTTGATGAAAATTTTTACTATGCCTATTTATAATAGGAATAGCAAAGAAAAAAAAAATTAAACAAAAACCAAAAAAAAAATAAAAAATTATATATAAAGATAAGAAAAATTATTACCTAAGGTTTTCCTCAATATATGAGGATATATGTAATGAAAATAAATGAAATAAAAAAAAAAATAGAATTTAAATTAAATAAAAAAAAATAGTAAAATTCCACACCTTTTGCACCCTATCAGGATTTTTTAATAATTAAATAATATTTATATTAATAATATTGTAATTAATCCATAAAATAGTATTTAATTTCATGGGAAAATATAAATCATGCCTGGCCTGACCCAAAAATTTTTTTTTACTTTTTTTATTATTTTGGTTCATTTCGTGTTTCATTAGAAAAGGATTTATAATTTGACCAAAATAGTTAAAAAAAAAAAATAAAACAAATTTTTTTTTAAAGCAAAATATTATTTATAACTATTATAAATATTTTACGTTTTTATGCAAATTTTTTATTTTTTATTTTAGGCGAATAAAAAATATGATGTAAAATATATAATGGAAATGCGTATAATTAAAATGCGTGAATTTTTTTTGAAAAAGGAAAATATGTAACAATGATGTAGTTCATATATATATAGTGTTAATGTATAAGTTGTAAGTTCGATTCCTATTCAAGTATAGTTTCAAGATACTCTAAGATACTCTAAGATACTCTAAGATACTCTAAGATACTCTAAGAAACTCTAAGATACTCGAAGATGCTCTAAGATACTCTAAGATACTCTAAGATACTCTAAGATACTCTAAGATACTCTAAGATATTTTAAGATACTCTAAGATACTCTAACTTTCTAACAATAATTTGATAAGCCAACAACAATCAATATAAAAACAAAAAAACTAAAGCTTAAAAGATTTGGTAATTTCAATTAAAAATTTATAATAATTTTAGAAGTTATCAATATATTATTGAAAATATTTTTTTTTTAAATTAAAAAAAAAAATACCCTATTTAAGTAATTCAACCTTAAAGATTCCATAAATACCAGTATAATTATAATAAATAAATTTTTGAAAAAAATATTGCGCAACATAAGAATAAAACTAAAATTCAAAAAGTTATTAATTCTCCTTCATATCTTTAACCAGAATTACCAAAAATATTTAAAATTATAAAAAAAAAAAACCTGTAATACTGTGGGTCATCATATTAAAGAATATACATCTTCTTAATGTAATTTTTTTTTTCTGTTTGAATTGTAGTTTTACATTAAATCTAAACTATTATTATGATAAGTTTAGATAAATAAAAAAAAACCTAATCAAGCAATAAAGAATATCATAAAAATAAAATTCTATAATTTTTAACTTGTTTATTCTCAATGAAAAACAAATTACATAATATTAAATACTATATAAATGTCAACCACATCGTCAGCATAAATTATGCAAAATAATACAGAAAAAAAATTAAAAAAGAATAAACAGCATCTAAAAGCAATATTTTTATTGTAAAAATTATTTTTTATTTTTTTTTTCGAGAATTTAACCTTGAAAAGGGCTTAAACATGTTTTGTTTTAATAATATAAAAAAAAATAATTTTATCAAAAAAAAAAAATAAATAAAAAATAATTATGTAGATGATACTAATTATTATGCGTATTTTATTTTTTTTTAGTTAGTATGTTATATTTTTCATATAAAATTATATATAGAAATTTAACGAATACTGTGTATCTGCCTTTGAGTAAACCTAAAATTCTTATTATTTTTTTTTTTTTTTCAACTATGCAGCACACTATAAAAGTTTATGTATAGTTATTGCTTTTTAAACATATAGGGTTAAATGATTTAAATTGGCAAAATGAATTTTGAAAATATATTGTAATAATAATAATAACAATAATAATAATAATAATAATAATAATATGTCGATGATATAAAAATTATTTAAATTTACATCAAAATTCATCTAACTGGAAAGAAAAATGTAAATAAATTATTTTGAAAAATATGTAGGTAGTTATATAAGATTTGTTATTTTTTTAATGTTTAAAATATTTTATTTTAACCGTTTTCATTTATTAATTTATTCGAATTAAAGTTTAACCAATTAATTCATATAATAATTTCATCCAATCTTAATTATATATTTAGGGTATGCCTAAGAATTAAAGCATTGCTAGTTAAATTAAAAAAAAAAAAAAATAAGTATAATCAATTAAATCCTAAAAGGAAACTAAGGGAACTAATTTAAATTTAGGTTATTCGAAAAGTTTATACGTTTGACTTAATTGTTTCCAAAGTGCAACAATTCATATTTTAAAAGCTAAAATAAATGTGCTCTGGATGACACAGGATAAAAAAGTATAGTATTAGTACAATCAATATTGAAAATTATTATTGCTGATTGAAAGAGAGTACAAGGTTTTTTTTTTTTCCAAAGTTTCTGAATGGAAAGTCCAAAGAACATATATTTTTAAAGCTAATGAATTGATTGCGCTTAAAAATAATTGTTTTTCCTCAGGCAATTATTTAGTTGGTAAGTTAATTTCGATTTTGGAAACTTTTTTTCCGGATTTCTAAATTAAAGAAAGATAATACGCCATCAATATTATTAACTTAACCCTATTTTAAGCTTAAATTACATTTCATTCTTACATTAACATTAAAAGCAAAATAGCATCTTTAATTTAAAAAAAAAAAAATAGAATTCTAATAAGAATAAAAAATAAAGAGTAGGGAAATAGAAATAAAGCTAAAACTGACATCATCTTCTTTCGAAAATAATAACAAAAAAAAATAAAAAATTAACAATTTCAATAAAAACTTCATCCAATTTTGGTTATTATTATAAAATGCTTTTTCAAATATGTACAAAACAAAATAAAAAAAAAAACGAAATGAAAAAAAAAAGCTTAGTAACAACGCATTTAAAGTTATTTTTTTCTATACATTTTTTATTATATTTTTTAAGTTTGTTGTACATAATAGCAGCGGCAAAAAAAAATACATTAACGCATTTTTTTCTATGCGTAAAGATCTTCACACCATATATACATACTCAGACAATCAAAATATTTTCCTGCTTTTTGTGCTGTTAATTTTTTTTTTTTCTAATTTTATTTTGCAAAGACGTATGCTTATCAAGTTTATATTATTTTTTTTTCTTCATTTTAGCTATGTATTTTTATTTTTTATTATTTTTTTTCGAATTGAAATATAAAAATTAATATTGTTTTTTTATGTAAATTAATTTTTGGTGTTTTTATGAATTTTTAATTTTGAATTATGTAATGTTGCAAATTATTTTTTCTTTATATCTAAAATTTTTTTTTTATTTTATTTACATTTGCGTTAAGATATAAACGACTGAGTAAATGTTTTAAAGTTATTTTGCATAAAACAATTTTTTTTTGATTTTTTACTTGACAACATTTTATTTATCTTAAAAGTAAATTAGACATATACATAATAAGTGATTGAATAATATACTGCAACAATAGTATCTGTTCATCCTTTGCTATGTGTCAAATTAGCTATATTTGTCATAACAAGAAAAAATAGCACACACTTTTACTTTTTAATATATCTGTTCGTAAGAGTATAGCAATATTTTTGACCCACTAGAATTAAAATCATAAATAGGTGTTTCAATAAACTAGTTCTTAATTGTTTGTTTTAGTTCTCTTGAAAAAACAATTTTTGATTAACTTAAACTAAATAGGTATATGGTTCTTATAATGAAAACAAAATCAAATTTTTATCTAATTTTAATATACTTATAATTTTATTAAGCAGTTTTTTGAACTTGTGCCATTCTTTGTTCAAAAAAAAAAAAAGAAAAGATATTATTATTGAGATATATTATGTTTTGCGCGAAACATTACTGTTGAAGTAAAAACTTCATACTTGTTTTACTTTACTTACATTATAAATTTGTATTGTATATTATAAGGGCCATTTAAAACCTTGACTTTCAAGATATTATATATAAAAATATAAATATAATATATATATATATCTAAAGTATGTTTTATTAATAAAATTAAATTAGATATGCGAATGAATTTATATTGTAATTTTTATTTATTTTTCTATATAAGATTATAATATTATTTTTGATTGAATTAAATAATGTATTGGCCATTTAATATTTGGTTTTACAGTTTTTTTTTTTTCATAAATTTAAATCAGGAAATTGAGCTTATAACTAATTATTATCATAGGTATTATTAGGTTTGGTATATATTAATGGTTAATAATAATAATAAATGTATATAATATAGTATATATTTGTAAAAATAATGGTAATTTTTTTTTTGATTATTAAGAAATTTATTTATTATTGAAAAAAAAAGTTGATTTTAAATGAAATTTTAATAAGATTGTAATATTACTATTATATGTATAAAATTAAATTAAGAATAAAGATTAATTTCAGGTTTAAAATTATTCAATTATTATAATTAATCTAATTATATAGTTTATTTTATTGAATTAAGTTATTAAGAACAGTGATATATTAAGAATATTTTTTTAAATATATATTATATATAATTTCTAAGTTACGATAGTTTTTATTTGATTATTGAAAAAAACTATAGGAATTCTGTTGCGTTATAAAGAATTTTGTACTCTGTATTTATAACATTTTCGTTACAGCAGAGTGAGAACTTTCGTAATGTTTTTATTACACAAACTACATAATAAAAGGTCTGACAAACAAATCATGAAACAGTTCATGCAATTTTTGTTCGACGACCTTTTTAAATCAATTTTATTTTTGTAATTTTGATGTTTTTTTGTTATATTTGAATCGCAATTGTTCAAAATTTAATCTACAGTGCAGTTAACTTCAAAAGTTTTCATCGCAATAAGTTTTTTTTTTTTTTAAATAAAATTTTCATCCTTGAATTAAAATCTAAAAATTTTTTTTCTTATTTTCAAAGAATAAAATTCTCAAAATTCGTGATCACAATTATTATGTTTGTCTATAATTTATGTTGGCAGTATTTTTAATTTTTTTTTTTTATGAAGTTAAAATTACAATATTTTATTAAGTTTAGTTTTGGGTATATATATAACAATATTCATATTTCCTTATTAATATAATGTTATAATGTTTTTCTAATCAACAATGGTAAATCAGTTCAATTTAAAAAAAAAAAAACAGGTATAAATGCGTAATAATTACACTATCTATGTTTTTTTTGTTTTTTTTTTTTTTATTTTTATTTGACCGTAAATTATAATTTTCATTCACTCAATATTCCTATTATGACCTGCACAAGAATTAGGTCTAATTTAAAACATTTTGCATTCAAGGTATTCATTTTTTTTTTTTTTTAATTAATTTCCGAAAAAAAAGAGAAAAAAAAATTATTTTCTAAGTTGATTTTTATTTTTATTCTTTGTTGTATATTATTCACGAATTTTTATTTTTTTTTCTATTGATTTTTTTTTTTAATCATGTTGTAATGTTGTTATATATACAACATATAATTTTATTTATATATAAAACTATATAGATATATTAACATTAGATATATTTTATAATAAAATAGAATAAATTACATTTTATTGTGCGTTTGTTTAAAATTGATTTGACCTAATTATAATAAAGTTCTGAAATTATATTTTATACAAATTCATTGACAATAATAATAATAATAATAATAATAATAATAATGTTATAAATATTTAAAAAAAAAAATGAAAATTCTATCTCTTTACTCTCTATAAAAATAATAGTTTGTGAAGTTTAAACCACAAGCTTTTTATATAAAATTGTATATGACAGAACTTTTCCGGTTAAATAAACTTTGTATATAAGGAAATATATAAATTAATAGAACAAATTTCAAAGCTAACTATACCGAATTATGTGTTATTTCCAGATGGTGTTAGGGTCAAAATGGTAATATGCAAAAGAAGCATCTATAAGAAGTGTCATCGCTTAACAAAAATATATTTCAATCACTTAATTATAATGCTTACAAATTTAGTACAACTCAATTAAGTTTAATTAATAAACCGAAATAAAAATTATAAAATTTTAAATTTTAATATTAGTCTTTTTTTTTTTTTGCTAATTTTCACACATCTTTTTATGTTGTGAATATATTAGTCATCTATGCTAATCTCTTTATAGAAATTTAATATCAATTAAATAATACTAATTTTTGTTTTTTTTTTTTTTTAAATACAAACCTACATATTTTGCATATTGCCAATTTTTTTTTTTTTTTGTTTCTTTAAACAATATGGTTCCTCATTAATTACAACTAAAAAAAATATATTATTAAATTTAGAACCTTAAAAAATTATACATAAATGTCAAATATTATGACTGCATATAAATATAAATAAAATATTCATCAAAATTCATGTACTTATAATCTCTAAAACAAAATACATATGTTTGACATTTATTTGTATGTTAATCGATAAAAGATCATAAAAGCTTATGTTTTTTCAATAATTTCCTACAATAATTAAAATATCGTGTTAAATTCCAATGATAAATAAAGGTCCATATAGTATAAATATATGTATAGTGTATAGAGAAGAAAAAAAAATTATGATGAAGAAAAAAAAAATAATTCATACATATAATTAGATGAATAATGTAAAAATGTAATTGAAATTATTTAAAGATTTCATGCGTGTCTAACATATTTTAACGCAGAAAGGCAAGAAAAAAAAAATTTTTTTTTAGTTTTTTTTTTTTTTTCAAAATAATATTATTTTCATTGAATCACCACTTTATCTCATTTTATAAATTTTAATATAGATAATTGTAACAAAAGCTTAAATTCACAGGTGGTAGTTATAATTTAGGCACTTAGCTTTTGATATTTTATATACCTAGTCATAAATTATGCGTAATTAGGTTTTTTTTCGTTTTTTTTTTTTTTTGTGAATAATTATGCTCTGAGAAAATAGCCATAAAAAAATAAAGTTCTAAATTGTATCAATTTATAATTATTCAATTTCATTAAATTATAAAAAGTTCATCAATATTTTGAAAAAAAAAATTCTGGAGAAGTTGTTTTTGAGGCAAAATATTTAGAAGTTTGCATTTATTGAGTTTGATTATGGTGTCGTCTATAATTTTTCAAACTGGACACAACACTGTTTAAGCTTACTTATGTGATTGTGTTATGGGTATAGGTAGTGCTGCCGTTGTCTTCATCTTTGTGGGTGGTACGCAAGAAACATAGAAAATTTTTTTTCAGGATAAGTAAATTAACCTTAAAATATGTTTAAAGTTTTTTTTATTATTTATTAGATATATTATATCTATATAGAAATATTGATTTGCGGACAATTCACCTTATTACCGTATAGCAATTCACCGTATGAGCAATTTACCGCACAATACGGTGAATTGCTCATACGGTGAACTGCTATACGGTGAATAATTTACGGTGAATTGTCCGGATCCCAGAAATATTATATGGAAAAATAATTTGATATAAAATACAACACAATAATAATAAATAATTCCATGAACATTATTTTTTCAAGTTTTTTTAAGTTTTTATTCTATAAGCTCATTTCTCTTTTCTTCAATCTCTGTATTCTGTAATCTAACAAGGTGGACGCCGTTCCCCTATAAAATTTAACAAGTACCACAGCGTTCCCCCGCTTCCCCCCTACTACGGCAGCCCTGGGTATGTTTACGATACCATGTTAAGTAATCATTTGTAAAATGATTTTTTTCTCAAATTTTTAGACAAAATAAATTCTATCAAAAGTTCTATTAAATGAGAAAAATATTAAACTTTAAGAAAACTGCAAAAATTTCGGAATATTTAACTTTTTCCATTGAGTCCATAATTTGGTATCACATAATCTATTAAATTAAAACTAGGTCTATTTTTAATGTACCTATATAATTGTTTTAATGTACCTATATAATTGTGCGTACAACATATTTTATTTTAAAGTGCATATTGTTTAAGTTAAAACATTTATTCTGCAATTTAGAATTTTCTTTAGACCTAAAACTAAGATGCATGCATAAATGTATGTTCAAAAAGCTACATATACTACATACTAAACTGTAGTTTCGAACGTTTTTTTTGTATTCAAGTTCAAAGTATATATATATATTGAAAAATAAAAGCTAAAAATATAAAGTAAATCATCAAAAATAAAAACTCTTAATTATGCAATTTTATAAAAAAAAAAAAAACAATTATTCTCCAAAGAAAAACAATTCATTTTGATTTTCTGAAATCTTACGCAATGTTTTCTTTTTTATTTTGTTTTAGAAAACAAAAATTTAATCAATCGAAAGAAATTTTTTGCTAAAATAGGAAAAATAAATATAAAATAAAATAAAATGTTAGAAAAAAAAAAAATAAATAAATATAATATCGCTGTTTTAGAATATTTTTTTTTTTCTTATTTCTTTTTTAGTTTATTTGGCGTCGTTGTTCTTTTTTTATTTTTTTCTTAGACTTGAAGTCTTCAAGGATATTTGTATATATATTTATATATATTATATATATTTTCTCTAATATTCAATTCTTATTTTTAGTCCTTTTATCCATAATCTTTTTCTATGTTTCCGCATAATGTTTTTTTTTTTCTTCTCGTTTCTTTCTTATTACATAAAAACAAACGAAACCTATATTTATTTTTTGAAAATTTTCTAAGAACCATTTTATTTTGAGGTTCCTTTTTTTTTTGGTATTTTTTTTTTTTTTTGATTTTATTATAAAAAATATTATTTTTGTTTATTTTTTTTATATAAATTTCTTATAACTCCATGTTGCGCTGTTGGTCTAATAAGGCTATAAGTATAGGATTCTAAGTTATGGATTAAAAAAATAATAGTATGACTAGTTACTTAATTTAATTTGCTATTTAAGAGTTTTGTCTACGAAATGATTGTTCTTTGAAATTTAAATAGTGTAATCAAAGTACTGCTGTTGCTCGAATTTGAAATCACAATCAGAAATTGTTAAATGTAATTTTTTAAGCAAATTAAATGTGGAGCAGAAAATATCGCTCTGTCAAGTAAAATTATAATGATATGTTTATTAAGGGTCTTCAGTTTCAGATATTTAAAGTGGGCTAACTTACGCGGAAGGTTCTAGTTTCGAAATAAAATTTACAAAGCCAACATAAAAATGGTAAAATAAATGGATGAAAACACATTTTTAGAATAGAACTATTAGAAGAAACTGGGTAGTGTGCAATACTGCAACACTATGTAGCGATCCCTTTTAAAAAATCCTGCTAAAGTTATGGAAACGAGGATAAAAGAAACTGTTGTTCATTTTATTTGCAAATTTCCGCCTCTAAAAAGAGTGAGAAACATCACATTATAGGGTGACTATTTACCGAAGATCTAAATGTGCTTCTATTAATCACATTCGGAGAAGTGGTGAAGTTCTTAAACACCCTAGGGTGGTTGTAGTCGATAGACAGGGCTTACGAGAATTAGTGGTAGCAAAACCAACCAATCAAAATACATTAGCAATACAATTTATCCAAAACTTAAAGAATTTTTAATAAATAAATTTAATCTAGAATTGTTATTTTTCTACTTGAACCGATTACACATTGAAAACATAACTTTGGTTGTTATTTTTATTATTATCTCTGATTTGAATGCGTTGATAATATAATAACAATAAAAAAAGTATAACGCAAGAAAACTTTTTTTTTTTTTACATATAACTTAATGTCACCAAAAATCTTTGAAAAGAAAAGTGATATGAAAAAAAAATAATAATAATAGAAAAATAGAGGAAAAAAAAAAGAAAACATAAATTGTTTTGCTTTTTTTAGCTTTCGGTTGTTTTTCGTTATTCTCAAATATTTTTTTTTTTTTTTGCATGAACATTACTTTTATGTTGACTATTTTATCTTAACATAGAGAAAAACTTAAAAATTTTGTAAAAAAAAATGTTTATAATAATTCAGCATAGTAAATAAAATTATTAGCACGGTTCTATCATCGTCTAATATTAAGTCAGTAATTTTTATTATTTGTGTGGAAGGGTATATTCATAACCTTACCAAAGAAGCTATGTGTACAATTTGGACATGAAGTTAAACAAATTTTCGATAAAAGAGTTCTCTTTTCAACTCTGGTGAATTAATCTAAAAAATATAAAAGGATATATAGTGAGTTTTCCTTATAAACATATTTAAAGGGAAAAACTCTACTAACTACAGTCATGAAATTTTTACATTTTTATGTAAATCCAACTGATTAATTTAACCTAATAAAACTTATATTACTACACACTAGTAAATTGGAAGTAACTATTCTGTATTATCATTATACTATTACATTCTCATCTTTATTTAATAAAATATACATATTTGTTCAGGATCTTTCTTATTTTGATTAAGGAGATCCTTAATGATTTGTTTTGCAATAAAATGTCGCGACATAAATTGCTTTCGGTTCACAAAGAAAATTATAAGAAGCATAAAAATAGGGCCTAAATTAGAATTAAAACAAAAAAAAAAAAAAAAAACAAGCCTAAAATGGTGAATCTACAAATACATTATAAATATTTGTGTATACTGAGTATATTAACAAAAAATTCTACATAAATATTATTTATTTAATTTTATCCATTCAGCCTAGCTATTATTTTATATATATAATAATACAATTATGCAGTACATAATGAATGTGATGTGATCATAATTAAAGAATACCTACTTAAAATTATATTTTATATGGTGATTTTAAGTTTTTATTTGGGAGCTGAAGTTTTGTCTATTGATTCTGTTAAGCCACTACAAATTTTAATATAGAGACTCCACTGTTCAGTTAACGATTTCGATGAGCATACTTTGAAACCTTTGAAACGAATTTGTAATTTTGAGATATTTGATTAAATGAATATTATATGAATAATTACAAAACTTTTAAGCTTTTTAAATTTTAATAATATTTAGTTTTGTAAATAATTCTACAATAAGTAAAATTAAACAATTTGAATAATAAATACATTAAGCTTACATATAGCTTTTAAATTTTGAAAAATAAAAGTTGAAAATTGATAAAATCCTTATATATATATTGTTAGAAAATAATATAGGCAGCAATAAATATTTAATTTCATAAATATTTTATATATATATTATTCAAATCACAATTCCCAGTTCCCATACAAATCATCAGTCTTTTATTTCCTTACTTTTCGAAGTATCAATATATACCTATTATGAAAGACAAGAAAATAAAAACTAGATTAGATTTTTTCTTTAATTTTATTTAAAAAAAAAAACAAAATTGAAGCTCTATCAGTACAAAATTTTATTGAAAAATATTTTTTTTACCATAATGAGCTCATTTTTGCACTCAAATTAAACATAGAATTAAAATTTGTCTAAATTTAATTTTTATTTATTTTTTATTTGATGATTTTATTTAAAAAAAAAAAAAAAACATTTTTTTTTTGTTTTAATTTTAACCATTTTTAAAACATCAGCAGCAGTTCTGAGAAAAGAAAAAATATTAATAATATCATGGGTTTTATTGGTCAAAATTGCGAAGGTTTCCATACTTGGAAAACGTCTTCAACTAATGCTTAAAGCATTTAATTAAAACTTTACTACTCCCTGTGATTGTACAAAATTTATGTCTTCAAAATTATGCAATTAAAATACACTATATAATATCTTCTATCCACTCTCGCTACCATGAAGATTGATATAGTTGAAAATGTTTGCTAACTTGTGAAAGGGCAGGGCAAATGGTGTTATTTGAAAATTTTTGCCGTCATGAACCAAAGAGAACGCTACTTTATCGCTACCAAACGTCACCTAGAAAATAAAATAACTAGACAGTGACAAATTTTTTTGTGGAATTTTGCTGCATTGAACTAGGGTTGAAGATCAATAATGAAACAAAACTATTTTTTTTTTTTTTTTCAATAAATAAAATTAATATTTAAAATTGCATTCTAATGAAAAAAAAAATAATTATTATTCTTTGCACGATTTTTAAAATGCTAATTTTGTTTGAACCTCTCGTGTTTTTACTTTTTTTCCCATATTCTTATTAGTTTACGCATACTGCGTTAATAAAAATTAAAAATTAAATGACAACGCACTATACATTAATATTCACATTCAGTAAAAAAAAAATGAGTAAAAAAATTTAATAACCCTGAACATAACCTTGAAAGCTTATTTTTGGGTATGGTCCGCTTAAAAAAAAATAAAATATATACCTACTTTTATATAAAAAAAACAAAAAAAAAACATTTTTTTTATATCTTCACTTTTTTTCGATGCGTGTAACCAATACATTGATCTTCACAAGTGAAAAAAAAAAAGAAATGCTGCGTTGATTGCGAAATCGCATTTTTTTTCCTCGTTTAAGCAATAAACCAATACCATTACAATTTCAAAAAAAAAGCTTCAATATCAATTAAGTCATTTTTAACTTTACGCATTGTGTTAACAAGATTATATGGGCGGCCTTTTTTTTTAAATTCCCATATAAAACAAGTTTAAATGTTGATCTTGGCATTACGGTTTAACATTATTTAATGTGATTTTTTTTGTTTCCGATTGAGATTGTTTTAAAGATGAAAATCTGAAGATCGTTAATATAAGCTTTAAGATTGAAAAATATAATTTTTGATTATGGGCTCGTTCTCTTATGGCAAGATTTGCTAAAATTCGAGCTGTATTTATTCTACGAGAAGAAAAATATATTCTTTCGAACATTGATTTAAAGTAGGTTTATTAAATAGGCTTAATCGAGATTAATTATAACATTTTGCATTATTGGAAAATTGTAATGGTATGGCTTCTTATGAATTGCGAATCGATCTTATAAATCAGGCCTGGGCAACCCAAAACATAAGCGAGCCAATTTTAAAAAATATCAAAAATGAAAGAGCCGCAAATTTATTTAATAATTAAAAATGTGAAAACAGTCGATTCTAGTTTAGGGTGGAAAAAATTCTTGATTTGTAGTTTAAGGTGGAAAAAAAATTCTTGATCTGTAGTTTAGGGTGCAAGACAATTCTTTATTTGTAAATAGTTTAGAATGGAAAAAGTTTAGGCCGGGTGAAAAAAAAATTTGTTAGAATTGTTCTTCAAGCCGCATGCAGTGTAAAAAAAAATATTTCCGGAGCCGCATAAATTTATGTTATGAGCCGCAGCGGATCAAGAGCCTCAGTTTGCCCAGGTCTGTTATAAATAAACAAATAATCTAATATTCTGTTCTGATAAAATCTAATGAATGTGTAATGCAATTTTCGCTGATTTTTACGAACCAATTCGGAAAATGTAAAAACAAAACACCAATCTGAATTGGTGTACATATATGATGGTTCTATAGATGAAAAACTCTCAAAAAAATGGTTTATCTCATTCTCATAGGATAATGGAGAAACAAAAGGACCAAAACTACATCATTAGCTCTTTTTTTTTTAATCTATATTTAATTTGGGACGCAATATCATAGTTTGCTTTGAAAATATGCGCTGACAGCAAGGTCTAGATGATGAATGAAAGGCAGATGATGGATAAAAGTAAAATAAAATATATAAAAAAAATATATAAAAAGAAGTTAATTATTTTTGAATTAGAAAAAAATATTTAACAACTAATACAAAAATAATAAAAAAGATTACAACAAATATTAACAAATACATAGTACACATTATGTATAAAATATACATATCTAGGCAATTTTTTTTTATTAGATCAGTTTTAAACTTTACTTCTGTGTGTAAAAATGAACAAAAAAAATCTAATGCTTTTTTTTTCTTAAATTACATTAAGGTAAAATTATAGAAAGTGACAATAGCGAAACATAGAAAACTTTTGTAAGTAGTGCAGAGAAATAATGTGGGTATCTATTTTATTTCTGTAGTCAATTTTTCTTCCTGGGAACTGTTTGTTTCGATTTTGGAAATTAGAATCTCAAATGCATTACAAACACAAGCATTACAACCAGTTTAGCCAACAATATATGTCTTACCCTAAATTCTGATATCTCTACTAAAAAATAAATTCTTTTTTTTTATTTATGTTTTATTATATGAAAAACTCATAAAAAAAAATTCACATAATGTATTTTTTTTTAGACTTTTAGAGAGCTTTATATTAAACGTGGCATATTTTGCATGAAGTCATATATAATTTTTTACATATGTATACCTATGTGTGGGTTACAGTTGAATCAATATTTATAATTATCAAATAAAATGAATTGAATTGAAAAAAAAACAACAAACAAACAAACAAACAAATAAAATACATTTATAATTTAATTCATTTATTTTATTTTTTTTATTATCAGGATATTAGCAAATAAATGATTAAATTATGTTAAAATTGAAAATATAGATAAATTTCAAAAGAAAAAAATGTATTGCTGTTACGAAGGAATTCATTTAACGTTGCATACCAATAGGTGCATTTTGTGCAACAATATAAAAGTTTCTTCACTATGAATGATGTTGCGATGCAATGTTTCATAAATTCTGAAAGTGGAAAAGTTTATAAATAAGATATAATGATCATCAAACAAAAATCTGCAACATATTGCAAAAAAAAAAATATCTTAAAAATTCGTTGTAAATCGGTTCGAATATAGTTTTCGTCGTCGTACTTTAAGAAAACACGAATTTTTAAATTAAATGATAATTTTTTGTTTTTCTGTATGTGAAATAAATTTGTTCCCTGCAAATCATAGATTTTATATAATGCGCTAATTTTTTTTAATTTTATTGCCACTTGAAATTGAAAACGAAAACAAAAATATTATTCTTTTCTTATAAGAAATTATTGTGTTATTTTGTTTTCAAGAGTTTTTATAATAATATGTTTGACAACATAGGCTGTTAGTTTCATATATTAGACTGATATGAAAAAGTTTTGAAAGAAATAAATATTTTTTTTTTATATTTTTTAGAACTTAAACTTGTTAATAGAATTATACTTATTAGAATTAAACTTATGATACGTACTACCTCCTACCAATCTGGCAGAAACAAAAAGTTCTCATTTCTATCCTCAGTTAGAGCATAGATTAAGAATACAGAAAGATTGGAATAACCTTAAAAACAAATTTTTTATATTTCTATCCTTCTTTTACTACACTTATAAATAATTTTGAATGCTTATTAAGTACAAACCCTTTGATACTATTTTTCCATGGAACAATCTTTCACGCATTAAAATTCTGCATTCTCTGAATTAATGAGCAAATTTAGTCGTTCATATTAGACACTACTTTGTGAAGAACTAAAGCCACCAACTATCAATCAACTATACAAAAAAAAAACTAAAAATATTTGATAATTAATTAATGCTATTTTGCTAAAATAATATATTTATAAATTTGTATATTACAAATAACTTAACAATAAAATGTACTGATTTTTATCTAAAACTATAAATTATACTTTCAAGCTGATGATAACATACATATTTTTATAGAGCTTTAATTAGAACAAACTTAGACTTTATTTTATTTTTTCAATTATCTCTCTTTGTATATTATAGAGTTCTTTTCTATAACCTTTATTCAATTTTGAAGGTTGGAAGTGCGTTGTCCTTGAACCGACTTTAGATTGATTCATCAACGTTTTTGAGAATTTCTTTTAAAAGTCATACAAAATCTATGAAAGCAACAAATTTATTTTATTTTTCTCAATTCAAATTATATATGTGTATTAAGAAAAAAATATATAAATAGTTAGAAAAAAAGTTTTTTTTTTAAAGAATATAGATACTTCTTCAAATATATGTAATTTTTTTTTCATTTTTTATTACTATTAAATAATAAATTATAACAATTACCAATTTGGAATAAGTAAGTTTGAAATGAAGATAATCTACCATCAATCAGAGTCACTACACATACCTAAACGATCACAATTTTCCTGGTACATTTAAGACTGCAAACCTAATTTGCTAATAACATTATTTATCTCGACTTTTCGAAGTTTTTTACTTATTTATTAAGCCCAGTTGTCCATGCCATTCAAGGGAGCAATTTAATTATTAAGGGCTCAACCACTTTAATTTAACTTGTATTAAAATGAGAATAAGTATAGTTGATTTGAAAAGCGATCGTTAAAAATGTTTGAAAAGCCAGTTCTAAAATATTCGACGAACAATTTAATTTTTGATAATTAGACTTTGAATTTATTTGAATTTTAGAGCATCAACAAACCAGCAACATAGATAATGAAAATCTATGGACATACTTTAAACTATTTAAAACTATCCTATATTATTCTGTTCTTCAATTAACGTTGACATTAAAACAATATTCATTTTAAAGATCCATCTAAAGTTAACTCAAAGAATAACGATCGATACTTCTGAAGTTCAAAAAATAAATTTTTATATCTTTTGAGATTCTATATCTACATATTTAATTTTACAAAAATTTTACGACAACTTAAGATATTTCAACTTACTGCAAGTTAAATGTGAAAGTAAAGTGGTTTTTTTTAAGCATTAGCAGCATTTTTTCGCACAATTTACCTACACCAAAAACTTTTGAAATGAATATAAAACGCACAAAAAAAAAAATGCGTACAGAAATAGATAATGATGACATTGAATAAATAAAAATGTTAAATTAATATTTTTTTTTTTATAAATTTATTGTATTTCAAATTATTATATGCCTATAAAATTCTAGCCAATTCTTAAAATAAAATCTTGAAAATTTTTTGTTTGTGAAAAAAAAAAATTTTAAATTGTTAAATCCATTGCAATTTGAAAATTAAAAAATATTAGGTTATGTATGAAAATATGTTTTTTCAGCTTAATGTTCCCACTGTTCTTAAAACATTGACACGTAATAAACAGCATAATTTTTTTTATACTGTTCTTCTAACTTTTTTTCCTCACGTAATTATTGCTTTGATTTTAATACATGCTTAGGAAAACAAGTCGCCGGCCGCGTCGCGAAAAATATGATCTTCTTGGTACAATTTTTGTTAAATATAATAATATTTTATAATCATTTTTTTGGTATATAGGATTACATAGGATTATTGATAAAAAATGCCATATTATTTTATTTCCGGCTAAAAATAATATTATTTGAGGCATAAAAAAATAAAACACTATTTGTCAAAATAGTCCTATATAGCCAATACAAAAATAAGACAAATTAATTTAATAATAGAATTAATTTTTCTTTGTGGCTACATTTTTTATCGAGCGAATTTTTTTTCAATATTTTATTATTTTGAAGTTCCTTAATGCAAATAATTTGAAAAAAAAGTACCATATAAAATGGGTAAAAGTAGGGATTGCACATTCGAAATTCGGAATTCGAGAATTCCGGAATTCGTTTTCATAATATAGTTTCGAATTCCGAAAATTCCCCAGCGAATTCCGAAATTAAAAATTTATTTTTCGGTGGTCTCTCCAACTTTTAAATATTGTTTTCGTTTCTGTACATATTAATATTCTATATTCTAATTCTATAAAAATTAAATCTGAAATGAAATTCTTTGAAGAGAACGGCTTTCGTGGCGAAATATTAGAGTCCGCCTACTCATTTTTGATTTTGATTCCGCCATCGAGCATGGAGTCTGAGCGAGCTTTCTAAATTGAAGGTAACTTTTGTACAAAAGTTCGTTCGAGACTCGGAGACGCAGCTGTAAATGATCTCTGCTTCCTCGAAGCATATTTTAGGCAAATAAAACAATAATTTTATATTTTTTATTGTTAAATGATATGCCAAATTAGAATGTTTCTGTACAATAATTTTATGTTTATATTTCGTTTTAAATAATATAGTTTTTTAACTATTATTGTTATTTAATAATTGAATTTGGTATAATTTTACAGTATGTTCCATTTTTATTTTTAAAAAAAGTATTTTTTAGTCAATAAATAACAACGAATTATCTCAAATAAGTTATTTTTATTATTTGTATAGACATAAAAAAAATTAATAATATTTCGGAATTCGACCGAATTCCGAAAATATTTAATTTCGAATTCCGAATTCCGATTTTTTTATTATCGTCAAAATTTGCAATCCCTAGGTAAAAGAGAATTCTGAATTTTGAAGATTGAGTTCAATAACACAATTTGGCCAACAGAATAGTTTACAGCAATAAAGCATACTTATCTGTACACATATTGTGTAGGTACATATAGTATTATAACTATTTTCTGATATAAAAAAACAGGAAAACTTAAATAAGGATTACGCACTACAATATAAGATATCTATTTATTTTGATATTAGAATTATTTTTAATAACTAATGTACATACTACTACATGTTATACAAGAATTTTATTTAAGTAAATTTTGACCGCCGGTTGATAGTCATTTTCTATAATTGAAAGTATTCTATTTGGGGCCCAAAAGTAAGACTTTTCTTTTTCTTTTGAAAAATTTTCAATTTCTCCTGTTGATTTTTTTTTTTTTAATTTAAAAATATTGTGAATTTAATTCTATTCCAAGTGTCTTCAATGCAAGATGTAAGAATTTTATGCAATTCGAGATAATATGTTTTGAAATATTCTATTGCCGTACATAATATTGTTATTGGAAAAAAAATAAATGTAGAGCGGAGGAAATATGTTAAAAATACTTACAACTTAAATATTTCAAGGTTGTCATTTTCAACCGTTAAGTTATTTATTTTATTTAGAAATATTTATATATTCTTATTTTTGATAAAATTTTTCAGTTATGATAAAATTTTTAAATGTTGAATTTTTTTTTTTTTTTATTTATTAATAAATGTTTTAATGTTCAAAAAAAAAAATTCTTTGAACACAAAACATTTCAAATTATTAAAAAAATTTTGTGCCAAAACATAAACAATAAACTTAAAATATGCGTAAGCTTAATATTTTAAATAAATTATTACATTATTTAATCGAAAACTGGGGACTCTTTTTAAATGCTATTTTGTAGTTTGAGATAATTTGTGGATTTTTTTAATTGTAAATTTTAGATTAATTGACCAGTTATTAAGCGATTTCTTAAAATTATTCTTTGAAAGATTTTTTTTTTGTACAACTTTTATTTTTTTATTTTAATGCAGCTTTTTTTGGTAAAAAAATATATAAAAAAATTGCCGCTCGGTTACAGATATTTTAATATTCATAAAAATATTTTAATTAATAAATAAATTTTAAGATATTATATGAAAACCTTGAACCCTCCCCATCAATGCAGAAAAATAATAAACATATATAATATTTATGTATATCTAAAAGAAATTATTCAACTCTTTGGTATTGGGGTAATTGAACTGTCAACGAACAAATTGTTATAAATTTTGTATATATATATATAATTATATTATGTGAGAAAAATATAAAAAAGAGCATTGTCCTATTAAAATGTGTTTATTTAATTTTTATTTTTTTATGATTGCAATATGCTTTCAATTTTCTATAATACTCACCAAAATAATCTAATAATAATAATAATTTTTTTTTTTTTAATTTGATCAAATGATCAAGCTTTTATTAAAGTTCTTTGTATTACTATATATATAAATTAATAATATTTTTAGCATTATTTTGTTTATTTTTTTTTTTTGTTATATTTTTGACGTTCAATGCGTTCAATAAACTCAAAACATTGTTATAATTCCCAAAAAAACAAATTTTATATAAAAATAATTTTTGTAATTTCTTCTACATTATATAACCAATTTTCTTATTCATATATACCTTTAATTAAAATAAAATAAAATATAATAATACCATCTAGAAATTTATTTATTATTTTGGGTTTTTTATTTTCAGAATTTTATCAGGCAAAAAATAGAAAATAAAAAAAATAAAAATTATAGCGCTGAAAAAAAAAAATGTATATATTTTTTTCGCATTTTTTTTTTTTAAGATTAGAAGTGCATTGAACTTTCATTATAAATTTGAAATAAATTTCGCTAAAGTTCATTTTTTAGTTATTTAATTTTTTTTTTTTTTGCAAAAAGCATACAAAATATGTATTTTATATATACATGTACATATATATATTGTATTTTTAAAGAAACATGAAGTCATAAAATTTAATATTATGTTATTTATTATTATTATTATTATTATTATTATTTTGTATGATACTTTAGTATTAGAGCCGCCTAGGGAAATGAATAGATGTAATTTTTAAAAAAAAAGTAAAAAAATAAAAAATAGAAAAATTAAAGAAATTCTATTCTTATTCAGTTTTTTAAAGAATTTCTATTTAAGAGTAAAAAATACAACGACTATGTGAAGTTAGAAACAATTTGATCTAATGATTAATGACTTTTTTTTAGCTAGCTTTTTTTTTTTTTTAACTTTAAAGGAACAAAAAAATTTCATTTTATTTTTTGTTGTTGAAGAAAAAGAATAGAATAGAAAAAACAACGTTAGATTTTTTATATGTATATTTACACCTAAGTACTTGAAGCGTAGAAGACTTATAGATTAGTAAAAACTTGATGCATAAATTCTTTTGGTTACGTATATATTAGAAATTGTAAATTATTTTGAGAAGAAAAATACTTATACTTACCTCGAATTAACATAATTTAAATAAAATATTATTCTAATTGATAGTCAATTGAAAGTTTGAATAATAGACAAATCACAAAAAGAAAATAATTATAGTGTCTGTCAAAAATTTTAAAAAATTTTTATTTACAACAAGAAATTCGAAAAAATATTTGCAAAATTTTTGACAATAGTTAATTTAAAGAACTAAATTGAAATATTTAAATATAAAATAATTAGTAAAAGCTTTTGATCTTTGTTTCGTTTATATACAAAGCAAATTAAAGTTTTATGACTTTTAACTGCTTATAAAAATTGTGTTTTTTTTTTTTCGTTCTTTGAATATACCTACAACTAATAATTATCTATTGATTTATATTTGAAAAAAAAAATCCATAAAAAATATTTAACTAACCATTTAAAGTTTTTGGCAGAAATATTGATAGTCTAATATACTAAAAGTTCTAATGAAAATATTATTTTATAATACAAAAAAAAAAACTATATACAGCCCTTATAATATATTCCAGTAATAATATTACATCAGCGTCAATTATAATGAAAAAAAAAAAAATTTCCTTGTACATAATAATTCTTTGCATTTTTTGCCTATATTCCTTTTTTTAATTCCTATAATGTTATTATGTACATATTCTGTAGGTCATGAAATTTTGTTTCAAAAATCTCAGGACTTTTTTTTATATCGCGGATACAAAAAGCTGGGTTATAAATCTTCTTTTTGTGATACTAGTAAGCTATATAGTCATCTTTTATTTATATAGAACTAGTCGAAATACCCGGCTTCGCACGGTAGTTCGGAACTTATAATATCAAAACACTTTAATCCAGATTTTGTGGACTAAAAAAACAGAATTTCAAAATTTGTTAAATAGCCACTGCCCCGGTGCTTTAACACATCCAGTCTTCTAAATAGTCGATTCGGGTCCAACGCTATAATATTATATTGGAATATACCCAAATTGCAAAACTGCCTTCTAAGGTAGCCCCCGTCGCTGCCTCGGATCAACATTTCTAGTACCCTATAACCATCTCGGGGCCCAATTATACTTAAGTTCAAAATTTCAGCCAAATCGGTCCAGCGGTTTAGGCGTGATTGAGGCCAGAGGACAGAGAAACAGATAAACAGATAAACAGATAAACAGATAAACAGAGAAACAGAGAAACAGAAAAACAGAGAAACAGAAAAACAGAGAAACAGAGAAACAGATAATTTTAATTTTTTTGGTTTTTTTTGGTTTGGTCTATTGGACTCAAGCCAGGTCACTACTCTAACCAAAAGCACACTTATTTTTCAATTCAAAATAATTTGAAGTGCCTTACTACACTTTATCGAGTAACTAGAAATATACAAAAAAAAGAACTATTACATGCAGTCATCATCACTGTAAATTAAAACAACATTACACAAACTCTTTCCATGGTGATGTAAGCTCACAACACCATGATGATAAAATTGATCATCACAGCACCAAAAAAAAGAACTTTTTTTTTCTAATTTTATTTGAAATTATTTTAAATGATGAATGTAAAAAAAAAAGCTTAAAAGAAGAGATATCTTATGCTTGAACGCAAAAATAAATTCATAAAACCACGATTAGAAAAATAAAACCAGAAAATTATACATCCAAAAAGCAACCGAAGTTTAAAAAAAAAAATTCTTTTTAACCTTGAAATTAGGAAAAAACGCAAGCTTTAATTTAAAGTTTTTTAAATATCGGTCATTGACTTGCAATTTATATTTCCATTTTATACGCACGCGAATGCTATTTTGCTATTTGCCAAACAAAAAATAAATAAAATAAAAAAAAATTCTAATTCTTTAAAGAAAAATTGTACATAATATTTAGAAGAAAGAAATAATTTTTTTTTTTATAATCATAAAAATTATAACATCATTTTGTTTTAAAAGTCAAATTTATAATGTATATTCGATAAATGAGAATAGACAGAAAGTTTAAAAGAAAAATTTATTGGTTTTATAACGAACTTATTCAATAAAGATTCAGAGATTTTCAGCTATGTGTTGTTATACTTACCTACTAATTTTGGTAAAAATAAAAATTTGATTTTTTGAGAATAATGAAACTTGAAATTAGTCGAATTGATCCATTTTAGTTCGAAATAATATAGAAAATAGAAGTATTATTTCTAGAACTTTATTTAAAAGAATTTTCTCTATTTCACATGTTGAGATTTGTGATATTTTTTAGGAATAATGTTATTGTTTTAAAAAGTAATGAAAGATACATCTACTATTATTATTGCACTCGAATTATACACCGAAGGCTAGCAGCATATAATTTCTTAAAATAATATATGAATTATCCGTTTCTCCATCAAAATATTATTCTCCAGTACAACAATTAACAACATGGATAGATAAATTTGTAGGTGACAGACCTACATAATATTTGTTATGATATGATTGTACAAAATTAAAAAATTTCCATAATAAATTTTTTTTAGAGGTATAATTAGAATTTTATGATCCTCATAAGTTGAACTTATAATAAATGGAAACCAAAATTCACAATTTGATGAACATACTTAAATAGTGTTCTTATATCTTATTCTAGCTAGATTATTCCTACACATAAAATTTATTCTATTAAAAATATATAAATATTTAAATAAATATTTATTTTTTTTAAATGAATATTGTTGTTGCAAAATGCTATTTTCTGATTGGCACGCATTGTCTGCTATTTACTTGTTGAAAATAAAAGCTTTTAATAAATGGTGATCACGCACTTGCAAAGTGACATTGCGTTTTTTGTGCGATAAAAATGCGTAATATAAGTTAAATATGGCTTAGCTTAGATTGATAATATAATTTTTTTTTTCTCATTAGTTGCTACCTAATATAATTTTTATTATATAAGTATTGTAATTTTACTCAATTTTAATCTCATTACTTCAATTATAAATAGATTCGTTATATAATATTAAACTTTAATATTTTTTTTTTTTTCAATTAAATGAAACATCAATACTTTCGCGCACAAAAAAACATATTTTTGTGGATTCTATACTTCGTTTAAGTTTTCATAATATGTTCCAATATCTAATATTTTTATTACATGTATATAGTTTTAATGATGGGCCTTTTTTTATGCACCACCGCTGTCAGTTTCTTTGATTTATTATTATTTTTTATTTAATATTATACAGTTCAAATCAGAAGAAAAATATTTTTCGAAATTCTTTTAAAAAACAAACTTTTCAATCTGCATAGTGCTTTATCAAGAAAAGTCTAGACATTCGAAGAGCTACGCTGTGTTGTAAATGTATTTTTTTTTTCATGATTAACAGAAACAAATTCTTTACCGTGGTTATTATCATCATAAACAACACAAAAATGAAATTTCTATTATTGTTCTTTATTTTTAGTTTAAATTTTTGATTTTATTAATTATTTTTAATCAAAATTAAATTTGATTTAAAATATAATTTTTATTAAAAAAAAACAAAATTTTCAATATTTTTACTCTCACTTTTATACTGCTCTACTATGTTTTGTTGATCTCGATTGATATTTTATATCATTTTTATCATTTTATAAATAGAATTTCTAGGATTGACATTTTTTTTTTGAAATATTTTGAGCCAAAAATTTAGTTTTCTTTACCGAAACTATAAAAAATATTTACATTTTCATAATATTGGTAGGTTAAGAAATATTATTTAAATAAAGTGGTGATTTTAATGTTTGAAACTAATATTATCACGAATTCAATATTTTTCATTAACTGAGATTAAAATAAAAATATTGGAAAATAAATAATTTAAAATATCAATAATTCCAAAATGTTTTTTTATTATTTCATTATCTTTTACATGTAATTCTAACTTTTTAGATAGTTTTATAAAATTCTTTAAGTAACAGCAGTTGGCACCTTACGTTTTTTTTATCACATGAATGAATCAGATTAGATTGTAATAAAGTCAGTCGAAAATATTAAATTTTTTTTTTTTTTAAAGTATTACAAATATATTTAAAAATAATTTTTTTTACCTAAATCGATAAAAATTACATCATAATACCCTCGGAGTTCTTATTCTGAGATTAATTGTTTCCACACTAGTGTTCGAGGTGTAATTATTTTTTTTTCCGAATCGATGAAATGATTCATCAATATTAAAAAATGCGTATAAAAAAAAGTTGAGGAATTTAAAAAAAATGTATGACACAAAAAAAAATCCTATTCCGAAAATTATATTGGTTTTCTAAAATCTAAGCATTTTTAACATTGTTTTTATAAGATAAAAAAATATCGATAAAAAAAACTACGAAATTTTAGATTGGACAAATATTATTTTTATTTACATGTAGGAAAATAATATAAAGAGAAGTCTCAAAATGTCATTTTACCAAAATATGATTGGCATCGCAAATCGTAATGTTAAAATATTAAATTTTATACATCTTCTACACATTTAAAAAGTATAATAAAATATCAATATTTAGTTATTTAAAAAATAAATAAAACTAAAAATGGAAAGATAAAAAGAAAAAAAAACGGCCATTTTAACGGAAACAGTATCATAATTTGATATTTTTAATTAAAATATGCTAATATTTATGATGATAATTGAATTTCATATATACATACATATATATATATTTAGTAGCTTAGCATCTGTAAACTAATAAACTAAATATAACAGTTTCTATAGTAGAAATAACAAGTTTCTGAGAGAATACGGTAAACATGAACAAATTTTTTATTTTTTTTAAAATTATGTCTATATTACAAATATTTACCTTCAAAACCGAACAAGTTCACGGAAATGAAAAAAAAAATTAAAAATAAAGCTTTTGTGTCTAAGCTAGGCTGACCATAATTTGAAATGTGAAAAACGGGACAGTAATCGTTGAATTTGAATTCTTATTAGTGAAATTTCTCCCACATCTATATTTCGGTTCGAAACAATTTTGTATTATTTTTGAGGTGCAGTCATTTGACCGAAAACTAAAATTTTCAATAAGTGAATGAAAAGCCCAAACTCCTTCAGCAGCAGAAATTTTTAATTCATTTGAAGTTGGCTCTGCCGATGTAAAAAATGTTGTTAATTTACTACTGGAAGCAGCACTTTTGTCAGCATTTTTATGTTTTTGTGATTTTAGATGTTGCTCAATATCTGAACCACCACCGTGACCAACACTAAATTCTTGCCTGCATTTGTTGCACCTGACATCGCTATCTGATACCGATTTTTCAATAAACGGATATTTTTTTTTCAAATTTTCATTAAAAACACACTTTCTTTTTGGCATACTTTAAAATATTAAAAAACTTTTAAATAATATTCTTTAAATTTCACAGCACAACAAACAAAACTTAAATGAATCAAAATCAAACCAAATTTAAATCTAGAAAACTAGAAAGCTACGAACAATTTTCACAGCATACTACGACTTTTCCAAATTTAAATTTTTTTTTTGAATTTCGTTAAAAGAAAAAAAAGTGGTTTAACAAAAAACTATTAAGCCATTTTCAACATATAATATTTTTATTTTAGAGAATGGAAAACGGGACAAATGTGTGTCCCGAATGCTTTAGTTGGGACACCGGGACAATTTCAACCAAAAAGGGACTGTCCCGTTTAAAACGGGACGAATGGTCAGCCTAGTCTAAGCCCTTCATGTATATTTCAAAAAAAAAATTTTTTGAGTTGTGTAACTTTTTTTTTTTTTTCAATTTTCATGTAAAATATAATAAATAGTAACACCTTTTAGTTAGCTTAATATGAATTTAAAAACATCATAAAAAAAAATACATTACTCCGACAAATTGGGAATTCAAATTATTTTGTTTCTAAAAAAGACCGAAAAATTTTTTTACGATTGAGTTTTTGAAAAAGATAGTGAAATTAATGAAAAAACCTATTATCAAACCAAAAAAATTAAGTTGTTGCAATGCATTTTATTTGTCATGATTTTTCACTCTAAAGTAAACTTTTGAAATTCAGAAAACCTTTACCGAATATAATATTATTTGTTTAGCCTTAAGCTTCTCAAGTTAAAAAAATATAATATTTTACATTTAGGTCTATTTAATAATGACCAAATATAATGCGTACCATTCAATATTATAAGAATAATACATTTTATAAACCTTGAAGCTCTTAACTGCAGCTTTTTTTTTTTCGTTTCATATTGTATTCACGCACAATACGCGCAAATATATTACAGAAAAATAAAATAAAATATAGTTAGATACCTAGCACAATTTTTTTTTTGGTTTTTTTTTCAAGAATGCGGAAATGTTTTTAAAACTTTTTTTTGTTAATTTTATTAACTAACTATACCTAAAAGTAGACAAATAAAAGATAGGTACACGCATTACAATATGAAAAAAAATAAAAAATAATTTTTACGCAATTTATTAGTTTTTTGTTTTATTTTTTTTATTTTGAAAAAATCAAATAAAAAAAAATTAATTACATTAGTTGCAAAAATTGTTTTGAATAAATATATATATAGGTATATTTTTTTTGTTAAGGAAGTTTGTCTCAAAAATTGAGTGATAGGCATTATTTTATTGTTCCTCTGAAACACAGAACTTATATTTTACTCAATTTTATTTTAGATTTCCCATCAACAAATTTTTTTTTTAAATATCAACAAAACATATTTTGTTTGTCTGATTTTCCTGTATTTTAAAAAAAACAATGAATGACACATAGGATTCGAAAACGTTTTCAAACAAACATTATTTAAATATATTTGTTTTATTTTCTATTACCAAAACCAATTTTCTTAACTTAAATAGTACTATTTTGTTGTTTTATTTTTCACCTGCATAAAAAATGAACAAACTACCGCCAAAGCTTAAATTCGTTTTTTTTTGTATTAGAGTTATCGAAAAGTTTAATCATAAAATAGGTCTAAATCATTTATTATCAAACATTAATTAATTTTTAGATTAAAACAGATTAAATAACGCACCAACATGAGTTACACCACATGCACGTTCAATTGTTTGAGCTATATAGACATAATTTCTATACTATTTATCAGTAGAACAATTGAAAATTAATGCGTTTGATCGCGTCTAGATCGAAATTTCATGGTCAGAACTTATTAGGTTAGTGGCCTATTGAAAAAGTAAACTTTACTTTAAATTATAGACAAACAACAAGCTAAAGAATTGTTCAAAGTTCTACATAATATATATAGCTATATACACTATTATCTTCCCCACATTTAAATTCAATTTTTTTTTTTTATATGTATTAATGTATTGTAACTTAATTTTTGTTTATAAAAATATTTAATTTTTTTTATATACATTTTGTATATTATATATATAGATTTTTTTTAATAATAATAGAAATTTGATATGAAGTTGAAGTTGGGTCATTATTATAATTTTATTGCTAAAATTCTTGTTCGATAATTTCAATTCTAAGAATTCATTTTTAATCCACTTACAAAAAAAAATTGCAGGTTTACACATCAGTTTTAAAGAGATATCTAAAATATTATGAAAAAGATATTTTTATGAGGTGGCCGCACTGTAAATAAATGTCATTAATGATATTAATACACCCGATTTCGACACTATTACGGCAATAAGACAACCTAATTTTTGAATTATACTTTTTAATACATAGATACATAAGTACATATAGTAATAATAAAATACTAGATACTTTTAGCTTCTTATTAAGTATTTACTAATATTAATTGCAGAAACGAATTCATAGTTCTAAAAAAGGCTGAATGACTAATGAATATTTTTATGTGTAATTTTATTGCTGATTTATAGTTTTTTCATTAACTTCTTAATAATAAAAAAAAAATTAAAAAAAAAAAATATCAAGTCATTATAGAAAAAAGGATCTGATGATCTTATTCATGCGAATTCACATATTCATCACTATAATTTATGATATATATGTATCTAAGTAGTTAGATAAAGAAAAAGTACCCACAACTAGATGTTAAAAAAAAAAATTCAAGGTTTTTCAACATTTTCGGCCCGTATACCAAAATTTATCCTAAAAGCTCTTCTTGAAATATACATTTTTAAGAAATAAATAAAAATTTTGTACATAAAATTAACTTTAATAACATACTATTTGTAATATAAACCAAAAAATTGTATTTAAGAATAAAAATCTTATCTTTTTAACAAATTTATTTAAAAAAATAATTTACGAAAGATATTCAGAAAAATTAATATTTAATTTACATTGGGTTTGTCTATAATGAAAACAATCGAAATTTATTTTAAGGAAACATGATGAATTATAAAAAAAAAACATATCATAGTTACAATTTCAAAGTTTATAAAAATTATCAGTCTTATTTCCCTCTACATTGAATGGAATACCTACAACATCTTTGTTATTTTATTATGATAGATACTTTTTTATTATAATAGAATAATAGATACTTATATCTCAAATTCTAGAAACTTATGATTATAATAAAACATTTCTGAAGCAATCGAAAAATATATTATTTATTAAATGAAAAATAATGCATACGCTTTGTATTTTAAGTTAGCATACGCATTTTAAAAATATATGTATATATTTTTTTAACACTTCAAAAAAAGAGTTCAAAAACTTATTTAGCCGGAAAAAAGCTTTTGTTATTTTAAATTTATTTTTTTTATGTATGCGTGCCTTGTTTTTTTTATTTTATACACGCATAATAACAAAAAAGCCAAATAAAATAATATTTATGATAGAAAAATACGCGTTAGATTGGAAGCTCAGTAAAGAAAAGTTAATGCTTGGATTTCGATATGATAATCTGTGACATGGTAAATAATTGTCTGGGAGAGTATGTTTTATGAAACTCTCGATGAAAAATCGTATTGTTTCAATATTTACCACGGAATTATAAACAAATTTTTTTTTATTACAGTTTTTTTTTCCTATTTCTTTTTAAGAATGGAACTTTCTTATAAATTAATTTTTATAGAGAACATATAGAACATATAATATAGCTTAAGTAAAATTAAGTAAAAATTAAGTAAACTTAAGTTATAATTAATAATAAATGTGTTTAAGAGACTTGGGTGATTTTATTTTTTATATTAATAACGATCAAAGCACTATTACTAAGTTTCCATGATCGGATTGAAACAGAGTTTTCGTTTAGTTGATTTTTAAATTAAGTTTCAACCCGATCATGGAGACACAATAGTATATGTCAGGATGACAAATAACCAAGGAAATATTCAATAAATTTTTGATTTTGGCTCCCAAACTAATGCGTGTGTTTAGTTTTTAGAATTAGAATATTATATGCGAGAGGGTAACTATATACATATATATTTAAGAAAAAAAAAAGAACTAGGTATACATAGAAAATTTCTATCATATAAAAGTGTACGTACATCTATGTATTTTGTACATACAAATTGGTTTTTTTTTTTTGGTCAAATTATTACTTTTTTTTTTTTTGTGTATAGTGCAATGATCTTTTATTTTTGTTCAAGGTCAATAAAATTTTTTCAAATTTCAATTTTTTTTTTTTTGCCTTTCCTTTCTTTCAATAATAAAAAAATTGGTGCTGATTGCAAGTTTTCTAATCAAAAATGTTAAAAATAAAAAAAAATAAAATAAAATTAGAATTCATTTATTTTAAAATTTTAGCACGCACTTTTTTTTTTTATTTACACATCTATTAATTTTTATTTGATTTTTAAATATATATAGATACAGTATAATAAAAATATATATTATAAAAATGACATTTTTAGGCCTCTAAAAAAAGTGAAAATATGCCAAAAAAAAAAAAAAAGTTATTATTTATTTATATTTAAATAGTATGCTCGTGATTAAATTAATTGATGAGTTTATTAGTCTTCTGTTCTGCACAAATTATTTTAGTTTTTTTTTTTTTTTTTACATTTCCCTTTTATTACTTATTCATTATTGGAAAAATAATAAATTGATATAGAATGACAGGTGAGTTGAGGGTATATTTCATATATATGTATATAATTTAAGATAATTTTTTGTTTCTCTAAACCACAATCTGTATTTTAGTTTTTCTAGAAATTGGACTAAAAATTTTTGACGTAAAATTTAATTATATATTTTTTAGTCAGTTTTCTATTTTAAAACAAGAAAAAATGGATTGTCCGATCTTCCTCTACTACTAAAATGTTTGAAATTAATGAACTATACCAACTCCATTTAGGTACTTTGAATGCCAAAAAATCCACAATCTTGTTACCATTAGGATGAGATTCTATGATTCTGGGTTTGGAAATTAAAATCTCTCAACCATCCAATTATGGCATGAATTAAGAAATATTTTGAAAATATATATTTTTGTAAATTTCATAAGTTAACGTTGAATCGTTCCTATATAAAGAAAAGAAACAATATAGTGATCCTATATTGTGGCAGACCGTTCGATTAATTATAACTCAAATGTTAAAAAAAGATATTTACTTTTTACCAAATAATGAACAATAATTTTTTTTTTAATTTATGAAGAAAAAAAATGTTTAAATAATTTCATCAATTTTAAAAATACATTATTGCGTCTATCCTTCTGCCGGGCTAATATCCTAATTAAATAATTATTATTTATTATTATGGAAATTAACAAAAAAAAAAAATTATATAAGAACTAAATGTTTAATTTCGCTTCAGCCTTTTTTTATAAAATGTAAGCCAAATATTAAAAAATATGAAAATATTGACAATTCCGTACTCTTGAAAACAATCCTTCTTAAATAAATGTAACTTGTTCTAGACCTATATTGCTCTTCATTGACTTATAGATTTTTTTTCCCAAAAATAATTTCATTCGCCGTGCCGATGAAAATTAAGCTAAACTAAATTTTTAATTTTGCTAAAAAAAATCAATTTTTATTTTTTAAAATTAATAACATAAACATTTGATTGGAAGCAAATTAAAGTGTCCAACTCATTTTATTACTAAAAAAAAAAAATAATTATATACTTTTAGTAATCATTATTATGTTTCTTTTTTGTATCTACAATTTTCATATATACATATATTTTTCTAAAATTTTCTACCTTGTAGACTATTACTATACAATATTCTATATATACATATATCACTTACTTTACGAAAAATAATGTTCTGATTTATTTTATACAAAGTAAAATAAAATTATGTCCTGTACCTTTAATTTCTTCTATATATACATAATATATAAAACTGTATATAGAGATACTTTAAATAAAATGTTCAGAGAAAAATAAAAAAAAAATATTTTCAACAAAAATGAAAATCTCAAAAAAAAAAAAAAAAGTATAAATTGTTGTAAAAAAGTATAGAATAATTTTCTTTGAAAGTTTTTTTTTTTTTATTATTATTAAATTGAAAATTGAAAGACAAAGTGAAATTTTCTGTTCTATAAAATTATTTTCTATGTACATTGTGTAATAGCCAAAAATGTACATAGAAGTATGTACATTTATATTACATTTTATATTATTTACGTATATTATGTATACGTTATAAGTACCTATATATAAATATATATAATATTGAGAAGTAAACATCCTTCAATTGATTTTTAATGATTTGTCTTATTTCCGTTATATATAAAAATAAATAAATTTTTGTTTTTGACATTATTAAATATATAATATTATATAATATAAGTTTATATACAATAATAAAAAAAAGAAGAAAATATGTAAATAAAAATATATATATAAATCATATCTCTGTAGGTATACATTGTATTTTAAATTTTTCCTTTTTAAAGGATGAGGGCAAGAAAAAATTTTTTTTTCCTTAAAGTTCTGACATTAAAATAAAATTTTAAAATTCAATTGATTGATTTTTTTTTATATTTTCTTATATACATATTTATATCAAAATTGTATTAAAATTTGATTTATATTACGTTCAAAATTTGCTAAAAATATATAAGGTATACATAGTGAAAATTTTTCTTGACTGTGAAGTAATAGTGTAAGTGTAAGTTATAGTGTAAAGATTATCATTTTTGGAAATACTTATTTAAAGTATAATAACATTGTTAAAAAAATAAATTATGAGATCCGAAGATTATTCACTCTATTGCTATAACTTTAACATTTTCAGGCTATTTTCATTCGAATAATAAGTTTTGAAAATCTTTATAATTAAATACCCCTTAATTTTAGCAAAGATTTTTGGACATTGAATAATAAAGCACTAAATCGCCAAATACAAAATTCTCAAAACGTATAAAATAAAATTCCAAAAAAAAATCCAGTACTTTGATTTGCTCTTTGATTACTTTGATTTAATTAGAAAAAATCGTCATTACTAAATACTAAAAGTATAATTATCAAATTAAGTCCATGATGTATCTAATAAATTTATATAACAAATTTATATGCCTCTCAATAACAAAATTTTCTCCTCCTTATACATTTATAATTTTGTTATTTTCATTTTTAATTTCAATAGGTTTTAATTATTTATACATATATATATATGGTATATGCAAGTTGTTAAAATTATCTAATATTAAAATAAATATTTGGGCTTTAGCAAATCAGTTAGGGGTAAAAAAAAACCGGAAAACTATTATTATAAAAAAAAGGATATTAAAGTTTTCCGGAGCTGTATATTTATTTATTTCTTGAAGTCATTTAATATTATATGTTGTTAATGAAATCCTTTAATGTAACTATAATATATGTATATAGTATGTTTGTGTACATTTTTTTTTTTTAACAACATGTGTACTATAAATATATAGTTACAAGTATATCAAAGTAACCTCAAACAGCGTTGAACTGTATTAAAATCGATGAAACAAAATATTTTAATCTATTTTTATAAAACCGATTTTTTTTTTCTTAAATTTTATAAAGAACTTTCTTAAAATAAAATAATCTTATAAAGGAATATAATCATCTTAAAGATACTCTCTATTATAACACACAAATTAGAGTGTATTAAAACTTTAAAAGCATAATTTTTAGTTTAACTACTTTCCCTTATGTTCTACTTTAATATCGTTTCGTTTCATCATAAAGTTGTTTAATAATAAAGGAATATTTAAGTTTTTTCGCTGGTAATTTCACATTATGTTTAAAAATAAGACAAGGTAATTAATCCATGTCAAAATTACCTTTCGCCTTTGAATAGGATTAAATAGTAAGCAATTTTGGGGCTCATAATCCTAGAAGAAGAAAACTAAAGTAATATATATCTTCTTGTATTTGTATAGAATCAAAACTGCAACTAGTCATTCGACTTCTTGGAACTACTTATATAACTGGTTGAATTACCCCTTCTTTTAGATACTAAATGCGGGATACTGTAAGTTAAAAATGTTCAATTATATATCTCAAAAACAACATCCTTTTAATTTTTTTTTTTTTTAATTTACCCTAATAAAAAGAAAACAGAATTTTTGTCCTATATATAATTTAAAGATAAAAAGATTTATTTGTGAAGATCCTTTAAAAAAAAAAAAGTTTAAGTGGACTTTTTGACGAATTATGTGGATACTTATATGTTTTCTAAACTTAACTATTTTACTTATGTACCTTTAAAATATTTTATTTGATGTCACAATCTTTTGGGCATATATTCATTTTTATTATTTCTTTTTTTTTTTTTTAATATTAACAAATTTTTGCCTTTTTTAACTTTTCAGAGTTGAATATTATATTTTTTTTTTATTTTTTATACATACTATGTACCTGTAAGAAAACTTTTTTTTTTTTTTAAAAGCATTTTACGGTTCAATAGATATTTCAAAAAAAGAAGAAAATTATATTTAACTTTGGAATGGAAAGAAAAAAAAATAAATAAATAAAGAAATCTTTCTTTTTGATGTCCTTTTTTTCATATTCTGTATATGTTTTTTATCGAATAACTTTAGAATTGTAAAACTTTTCAGCAGTAAAATTTATACATTAAAACATAATAATTTTTGAAAAAATTTTCTGTTTTTTAACTTCTTCAAAACTTTTTAATTTATTTTTTTTTTTATTTTTTGACTTTTAAATTTAATTTTAATGTTAACCAATATTTTAAGGTTAATAGTAAAAATGCTAAAAAAAAAAACAAAATATTTTTTCATTTGAATAAACATATAATGATAAAAAAGCGTTATATGTAACTATATAGAAAAATGTATCAAAAAAATTATAATATTATTTACTAACTCTAACGAAGAAGAAATCACATACAAAAAAAATTTAAAAAGTTCTCAATGTTGCAAGTTGCAACTATATTTTGTTTTCTCAACCAAAAACTATATACTTATATTAAAGTTCAAAAATTATGCTTATTCTGTGTAGTATCTAACATATGTGTAGTATCTAACATATATAGTTAGGATTAAAATGTCTTAATTTTGGCCTACGGATGCAATAATCTCTGGATCCTACAGGAATCAAAGTATTATTCTTCATAAATTATTATTATTTTTAGCAAAATTATTCTACCATCAATTATTTGGGCTTACGATCCTAAAATTATTCAACTTAAATTTATCAAAATATATGCGTTTCAAATGTACATATTTATATCATATAGACATTAAATTGATAATTTTTTTTTATTATTAGGTAAATCAATTTATTCATTTTTAATAGCCAAAAAAATAAAATAAAATTAGAGTTAGAAATATAATAATAATAATAATACTTAAGTAAAAATAATAAACTATAAACAAATATAAATTGAAATGTCAGCATTTCCTAGATTTTTCTCTAAATAAATATAAAATACACACAACTTTATAATAAAATATATAATATATCCTAACCAAACATTTATTCAAAAAAGAAAAATTGCACACACCAAACGAAAAATCAACTTAAAGGAACAACAACAGCCACAAGAAAAAAAAAAGCTTATTACGATAAAAATAATAGGAAAAATTACTATCATTTTCTGTTTTCCCTTTTATTCACATTATTTTCATTTGTTTGAAAAAAAAAAAAAAAGAAAGAATTTCTAATTTTTTTTTTTTGCACAAGAAAAATATATACGGTATATATATATACCTACTACGTACAAGAGTTATTTATTTTATAAAAATGCAGAGTTTTCAAAAATTTCCTATTTGTGAATATATATTTTATTTATTTTTATTATTATTTTTTTTTTTGTTCTTGTTCATGTCATGTCCTTAAATTCATAAAGCACGCAAATTAAATAACGTAAACAAAATAAAAATTCAATTTCAATTTTATATAATATACATAGATATTTATTTATTTATTTATTTATTTTGTTATCAATGACAGATGTAAATATGTTATGTGATTTAATAGGTTGAAAATGCATTAAATTTTCCAGCAAGCTTAAGGTTTTATATAACTGGGAAATTTTCTTTCTTATTTTGACATTATATTTGAGTTCTAAGCATAGGTCTAAGAAGAAAATTTTAAAAGCTTTCGGAAATTTTCATAAATTTATAAATATAATTATAATTATCATTTTATCATAATCTATAATTAATGAGTTGTTTTCGACATCAGACTGATGTAAAATGATTTATGTAATTAAACTTCAATATCTCTTTGATCGAACGATATTGTACTACTTTGCTGGTTTTAATTATTGTAAGAAATAAAAATAATTATATGAACATTAATTATATTGGAATTTGTCTTTCGATTGGTCTAAGATTGTCCTTTTTCCTCTATAAGTATATGTTTATGAGTTCTTTGAGCGCAGAATTATTGGTAATTGACGAATTTTCTTTACGTTCTTGAGACTTATATTAGTGTTGCCGATGGTAAGATTTAAAATTTATGAGAAAACATATGGGAATGAATATCCAGAGAAAACTATATTTTATATAACTATACTTATGTAATTATTTATATTTCTTTTGGATAAGGTTTTATTGTCAAACTTTATCAATAATGTGTGATACAGTATAATTTTATTAAAAAATTTGGATATTTTGATAATTTTTTGAAATATGCAAGACTCCTGAATCTTCAAGAATTTATTGAGCAAATAATATATTCATCTGTAACAATATATATACCGTATCTATATATTTAAAAACCTGATAAATTTCATACAGGAAAAAACTAATTCCTCCCTAAACAGAAAGATATTGCTTGAAGGAAGAAAACACTTCTTCCTGATAAGAAAAATGAATACAATTTTAAAACTAAAAAAAAAATAATGATGGTTAAGTTACATGATTTTCTAATTAAACCTTAATTACACTTAATTCGTAAAATAACAAAATTGTTAAGGAAATTTTAGAAAAGTTTGAAAATCGGATGTATAAATTTAAAAACCTTATAATTTATTTTGTTTAGTTGATTGAGAAGAGGCCACAAATTGTCAAATCGTATTAGATAAAGATATCTAAAATAAAAAAAGTGTATTTTTTAAGTAGATTAAAAACTTTAAATAAATTTTTTTTCAACATTAATTAATAATTATTTTTATATAGTTCAAAGTATATAATGTTGTACATACATTATGTATGTATACAGGAATCGGATTATTCCTCATTCCAAAATGTGAAAACAAGAAAATTCACCGACACAAAAAAAAATCGAAGAAACTACAAAAATCATTATAAAAATTATTTTGAAAAATTTTATATTAAACTAAGTTATCGAATCGAAATTTTAATGGAAATTGAAATTTATCTTATTTATCATATTTATATTTCTCTACTTCGAAATTTCGTGAGCCCAAATTTAATATTTTAAAACTATATATTGATCACAAAAAACCGAATTTTGTATAGATCTATTTAGATTTTCAACCCCAAATTTTATTGTCTGATTTTTCCAATCCGAGCAAACCATAGAAGAATTTAGATAGCTGCCAAAGGTGAAATGTCGAAATCTAACAGCATTGCTTGAACTGGCGGTTTACTTATTGAATCTGGCTCGATACTGCTTCTGGGCTTTCCAATTATTATTAAAAAATACCGAAACCTATGAGACAAACAAAAAAAAAATAGAGGAAAAAAACTACGTATTTTAGAGTAGCGTTTATCGATAGTTTGGGGTATCAAATGTTATCAAGATTGGAATTTTTAAAATTTGATATTTTAATATTAAAATTTTTGTTGAAGAATTTATTTTTTGTACAATTTTGTACAATCTCTTGAAGTTCACATCAAAACTTATTAAAATATCAAAGTCTAATTATAATTGTTATTATTATACATAAGATCCGTTCCTTCTTAAGTTCTGTAAAACTATATATATATATAAATATACCTAACCTTAATGCTAAATGATGCGTATATACCAAAATGGAGGGAAAAGATTTTGTAATTCTCTTACACCATATTGATTTGTTATTTCTTTAAAAATTATTTATACTGATGATACACTTTTTTTTTTGTTCTTCTTGTAATAATAAATAATAATTTTATTTTCAAAAATTGTACATCTTTTTAATTATTATTATTTCACTTATAAACAAACGATGCCGAAGACGACGACGCTTAATATTATATTATTATATACCTACACAATTTTACATAAACAAAGAACAAAATTGCTATGGATATATTATAGTTAGATATACATAAATATTATTATGTTATACTATTGATAAATTTACATATATCTAAAAAATTTCTATCTTTAATGTAAACGAGAAAGAAATAACAAAAAAACAAAAAAAAACCATCCTCCGCACAAATTTTATATTTTGCATCCCGTATTAGAATTCTACCCTCAGTACAAAAAATTAATTAAAAAAATAAAAAAAATAAAAAATTAAAGCATCAACAACGCACACTTAAAAGTTTTCATTTTCATGTTTAAAATCTAAAAATGTTCTAATTACGATTTTGTTGTTGTTAACAGTTTTACATAATATTTTATTTTCATCAGAATTTCGGCAAAAATCTGTAAGAAAAAAAAACAAACATACCTATATAGAATTTTTATCAGTTCATGAAAGACCCAAATTAAGTAATTTTAAAATTTAAGTTTCTTATGTAAAGTGTAAAGTTTCTCATGTAAACATTATTCAAAATCTGTATACTACGAAAAATGAGAGCTTGGCTTGCGACTTGACTATATATCTATGTATATATTTTATGAATAAAGTAAGCAAAAAACGTTAGCCCGGAAGCAATTATTTTATTCAACCAGGAAACTTTTGAACTTCATTTCTCTGTCTGTCAAAATTCCTGAGATGAATAAAAGACTTTTTAACCAGACCTGTGAGTTTATTTCTTTAGGTGATGTGAAAGAAAATGCGAATGGTACGTTTCATTCGTGAAGAAAAACGTCATAAAGTTTCCTGATTAATTTTGCTACATATACTACATTTATGAGTGTAGTTAGTAAGTAACACCGTACCTAATATTTTATTTTTTGGAAATTTTACTTTGCAATTATAAATTCTACCACCACCATTGAAACAAAATTGTGTATATATAGTATACCTTTTAACATAAAATTACATAGAGAGTATAAGGATATTGGTATACTATCATACACTATCTATATTTTCGTGTAGATTTACCTCCATGAATTTATACTTCACAAAAGATATAATTTTAATTTTAAAAAAGTTTCTGATTTTTTTTATTTATTTATTTTTTTTGTATCCAATGAACAGCCAACGTCAACTGAATGACATTATAGGATTTTTTAGGCTTCATCGCATTTAGATATAAAATATTGAATGTATTTTAGATTAAAAAATGAATAACGATGAGGAAAAAAATTTTTTTTGGGAAAAATGGCAACATATAAAAAAATACTTGAATCAATAAATTATATCACGTAGAGACATTTAAAATTCTCTATTCTATTATTTTAACTTTCAAAAAGAATAGTCCAATTGAATAAAAAATTCTTTCTTTTTTTTTACAATGAAATTTTAATATTAGCTTTATAAGGTTTTACATTGTTTTGATATTGTTGTGCATAAATGGGCTGTATTATATTATATATTATATTTTATACTTTTATAGTCGAAATACCCGGCTTCGCACGGTAGTCCGAACTTATATTAATATCAAAACGCGTTAATCCAGATTTCGTGCACTAAAAAAAACAGAATTTCAAAATTTGTTAAATAGCCACTTCCCCGGTGCCTTAACAGCAGTCTTCTATATAGTCAATTCGGGTCCAACGCTATATTATTTTATCGGAATATGTATACCTAAATTGCATTTTGTGCACTAAAAAAACGGAATTTCAAAATTTGTTAAATAGCCACTTCCCCGGTGCCTTAACACATCCAGTCTTCTAAATAGTCGATTCGGGTCCAACGCTATAATATTTTATCGGAATATATACCTAAATTGCAAAACCGCCTTCTAACGTAGCCCCCCGTCGGTGCCTTAGATCAAAAATATAACCAATCAGGTCTCTAGACTCCTTATTTTCAAAATTTTAAAATTTCGAAATTTGTTGTATAGCCCCCCAATTGAGCCCTGGGACGGTTGGGGGCCTTTCAACATCCAGTTTTTTGAATAGTCCAACGCTACAACATTTTATCGGAATATACCTAAATTGCAAAACCGGCTTCTAAGGTAGCCCCCCCGTCGGGGCTTCGGATCGAAATTTCTAGTATCCTATAACCGTCTCAGGTCCCAGTGCTACTTAACTTCAAAATTTCAAAATTTCGAATTTTGTTGTATAGCCCCCCCCAATTGATCCCTGGGACAACAGTTGGGGACCTCTCGACATCCAGTTTTTTAAATAAGGTTTTCGGGCTACTATATTTTATTGGAATATACCTGAATTTCCAAACCGGCTTCTAAGGTAGCCCCCCCGCCGGGGCCTTGGATCAAAATTTCTTGTACCCTATAACCATCTCGGGCCCCAATGATACTTAAGTTCAAAATTTCAGCCAAATCGGTTCAGCGGTTTAGGTCTAGATAGGGTTCTGCTGAGAACTTGTTCCAAAAGCTGAAAAATTACCAATATTGTATGGCTTAAACAACACTGTAAAACTTTGTAATTTTTTAAATATAATCAGATTTTAAAGAATAATTTTGTATAACTGACTTTTGTATTAAGTTCAAATAATACAGAAATGTGGTTTTGTACTGAATATTCGTAATTTCAAGAAGAAAAAAATCCAATTCCCCCAAAAATATTCATAGTATCCTATAATAATTATAAGGTTTCGACACGTTTTCAGAAAGGTTATTTTAATTATTTATGGACCTGCTGGGTATTATGTATAGTTTATGCCATTGAAAACACAAAATGATGACTTTTTTTTTGCTCTTTGAAAGAAGGATGGTATTTTAATAATTTACCTAAAACATAATAATTTTAAATTGAGTATCCTAATAATTTCTTTCGTCTTAAAAATATCCTAATAATTTCCTTAGAGTATCAAAAGGAAAAATATCTTTTCAACTACTTACAAAAAACAAAAAATTTATTGTTTTGATAAATAATTACTTTTTGCTTTTTTTTTACAAAATTTACAAAATAATTTCAGTGTGTTTCTTATCCCTCGAAAAAAGTAAAATTAAAACTAAATTGGCATCACTGCGAATGATTTTTCATTTAAGTTGATTTTATTATCCCTCATAATAATATAGCCCGTATTTTATAAAAAAAAAAAAAAGAAGAAAGTATATGATGTGCAGATACTTCAAATGTTTAGAGATAAAAATGTATATGAAAATTAATGTTATGCCCTGTACAATAAATTGCAATGTTCATTGATAATGTTTAATATTAATTAAACATCAATTTTCTTTTTATCATTTAAACGGTTGGAAAGTGCCTAAACCTAAATTAGGCGTATTCTTTCAGCCAGAAGAATATCACAGAAAGTCGTGCAGCAAAGTCACACTGCACTTTATGCACCGATACAGTAGATGTTTTTCAGATTCACAGGACATAAAATATTATAAAACTATATTTTCTACGAAGAAAGCAATTTTAATTTTAAAAACCAAAACTGATATTGCAATTATAATTATTGCCGCTCCTTAAAAAATGATTTCTCTTATACTCTCACAAACTAAGTTAGAATTTTGAGTTAGAAACAATAGGTTTGAGCTCCAAAATTATTGAAGTCATCAAATTAAATTCATTATACTTTTAATTTCCCAAACAAACATAACTAGGATAACAAAATAAATTCTATTTATATACCCTCTAAACCTAAACAGTGCAGATTTTTGTTGTTTTTTTCTGTTTAGATGGGCTTTTAAAGTTTTTTCTGTTTTTCATGTTCACTGTCATACCGCATATTGTGAAATTTTTGATGCTTCTTGTTATTGACGATGTCGGTTTGATGGGGAGGAGGAAGGTTCATTCTTTGGAAAGGAGAGGGTTTTTATTTTCAAATGGGAAATGACACAAAATTGTTTCTTTTTTATCAAAAAAAAAAAAATTTATATATATTTATATGTAAAAAAAAAAAAAGTAATTGAAGTTCTGGTTGGGAAAATTGTTTTGAGATAAAAAAGGACAATTTTTGGAAATATTCAATTTCTATGAAAAACACAAAAACTCTCTTTAATAAAATGTAATAAATACATTAAAATGTATATTGGAAGTACAGAAAAAAATATCATTTTTGGAGGACATTATTTATAAATAATGCAAAAAAAATTATGAAAAAAGTTTTTAAAAAAGTTTTGTTATATGTATTATAGAGGTTTTTTTTTTTTTTGAAAACCAAATTAAACACCTGTATAAAATATCATTGGTGGTTCCTCACACTACTCTTCCTGAAAAATAAAAATCCTATCGTTGTGCTTTGATGCTTAAAGTTTGTAATATTTTCAATTATTTTCTTTTGTGTCAATATGGTAGTTTCAATTATATCTTATTATATGACAAAATACTGATTATGAAGCGCCTTTCTGAGCGACATAAAGGGCCATAAAGGATAAAAAATATGTAAAACCGTATATAGAATTTCTTTTTACTTTTGGGACAATATTTCCAATACGTAATTCTAAATTTCCAACTTTACAAATTTTTTGTAACGAAAATTTTCAACAAAAAACTATATGCCGATTATTTTCTTCGAATTCTGGCAAATTTTAATTAAATGACCACAAATCTCAAATCTCAAATGAGCACTTCTGGAAGAAAATTGTATATACACAGATTATATGAGCTAAAATTTTCTCACCAGATATCATTTGAACACCTTTGCTTAAATCTTAAATCTCAATAAGTACAGAAAATTAACCAAAATTTTTGAAATAAAAGAATCCCTTTCTTTTTAAGTTATGCATTGACGCACAAATCAAATTGTTTGATATTTGCTAGTATACAATTATTGTAATATACTTATGTAAGCTGGAAATATTTGATCAAAAACAGTAATATTGAATTTTCAATTGCCTAATGTATACTATTATGTAACAACATGATCATTTACTTTGAGGAAGAATAAATCTTAAAGTTATATATACCTATACCCATTTTTTATTACTTCTGCTAGTACCCCAGCTCTGTTTTGCTCGGAGGAACTTTTAATTTTATAACTCAACTTATACTCAATTCAATTTATTTATCCCATTTTTTAATAAGAAATATTATCAGTTTTATTCGTGCTACGCTGACTCTTTCCTAGAAACCGACACAAAAATCTTTAAACCTTGCCCGAAATACGATCTATTTAATGCTGGAATTGGAATCAAAATCGAGCCAGGACATTAAAAATCAAATTTATTTATTATCCTTAATGTATTTTAAAATGTATATATGTTATGCGTAGAACATTTTCTACCGATTTTATATAATTATAAGTTAAAAAAAAAATTCTTAAAATGTGATAAAAAAAAACCAATCGAAATACTTGGTGCCTCAGTTTCTAAGTAATTTAAAAAAAATAATAATAATAATTCAACAAAACTTTTTGTACATAATTTAAAAAAAATAGTTAAAATATTTCATGTTATATAAATATGTATGTTGTATATATAGCATAAGTATCTATAAATATCAGAAGCTTCCCCTGTTTAACAAAAAAAAAAACAGTTTTCTACCATTCTAATTCCTTTTAGAAGAATATTACTTCTACCACCCCATTAAAACTTTAACTGCTTCCTGTTTTTGTTTACAAACATTTTTTTTTCTATATAGCATTTACAAAGTTCTCTTTCTCGAATTTCTTTCGTTTTAGAAACGTTATCTTTCATCTAAAAAACTTTCACTTTCGTAGTTATGCAATATTTTTATGTATTATATGAAAAAAAAAAAAACTTAAGATATACAAACATAAATTTATATAGCAAAATATGTACAGTACATGTCCATATATACACATGTATATATTGAATCATTAAAAATTATACAATTTTCTCTTAATTTTCCTTTTCCTTATTTAACTCTCAAGGAAAAATTATTGAAAGTGAAAGTTTTTTATATTATTAACATTGAATTTTATACATAGGAATAAAAAATACCGGATGTATGTATGTATGTATACATTAAATACAAATATGTAAATAGTTTTTTTTTATAAATATTTTTATTCTGTATCCATATGTATGTAAGTATGTGTGCATTAAAACTATATATTACACCTTCGACTCACAACTTTTCTTAAATATTATACGTTGGAAACTTTTCAAGCACATGATTGTGTATAAAGAAGTCATGTTTTTCACATTTTATACAAATACATTCACTACACAAGAAAAAAAGAAAATTCATAGTAAAAATCTTAAAATTCATTGAGAGTGAAAGTGAATTTTCATTTTACTTTCGTAACAAAAAAAAAAATAAGCCTTGCGCATTATAAGTTAAAGATGCAAGACAACAATTTTTCATTTCAATCAGCAGCGAAGAAAATTTTATGATAGAAAAAAATTTGAACTAAGCCTAATATCGTTTATTTAGAATGAAATACTAATGTTCATACATACTATGTCACGCTGGGCTAATCTGAAGTTCTTAAACTGTTTGTTTCAAGCTCATAAATAATATAGGAATAAAATATAAAATTTTCGGTATTACAATAATCAGTACGTTAGAAGCTTAATTTACAATTAAAAAATTAAGTTGAAGTTGATTATCGTGAATTCGTGATCTGTGATATACGGTAATATGAACTTTCTTATTTTGTTTGACAACGATTTTCCATTAATTTTAAATTCTGTTTGAAATCAGATACTTCACATTATCTTAGAGACAAGATTAAGATCAAAATACATCATTATTAAATTATTTATGTACATAATTGTAACTTCAAGTTTTCAAAACAAATATGCAATTCTATTAAAAGGCGCAAAACTAGGATTTCAAACTTCGAATTAAAATAATTTATATTATCTCGCCACTGATATTCGGAAAAAAAAAGAAACTTTAAAATTGAATAAGAAAAATGTGCTAACAACTTACTTATTAAGATATACATAAATATTATATATGTATAAATCTAAACAAGTAAAAAGGATAACATACAAATACCTAAACAATCAAAAATAAATGAAAAATATAAAGTTGTTTTTTTTTTTTTTTTCGGTATGGAAAATATTTGTGTGCATTGTTGTTGCAAGAAATTTTATATGGCTTGAATGTCCTTGGCAAGGCAAAAAGGGATTATTTTGTATGTCTTTTCTGTTTGGTAATGAGAAAAATTATTTTAAATATTTTATGCGTATGAATTTTTCCTTTCATAGCAGAGGAAAAATGAATTTTTCAATTTGTTGTCTTTTTCTAACTTTCAATTTTTAAGTATACGCATATTTATTGCACGCGCGCGACACTAAAAATGTGTACCAAAAGTTTTGCATTTTTTATGGCATTTTACATATATTTTCTATTTTTTAGTTTTTTTTTATTTATTTTTTTTTTTTATTTTGTACTGTAGTAGTGAATTTATGTAAATGATGTTTTGTGAGCCTGGGAAAAATTTTACAAATATAGGGTAGAATTTTTTTTTTTTTTCGAATTTTCATTCAACATTATCTAGAGATATAGAAATAATGTGTAGAAAAAAAAAATAAGTTTTTTAACTGATTTTCTATAACGATGATAATAAATATAGTGGCAAAGGAAAAGAAAATTATAAAATAAAAAACAAAAAATTGAAAATAGAAAACTTTTTAAATAAAGAATAGATTTTATTTGCTTATATAAGAGAATTTTTGACCCGTTTTAATCTTACGTATCTTCCTAGGATTAGTTGTGAACATAACATTCATGTAATCGAAATGTACCTCACATTAAAATCTTTTTGTTTGATACTTAAATACATAATACCACAGATAATATAAAATATGAGTTGTCGCATTGGACACTAAAAATTTGTTATTTATATATTGATTGCTTTGGACGTATCCCAGTACGTCCACGAACATACAATGCAATAAAATTATTTACAAATAATATATGAAAATAATATAATTTTGAATTTTCTATTCTACAAAAACGAAAAAAAAAAAAAAATATTAAAGCACAGCGTTTCAATAACCTATTCAACAAATTGCTTAATGTTGTATTGAACATGCTCGTCGACGTACCTACTAATCATCTCATATTTTCTGTCATCTCTGATAACACATGTATGTATTATATATACCTATACTTATTTATAAACCCTGTAAAGAAGAAAGAACAAAAGTACAATTAGTTCTGAAACTACTAATTCCAAGATTATTAAATACACAGAGCCAATAGTGACGTGGGACAGACTAAAAGTAAAAAAAATTGGTTATTTTCCAGAAGTTTCAATCATTATAATGTCCAAAATATCCATTATTATAAAAAAACAATTATTTTAAGGAAAATTTTGAGAAAAAAATCTTTTCAAAGTTCTATTTGAAATTATTTTTATTTTGTTCTGATTGTAGCAATCAAAAATCAGTAGAATGGTTGGAAGTCCATTGTAGCAAAATTGACGTTCATATTAAAGGATGACGTATTTTTTGGAGATACTATGAAATAAATAGTAAAAAATAAAATTTAAGGACAACTATTTCATTATATAAATAAAAATATAGAACACTCCTCATAAATGAAGTATGGGACAAGTTTCCAGGATTGCCAACTCTTGACCGGGGAAAAACTGGAGAGTTGAAAAAGCAAAAAAAATGTAGATAGAACAATACAAAAAATAATAAATTATTAATTACATTATTATTAACATAAACAAACGAAACATTAAATAAACCGCAGATACAAAAATTATTCAAATAAGAATAAAACTTTATAAAAAGTGATATAAAATAAAACAATAAATAAAAATTCATAACAATTGAAATTAGAAAAAGATGATAGGTTTGAATTAATGAGATCAATTATTTTTAGTTATATAATTACTTTGTTTGGGAACAAATGATACTATAGCTCAGAGATGTCGATCGCGTAATGATTTTAGGTCGATCGCCAATAAATATTCATATTTCAGATATTTATTTCCCTTCAAATTGTCATTTTCAATGAAAATAATAAAGTCGAAATACCGAACTAATTTAACATACGAACACTTAGAATTTGGGTCCCTAAATATTGCCGTCTCATCTTACTCCTACTTTTAGAAAAAGTAAATCGCAGAGAATTTTACTTCGCGAAGTAGATCTTATAGAAAAATCAGTTGACACCCCTGATATAGCTTAATGAACTACAAAGTAAAATGACACTGGTGAAGGGCTTATATGAATTTCTATTTTACTTTAAAATTATTAATTTTGATAAAAACTGGAAAATTTTTAAAGAAACCTGGAGACTGCAGTTTAAGTTGAAAAACTGGAAACTCCAGGGTAAAACACCCCAGTTGGCATCCCTGCAAGTTTCCATATTTTGATTTAAATTCGAATAATTTTTTTAACAGTCCTTATTCATCAGCATACAAATTTTCATTAAAATCAACCCGAATCATTGGACACACACAATCGGGTACCAAGCATTTTTTTTTAAGTTCCTCTAATTGACATCTGTCTATATATACTAATTTCTTTCACGAAATTTTTGAAACAAACTTAGAATCAAGATTTTCCTTCTTAATGAAAGTAGAAAGATTTCCCAAATTTGGAATAGATATGATTGAAATCGGCCGGAACGAAAAAAATTGGAAAAAACCAAAATTCAATATTGTGATTAAAACTATTTCGCGTCGAACAGGTTCAAAAAAAGCTTCAACTTATTTATATATAAATATTAAAGTGTTCAGTCGCTTCTTAAACTTTCACATTTTATAATATGATCAGATCGCTTTGGTAATGTAAATCAATTTGATTTCCTTTTGTAATTACTTAAATCTAAATGCTAAATATAATATAATCATCCAATTTCAAATTTTAAACTTTTAAAAAAAGCAAATTGTTTTCTACTTCTAATTTCTGAATCTTACAAGCTTGAAGTTTCGTACTTCAAATTAAAATACACATAATTATAAATTTATTATGTACGATACTATGTAGAAAAACTCAACCTGTCTTATTCAAATTGACAGGTATTACTTGGTATTCTATTGTACTTATAGAAATAAACTTAAAACCCCTCTACTATTGAAAACAACCTCAATATTAAGATTGATTAAATTTCCTAAAATGTAAAAAAAATGTGAACCTAATAAAAAAAAAACTGTATTTCTGGTGCTATTAAAATTTTTATTAATAAATAAATATTCTGTACATTATAAAACCTTAAAAAATTTATTAGAAACTTGTACTCTACCTCAAAAGAAAAAAATCCATAAAATCGTTGGATTAGGAAAATAGAACAATTGTTACTATTAAGTTTTTGGCGGATTAAGCCAAGTTTTGAATATTAAAAAATTCGTCCCAATAAATAAAATTTAAATCAAGGAAACTAGCTTTTATAAATTAGCGTACCTCGGAGAAACTAAGACTATTATTTTGCCTTTACACAGATCTGTTATTATTCTTTCTTTTTTCTTTTTTTTATACAAAGTATTAAACCCAATTTTACTATGTGAATGAGATTAAAAATGTGAGACCTCCGAATCTATTTTATGAATACCACTGCATTGTCATTAGGCTTTTAATTCAATATCTATAACATTCAAGTCATAAGTTCAAATCATAATAAAAAAATCTTACCTTAATTTTCGATATGAACATAATACCTTAATGATCTTGATTTCGTTAATGTATCATTGTTATGTATTTTCCATCCAAGAAACACACAAGCATTAAACTTACATTCTCTTATACAGAGCCGAAAACATACAAGAAATTTTAATATACTTACTTAATGAAAAGTTATTTACCTTTTGAATATAACATTTTACATTTAATACTTTTGATTAAAATTAAAAATAATTCATGAGATTTAAATTATAAATATAAATTAAAAAATAGATTTTTTTTTTTATTATCATTCTCGTTCGTTTATGAGAACGTATTATAACTTCAAATTTAAGTAGTTGAAAAGATTATTTAGATTTTTCCTCAATAATTTTTTAACGATTTAGCTACTAATGCACTCAATACATAATTAAATTTTAATAACATGTTCTTCATTCTTCTAGTTGAAAGGATATAAACTAATTGAACTATATCCTGGTCTTTTTAAAATTTTAATATTCGATTTAATAATAATATACATAATTTATCTCTTTTTTAAGTTTCTTAAGAATCCAATGTTGTAAAATGTTATTAAAGTTAACCCTTTATTTTCTTCTCTAACTTTTTATCAAGATCATTATTTGGACTCAAAATATTAAACTAGGATATTATAAATAGTAGATATTAGGCATTTTATTAAACGAATGTTTTTTGTTTGCATTCCAAAAGTTGTATTCCCAAAAATTTTAACTAAGATTATTAAATTTCTGTCATACGCTTAATTTCAATGTTTTGATTTTTTTTTTTTATTATTTTCCAATTTTATATAGAAAAGCCTAATAACAATGTAAGTTGTATTCGGAATAGAATAAGGAAAATTCATATTTTTTATTCAAATTGAATGTCGTTTTAATGTGTGTAATTAAAGAAATATTTGAAAATTAATAGAATTTTTGTTTTGTAAACTCTTCAGTTATAAATTTGTGGCTTTAGCACTTCAACTTGTGTTTACATAAAACAAAACAATTTAATTATTTTTTTTTTGCCTAGATGAACTCAAGTCCTAAGACATAAGTTCGAACATAATGAAACAAAAAAAAAAATTTGTTTCGATTTCTTTAATTTAAGATTTCTCACATTTTAATATCCCTTTTTTACTTATTTTTTAGTTAGAGATTAAATCTATCACAGATTTTTGAGGAATATTAACCAGCTAAAATTGTACAATTGGCTGATATCGTTTTTTTTCACAATTTTGAGGTAAAGTACAAGTTTCTTTAAACTAAATGAATTAAATAGAAGGATAATGATGCCAACACAAGAAAAAAAAATTATCTTTTTAAACATATTTAATTTCAGTCATAGGTCATGGGGCCTGAACAATAAAAGGAATTTTATTTTAATTGAAATGGCCAACCTTGAAAAATATGCAAATTAGTTATATTACTAAAAGCATCGTTAAACCAAAGTTTGAAGTATTTATTTCTTCTTTCACTTTGAAAAAAAAAAATAAAAAAAAAAAAATTTCAATTTGAAAGATGATCAAGAAAAGTAATACAAATAATTTAAAGCAAAATAATGAAAATAAAAGGTATTGGTAAGTTTTTTAAAATACATGGTACAATGTTGTGAATTCTCTCTTCATTGTTTAATCAAATTGCGTTGAAATCATTATCTCTTTTAATTTTAGCACATATACTTACGATCTTTGAATTGAATTGTTGCCAGTTAATCATATTTGAAATAACAGATTTTAAAAGTTTCCAAATTGCTAAGTAGAAATACGTCACCTTAATTATAGAATATTAATAATTCCAGAGTCATACTTCACCTTTCAAACCATTTGAACAGAACTAAAATATAAAAACACAAGAAAAATTAGCAATAATTAAGGGTTGATTATAATTTTTGATCTATTATTATTTTAATCTGAATTATTTTTAAATAGATAATACAATGTTTTTTTTTGTTGGATTTAGTTTTTCCCAAAAAAAAAAAAGAAGGAATTTTTCATTCCAATTCCTTTTTTTTTTCTATTTTTCATAATTTTCGTGAAGCAGACTAAAATCAACAGCCCATTTTATTTATCCGTCTTATCTTCTAAATGTGTAATCAAAAATTTAAAAAAATTAATAGTATTTTAATACGGCTTGTCTCGATTATTTTGTCCTCCCCGCATTGGACCACCGCCCCCGTCTCTTCGACCACCACTACCGCCTCTTCCACCACCACTTCCGCCGCCTCCGCCACCGCCACCTCCACTACTACCACCACCTCCGCGACTGAAATTGTTTCCACCACGATTAAAATTATTTCCACCACCACTAGCACCCCCTCCCCCACTGCGATTAAAATCACTACTCCCTCCTCCACGATTAAAATCACTGCCGCCACTGCTGCGATTGAAATCGTTCCCGGATGCACGATTAAAATCGTTACCGCGACTGAAATTATTTCCCCCGGCAGCACCACTACCGCCACCACGACTAAAATCACTTCCACTACGACTGTTGAAATCATTTCCACCACGACTGCTAAAATCGTTTCCACCACGACTGTTAAAATCATTTCCACCACGATTTCCACTTGAACGGTTAAAATCACTTCCTCCACCACGATTAAAGTCACTGCCACCTCCTCTATTGAAATTATTTCCTCCGCGATCGCTTCCTCGTCCACCTTGATTTCTTTGGAAACCACCACCCCCACCACCACCACTGCCTCCGCCGGCACTTCCTGAATTTCCTTTAGGTGCTTTGCATCGATTACATTCATTTCGCCAGGCAAAATTTGTATTACTGCATTCATCACATTTCCAATCTCCTTCTTTCTGTGGCATCGAATTTTGTTTTGACCCTGATCCAAAGCCCCCACCTTGGGAACCACCGCCATGACCTCCGCTACCTAAAAGAAAATTATTGAAATTACTAGTGACAAATTATTGTTAATGCAAATAATTAAATCAGAGTACGACACATTTCAAGTCTAAGTATTGGACGAGGCATTGCCATTAAATTTATTCTTTAGCTTTTATGTTACATTATAAAGGAATTATAAATTAAAGTAATTCATCCCATTCATGATATTTTTATTATTAAACTTAATTTTTTTCTTTTTTTAAGCCGCTTTTCCATCAAACAGACAAAATGTAAACAGCAATGTTTTGTTAAAAAAAATTAACAATTTTAAAAAATGTTTGTCGTATAATGTTTTTGATATACAACACGAAACAAACATTTTGCATTTTGAATTTGATGTTTATAAGTACTCATTTTTATAGTCTTAATTATTTAATAAAATGAGTTCCTCCAAAAAATTTAGGACTAAAGAAGAGAACATGACAAAGGGCCGCACACACATTTGGTACGATTCGTGAGAAGGTGAAACTTTTAATAACTATACTTTTGCTTGTTATCTTTTAATTTTTCATTTCATTTCATAAAAGAATTTGACATTTGCCTAAATTGTGCGAAATTCTATTTTATGAAAATTTTTCTGCAAGCAATTCCCATGTTAATAGGAAACTTACATTTTTAAAAAATTCAAGTGAAAAAATAAGATAAATTAAAAATATTTCTATTAGTTTCATAGAAATATCTCCTATTTTTTTTTTTGGATCACCAAATTTTTTGCGAAATCTATAATTATTGGGACCATAAAAAAAAATCGAAATTACGATTAAGAATGCTTCCAATTCGTCATTAACTCACCACGATCCTCCCAAGCCGGTTTGTCTTGGCCTCCACCATCTCTACCACTTCCGCTACCTCCTCCACCACCTAAAAATGCAAAATTTCGTAAGAATATATATATTAATCTTAAATCTTCAAAAAAAAAAAAATATTATGGAATTAGAGCAAGAAAGCTTTCACTTCTAAACAAAAAAAAATTCTGAATCATAAACAAGTTTTGTTTTAAAATTTATTGAATTGCTTTTCTGTTACTCTTAAACTCTATTAATAAATATGAATTCACATAAATTAAAAAATAAATAGAAACACATTCAATTTTTTAATTAAACCATAGCATTTTCTTTTGATGTTCGTTTGTGAAGAAAACTTCGTCGGTATTTATTTAAGGTAAATTTTTAAGTAATTACTAATTTAATTATCTATATTATATCTATATCTTCTATATCTATTCTATATCTATCTATCTATGTATCTATCTATCTATCTATAAATAGTATTAATAAAGAGAAGATTTTTTTGGTTTATCCGAAGTTCGAACCGATTAAAAAAAATCTTTCAGTTTTGATGTCCTGACATACGCTGCAATGTCCTAGGCTACTTATTACAATTTGTTTTCTTGTATACCTATATCTAGTTAAAAATAATAATGAAGTTCGCTTTTATAATTCTATAAAAAAACAGACATTAATAACAAGACAAAATAATCATTTCTTTACCTCGACCACCACCGCCGCCGCCGCCACCTCCTCCTCCACCAAACCCACCTCTGCGACCACCACCACCTGGAAAAATAAACAAAATTTTAATTAAACGTCAATAAAGAGAATAATTAAAAAAAAAAGAAAATTGCAGGTAGCTAAAAGTACCCACTAATATATATAACTTACTCTACAATTCAAGAAAAATTATGAGAGGTAGGTAGGAATATAAAAGGTAACCATAGTTACTTAAGGAATAATTCTAGTTACCTATTTATATTTGTCCAAATCTATGTTATTTGACCTGTGGAAGATTACAGACTGACTGCAAGTTTGAAAACTACCAACACTGAACATTGACACTATTTACTACACTATTATTCATTGCCCATCAAATCTTACCTTTATTCCAATTACTTTGTCGTTGTGCCAAACTAACGCTTATTTGCCAACCATTAAAATCTTTATTATTAAACCATAAAATTGCTGACTGAGCCGTATGTGTATCATCATAGGTAACTGTTGCTTCACCTTTTGAAATGCCAGTATCTTTGTGTCGATACAGCCATACTTTTGGTTTCATAGTTTTTTTGTCTTTTTTTATGATACCAATGGCGCCGAAATGATTTAAAATATCATTTTCTGATGTTTTTGGATCCATTCCTTGAATAAAAATTGTATCTTCTTGGGTGACCATATTATTACTGCTACCGCCGCCACCACCACCGCCACTACTTCCACTGCTGACGCTACTGTTTCCACCGTAACTGTCCCAGGATTTCTGTTGAAAGTTGGGCGGAGGTTTAGAGAATCCCATACCTCCTCCACCACTACCACCGCCATAATTTCTATCTCCCATTTCTTTTAAAATTTTTAGATTCTAATTTAATTCAAAGTAATTATTATTTTCTTTTTTTGTAATTAATTTCAATAAAAAACTCAATAAAATTCAATTATAATAATTTTCTATAATCTATATTATTTTCCTTGAATACAAAAAAAGAAATTTTAATGAAAAAACTTTTTTTTTTTAAGCGTGCCTTTTGCCTTCACGTCAACTTTGCGGCACTACAATGTGGTTTCTATTAAATTTTGTAGTTTTCGAAACAACAAATTTGCACTAAATTGGCGTTTATACTGGTTATTTTCGAAAATTAAAATATGAGGATTTTTTCGCTATTGTTCTGTGAAATTTTTTAAGTTTTCTTACCCTTCTTACCCGCCTTTTACCTATTATTACCAAAATAAAAAAATATAGAAATTAAAATTTATATAAATAAAAATGTATTAATTATTTGAATAAAATAATTTGGTTATTTTTTTAAACTGCCTATTTTAATTTTTAAAACAAACAAATAAGATTCATCAAAGATTCGATACAATTGAAGAAAATAATATAATATATACCTAAATGTAATTTTTATAATTTAAAAATTATTATTTATTTTGTTTAATACGAAAAACTATTTAAATATTTGTCTATCTCTAAATAAATATTGAATTGAATAAATAATATTTATTATCAGACGCCGACGCGATCATATTTTTAGTCGCGGCGGCTAAGCAGCGAAATTTAATTTTTTGGGGGCTGCGGCTAAAAAAAAAATTATTGATCGCTGCTGCGTCGCTGATAATCGCTAACAAAAAAAAAAAACAAAAAAAAAAAAAAATTTTTGTCGCTGCTTGGTTTTTTTTTTTTTTAAATTTGTATGGCTGCTAGCGATCGCTTTCACCTAAAAATTTGGTCGCTGCTGCTAGGCCAAAAAAGTCGCTGCGTCGCTCGCGCTAGCTCGAAATCGATGATCGCGTCGGCATCTGTTTATTATACGTCGATAAATTAGCAGTCGTTGAAGAAAATTCTTAATTTACAGAGTCAGCTGTGAATTGAGTCGGCATCGACATAATTTATTTATGTTTCAGTTTTCCTATTATTTACTTTTTATGTCTTTGACATTTCCGCTTTGTCAATTTTTTTCGAATTAATTTTTTTCTTTTTATTTGACAGAAAATAATTAACATTTTAAGCAAGATTTTTAGTCTAGACTAAAATGAAGATTTTTTCGTTTTACACAATTTTTACACAACATTGAAAAAACATCTTCGAAAAAATCTTCAAAAACATCCAATGTAAACCCCAAGTAAACAGACAGGATGTTTTCGAAGATTAAAATGAAGATTTTTTAGATTGTGTGCGTGAAAAATTGTGTAGAAAGAAAAACTTTTCCCATTTTTTCACACATTCACTCACAAAAAACCCTTGCAAAAAAATCTTTGGTATTTTTCCGTTAGCCGGGCGCAAATGTACGGCAAAAAAATTGTGGATCGAGTCGCAAAGCAAAGCAGAAATGTTACCGAAAACTTATAGTCATTTAAAATGAATAGTTTTTTCGTGTATCGGGGGAAGGCTGCCGCCTCTCCCGAACCCCCCAGAGCACTTTTTTTTTCCAAGAAAAAAAAAAGTGCCCTGTGGGGATTGGGAGAGGCGGCAGCCTTCCCCGATACACGAAATGACGCATAAGTTTTTCATTAGCATCTCTACCGCCGTAACGGAAGAGTACCAAATCTTCATTTTAATCTTAGAAAACATCCAATGTAAATGGCAAGTTACTTTAAGTTTTTCTGTGAATCAATATGCTGAAAAAAAACTGACCAATGTAATGCCTTGATTATTGTGCGGAAATAATATTTATGTAGTTTACGTTTTCGAAATTTCAATTAAATCCTTTCTTCTTCTTCAGCTCTTCATCACTTTCTATCTCTTTTTCAAGTTTTTTACAGTTTTTCTATAAAAGTCTTACCATTATTTATTATTTATTTTTGAAATAAAATTAACACATAATTGAGATTTTGTACTAATATCAGGTGAGTGACGATGTTGATGCTGCGATATTTTACACTACCATTCCTTCTTTCACGTTGTTTCCGTCTATTTTGTACTGTTTATGAACAAGAAATTTTTACAAAATTTCAAAATATTGCAATAAAAATTTTATTGTTTTTCAAATAAAACCCTTTATGCCTTGTTCAGATTGAGTTGCCTAAATATTATCAAAAGGAGTTAAACATCTTTGGAAAATCGATCGTTCGCACACAATATATTGTATGTTTATAATGTTTAGCTCTGACAACTAAGGTATTTCAATAATAATCATCGTATGCTAAAATTGCAGACTCCGGGTAGGTGCTAATTTTCTTCAACACCATAGATAAGATATAGTAATAGATGGCCCACTCAAAAGATCTACTACAGCGCCTGGTGGGTTTGTGGAGGGAAGGTGAACTAAAAAAATAAAATTTTTGTAGGTGGCAATTTATTTCTAATATTCCAAATAAAATTATTAAAATTCAAATTTGCAGGAAAAAAAGGAGATTATGAATAAAAGATAAATTTATTTTTATAGCAAAGTTTTTATTTTCTTAATTTTTTTAGTTCATATCACATTGTGTTCTAACATTTTCACTTAAAATTCTATTTATTTTATTGCAATAATTATTAATTAATAAATTAAATGTATAATCTTAAATTTATTATTATTATTATTATTATTAATCTTAAATTAACTTAAATTCCAATAAATCCACAATTAAAATTCAAATATATTCAACTTTTTTATTTATTTATTTATTTCTACCAGATATTTATAATTTTTTCTCAAAATTAATCACCTACACGTCCAAACGCTTTTATTTCAAAAAAAAAAATAAATAAGAAAAAAAGCTCAGCCGGCTGGGTTGACAATAAAACAAAACGTAAACAAACAAGAACGCCGCATGTGGTTGAAAGGTGAAACACATTAAGAAAACTGAAATTAATTTTGTTCTAAGTGAACCTACCATGTTCAACACAATAACGACAACCCTTTCATAATGTTGTGTCAAATTTTTTTTATTAAACAGCTGTCTAAATTTTTTTCGATCTTTGAAGGAAAAAAAAGGGAATTGTGTGATTAAATAAAATTTAGTCAATTTTAATTTAATCTAAAATAAAAATAAATTTAATAAATTAGATTTTTTTTAAATTAAAAATGATAAACGCTGCATCCCGGGCTCATTTAGTAGCCACCACAACTATTGTTTCCAATAGTCTAAAGGTGGCTATTCTTGGAGCTGCAAATCAGGAAAAAAAAACCACAGGACTTCCTTTCAATGGATCCAAAATTCCAAATGGAAAACCTAGTGCCACTTCGACTCTTACTAGTAAGTTCTAAATTTTTAAGTTTGTCTCTCTTTGGTTTCGTTTTTTTTTGAAAAATCTTACAAATTTTAAAATGAATTTCGCAAATTTTTTCTTGTTATGTAATTAATTTTCATTTCATAAATTGCGTAGAGCTACTGCAGTTCTTACGAGGTTAGAGTAGAGATAATTCGAAAAAAAGAAAGAAATTAAAAAAAAAAGAATTAAAAGATAAACTTCATATTTTTGTTTTTGTTAAAGTTCTAGGTGACATGTAGATGGGTAGGATAGGTAGATAGGTAGGTTTCTATATTAGTTATAGGTTCACATAAATCTGGAGTTCTAATTTATAATTAATAAATGGAAGTGTATATTGGCACACAGACCGGCCGGGAAAAAATTTCCGGATAAACTGCAGATCAGGTGACCTCTACCGATTTGGCTGAAACTTGGTGGGGGTAGAGGCGATGCCCAAACCCCTAAAATCGAAAGCTGAGACCCTGTTTCGGAGATAAGTCCCCCAAAATTTTTCATGCAATTAGTATGGCCATTTGCCTTCTTTTTTTTTAAAAGTGGTAAAGGGTGGTGTCCCGGAACGAGAAGGGCAATTTCCGGCCGGTTTGTGTGCCATAATATACCCTCTTAATAAATATCAATATTTTTTTTTTTAGATGTGCAACAATTGAGATTCGCACACACAGATTTACAATATCCAGATTTTTCACCATACAGACGGGATTCGGTAAAAACAAGTACTAGAAAAAATGTTTCCGCAGAAGAACGTAAAAGTTTTACCTATATGATTGTTGGTGCTGGAGCTGTTGGTGGTGTATATGCAGCTAAAGCTATAGTGAGCCAATTTGTTAGCTCTATGAGTGCAACAGCTGATGTGTTGGCCATGGCTAAAATTGAAATTAAATTATCTGATATCCCAGAAGGTAAATCAATGACATTTAAATGGCGTGGTAAGCCATTGTTTATCCGTCATCGTACTGGTGAAGAAGTTTCCTCAGAAAGAGCTGTTCCAGTTTCAGCTTTGCGTGATCCACAAAGCGATGAAGTAAGTGAAAATTTCTCGAATCTAGCATCAGTGATTGCTCGAATCTAGCAACACTGATTAAAATTGATCCTATGACTTTTTAGTTTTCAGTTTCAAAGTAATTCAAAGTTAGAGAAAAATTGTTAAAATAAAAGATTTTAGGAAGATTTTTGAAACAAAATAACGAATTTTGTTTAAAGCAATTTTTTGTTATATAAATATTTGTTTTTGATTAATAATGAATCGTAAATAAGAAACGTGTAAGTTTACATAAAAAACAACTGAAAAAGATCATCTGTGATGTTTTTTCATTCATTCGATAATTCTACTAAAATTGGAAAAAAAATTAAAAAAAGCTATCGATAAATATACAAATATGTTCATCTCAAACCATTCACGATTTCAAGTTTTTTTTTTATTTTATATTTTTAATTAACATTATAGAAATTTATTTTACTTTAAGAAAACAAGATAACTTCGCTTAGAAAAAATTTTGTACTATATCCTTTCGTAATTTTTGGACCGTTTTATTGAAGAAGTTTCATTTAGTTATTAATTTAATATGTTTAGTCGAATGTGCAGTTTTTGGTAAAATTTTCTCATTACTAAAAAATTAGATAATTTTATTTTTCAAAGGTGAACATTATTAAAAAGAAGATCGCTTAATGTAAACTAAAAAAAATTAAAATGTCCCATTTTTGAATCTTTGGAATTTTATTATATGAAAATTTATCAACAGTGAAGAACAGAACTAAAATCAAATCAATTTCTCAAAATAATTTTATTTATAATTCTGACCAAGGATGCAAAAAATTAATAAAAACTTTCGCTCTTCTCTTTGATAATTTTTTTCAACCTTTGTCAAAATTATAAAATGTCAGCTGTTTAAATAATGTGAAGATAACATTGTAACAATTAATAAAAGAAAAAAATTAAGGAATTCATTTTCGGGTAATTAATTTTGTATAGAAACAATTCGTTATAATTCGTTAAAAATTAACAATTTTGCAAAATATTTCTCTACATAATTAAAACATTCTAACATTTTTTTTAGCAACGTGTACAAAAAGCTGAATGGTTAGTAGTAATAGGAGTATGCACTCATTTGGGTTGTGTTCCAATTGCTAATGCTGGTGATTTTGGAGGTTATTATTGCCCATGTCATGGTTCACATTATGATGCATCTGGTCGTATTCGTAAAGGGCCTGCTCCATTAAATTTAGAAGTACCAACTTATGAATTCCCAGATGATAATACTTTAATTGTTGGTTAAAAATATAACGACTTAGAACAATCTACATTTAAAATAAATCCCGCTTAATTCATATTTAAGAATGTGTATATTGGATAAGTTAAAATTGCAATTTGTTATTTCTTTAAACAAAAAAAAAAAGAATATTTTGTGTTATAAAAGTATTGTATAAACAAAAATTTTTATTTAACTTTCAATAAACTGAATTTAAAATTATCAGAATTTTTCAGTTCTTTTTTTTTTACTCATCCATTTCATAACATTATTTAGTTCAGAGTTTTTTTTTTCTTGGAAGGAATTTTATTTCACGTAATAGTCATCTCATTTCATGATGAATTGCATTTAAAAAATATAAACAATCAATCAAAGTAAAAAGATATGTTTTTTTTTATTATTTTTTGTCTAATAGAACATAAAACATATCGTCAGACAATAATTTAAAGTGCTACATTATGCATTTTGCTAAATTACGCATTTTATGCATTTTTAAGTCAAAATCCGGTGTTACATAAAAAACCAAATCATTTCGTTTCTGTTTTCAGAGCTGCTCTATCTCAAAAGTTACTGACTTTTCACATACTTAACTCTGAAGCTCATATTTCCATTCTTCCGCCATACTATTAATCACTAAATAACGGACTATGTAAAATTTGCGAATATGTATTTAGAAAACATGTATTTTTTTTCAGTAGATAATATTATTTTTTAATTTTACTTTCGTACGTTAATTAATTAATATTGCTTTCGTACGAATTATATTTTTTAAAAATCTGCAGAGAAATTTCTCATAACAATTTCAATTTGTAAGTATACTTTTAAGTTAATTTAAAAACTATAATTGTGTAGGTATTAAAAAAAAAGTGTTAAAAATATGTAAGAAAATTATTTGTTTGTGATGTACTAAATTATTCTTAAAAAAATATACAAATATTAAAATTAATTCATTAGTTAAATTTTTATATTATATAATTAATGTACTTATTTTAGCAGATTATACAGAATGCAGAAAATTGCGAACTGAATTTTAAAATCAAGCCTTGTATTTTGCAGTAAAATGAGATTTTAGTTTTTGAGATATTTTAATAAGTGAACAACCCATAAGTTTCGTAAACATGACACGCAGCACAATACCAACACTCTGTCTATCTTTTGAATTTCTTTTAAACGATGAAGAGCTAGTTGAGTTTTTGAAATATAGATGGCTCTGTGGTTTGACATTTTCTCGGAATGCCGAATAACCTTTATGCGATTCTTTTGAGCTGAACTTCAAACTTTATATGGAAATAAGAAATGATAAAACCAAGAGGGCGCTCTGCAACATTTTAAAAATTTAAATGGAGTAAAATTTAAGAAACGAACCGATTGATGACAGAGATGAGATTTTAAAAAATTTAAATTAATTTTTGTGTCACAATATTATACTAAAAAAATAACACACACATCAGTCGCAACGTTATTTTTTTATGACTGACGGCAAAGTAAAATAAAGCGGACTGGTGATGTGACTGACGTGTGTAAATAGACTTTAAATAGTTAAACAATAATTTCCTCAGGACCCTTGACAAAAAAAAAATCTTTTAAAATGTCTGGAAATGTTTGTTTGACTTGCGAATTTCAAATTCCTAATGTATTTATAAATTTCTTTTCGCATTACAAAAACAAAATTAATTTTCAATTGTAAATACCCCCTACAGAAATTGTTAATTTATTTTTGTAGAGGTCGTCATTAATAATCTTCACTGATAGTGACGCTTAAAATAATATAAAAAAAAATTAAAAAAAAAATTTAATAAAATTTCTTTTTAAAAATGAATAATTCTGCGGCAAAAGTAAGAAATTAAAATAATTTTTTTTTAAAAATAAATGGCTTACTTTTTAGAAAGAAATAAAACGTTAAACAAAAAAAAAAAAAAATTAAAATAAAAATTATTCTTGAGGACTATTTTGTAAACAAAACTCCTAAAAAAAAACTTTAGTTTGACGTGACTGCATCCTTTTGGAGCTCGACTATACGACGATAAGAAATTGAAGATTGAACACAAAACATAGTTTTTAAAATTTTTTATATTTAAAAAAAATTAATTTTTTTTTTAGGTTGGTGAAATTTTTATTAATGCTGGTCAAGCATTTAATCGATTAGGCGAATTAACAATGCAATTGAATCAATCAGCAGATTCCCCAACTGGGTAAGACAAGAGAGAAAAAATTTTGGCGCTAAAAAATTTACTTCAATTTTTTGTTCAATTTGTTTTTAACAATGAACCCCCCTTTTGTTTATTTTATAATCAAAACAAATCCTGAGATTGTGAATTTAATTAATAATAATAATTTTTAAAAAAATCGAAATTAATTAATTTATTTTTTTAATTATTATTTTATTTTATTTTTTTTACGAATATGAAATTAAAAATAAAATAATTATTTTTAAGTTTTTTGTTGAATATTTAAATATTGGAAAAAAGTTATTTTATTTACTTTAAAAGTTTTTAATTCCATGAAATGACAAAATGACATTAAAAAATGAATTTAAGAATTAATTTTTATTTTATTGGAAACTAAGCCAAACAGAAATAATCGTTAAAAATTAAATGTCAACATCGAAATTAGTAGGTAAGGTATAGGCAGATTAAAAACCGTTTTCTGGGTAGGTGAGTTGAGACATTACCTTAACATATTGATTCGAGAAACACTTTTAAATCGTTGACTTGCTGAATTTTAGTTCTTTCAAATCTCTTTTAGTTCAGCTTAGTTATCGTCATTTAACTTAATATGCACATTTCTATTTTAGTTACGCGAAAAACGTCATCTAAATTTATTTTGAGTATCATCTTACGTACCTATTGATTGATAGTCTCCCACAATCATTTACAATTAACAAGTTTATATGATCTTATCAGTAAGAGTACCTATTGCTATGTCTTAAATGTTTCTGTTCAAATTTTCTAAATATCAGCTCATCTTATTGAGCCTTATTAACAACTTTTATCATCTTTTCGCATTGATGTGCAATTAAACTTATATAATTTAATTATACCTATGATATTTTCTTTTCTAAGCAGCAAATGGACAGATGAGGAAATTGAAATGTTACATTCGTCAATAAATCGATTTTCTGATGATTTGACTAGAATTAGTTCAAGAATAAAAAATCGGACTGTGTAAGTTTAAATTAATTTAATTATTTATATTGTCAAGGTTTTTTTTTTGATAAAAACTTTTTTACTATTTAAGATCACAAATTCGACAAACTTTGAAAAAGAAAGCATTTGAAGAGGCTGGAATTCCTGTTAAACAAATACCCGTCCAGCAAATACAATTAGTTCAGCAAACGCATCAAAATAACAATCAAACAACACACCAAATAATTCATCAAATCCCACAACAACAAAGTCAGGTATGACTGAAAGCCGTAATAATTTATTCTTCAATTTGTATACATAATAAATTGATGAAGTTTTTTATTGAAAACGAAACGTTTTATTTATATTTTGTTATAATTATTATTTTTTAGAATGTGTATGAATTTTTAAACAAAATCCAGTCAGTAATTCAAAATTTTATCTCTTTGCTTTTTCCAAAATATTTAATAAGTATGAAGGTTGATCAATGTCTACCTATAAGTAGTTATTTATATCTACACATATTCATTTGTAATTCTGTTTAGTTAATTAAGAATAGCCAAAATAACCACGTATAGGAAGCTCCAATAGATAGATTTCGATATGTTATTTTCATTCAAGGATTTGTGGACGTTGGCTTTGGGAATAGAGTTAGATAGGAAAAAATTCTCCAAAACGTAAGGACTAGAAATATATTGTCCTAATGAGTTTTTTCTGGCAAAATCGCAATTAGACCGATATAACGATAAAAATAAACAAAGATATGTCAAATATTGTCGTTTAATTTTATTGGCTTAGTAATTTTGTAGCCATTGCATTCTATACCTAGGTTTGGTTTAAATTCAATGTTAGAAAAAGTTAATAATAGGAATAAAACAAATATTTCAATAAACTTAGAATTTTTTTATGATAAAATTTACGAAGATAATTCTCGAAATATAATTTGAAAATATTTTTAGATAATTCATCAACAACCGCATGTAATTACCCAACAAATTATTCAACCACCTCAGTCGCCTCAAGTTATTCAACAGCATATAATCCAAAAACCTCAAATTATAGCTACAACTAGTAATGCTTCGTCGATTGCTACTACTTTGCACCAACAATTGCAGCCAGTTCAAGTACAACAAATCCCAAATAACACTACAACAACTTCAGCTTCCGGAGTATTTGCAATAACATCTGGATCGAGCACTACTACGTCGACTCAGGCTCAACAGCAGCAGATACAATCTCAACAGCAACAACAATCACAACAGTCGCAGCAATCGCAACCGCAACTTGTAACGCCTTCAACGCAAACTACTCTTCCACCTCAACAGTCGGAAGTTAAAATGACAACACTAAGTCGACTAAACAACGAAATGACTTTAAATCGTTTAAATACTGCTAATGATGTTGATGTTGAGGGATTACAGACTGATGTTCAAATGGAATTTGCTGGAGAAGAAGTGGCCGGATGAAATGAAGTGGTCGAAGAGGATTATTACCTCTGATTCATATTAATAAAATTATATTGTAAAATATACAAATCATAATGTATATTTTTGTAAATTTAAGGAAAATTTTTAATTTCATAAACGTAAAAAAAGTAGATTTTTTAAATCAGTAAGGATGGATAAAAATTAAAGTAAAAAAAAAATGTTTTTAGATATAAAAATTATTAATGATAACCTAGGGACTTCATTTCCATGTAAAAATATGTAAAGTAATTAAAAATTAAATAAAATTCGAGTTATTAGAGGTTATTAATATTTAAACAATTTTTAATTTGATGAAAATTCTATTTTCAAACCCATTTTTTACTTAATAATATAAAAAAATTTATGTAAGCACAAAATTTTGCAAATTAGGATTTAAATGATTTTTATTTCAAAACTAAAGATTATTAAATTATTAAATCTGAAATTATTATTAAAAAAACTTGAATGATTTTTAAATGTTTTTACGTTTTTATTCAAAAGAACAATTCAATATTTGAAAAACAAATAAATACATCATAATGTCATTGGCTGTAAGTTTTGGGATTTAAAGTTTTAATTTGAATTCATTTGAATAAAGACAATCGTTCGAAAAATTGAAGTTCTTTCTTTGAACAATCTTACAAAATAATATGTATACATTTAAATAAAAAATACCTTAAATGTTATTAAATTGAAGAATTGAATATCAAATATTTAATTAAATGTATGCAGTTCTGATGATCAAGAGAAAGCATTCATATACATATGTTCCAAGAGGACAATGGTGAAATCGATTTAAAAAAAATTTATAAAATGTTTTTTGTTACTTTAACATGTTCAAAAATGCATGAAATTAGATTTATGTTAAATAAAATTTTATGCTCCCAAATTTAATAGCTAATTTTTTTAAGCATGGAAAACGCGGTCAAAAAGTGAAAAAAAAAAATTATTTAAAATAACTTTTTATCTAGAAAGGTTAACACTTGACAAAAATTAAAGTGAACCAAAGAGCTACTGACAATAAGAATATGTTATTTTAAAAAAAGAGACATGTAAGTTAACCTACAAATATTTCGAGATATTCACGAAATTCGGAATACATAGTTTCGTCAATTCAAAAGAAATCAAACAGTAGGAACTTCTTTATATGTTTTGCTCATTGTAAGGTTATCAGATATGAAAAAGATTAACGATGGTTTTTTTCTATAATTCTATAATATATGTACAAATGTATATACTTGTATATTATTGTCTTTGCGTTATCGGCGATATTTATTATAATAAAATTTAATCTGTTAAAGGGTAAATTAGCGGATATCTCTTCCAGTCATTCTATTAGAAATACTGATTTCGTAGGATCGTTGTATTCAATCAACGCGATCAACTTACTATTTTTAAATAAAACAAGAGCATAAAAATAAAAATAAACTTTTATTGATTTGAACAACTATTGTATTAACAACCATCAATATAAAAACAAATTTTTCTCTTCCATTTCGTTGGTGACGTTTCATAAATTTTTTTCATTTTCAAATCAATTTCTAAAAAATTTTGTATATCACATTCAACAGTATTTCTCCATTTTATTTCGTTGAATAAAGGAAAATTTTCATGACCTGATCTTTTCAAACGTCGGACAGCTAAAAAATATAAAATAGGTATAAGTATTTTCTCAGTTTTTGGAAAAAAGAAGTTTCTTTTTTAAGTTAATCGAATTAATTCCCCTAAAAAATTACATGCATGAAAAAATGCAATAAAAGATTTCTAAAGAAACTCTAAATCAAAGATTTATGTCATACCATTTTGGAAAGTGGGAAAAGATATTTTTTTTGTTATAAAAAGTCAAATCAATGAAACATGAGTAGTTTTAGGTTAAATAAATTTGTTCTTTGAAAATTAATACATAAATATGAATGTGCAGAATTCATAAAAGGTCTCTCTACAACAGTAAGACAAAGTAACAAAATATTCAGAATCTTAAAAATTGAAAGCGCAGTAGCTTAGAAAAGAAATACAATATTAAACGATTTAAGAAGTAATTAATCACTAGAAGGCAATATGAAGTTTTTAGATAACAACGACTTAATTTTCACAAGAATTAAAAAAAGGTTTGAATTGATATAAATAAATGTCTTATTAACTAAAATATCTAATACTCTACGCGAAAAATTTGATTTATGAATAGATGTGACCAATAACTAAACCGTGAACGAATTCTTAATACTTATTTAAAAAAAAAACGAACAAAGTATTTATTTAATAAGAAATTACATTGTCTAGCTCTGTACCTGTTAAATAACATTTCCATGGTTGTGGTTCAATAATTAAAAATTTAGAAATTAATGAAATTTCTTTTAAAAACTTTTTTAATCCTTCATCAGAATTATTCAAATGAATCCACATTGTAACAGAAAAACAAAATATCGAATCAAATTTATCACGACCTCTTGATTTAAGAAATTCTTTAATAATTGAATAATCTTTTGCAGACATTATATCAATTGCTTCAAAATAAATCTCATTCTTCTTTTGGTTTTCATCATTTGCCCGTTCAATTAAATTCGAATCAATATCAATTCCAAGTATGATCACATCATTTTTTATAAATTTTTTCATAAATTTATAAATTAATTGAGTTAAATTTCCAGAATTACAACCTAAAATAGAAAAACAAAGTGTTAGATGTTAGAATAAAATTTTCATATATTATAAGTTAAAGTATAGGTAGGGTTCCCAGATTTGTCCGCAGTAAAAGGAGGACATCCAAACGAAAAAAATATATAAAATATGTACACGCCAAAACGATCAAAATTTAAGATTTTGGACCCGACCCCTTCCGATTTAAATGAAACTTTCAGGGTTTTTTAAGTTTCCGAAAAAAATATACCCAACTTTTGTTTTTTTAGATCAATTCGAGTGTAATCTTCAGTGTAAGGGCGGGGTGAAAAATCCATTTTTAAGCATTTTTCATAAAAACCCATAATATTAAAAATTTACAACTTTTGATAGTAAAAACCGATTTGGACGCTTAGAGATGCAAATAAAAGATATTGAATTTGACTGCAAAAACAACATTATTATAATTTTTCTTCATGTTTTGAGATTTTGAAAAAGTGTGGGAGAGAAAAATTTTTTTTAAATTATTTGAAAAAACAATTTGTTGCAAATTTTATTACTACGACATTACTCATTGTTTTGTTTATTTTTGTGTAGTTGTTTTTTTTTTAAATGTTTTAACTTAGCTTAGGAGGAAAAATAGAGGATAATAATGGAAAAGGAGGACAAAATGCGAAATAATGAAAAAAAAGGAGGACACTTTTTTTACTATCAAAAAGGAGGACTTTCCCCAAAAAGGAGGACGTCTGGGAACCCTAAGTATAGGCATTGATTGGAAGGTAGTTAGAGTAAGGTATAGGAAATCAAGTTTGAAGTGAAGTACAAATTGTAGGATCAACTTCCTACCTTGCAACGCAGGTACGAAGGAAATTGAACGGAAGTTAATAGGGTTGTAAATTAAAATCACTTAAAAATTAAAACTAACCAATATCTAAAATTAAATATGGCTCATTTACATTATTTTTTATATTTTTAATCCAAATTTCTTCAGGTAATAATTTTATTCGTTCTTCAGCCGAATTGAATTGATAATAATTTATGAAATTTCCATGTTGAACAGCACCCGGATTATTTCCTCTAAAATTCATATTTTAAAAAATAATTTCTTTTAATTTTAATAATTTTTTATTTATTAAAAATTTTAAAACACGACGTATGTATAATTTCCATTTTCATTCATAATAAAAAATTTTAATTTGTATTTTTTTATTTTTATAACTCTGAGTTTACACTAGTTCAACGTAAATTTTATTATATTCAACTAAAAGTGTGTCCCTTGTTGCGACGGTAACAAGAATCGCTGCCGACAGTCGCTGTTTTTAATATTTTCGGATAGATGTCGCTACGAAAAATATAAACTTTAAAATTATTTGTAAATTTATATTTATTGTAGCCAGAACACATTGTTGTGGTTATATCAAGTGTAAACGACGTGTAAAAGGGATGTAAACAAGAGAACTGCAAGCCGTCATTTATAATACTTTAAGGAATATTGATGAAGCGAAATGGTCACCCATTATGGGTGGATCAAAATTTTTTTTAATAATTTTTGTAAAATACCAATTATAAACAAAATATTTCGGCCTGAAAATATGCAATATTTTTAGGTGTAAAACAAAAATTTATTAAACTTTTTTTAAGGAAAATTTATAAAATACAATATGTAGAAGTCGGCAAGTAATTTTCGACTGAAAGAAATAATTTTTTTAATAAATGAAAATTAGAACGATTCTTCATAACTTTTCAAAGTACAAGACCTATAGAGACTTTTTTGCCAATTTTTGTTAATCCAAGTTATTGACTCTAGTATATATAGTTAAGAGTTTGGTTTGCGTTATTACGAGTAACATGAACCCACACACTCATACTTATAATTATTATAGATTTGAGAATGATGTTGACATCTTTTGTACTTTTATGAGTTATAGTTATAAGTTCATAAACGAAAACAACAGGATTTCAAATTAATATTTAAAATTCTTAATAAACTCTAATTTCACAATCTTTTTTAAAGTATAAAATAATGTTTAGATGTTCCGTTCATTTCATCCTTTTTTGGACTTTCTTCAATTCCACGATTTTATTCTTCCAAGGAGGACGAGATAACGCATAATGGTTGCTGAGTTTTTTAATTTTATAAAATTCTTTAGTACACTCGAGTTATTTATATTTAGATCCAAAAAAAACTTTAATTAAAATATAAAAGAAAATATCGTAATAAATAAAAGGCTATTTTCCAAAAAAGTTTAAATTTGCTTGCTTAAGGAGTGGGCTCCCCGTAGCCCTACTTAGTTTCGCATTCATAACAAAATATTGTTTTTTTATAGTTATTATAATTTCTGATAATTATATTATAATTTCTGATAATTATATTATATGAAAAATTACCTACTATTCTACTTTTTTGTTGCTGTTAAAAAGTGAAAAATAATAATAAAATAACTTTAATAATTTATTATTTTATTTTAAGAATTATTTTGTGTACATCACGCGATTATGTTGTAAAAAAGATGTATCTTGCATCTATGCTTATTATTTTAAAGATATGAAAAAAAAACACTAAAAATTACACTTATACTTGCGAAGATTTCTTTTTTCTTTTAATTTTCCACTTTTTTAGTTAGGTATTTAAATTTTCATTTTCTTTCTTGGTCAAAATAAAAACAATAAATATAATTAATGTAAAAAATTTCAATATTAAGATTTATAACATTAATTTCTAATGATTTTTCTTTAAAACTATTAGACTAAAAAGTTATTGACTGTTTTTTAATTAATACTTGAGTAAATGGTCTAAAATTTAGTTAATTTTTCGGGTTATTTAACTTTAAGGCCAAAGCTGCTGAAAAACGAGCAAAATTAGTGGCTACGAAATTATATGATTTTCTTAAACTAGGTATTAGTATGTTTTATAGATATAAATATTTGAATATTTTTTACTTAAAAGTAAAGAGTAAAAATTTCGTTAAACTTATTGTAAACACATTTTCAGAAATACAATCAAGTTACAAATCTATACATTTATCTCTTCTCAGATTGTCAACCTTGATTATTAACATTTAATTTATTTAATGTCGAATTAAAGTACTTTCTTCTATGCAGTTATAAAATCTTTAATCAAGTCTAATTGAAACCATAAATATATAAATATTTAATTTATAATATTTTTATGTTTTATATTTAATTGAAAATGATTTTAAAATAAGTGTATCATAATATTAATTAATAGTAGAATTAGAGTTATAAATATTTATCTAAGTTTTTAAACCGATTTTTTGGTATTTTATAGAAAATAATATAAGTGAAAAGGGAGTTTTTGACGTCGGATTCTGAATTCAACAGCCTCCAAAATATAGCTAACACAAAGCTTACGCTACTGAAACCTAGAAAACACTTAAAAAATTAATTTTACTCTATTATTTTTTATAACCAACACTGCCCATCAGTTATAAGTTTATATGAAATGGGAGGATCCTTACCCTAGTCCTAGCAATAGCCTAAAATAAATATAAAAGGGAACTTCCACATTAACAGAATAAGTGTTGATCCTTGAGTTAGTCTGATTAAATTCACACAAAAGAGTGGAAAATAAAATTAGATGATTACAGAGTAGTATTAATGTGTACCTTTAGACATACCTATGTGAGGCCGGCCAGGTCCCCTCTCTTTTCCAAGCTAATCTAACGTTCATTTATATTTTTTTTAAATAAATGACCCAGGTTGCTATAAAAAAGTATGCAACTGTCAGTAAATTTTTTCAGGCTTGAATAGATTAGAATCAACAAAGATACTGGGTAACCGGTTATTGGAAACATTTTAGAGCTCTTATTAATAGAGATAAATATTTTTTTCTCTGTTTTATCATCACAGTTTAAATTTCTTTTTTCTTACATGTTGCTAGAAAGAAAATGATCTTTAAATGTAAAATCTAACATGTAAAAGTGCAGCACGCCAATACTTTCCAGCAGACTGATTAAATTATTACAGTCCATATCGATTTTAAAAATGCAAAGCAGAGCGTAAAATTGTATTTATATAGCATTATTGCTCAGATCGGATTTAGTTTTATCAAATTCTCCAAACAATTGACACCTAACTGAATTAAATATGAGTTGGAAATTAATATCGCAGATTCTTATAGTAATAATAAGTTTCATAAGTTTATGTCATTCAGAACAAGAATCAAGTTTTTTCGGTTCAGAAATCACGGTTGTTCAAAAATTATACGACGATTGTCAAAGTAAAAATGATTTCACAGGATGTTTGAAAGAGAGAGCACTTTCAGCTATTTCAAAAGCTTTGGAACAGGATACAATCAAAATTACTGATGGATTAACATTGGAACGTCAAAACAGTACAGAAGAGACGAGTATAATCAGTGGATTTACAGATGCTCGTACGTTTAGTACGTATTCTCAGTTGGATAGATCTTTGTTGGAGAAAGCAGATAAATTTTTCCGAACTCATGTACTAAAATTTGATCTCAAGGAAGACGAAATAACAGAAGGTAGAAAAAAGAAAAAAGACAATGGAATAAAATATGTTGTAGCTGCCCTATTAACTGCTATGGGAATCGCTGGACCTTTGGGTTTAAAAGCATTAGCAGCAATTGCCGGAAAAGCTTTAGTAATAAGTAAAGTTGCCTTGACTATTGCTTCAATAATTGCTCTCAAAAAATTATTTACTCATGACCATCACGAAGAAACAACGTTTCAGGTTCATGCAAACGAGCATAATAGGTAAGCTTAAGATATAAATTTGTTGAAGGTGCTTTTCGGTTATCCTTATATTATCGAATACTATTCTTGAAAAATTGAGTTAGATTTTGCAAATTTATAAAAAATTGCATACAAATATTCAAAACTGTAGGTATATTTTTATTAAATTTGAATATAATTTTGAATAATTTTTCAGACGAAATACATATGTTGTGAAACCAGTGACTAAAAATGCTCCAGCTACATTAGATCCCTATAAATATTATTATGAATATCCAGCGCATTAGTTTAATTGCAAAATAAAATATAATATATGTACTTAAAAAATAATATTATGCCGTACTTTAAATTTATATAATTAATTTATAATTTTTATAATGTAAAATATAGTTTTAATTGCAAATACAGCTAAAAATGCCAAAGAAAATATTATATACATTTTCATATTATGCATTTTTCAATACGTATACGTACATATATAATTTGCATTTCATATTCTTTTTTCTTTTTAACTTTTCAGAAAAAAGTGTAGTTATTACAAATGTCCTATGAATGAGCAACTGAAAATAACTTAATCACCAAAATAACAAATCTCTGATTGAATGAATATCTTAAATTCGATTGTTCCGAAAATAAAAGAGTTTTATAGTTAGTCTTTCCTTCAAATAAAAATAAATAATGTACAGAGTTTTAAAAATCTGTTCAGGATATAGTTTTTAAATAATATATGGTTGATAAAGTCAGTGAGTCTAACTTAGGTTCAAATTTTCTATCTACTATCACAGTCACTGCCGCATTTTTTTAAAGATCATTATATTAAATAATTTACATCATTAATGAGTCTCCAATGAAATTATACCTCAAACTTAAAAAAAAAAAAAAAACATTTGATTCAAGTGAATAATGGACGAATTATACAATAAGAGAAGGAATTAAATCCATTGTAGGAAAAATATGTCTACACCACGATCGGATTATCGGAACTATCGATAAGTCAAAAACATTAAAACCCTATTATAAAAAACTTAAGAAAATCTTCTTAAGCAAGCTGAATGGACTTTCAATAATTTAGGCAACAACTTCTTCAGGAATTTTTAATATATTAAAATACATATTTCGTATCGGCCTCAATCTACACGCATTAAGATATTTATTACATTTACAACCTACAATACCGTACATATTTTGAAATGTAAATAATCCTCGTTTTATTTTTAGTTGAATGTGAAAAGAACAGGATTAATATATGAAAAAAAAAAAACATAAATCTATCATCTTTTGTTAGCCCTCATAATATTTATGGCTTTTTTTTTTAGAATCAGGAAAAAAGGATTAAGAAAATAAATTTGACATAAAGAAGAACTCTAACAATAGAAAGTAATTTTCCAGTTAACTGCTATAAATTTTCTCTTTTATTTTTTTTTGGTACCATTTTTCACTGTACCATCAAAAATGGTATGAAAAAATTTTCTGCACTTGATGAATTTTCATTGTCTCCTTTTTTTTCTTCTATTATACAAATTTTTTTGAGTTACAATTTTTTTTTTATGAAAATTTTTGAATATCAAGGATATAATAAAAATATGAGGGTGGTAACAAAAAATGTATTCTCCGCAATAATAATAAAAAAAAAAGGTCAAAGTTTTAATTTTTAGTTAATAAATTTTTATTCATTTCGAAGAGAAAAAAACATTCATAATAATTTTCGTTTTGGGGTGAATTATAATTTTCTACATTCAATTTAGCCCTGCTATCTGTGTGCAAACAAGTGCAAATCATTGGAAAGATGACATATGGGTCCAAACAATATAAAAAGACTTCGGTTTTTAAAGAAAAATTATTAAAGTGAAATAGATACTGTGTAATTTGTATATCCGAATTATTAACACCAAATCATTTTTTCAATCGATGTTAGAATATTTTGTGATTTATTTTTTTTAAGTTTTTTTACATTTATTTTGTTACAAAATTCATTTTCCACTGTTTTCATCGCTGAGACATTTTTGATTCATTACAAAATTGTATTACAATGATGAGTATACTTCTTTAAAAATATTTCATATTAAAAAATAAAACTACTAGCTATTTTTCCTTGCTATGACGAATAGCAAATTTTGTTAATGTCTAGTTCGATTTGAGCTACACACACAGCAAAAAATATACAGAAAATATAGCTGCCGCGGCTATCTGTTTTTTCAGCGTATAATGATTTGGAGGCTATTCGAACAACGAAAAACGCATCAGTATTCTCTTTTCCATTCCTTTGAAAATTAAATGCATACGTATTAATGAACGTCATTAAAATTAAACTTGAGGACAAGATACATAACCCTTCTTTTTTTTTTTTTTTTTTTAATATATTTATATTTTAATTCATTTTCAGTTTCGTTTTACAAAATATATAAAGTATACCATTTACTAATATATAACTTACTGGCTCCTTGAGCACTATAAGTCTTTTCTTATTTATTATAATTCCTTGTTACATTTTCTGTCTTAATGACTATTTTAACTACTTGTTTTGAGTTTCTATATTATTTTTTGTTTTTAGCTTAAAAAATTTAAAAAAAAAGCTATTAATTAATTGGATACATAACCCTTCTCTTACTTGTATTATTCATTTCTGGTGCGCTGTTAAACCGCTCTTGCCTCTACCTTAAATCATTATATTACATTTTCAATAATTGTGTTACTTATTTACAAACCACTTTCAATTTCCAGAATATATAATTGTTGAAAATATGAATTTAACCCGGCAAAATTTTTTTCACAGAAAATTTTCAAAAGAGAAAATGATTAAGATTTTTATTTTATTGAAAAATTAGAATTATAACTCCCCTGGTGAAGTAATTTTCAAATTATCCTTTTTAATGCTATTGTGGCTAATTTTTGGGATACAATCTTATAGTGTGTTTTTTTTTATTTAAACGCAGCGGGTATAATAAAATGCTTGATGTCAAAATTGTGCATATATTGCCCATTAATCATTTTACTTTATTAAAATGAATTATCTTTTATATGCTTTTTGTATACGTATGGATGTACATATTTATTCTGTAATAAAAATTTATATTAAAAAGATAATAAAATAATTTGTCGCACTTTCTTTAATTAAGTCTGACTGTTTTATGTTTTTTTTTTTAGTATATAGGTACATGAATAAGGGTTGATAAATTTTCACATAAGATACAAATTTTCATATAAATAAATCTCTATTAATTTGTTGCCATAGAAAAAAATAACTTGCACCAATGCAATGGCTAGGTTCCGCGGAAGACACCTGCTTGATTTTAAGAGAGAAGAAAAGTTGAATTTGGATTTGATAGTTTACGGAAAATTTAATTTATTATATTATTAATTGGTAAATCATCCGATAATGTCACCAAAAATGATAATTAGTGAATAATGGTCAGTTGTCACTTATCTCTGATATATGTACAAAGAAGCTTAATTAGAAGAAGCTTATTTAGAAGAGAGAAGCTTAATTTAGAAAATTATTCAATAAGCAGGTATATATACTTGCTCTAATGTCAGCAATTTAAAAAAGTTTACAATAACTTATCTATAACAATATAATGTAAACTTATTTATAAATACAGAGAAAAAAAAATCGATAAAAACTGTTGGAGCTCTGAATTTGGTAAAAAAAATCACAACCATTGATTATTCTTAAAATATTTATTAAAATGGTTAATATTACTTTTTTTTTTTTTTGAAAGACTCTATATTATTTCTAATTTCTAATCAATGAAATATTTCATCTACTTCAAAATAATGAAAGAAATTTCTAACATAGTTTTCCATCTGAATGAAATCTATGAATATCTCGATTACAGGGGAATAGATGTTCAAATAGATATTTTGTAGTACATATATAACTCAAAAATTTTATCAAAACTATATATAGTTAAATAAAGTAGCTTCATAGAATAAAGAATGAAACGTAGATTTATTTATTTTTATCAAGTGCATAAACAAAATTTTCTTCTATAAATAAAAAATAATAAATAAATATAAAAGAAAAACTTATTTTTTTTTTTTACAATATCTACAATCTACAATGTTTATATATAAAATAATATTCTTTCGTATTCTTTACTTATTTTCTTTTTCTATAAGAATAAAGAATTTTGTTGTAACAAACATGTAGAACTATGGTAATAACAATAAGAAAAACTCTTAAAATTTATTTAGGTACAAAACATCAACAAAAAGTGTATAATTGAAAATGAGTATACCTAAGTATATTGTATATATCTATCTATCTTTATATATATTTTCCATTTTTCCATATATGATGGAAAATTACTATTTGTTTTCTTTCATGTTAACCAAATAAATAAATCATTTTTATTTTCTTCATATAAAGGAAATTTTCTTTGAAAGAAAATCAGAAAATTTATTTTTTCAATATTTGATGGACTTAGAGACTGGACACAAAAAGCTTTTTAAAAGTAAAATAATTTTAAAATGTACATAAGTACCTAGAACCTTTGTATATACAAACATACATATATTTAGAGTTATAGCCATAACCTCTGTACGAGTAAAAATATTTTTAAAACAAAAATTATTATAAAACACAATTTAGAATCTTAAAAAAATTTTCCGTGGCTAGAAACCAATATTTAATTATAACTTTATTTGGTATTTCCTATGTGCAAAAAAAAACTGACATAAAGTTTGTTGTCCTAAATTTGATAAAATTTTTTCAGTTCCAAAACTCGATTATTCATTGGCTCACACAAATAACACGACTATACTATTCGAAAGTTGGTTCAAAATTCATTCCCTGCCTTAAGTTCAAAGGTAGAAAACTTATTTTTACTTCCCATAATCTGTCAAAAGTATGTTCAAAGTTTAATATTGGTCTTATTAAGTAAATTTACTTTTCGAAATGTCATCATGTATTTTCATCTGATTTTCTATTATTTGAAAAAAAAAAAAATTATTTTTTGAAATTTTCTTTCCTTTGATACTATTGTGCTGAACATTTTTTTGTTAATTTGTTTTGAGAAAATGGAAAATTTAATAATAATATTATTTTTTTCGTATATTAGATATCTACTTTAGTTTTTTGAATTTTTCTTACACACATTATATATTGATGGTTTTGTATTAGAGATTATTCTATACATAAAATAAAATTAAATCATTTTTAATATAAAATTGTGGTCTACTTTAAGGATTTTATAATATTTTTGAAAATCTGGATCTGAATATAAAATATTTCAAAATTCTTAATAAAGAAGATTATAAAGAGTATAATAAAACCTATATTGAATTTTACCTTTTTTATTTTTATTTTTTATTTTTTTTAATTCATAAAACCTTAAACTGAAGAAAAAGGAAAGGGTTGCTCTAGTTTAGGTTCTACATTTATATCAGAATTATTTTCTAATGTTTTAAGATGACTAATATCTTTACTATTTTTTGCGTACATTATCACGATTAAAATATATATTCAATTATTAATTATACCTCTATCTTGTCCGGGGCTACTAAATCGAATAATTAAAACAAAAATAAACAAAAAGTTAAGAATGAACATTATTAAATTTTATTTGTTTTTTAAAAATTGATAAGCCTATGAACAGGGATTCAAAATTGATATCGCTCAAAATAATTATTCTTTAAGAGTAGAATATCATTGTTAGGATCCGAAAAACAAATATTTTTCATACGACTCTGTTCAAAGAATTGGGCCTGGGGCCAAAAATTTATGGTGTTTTGTGTAGGTAAATTGGAATAAAAGTAGAACCGGGAAAAAAACGTTAACTACAAAGGTAAAATGTGAAATTAGGAATCTATATTTAAAATTGAAGTAATTGACTGTTTTACAATGACATTATTTCACTTTCACATAATATGTAAAAGTAATCTCTGTAACGTAATTAATAATTTGTATATTTTATTTTTACATAAGATTTGAGGGACTTCGTATACACCTCACTATGAATTGAAATATTAAGAATTCTTTCGTATAATATTGAAGAAAATTTTTTTCCTAAATTTGAAGTAGAGAAAATATCTTTTTCTATTGATTGAAATATAGGTATCTTATAGTATGTTTTTTTTATAAAGACAATCCACAAAATGCTTTTCAAAAAGGTTTCAACAATCTTTTAATATTATGAAAAATTTTTAGTAAGGATGAACCATTCTTTTTGAGTAAAAATTGAAAGGAAAGAGAAAGAGTTCAATATGAGTAGTAGTTTCTTTTTATCTGCATTTTTTTTATAGTTTATTTCTAAAATGAATTTTCCAATTTTTTTTTTTTTTTGTCTAAGTAGTGAATTTGAAATAAATTTTAGCCAGTGGCCAAAATGAAAAATATTTTTCTTTTATAATAAAATCATTTTCAGGTAAAATTTTATAAATTTATTTGGTTTGAATTTGTTGCAAAAGTAATAATAATAATAACTCAGTCCTTTGTGAAATAATATATTATTTTTGTTGAAATAATTATGTTTGAAATAAAATTGGTATAACTCCAGGATTACAGAGAGAGTTGAATCTGTGAAGTATTTTATTTTTTGAAAATTAAGTTTCCTAATTATAATTGTGTAATGCTATAAACTCAATTGTTGTACACTTTTTGGTATAACAATTAAAGAATTGGCTGGGAAAATCAAGAAGGCGCAGCGACAAAGCCCATGCAGCTGCTGTGTAGCTTCAATCCTGCAGGAGTCTTATGTTCTGTAACTCAATGTAATACTACAATATTAACTCTCCATAACTGTGCATGTAGATGATTGTAGCTGAAAATTTTGTTAAGGCATGTAATTTAAGCTACAATATCTCGGCATTGCTATCATCTCGTCAAACTACAATTTTTAAATCATGTCGGTTCGGTGTATTAATTTTTTTTAGATTTTATTTAAATTTTTCAATTTACGTTTCAATTATTTTTATTGTTGACTTATTTGCATTTATTTGCAGATCTTAATCTAAAACCGATACATGCTCAGATTTTTCAAGTTTTCTGTTTAATTTCGACTATACTTTGTATTATATCGAAACGAAGTATAGTTTTACGACATAATATAAAAATTGCTTTTAAAACGAATTAATACTTAGAGCTTACGTACTTTTCGATAGTTGTTGTATATATTGTATAAATAGTTATAAAATGATATCGAAGAAAAATTTAATTTTATAGTTAAAAATATTAAACATTTTTCTGTACGAAAAACTTTCTTACATTCATACTCGTATATTAATGTGGATTGTATATAGAAATTCGTGCGGCATTTTAAGGAATTTCTTTTGCTTCGTTGAACTTTTTTTTTTTTTTTTTCTGATGAGGAAAAAAATATTTGAATAGCTTTTTATTTGAAAAACTTTCTCATAAAAAATAATATATTATTGAAAAAAAAAATGAAAAAATGAAAAAAATCTATAAAGATTTCATTCGTTTTTATATTAACGATATTTTCTGTAAAAATAAGTTGAGATAAAGTAAAAGTTTTACACACTTAAAATTTTTTTTCTAAAGCCTTCTTAACTTAGTTTATCTGGGACAGTTTTTTCTTTACATTCAATTTTAGAATTTTTTACAAATTTTCTCAAATCATGGACAGACACAAAAATAATTTGTGGCTAATCCGGTTATTATCATTGAATTAGAAACGGCCGTGCACACACCACTAGGATTACTATAGGATTATTTAGTTGTTGTTTTGTTTTACTTATAATTTTTTGTTATTATTTTATTTGTAAAATTTTCATAAAGTAAAATTTAATAAAAATAATAGCACAAAAATGTTTTTAGTTTGTTCATATATTTTTTTCTCTTTTTTTTATTTTAACATTTCAAAATTTAAAGTTTATTTTGCCTTAATAACGATGCTATGTTTTTCACAGCGTATACCTACTCTAGAAGCTTTAGAGCATTTTTAGTCACTACCAGCAAATCGAAGAAACTAAATGAAGAAAAAAATCCTGGATTAGCAAGTTCGGAAGCTATTCGAGAAAAATTTTGTATGAAAATTATATAATAATACAAGAACTATTTAACTCGTTATCCTATAAATACAGTAATAAATCAATTTTCTTGATCAATTCATAATTTTTTTGAATTTAATTTTAATTAATTTTAATTTAATTTTAATTACTTGCAGTTTAAGTTATTATTTTTCTTGAATTCGGTGTTAAAAAACTTAGTTTCTACATTTTAAATTTCGTTAAGAGCCCTCAATGTGAAAAATTGCAAAAAATTGGTCTTAGTTTGGCTTTGATTGTAGGGTTATTACAATCTAGACTGAAGTGATTTTTTGATATGTTAGAGAGTATATAACTGGCTCCAGGGTAGGTGAGGCGGATTTTTGAAATTTTGAGTTTTTTGGCCCAAATGAGCCTTTAAAAAACTTGAACATATTTGCTTGGATTATGGATTCTGAAGTAAAGGAAAAAGATAATAAAAAATCTCAAACGCAGAAATAAAGCTAAAATACCACTCTCCAGGGCTGGTGACGTGAAATTTTGAATTTCTTTAATTTCCTTAACAATTTTTAAATTAATTTCATTTATTTCTAAGAATTTTTTAATTTTTTTGATAAATTACAGTTTCTGCACAGAAATAAAATTCAAATATAGTTTTGTGATTTTCTGGTAGAGGTGTTTTTCGTACAATTTTTGTCGCATTTTTCACGGCCGTTTATTTTCTGTAAAATAAAACAAAAAAAACTGCAAAAATAGAAAACAGAAATAGAAAACAGAATTTCACATGAAGGGCTCTTAACATTATTATATAAAAAAAAATCTAGTTTTTAATAAGATTTATGATATGGAGTCAAACGAGTATTAATTCAAAGAATTTATGAAAAAGAAAATTTAGAATTTTCTTTTTTTAGAGTGAATAAAATAATTCTTTTTAATCATATAAAATTATATATATTTTTATGGTCAGAAAAATATAATATTAAAGCAAATATATATTATATACATTTATATATACATATATATATTTTTTTTATATATTTTCTTATCTTATTTTTCTTCATTTATTTTCCACCTGAATGTATTTTGGTTTCATTAAAAAATTTTCTATATTTTTATCTCTTTATAGTTAGTCCTTTTAGTACAAAAAAAAAAGCTACATTCAAAAAAAAAAAAGAAGAAAATATCGTTTCTGTGTGTAGAAAATATAGCTTAAATAGAAAATTCTTTATTGCGTTTGACATATAAAATCACCCCTGAAGAAATTTATTTAATTGTGGTTTTTCCATTATTTAATTTTTTTTTTTTTGTTATTTTGATAAAAATTTAATGATTTTTTTTTTCCTTAACTATAACATCGGAAAATAGAAAATAATTTATATTATTAGATTGTAGTATATACATATTTTAGTTTTCATAAAAAAATGATAACCTTATGTGGTATGTATATAATTATTATATTTATTTTTCTTCTAGAACAAGGTAAAAAAAAAAAATGGAAAAGGCTCCACCCAAAGATATTTCACTTTTGAAAACAAAGTACTAAACAAAAAAAAAAGGTCTGGCATTAAAAAAATAATAAGATTTTTTTTTTATATATAAATAAAATAAAAACGGCGCACCCTCATAACTGCCTTATGAAATATTATATAAAAAAAATAATAAAAATATAGGTTTTTATAATATGTACTTAAAATATAAATGCCTTTATGACATTATAGATATAATGTTTCAATAAATTTCAATTTGATGTAAACGTCAAGTTTTAGGATTTAGAATTAAATTCTAATTTTTTTGCTATCTTTTATTTAAAATATAATTTAATTTCGTAATAAAACATGGATTTTGATTTATGTTGAGACTTTCAAGTATTTTACGTGAAATTTAAGTAAATCTTCAATTTTTTTTTATGAAATTTCATGCTCAATCATTATTTGCAAAATTTTCATTATACAATATTTGATTAAACATATAGCTATGAATAAAATAAAATTTCAACTATTGCATTGGAAATTGATTAAGCTTCAAATTTGCACTGAAAAATATTTCTAAAGTTGTTTCCACCCCAAATTCATAATTTTGAAGGTACGCATTAAAATTATGAAAGAAAATATTTTGTTTTTTTTTCTTATGTGCGCTTATTGTAAAGGTTTTGTCTAAGGGTTGTATAATAATTTTTCATATCGAAGTTATATAAAAAAAATCATATTTTAATTCATTTTTATGTGTAGGAAAGTATAAAAGAAAAAAAAAATTATAAATTTTGATTGGTTAGGAAAAATTTTTTTTTTTGAAAAATAATGGTGAACATTATGTTTATGTCAAAAATTATTGGTCTTAATTTATTTCAAGAAAAAACCAAATTCCTGAGATCTGTAAGCACGTTATTGAAACTCTGGATAAATATTCCATATAAAAAGTTCTTCTTATAATAAACATAATAATTATTATTTTTTTCTTTTATCGAACTTTTAAGATACATTCGAAACATATGTATTGTATAATAAAAATTTCATATTGTAGTAAAAAGATTACTATTTTTATTGTAATAAAAAAAAAAATTTATATGTGCAAGTATAAATATAATAAATATACAATAACTTAACCCTATACAATAAAGTAAAAATAAAATATAAAATCCAATTTTCTCTTATCTTGAACTCCAACCAACTACCACCCACTTATGAACCACCGCATAAAAATAACTTTTTCATATATATGTATTTTTAATATTATTTTTTTGATTATTTATATATAAGAATATAAGTATGGAAAGTAATATATTTTTATTCTTTTTGTTATAGTCTTTCATAATATTGAAGTAATTCTGGGTGAAAGAAACGAAATTGAGATTAAATAAAATTCATTCAATTCTAACTCTATAACGTTCAAGTTTTGTGGCTCCAAATTTTAATGCACTCTCAATATTTTAGCTAGCTCAATGGTTTTCAAAAAAATATTTTTGAAGTTCTAAAATGAACAATATATATGTATATAGATAGATTTTGACATTTACTTATTAATGATTTTGAATGTGGATTTATTTCACTTTTAGGATCATAAAAAGCCCACATACCGAAAATTTATCCAATTCTACGTTTTAATTTTAATTGAAAGTTATAATCTGTAGGAAACAATATGTAGCACTCTGCTATAATATTACCAGCTCTAATCTTTCTTTCGTTCAGATATTCTATACTTACCCAATTTTTTCTTTCTAAGCAAATTTAAAATATAAAAAATAAATTTAATAAATCTAAAATAACTAAATTTCGAAGTTTTATATATATTCAATTTTAAATTTGATAACAAAAAATTTTTGTTTTTTGATTGTTTGAGCATGGAATCACAGAAAATAAGTAAAAATATGTATACAAAAAAAAAAAATCCCATCATATATTGGCATAAAAATATTCGTATATTCAATATATATAAATGAAAAATCTAATAATAATATGATAAGGGGTGCTGCACGTATCAAAACGGAAAAATGTATATAAATAAATAAAAATTTATTTCTATAAAAACGAAAATATAATAAACATAACAAAAACGTATTGTAATATATGTTGTTGTACATTTATGTATATGAAATTGATATAAAAATACATAACTCGATATATGGATGTATATACACATAAAATGTAATAAATAAATGAAAGACGATTGCTGAAACAATTTAACAAAATCGTGCGGCACAATGAAAAAAATAAAATATAAAATTTTTCTATAACACTAAAAGAAAATTTCTGAAATAAGGCTTATAAGAACAATGATTTCCTTGGAAACCGGATCTCAGTCGTAACTCATAATGCTTTCTAATATGGATTTTATGCGAATCTAATCTTAAATTTTCTTATTTACATAAAAAATAACATAAAAGTATTTTAAAAGGAACGGTAGAGAGATGCTTTTTTAAAATTTGACGCTGACTGCTTTAAGGTGCCTAACATAGTTATAACATGAAGATGGACATGGAACCGAACAATGAAACATTATTGTACACAGATGATATTAAGTCCTTCGAATAAACTTTAAACAATTGATACCAGCAACAATTATAAATTTTAAAACATTTTTGAAAGATATAATTTTTGTAAGTGTATTGCATAAAATGCTGTTATTATATCGATCCTTTCTTTATATTTTTATTTTATTTTTGATTAGAAGGAGTATAAAACTATAATTTTCATTTTTTTTTTCTTTTTTTTTGCTTTTTTGCTTTTCTTTATAAACATTTATTATATTTTTTGTGTACCTTTGTACATTATTGTGTATTTTTATTATAAAAATCTAAAAAGGATAATACACAATAAATAAAAATATATATTTAAAAAAATAAAAATAAATAAAACAGTACAAAAATAAAATCAAGTAACGAAAAGTAGAGAAAAAAGAAAAAATCAAATATACAGAAAAACTACAATTTATCACGATATAAAAATTTATTCGAAAAAATCCTTGACTTGCATTTTATAATAATAACATCGCCGTATACATATCCTTATGGTATGAAGAAAATATTATTAACTTTATTTATATTCTCTCTACTATCTTATATATACAGAAAAAAAAAATAACCATTTATACACTTAGAACAACTTTATCACCAAAAACAAAAATTTTTATTTGAACTTAACATTTTTTGTGCGAAGAAAATAAGAAAATTAAGAAAAACATTTTATTAATATAATAATCCTTTTTTGTTCGGGGCTTTTGATGTGAAATTTTAACATTTTATTAAACTTCATAATAAATTCATAAAATCTTGTTAGTTGAGCTTATGCTCTTTTGCAACTAAAAATTTCACCTTAAATAAATAATGTATGCTTTAGAATTAAATGTCATTTTGAAATTGAGCATCATATTACATATACTTAATCCTTAAATAAGGTATCAGGTCTAAATATGAAAATTTGTTGTAAAACAAACTGATAAAATTTTTGCTTTTTTGTTTAAGTTTAAGATTAAAAGGAATATAGTACATCGAGGCCATCCTGACTGAAATCTGTATTAAGTTTCATCTTAAAGTTTCTTTGCTAAGGGATTGCGAAAACTAAATGTTTAATACTCTATGAATACAATTTTTGTGTAAAGTATGAAGATCTTTATAGAATTTTGATTAACTTTATAAGATTTTCTCAAATTGTTAAAATGTGAAGAAATAATTATGAGATCCTTTTATAATATTTACATGTCCTTGTACTAACGTTATTTGTAAATAATTTTTATGCATACTCACATATTGATTTTCATATAAACGTATACATAGGACATCATCTACAACAATTCTACATATGTATATAGGGTGCAAGAAAAATAAATAAGAAGAAAAAGAGAAATTAAAATTGGAATGAGTTATGAAAAAAAAAAAAATGTGAAAGTATAAAAATTTATCTACATTTTTTGCAACATGAAGGCAATAAACTTTTTTTTTTTGTGCAAAAAATAAATTTACGACCTCTGTTCTTAATTTTTCTCATTTTCTTTCTGAAAAGAATTAATATGCAATGCATTTATTACAGAATTTTTTTTTTCTTCATTTTGTAAAGGATATGGTGTCGAAAATTATAATATACTTTAATGCATATTCAGTGTAAATTATAATTAAAAATATTGTTAAGCTGTAAGGGATAAACTGTCAAAGTTTGTGTACATAATTAAAAAAAAATCATGGACTTAGTCAATATTCTTTGAGAGATTGGTGAATTAACAGAAAAGCAATCAAAAATTTCTTTCAACATTTAATTCTAAAAAAAAAACCATATAAGATTCTGTAATTGTAATTTTCTAACAAACTAAATTTTTTTTTAAATAAATTATGAACTTATCTACATGCTTAGTTATTCATAATAGTACCTAATTATTATAATAGTTTTTAATAAATTTTTTATTTTAATTTTCAAATCACCCTGTACTAATAATTTTATTTTAAAACTTTGTGGTTTATATTGCTTTTAATGTTAAATATATATTATGTAGTAGGTCTCATTAGCTACTGTAAGAATGAAAGTTTTCTTTCTTTAACTTTTGTCTTTTTAGATGGGTGGGGTGCAATAAAAGTAAAGCTTAAGCAGTATAGTATATCAAATAGTTACTAAACTTTAAAAAAAGCCTTCTTACTAAATGGGAAATTAAGTCGTTGTATTATTTTATGTGGTGACTAAGATTATGCTTGAGTTTCTTTACGACGTTCCTTTTGCATTGGCATGATACATTGGTTGGAATACTTACAGTCTTGAATATTTTTTATGTATACATTTGTGAAATTACTATAATTGTTTTTGGAAACAAATTGAACAAAATTAAAAAAATAAATTTATTTGCATAATTATAATCTTCACTAGTTCCGACAATGATCAAATCCAAAATAACAAAAATAATAAATAAATGCAAAACTTAATATTTTCAATTAAAAATTTTCATGAAATTTAAACTTGTAATTTCTAATTTGTGTAAGTTACTTAAAAATATCAATTCTAAAATGTAATATTATATACATATAATACAATATATTTTATATACATTTTTTTTTGATAGATATATGTACTATTGTCTAGCAATGTTTTAATATGTATTTTATGTTTCACATTAAATTAATAATTTAACAATTTTCCAATTAAATGAACGAAAATTTGAACATGTGATCACTTCAATTATTATTTGCCCTCTTGAACAGATAACAAGTATTTCATTTATTTGTATGGATGCTTTATGGAGGATTAATAAATATGAGAGAAAAAGGATTCTCATATCGTTTAATATCTTGATGGAATCAAATGAATAAGGAAGTTTTTTTTTGGTAGAATGCAACCATTGAAAGCCCTATTATTTAATGTAATAATAATTGTGTTTTACTTCTTTTACAAAAAAATTTATTTCTTTCTTCCTTAAAATGATTGAGTTTGAAGTATCTGATTTTTTAGTTTCACGTGTGATCTTCTAAATGGATTAAAGAAAAACTTATAATTTAATTATTTAAATACATCTTTTTTACAGATAATTAGTATCTACTTTGGATATTCAGTTCGTTTGATTTTACATGTAATTTGTAGTTGCAGATAGAATCCGATAAAAAAAGGCCAACATTTCTTTGAGAAAAGAATTTTCAAGCATTGGTTTTTGCATTTTTAACATACATTTTAAACAGCGGCGCTTCGAAACTCCTTTCTGGTGGTAATTATTATCCAGAGTTCTACATTTTAACGTATGCAATTTTCCTTAAATATCTTTCGTTTTGACTATTTGTACCAAAAAAGGCTTCATCTCGCTACTGTTTTTTGCTTTTATTCTCATACTATATAATGCACCGAGTAATGTGAAACAAGTTAAAATTTTCTTTAATTAGACTTTCTTATATAAAATACAATCTTGATGTTCTCATCTACTCACCTTTGCCAATTCGCAAGAAGCCGCAGATAAAACAGCATAAAAATATTCTTATTAGCTCAAAAAAAGCCAAATAAGAATTATTTTTGATCGAAATTTGTTAAAATAAGGGGATTTGTCAGCAAATATTGGTAAATTTTCTAATTATTTGAGAAATTTTTAAATTTTTTTCTTTTTATAGAAATTCTGTTTTTTAGAATTATTTGAAAAACAAAACTATATAAACATATTCTTCAATAGATTATGTTTATATTTAGTTAGTTGTTGTAACAAAGTGTTATAATCTTTTCAGAATGAGATTTTCCTTATTGCATTGTATGTGGAGAGAGAGATACACTTCAGAGGATTAATAATCAATTTCACACGCTTTGACATTTTGACATGTCCTTCTACAAAATAATTGAAGGATAAAAAATTTTTTTTTTTTTTTTATATTAATTTAAAGATTCAGGTTGCATTTTATTATTTTATTTATACTAATAATGAGAAGTATTATTGGTGCGCATTTTTTACATTTAATTTTTCCTTTCGTTCTATCTTTCTTCTAAGAACTAAAATTTCTGTTAATTTTCCTAATTATTGAGAAAACAACTTTCTCCAGTTTATTATTCAAAAATTTTCATAATTTTCAATTTTGTAAACATATCCTCACAGAAAAAAATTTGCTCGTACTAATAACTAAATAATTCGTTAAAATCAACGAAAAATTCGTTATTTTGGCTACAACGAACATTTCGTTGAAAAAAGCTCGTAGTTCGTTAAAAAAGTTCGTTATACCCCAAAACCAAAAACCTTTCAAATTCTTCAGCAAAAACACCGCAAATACGAAAGAAAAAATTTACTAGACTAAATTTTTTTTTTTATTTATTTATAATTTTTTATTTATTTTTTTTTTATTTTTTTTTTTGTTTTTTATTTTTTTTAATTTTTTTTTATTTTTTTTTTATTTTTATTTTTTTTTTATTTATTTTTTTTTTTATTTATTTTTTTTTATTTTATTTATTTTTTTATTTCTGTTTCTATTTTTTTTATTTATTTTTTAAATTTTTTTATTTAATTTTTTTTTAATAATTTTTTTTATGCCCGCTTGTGGCTTCGAACCACTGTCCTAAACATTGCAATCCATCAACTCTGCCACTGAGCTATGAACTACATTTACGGCAATGTGTAAAATGGAAAATATAAGTTCTGTGTGGATTGAAATTTTTGTTTCCCGTATTTAACGATAACGAACTTTTTTAACGAGTACTAAAAATGAAAAAAATGTTCGTAATAAGAAAATAAACGAAATTTACGTTACAAAAACGTAATTATTCATTATTTTTCGTTATCTTAACGAGAATGTCATTAACGAACTTTTTTGACGTAATGAGTACGAGCAAATTTTTTTCTGTGCTGCCTTCTTTGCAAAAAACAAAAGTATATACATTTATATTTTTTTTTCATTTCATTCAGATTTGTGTAACAAGTTAAAAAACACAATTAAAAATGTAATTATGAATCCAATTAAATTATATTATATTTTTATTTAAAATTTAAAACTTAATAGTAATTAAAATAAATGTACCACACCTAATAATTTTATATTAATTTGGCGAAAATAAAAAAATAAACCAATAAAATCGGCAATAATAACAAATAGTTTTTAATAAAATAAATTTTTTCGTTGATTTGTAAAAAATATAATATGCCTATATATATAATTTTTTTTTTTTGCTGAATTTATATAAAAATATTTTTTAAAAATGTAATTTTTTTTTTGCATTATATTGGAAAATAAATTCGTTATTTAGTTTTTTAATACATAGTGCAGTAGTGCATCATATACATAGTTTTAGTCGATGTAAATTTTTATTTTTCTCATAAAATCAATTGCTCCATTGAAATGGAACCTTTAATTTTTGTTTTGTTTTTTTTTTTTGAAAGCCACATACTCAATGGTTAATAAAATTCATATGTGTATTAAATTTTAAATAAACAAAAATTAAAACAAAAAAAAATAAAATTTTGAAGTAAAAAATATTTTTTTTAATTTCTGAATTTTGAATTTTTTTTTTATTGGATTTATGAAAATGTGGTAAATTTTCAAACTTGTTTTTTTTTTTTTTTTTAATTTATTAATTTGTTAACATTCAAAATAAAAAATTTTACATATTATAAAAAATTGTATTATTTATTAAATATATAGAACCGAACCTCATAATTGAAGTACGGAGACTTTTTCAACATTTCGATTGACGATACATTCGTTTTAAGATATCACGGGCACACGCACAATCATTTAGTCATATACCACGAATATAACAATTTGCTTCTAATTAAAATATCTATCTACCGAACACACTAATTTTCATCGGAATCCTAACTTCCAAGGCCTAAATGGTAGAATCTTATGCTTTAGTCAAAATACAAATGGCCGTAATTGTGTTTGTAATTGTGCGGTGTTTTGCATTTTTCACACAAAATGGGCCAAAAATTGTTGAAAGGGATAAATTTATTATAACGATGACAAATTGAGAATATATTCAAAACTAACTTAAATTAAAACTTAACTCAAAAGGAACCAAAAATTGTACACTAAATTAAAATAACAGTCTAATATATTTCTCTCATTCGAAAATTTATTTCATCTTGGTTTACATTATCATGAAATTAAAAAAAAACAACATTAGGTGATTTTTTTTTTTTTTGATTTTAAATCTTTAATTGAGCAGAAGGTTCATTAAATTTTTCCTTCCTGGAATAAATTTTAGAAAAAAAGTTTATTTTATTGAAATAATATCAGTTTAAAAAATTGCATTTAGATAAAAAAAAAATGCATTTCATTGTTCCGTTTCGTTGACTGTAAAACTTTAAAAAACTAAATGTTTTATATGAACTTTTCCAAAATTTAGAGATATTTAATACAAAATTAAATGGTTTGAACTATCCCAGGTCGGATTGGATAGGTTAAGCTAATTCATGAAAGCTCCGAAAAAACATGCTTTAAAATTTTTTTTAAAATAATAATTATACAATTATTATTTTAATAAGAATAATAAATTTAGAAATAATGATAGTACCAATTGTAACTAGTCGCGTTCTTGAACGAAACAAAACGCCAAATTAAGAAGTATTTTTATAACAAATAAAGTTTTGATTAATAAATTTCCAAAAAAATATTTTTAAAAGTTAATACACCTTATCGTCTGCATTGCGTTCAAGGAGAGGAACGATTAAGTAATAAAAACCTATAGTTTAAAAAAGTTAAAAATTAATTGAATAGTGTTAGTATTCAATTCAAGTTTTGACTAATAATAATAAAATCAACATAGTGAAGAAGTAATTTGATGAATATACTTTATCCTTAATTGTGATGTAGTGAATGGATAAAAACTTTTTATAAAATAGTTGTTATCATAGCCAACGAATTATTTTATTTCAGTTCTCTTATACTCTGATAGTTATAAACTTTAAAAATGTTACCAGGTGCTATTTTATTTTTTATTTTATTTTCATTTTTCGCAATATATTTTCCAAGGATGAAAGATTTCATATACGTGGCGGAAAATATATTCTTCACTTTTTATTTGCAAACTATATAAGACATTATTTATTATATTAGAAAAGGAAAAGTTTTCAAATTTTGCAATAATTTTATAATTTAATTGAGTGGATCGTTCTAAAGGTCATATTATATATTGAAAGATTAAATATCTGATAAGAAAGATTTTTTATCAAAAAATAATTCTTAATTTCAAAAATTTGATCGATAAGGATTCGAAAGAACATTCCGAAAAAATAGTCTTAATAGATCATCATCATCGTCATTTAAGAAAATATTTAGAATTTATAACTTCTGTGGATATTGATATTTTGTGTTAAACGTTTTTTGTTATTGATTTAAATTGCTTCAATCCATATGGAGGCAACAACTAGTTCGAAATTTATAGTTTTTATTAATTATTTTGAAGAAATTTTTGTCTAAAAAATCATCATCTATAAAATTCCTCCCAATTGATTTATTCATTGTGACGCTTTTTTTTTAAAAACATGATATTCATAAAATTATGCATAATTCCCAAAATCCTTTTGGTTATAAATTATATGCGATAATAAAATTTAATTTTGTCATTTTCAAAAAGAAAAACTCAAAAATCTGTTGTTTAACATGAAAAATAATTTTTTGAATGAAGAATTTATAAGTTAATCCCATATGCGTACGCTGATATCATTAATTTCTTGGTACCCTATTAGCATAAATTGCCTTGAATATATTTAATATTAAAGTATATATTTTTTAAATGTAAAGTTAAAGTGTATTTTTCTTTGAATTTTTTGGTACTTGAAGTTGAAGTTTTTGTATAAGGAAAATAAGGAAAATTAATAAAAATATAATAGTTCAATCATATTAATTGAAAACAAGATACTATATTGGACAAAAGATGTATTTTTATGACCAACAAATGCAATTTTAATATTTTCTATAGCAAAATGTATTAGATATGAACAGCGATTTACAAATAAGCTCATAAATTTCCAATGTACAGCATAATATAAAAAAAAAAGTATTTACATCACACTATCTATTTAAATAAAAATAAGTCAAATTTTGTTAATAGGGAAAAATAATAAAAATGATAAAAGGAGTTTTCTTTTTATGTGTAATTTCAAAATATTTTCTTGTTGTTATTAATTTCATTCAAGCAAAGTGTTGTGTTATCTTTTAACACGTGCTAGAGGCTTACATTCATCCATCTGGATGAGTATTAAATATAGTTTTATCAAAAAAATATTTAAGATTTATTTTTATTTTTTTGTTATTTTAGAATGATTAACGCATGCGTTATAAATTTATTAATTTTTAATACATTATTCTTACAGAATGTAAAAATTATATATTTATATACAACATCTATGCATATTTATTTTTAATATTTTGAATAATTTCGAAAAAAGATTTTGTTGTAATAAAACGTGCTCGCTTTTTTTTGGGGATCAGTGAACAAAATAAATAAAGTGTGGATGCATTATCATAACCCATAATCACCTTTTATGTCGCCAGGGGTATTAACCCTATTTTATTGTAATAATTATTTAAACGAAAAAATTATATCGAAAGGATTAATAAATTTATGTTCCAGTTTTAGTTATTTTCCCTCTTTTTATGGATTTTTAAGCCTTTTTAAGTTAATACTTTTGGCCGGGAAATATAATAATTATGAATTCTTTTTTCTGAAATATTACGACCAGGAGTTGTGTTTATTACAAAGATGATCTTTGTTCATCTATTTTGATTAAAATCAATAAAATTTCCAAGAAAATCTGTGCGGTTTTTGAAGCGGTAATAAGATTTATTTGTTTCTATTCTTGTTGAGTTGCTATTTTTTTAAGCTTAATATTATTGGCGATTACTGTAGTTATATAGAAGTTTAGTAAGGCTATAATCATATACTTAGTAATGTTCTTATTTCCAAACTGAGACAAAAAATATAACTTCGCCGTATAATCCGAAACTTTGAGTGAAGCTTTTAATCAGTGACTTCATTGCTAAGCTTTATCATATACTGCTTGAAAATTGTGAAAGTTTTCATTAATTTCAAATTGATAAGACAATTACAATATTATGTCCCTAAAAATTTAATAAATCTCTTAAATTTTGAAACTAATTATTATTGGAAAATAATTAATTTTATACTTCATTCATAATTCATGAGACTCCCGGTGTGTGGTAAGCTAATCCACAAATCCCATACAAAAAAAACACAAATTTTAACAAATTTAATTTTATTATAATTTCATTTGTGTATTGATTTGTATTTTTAAATTAAAATGAAATAAATTTCGATTTAATTCAAAAATTGTAACATAATGAGAAAATTAACATATTTTAATTTTCTTTCATACTAATCTCATTAATATTTTGAATAATAATACAAAATAAAGATTTAGAAATTTGAAATATAAAAAAAAAAAACAAAAGCAAAAAAATAAGAACAGAATTTTATATGAAAAGCCCGAAAGACAAAATGCCAATAAATCGTTTAATGAAACATCGAAAAACAATAATGTTGTGTCTTGCTGTGAATATTTAATCAGAACAAAAAAAAAAAAATTATATTTTTTTATATAAATTTAATTTTATTTTTTTTTTTATATCAATGTTGCGATTACAGAAAGCCCTTTCAGTTCCTTTTCTCCAAGTGTTTACATTTAATATTAAACGGTATACAGTAAATTATTGTTTTAAAATTAATTCCTATTATTTTTATTAATACTTCAGTTTTGTACATTGTGCATTTAACTTTGAGAATTTTAATATTTAAAATTTTAAATATTTCTTTCTCAACTTTTCTTTATTAAAGTAACATTTGCAAATATTTGCACTTCCTCTTAATTAATATTAGTGCTAAAGCTTGGGTATAGTCTTTATAGATTTTAGACTTAAGAATACTTAAGTATTAGTTTCATACTAAATATTAGAGAGTATACTAAAAGATATTAGAATATTCAATGTTAAATATATTTTGCAAATTCAAATTGAAACAACTAATAAAAAATAAAATAAAGAAAAAATTTAAATTAATTTAGAAACACATAATTTCATATGTAAAAGCACTATTTAGTTCAACAAATTAGAGTTAAACCAAATAACTATCATTTTGTTTTATAAACAAAACCTTTGATTAACCCTACTCTCCTCTACATTATACATTTTAGAAGTCATCATGTTTTCTTTTTGGAAAATTAAAAAATTTCTGTAAAATATGTATCTTAAAAGTATCTTAATTGTCAAAAGTATCTTACGAATCAATCTTAATAAAATAACAATAATTTCCAGCAAATTTTATAATTTCAATTAAGTAATATGATGTAAAACTATTGGTCGGGATTTTATTTATATACATATAATAACATTAAATTTAAAAACAAAAAAAAAATTATATTTTTCATAAGAAGGATGATTTGGTGTTGTTTTTGTAAAAAAATAATAAAAAAAATGTTAAATCAAAAAATACAAAAAAATTCAAATTAAAGGTAAATGTCACGTACTTTTATTACTGATACAATTTCATTTATTGTTTGCTTTCTTTGTTTTTATTACCTTTTTGTCTTTTCAGCTTTTCATTTAGATATTAAAAAATAAATAAAAAAATAAATATATAAGGAAAAAAAAAAGAAAATAATGAAAGCCATGGTATAGTAGAAAATAAAAAAAAATAAAAATAAAAAACCAAAGGAATATGATTTAAGTTGTAATCGAAAACAAAAATAAAAGAAATTTGAGAAAACACAATTTTTTTTTGCTGCTGCTTTGCTAATTCTTCGACGAGGGTGATTTTTTCATTATTTTGGTTTTTCTTCTTTTTTTTTTTGTAAATTAATGTAATACAAAATTATAAAATTAAAAGCATTAAATTTTTTATGGAATATTGTTATTGAATTGTAATTTTAATTTAAAAAATAAAAAATTTATTATATTTTGTTTTTTGCTTTTTTTTATTTGTTTTTCTTCTTTTTTTTTAGCACTCGGTCATTTATTCACAAAGCAAAAAAAGAATTAAAAAATTATTTAAATTTATTGAAACGAAACAAGTGTGGAAGAAATTGGGAAATGTTGAGCACATAATTTTTACTTGAAACAATTAACAATTTTGGAAGACGTCATCGTTATTAAACTTAAAATCTTATCGTTTGTCATCAATAACGGAGTGTTCCACTTTGTATATGTTTTGAATTTCTGTCTGTTCGCCTGCCCGTCTGTTCGTCCTCTGTCGCTTATAACTATTAAACTACTTGGCTGATTTTGATCGTTTAGATGTCAAAATATGCGCAATATCGTGAGATTCTCTGTTCGGGCAACGGATTTATAAGCTCCCAACCGCCGAAGGGATAGATTATGTTCACATAAAATTTATATTAGTTTATAATTTTGGAATGAATTTTTGATATTGATATAATATTAATAAAATATTGATAAAGAATTGAAAAGACACCGATTGTGTGCAAAGACTGATTTCCGTGGAAATTGCTATATAAGTTGATGTCAATTGATGTTGATTATGACTAAACATTCGACTGGGGAGCTGAAAGTGGATTTCGATGAAAGTTGCAACATAAACAATAGAGAGCGATATTAGAAAAATTAATAAAAATATTTGGGAAATATTTTAATTCCAAATGTTGAAAGTGGTCTTCTATACACTTCATTTAAGATATACTGTTCAATAATTTTTATTTTTGAAAACAATGTACAGTGTTACAGTATCATTCTAACATTTCGTTTTGGGGCTCTGCGATATACTTATAGAAAAACCCAAATAAATATTAATTCTTATCAAAATAATTTTCATTACTATAGGTAATTGTTTTCTTTTTTTTTTATGCTTGTAAAATACTCATAATGAATTTAAAGATTTTCTTTATATATTCATATGTATGTGGTTTCGGATTAAAACACTATGGGGAAAATAAGGGCAACAAAATATAATTTTTTTTTCACATTTATTTTTTTTTTTTTTTAACAAAAATTTCATATCTAAATGATAAATATCTTGAAAAATAAAAAAAATAATAAAAGATAAGAAAAATAAAAATATAATAAAAAGAGAAAAATTTTTTTTTTACAAAAACGAAACAATTTTCCACCATATTGAATTCAATAAATCCTAAGCTCCCCCGACTGAAAAAAGAAGAAAAAAAAATAATATATATTCAAGTTATAATAAATTTTTTTTTTTTTTTTTTCTTCTACATCACGTTATTGTGCCCCCATCTCTCTACTATTTAATATTATATGAAAAAAAAAATATTATTCTCTGAATTATAGGTATTTTTCCACACTTCCACCCATTAGATAAAAGAAATAATAATAAAGAAAAATATACTTTTTTTTTTTTTTTTAAATATAGAAACATAATACTTTCCGTTAAATTGTTGAAAAATGATACGCAGGCGTTCATATCATATCAAAAAAAAAAAAAAAGTAATAATAATAAAAAAAATAGAAAATTTAACAAAAAAAAAAAATAACAAAAATATTCATAACCCCAGAAATATTAAATTGAGACTCCCCAAAGCACACTCATCCTTTTTATACACTCCATCTGTTTTTTGAGATTATGTTCTTCTGTATATATTTTCTTTTTAACCATTTTTTTTTTTGTGCCCTTTACAAATATCGAAATATTTTCAAAAAAATATATAAAATAAAATAAAATTTAATATTATAAATTTTTACATTATTGAAATATAAAAAAAAAAAATAAAAAAAAATTATGCATTTAAAAATTTATTTTTTTTTAAAAGAAAAATATAAGAAATATATTTTTCAATTTTAGGTTTCTTAAAGTTGGCTATTATAATCATCCCTTAATGCACGTTACTATAGTTGAATGTTTATTCGAGTTCAATTGGCCAACTAAAATTTTTTCTTATTTCTGCTGTTGATAGTGTTTTTCAACATTTTGATAGTTTGTTAAAGACAACATTTTGATAGTTTGTACAAGACCAGCTGAGTATAATGTGTAGTGTAGTATAATGTTGAAAAATTTTTGCATGTTCAACTTAGTTTGCACATATGTGGCGAATTATTCAGTATGTTGAAAGATCAGTGTTGAATAAACATTCAGCTTTTCTAAATCAATCTTAAGAATAAAATTTACAGGGTTGTCTAAAAAATCCTAAAAAAAAAACAAAAAATGTAAGATCCCAGAAATGGAATGAATTAGAAAAAAATCATGTTTTACTATTGAAGACTTACCTACTCAACGTATAATTGACACTCTTAAATTCCGTAAAAGTTAGACATCAGCTAAACCTATATTTTAACTTTTTTGATATTTCGTTTATTGAGTACCACTGCTCATGGCTGAAGTGTGAGTGCAATATTTAAAAATGAAGTTTTGTTTGGATTTTAGCGAAGTTTCGAAAGTCCTCAATTCGTAAATTTTATTAGTAGGTAGTAATATCTGAGCAATTATTTATATATTCACATAAGAAACTTATGACATCATTTTTAATTTCTAGTAATGAATAATAAAGATTCAATAAAATTCATAAGTTTCCTTAATTCAAAGTCAATTAATTAAGCAGTCTTTTTCTGCTCACGAGATTTGAGAGCCAGCATATACACAAAATACAAAGATAAAGAATAATATTTATATGGGCCTAACAAATATAATCGTTTCTTTTTATTTTCTTTTTATATCTTCAATTTATCATCAATTTGAAATTCTTTAAATCGTCATAGAATAAATATTAAAATAAAATTAAAAAGAATAAGATTACTGATTTGATTCTCATAAATCCAATTATTATTGAAAATCGAAATAACATTTTAAAAAGTAATAAAATCAAATTGTAAAATTTGAAAAATAGAAATAAAATAGAACAAAAAAAAAAAAAAAAAATTAATTCGTTCATTATTTTTTTTCTTTACCCAATTTTGATTATATACATATATTATATATATTTTAAAAGAAAAAAAAAATGGAAAATAAACAAAAAGAAAAACTAATAAAAATCACATAACATAACACAAATCTAGGGATATTTGAGAAAAAAAAAAGGGATTTATGTTTTTTTATTATGTTTATTATTATTGTAAAAGAAATCTCCCAATCAAAAAAAAAAAATTTTTTTTTCTATATTGTTTGTACTATACTATGTAATGTATGTAAGATTTCTTCTGAAAATGTCAGAATATTTTGCAATAATATGCCAAAAAAATAAAAAAAAATAAAAAATAATAAAAATGTTTTTTTTTTTATTTTTATCAAAAATAAATCCTATACAATTTTAACACTTATCTTTTCTTTTCATATAAGTGCAAATTTTTATAGCCTAAAAATACTGAGTGTTTTTAACATCCGAGTATGTGTAAATGAAAATTATGTTATCGGTATATTTTTTTCTTACAAAGTCTGTATGAAATTCTTGAATTCGAATCTTTAATGAACTGTTTTACATATTATGTTCCGAATAAGCAATTTATTCACTGTGATGGAAATGATTTTCTATATAATACAAAATCACCTAAATAACATGACTTATACTGGGTTTAAGCGAACGAATAGACGATTTATCACTTAGTGTGCCTGTCATTTGTAGTTTATGACAAAAAAAGTATTTATTTTAATTTTAAAATAAAAATTTCTATTGCCAGTTGCTGGAAATTATGACACATGATAATGTAAATTTTTTTCGTATTGAATTTGAATTAATTCTTGAGATTACTTCTTGAAAATAAGACCCGAGTCGCTCAAACCTTTTTGATAGTTAAATGTCTTGGGGCCTACTTTTTAACAGTATCATTGAACAGCTTGTGATAGAATTTAGGTTTAAAATTTAGATACATATGCCGAAAAACTGTTCACTCGGTTGATTTTGGAGAAAATAAATTTCTTTCAAAATTTCTGTGATTTAAATTTTTTTTTGCACTTTATCCTATTTTTTTTATTCTATTTTTTATTGTTTTTTTTTTTTTTTGACTAAGAAGAAATATATATTTATTTTTGCACCCTCGCTCGCAATCTTTTATAGTCTTTTATTATTATTTTTCTTAATATGAAATTATATTGCTGCCATTTTTCTTAAATTTTCCTTTTTTTTTTTTTAACAAAATATATAAAAAAAATTTTTTTTTCACAGAACCTTCATTTTATCGAGATGATATTCTCTATGATAAAAATAATATTCATGCATCGGATTTTCTTTTTAAAAGTTTGAAACTTATCTTTTTATCATCCAAATTTAAAATCATATAAAAAGAAATTTATCAAAATTCAATTTTACTATGTATCTTGAACAAGAAATTCGATCTTCATGAATGATGTTGGAATTATAAAAATATGCACTTTTAGTATCGAACGCAAAAGTTATAAGGAAGACTGTAATATATACCGGTCATTCTCTAATTATAAAATAAATGCATCGTTATCTAAATACTGTTGAGTAAACTAAATCTTAGAGATTATTAAGTAAAGCTTCTTTATAAAAAAAAAAAGAATCTCACAAACATATTCTTTAAGAACTTACCAAAATTTGAAACACATTTAAGAAAATCTGAACCCTTTTTTCTAAAATATAAAAACAAACAATTTCGTTTCGCATTTATTTTTTCAATTTGTTAAAACATATTATTATTTTTTATCTGGAATGATTGCCAAAAAAAAAAAAAAAAAAAATTAAAAACACAAATAATATACGTTAAATTTTCTTTTTATTGTATGAAAAAATCTACAATTATTTTTAATATGCAAATTTATTCAATAAAACATTGAAATACATACATATGTACATTATTTTTCAAAATTAATTTTCATTTAAATTGATAATATCTCAGGAGGATCTAAAATTTTACAAAGATATTATTTTCATATTGTCTAAAAATATAGTTAAAACTGATGACTGGATATTCAATTATAACTTTGATAAATGTATATAATTAGATTGTTGCTGTTTATACACACAATTGTAATAGCCTTAATCTGAATATTGTCGCACTATCTATAAAATATAGATGAAAACTCTCTAGCAAAATTTTGAAACATCTATCGATAAATCAAACTTTTAAGATATTTTCATTTTTCATCATTTTTGATTCAAAAATTTACAAGAAATTTGATAATTTCAGTATTTCAGAGAAAATAGTCAAAAGAATTTTTTTTTTTACATAAGTAATATTTTTTTCCTATACTAAATAAGCACAACTTAACTATACACAACAATCTCATATATATATTCAATTAAAAGGAAATCATTCTTAAACTATAAAATTTCACAATCTAGTGACTGCAAAAATTTTAGCATATCACCTTTCATCATTTTTATATTGGATATTCATTCTAACATAAAAATAAAAACCAAAATATATGATATACATTTTTTTTAAAACAAGTTCATTGAAAGAAATAATAAATCATCAATCTGTTTATTAAAATTAAAAAGTGAAGAAATACATAATTTTCATTCGAAAAAGACAATACGTTTATAAATTTTCTTGAAACATAAAAAAAAACACTCACATAACTCATATCTGAAAATACTGAAGGACAGATAAAGAAACTAAAACAAAAAAAAAATGCATCTAATAAAATTTTCCAAGAATAATTTTAGTTCTACGGAAAAATATAATAAATATTTTCATTATTTTTAGTTTTATATGCAAATCATACTTCCAATCAATAACACAGTACGATAATACAAAAGAGATAAAAATGATTGAATTGAATTTATATTAAAAGCATAAACGGTAGCTGTTAACTTTTGTTAAAGATTTATTACAGAAGACACCTTTTGAAATATTTAACTGATTATGTAATTTCTGTACACTGTACAGACTCTGGGACATAAAAAGAAATTAAAAATTTTTTTGACTTTTAATCTGCCTTTGATAGCTTCTCATCTCAGTGTCATATCTTTTGCGTCCAAAAAATATTTGATTTTGCTGCACTCGATTTCAATGAGGGAAAATATACTTGTTATGAATGAACGAACTTGACTCTAGTAACAAAATAATAAGTTACATATCCCGCAATGAGCAATGTGCAATGTGAATGTCCGCTCCTGGATTTAATATTATTAGCATCGATAGTCGGCTTCTATCTAGATCTAGATTATTAGCATAAATAGTCGGCTTCTATCTAATTATTTAAAAGTTAAACTTATGTTACCATTCGCTAAATTTATAATATTTGTACAGAGATGGCAAAGAAAAATGATTTATTGAATCACCTTGTAAACTTTCTATTTCGATATATAAGATAATAACTAATTTATGTGCAAAACGATTTATGCTAAAAAAAAATCATAAAATCAAAATCAAAACAAACAGAGTGCAAAGAGCTTGTGTCTATTGAATGTGATTTCAGTGAATATAATAATATTATATATTTTTTTTCTGATTATCATTAAAAAAGCAAAAAGGATCCATAAAAAACCAGGAATACCTGGTAATTCCCCATTGTCGCTCAAGTTCAAAAGAAAACATAAATTTTATTAAAAGATATCTCATCATTTTTCTTTCCCAACCGATGACAGCCTTGAGTAACACGCGATTGTCTTTTGTTTTTGCTTTTTTTTTTTTTTTACATAATATTTTTTTTATATATAGGAATTTTGAAATAATTTTTTTAATATCAAAAAATATTATTTCAAAATCTTATCATTTTATTTATTTCTTTCTGTTATTTTTTGTTTAAAGATTTCTGGTGAAGGACACGTAGATACGTTTAGTTTATTTTTTGCATTTTGAATGAGAGTTGAAAATTTATAATAATAAATTTTTAAATGTTTTAAATTATTTATAAAAAAAAAACATTGGAACTATTTATTTTAATATGAATGGCTTACAATTACATTATTATATTTTGGTACAGAATAGTGAGCAAATATTTCCTCAATTTTTGTCGTAATTAATTTCTTTATATATATCTCTATTTGTATGAGTCACAAGGTAGAAGTTTTTGATTAAATATAATTAAATATATAGTATATATATAAAAATATAGTTATATATGATAGACCTAATTTTTGGTTTGTTTGTTATAATAGTTTCAATCGTACGAACTTCACTCTGATGAACTTCAAAGCTATTGAAACTGAATTAGGATCATATTAATTCAATGCAATGGATTCGCTAGTTTTCATAAGAGAGTAGAACTGCTGCAGCTTAGCTTTAAGAATGAAAAATAATTTTATGTTAAATAATAAATTGTTGAGAAAAAAAATATTCGAAAAGTACATTGCCATAAACGAATACACTTAAAAGTTTTTAAAATACGTTTTTTGATATCTCATTGACATTAACTACTTTGTTATTTGCTGTTCTTTAAACAGATAACATATTTGTAGATCAATAATGAATTTTCACATACATTTTATACATAATACGTACAATGTACGTATATATAAGGCTTTTTTTTTTATTGTAATGAAAACATTTTTGAATAAACATGTCTAAAAATTGAGTATTTATTTTTTTTCGCATTCTTTACATTGTTTTTAATTAGATAACAGCAATTGTAAATTAATAAATTTAACTTATAAAGTTGTATTATATAGTAAAATTATATTAAAAATTCACACTATAAGCAAAAAGTTATGAACTTCAACAAAAAAGGACCAGCAGATGTTCAGATGTCTCAGGCAATTAGTACGAACTGAATAAATTCGCGTAAAAAAAATTCTCCCGCAAATTTATGTTCTTTTGACATAAGGAAGAATAATGTAAGAAACAATTTGGCAGCATAAAATTATTGAAATGACAATTAAAATAGAAATTTGTTGAATTTAAAGTAGTAGATCTGTAGCATTACCTTTAAATTGCGCTTAAATTAATAATTGCTTTAACAACAACCTAACAAATAAAATTGTTTATTAATATTTTTTAATCCTGTTGGGCTGGACCGAATAAGTATACTTTTCGTAAGAAATTTTTAAAATACTGGTAATATTTTTGGAATCGCAATATTCGCAATGGATAAACTATGAGATAAATCGCTGTTCTTTTATGCTGTTTTTTAGATTCTTCTTAATACAATCTTTTCATTAAAAAGTACTTAGTATAGAAATTAGTACAATGTAGAGATAATTTTTAGACACATTATTGACAATTTAGTAGAATGCTTTATTTCAAAAAAATAAATACTTAATTCAATAATGATTTCTTTTTTAAAAGTAGAAGAATTACAAAATTTAAGAATTAAAAGAAAAAAAAACATATTTACGAAATTTAACAAACATCAATGTGTATTCCTGGATTATTGTAAAAATATTTTTCTTCGATTGTATGTATAATATGTGATTTATATGCCTTTTAACGAATTTTATTAAAATGCATATTCGTTGCTCTGTTGTCACACCGTTAATGTTTATGAATTTCATTTTTACCATCGTATGCAGTAAAAATTATGTACAAAAAAAAAAGGTGCCGGAGATATAAAACAAGATCTTCAGCTATTGTACGTCATAAATTGTCTCACTTGTATAATTGCTTCTTGCTGCATCATTGATTTTTGCACATATGTGAGTTCTTTTCCTGGATTGTTGATTTTGTTTATTTTTATTTTTTATTTATATATCCAAATAGCGCTTAATATGAAAATTGGCATGAGAATAAGAAAATAAAAAATTGAATATTTTATGTGCGGTTTACAAACTTAAAAAATGATACTTGAGAAAGAAATAACAATAATACGCGAATGGTGAGATGGTCAAAGAAATGTGAACTATATTACAGCAAACTATATTACAGTGAAGAAAGTTAAGTTTTCTCTCAAACTGTGTGTTTGGAAAACTAACTTCCAATTTTTGGATAAAAAATTTTAACACATTTTACATATTTAATGCGTTAATTTGAGCAATTTCGTAATCATTGCCATAAATTTTAACTATAACCATTCGTAAAATTGGCACATTAAATCTTATGGAATTAAAGGATTTATCATCGCGATGGTTTGTTAATGAAGTCGAAAAAAAGGCCCATAATAAAATGACGAAGGAGTAGTCAATCCATGTTGGAGTAAAAATATTCAATTTTGAACTTCTAACACGAATACTGTATGAAAAAATTTTGGTATATTCTTCAGATTGCAGATTAGATACAAAATAAAATTATTAAATATTTATTGTTTTACATATAAAAGATTCAAACATATAGATATAGCATTTAAAATTAAATAAAAAAGTAGAAATTATAATATTTTTTTAAACAGATACTGTATGGATATATAATAAAATTATAATGATTGACGAAGGTTTTATTTTGAGAGTTAAGCTGCAAGCAATAATTTTCTTGATAATTTTGATTTTGTAAAATTTTGCATTTAATATTATTTCGGTTAATAATATTGGAGTTAAAAGAATTTTCGCCTAAAATTTCTTATACATATTATTATTAATTTGATATAATTCTGTGCATTAATATTTATAGATAATTATAATATGTAATATGTTGTTATTAAAATTGAATAAATACGTAGGAATATAAATAATTTCATATACATAATTATATAAATTTTTAATATGCAGCCTAAGAAGTGATAACCATCAGGTATAATAAAAATCTTGTTATAAAGACATTGAACCTTAAAGGTGGTCTCTCTCACTGCTAATTATTATAAAAATCTAAGAATTGTTATTTTTACTGCTTGTTGCCAAACACCCTGTTGTGCCTTAACTCTTTTAATGCATTAACATAATTTAATTTAATTTTCATGTAATTTTTGCACTGAGAAAAACAGATCGGTGGTAACGTTTCAAAATTGACTATTTAATAAAAAAATTTTATAAATTTATCTTTTCATTAAATAAATGTTTATGTATATAGAAATTTTGTTATCCATTTAATAGTTAATACAATAATAAGTTTGTATATTTAAACTTAACTGACTGCTTCTGAATACTAAGATTCTAATCTTCTTAAAGAGTTGAACTTACGATTTAACGATATCATGTAACTAACTTAAAAATCAAATAATTTAATTTTCAGAGCTATATGATCCCGATTTTATAATCTTCAATACGCGCAAGAACTTAAAGAATTTGAAAAAATTAATAATTAATGTTGATGGTTAGTGAATCAGTACATTGTTTGTACCATTCAATATACATATTAACATTAAATCCCAATTTGGAAAAATATGCGATCAGATTTAATAATAATAATATAAAATTTTTATTTTCATCACGAAAAAAAAAATATTTAATTGATTATTACACATAAATATATTTATATTATTTTTATTTATTTTTTTTTTCAAATAAAGAGAAAAAAACTTTTATTACATTTTTGTATTTATTATTTTATGCATTAAAAAAGAATTTTTACATTATTGGATGTAAAAAAAAATTTATATAATAATGATCATGCATTGCTTACGATTTATTCCAGATCTTTGAAAATAAATCTTTATGGAATTCAATAAATTTCAATAGGTTCGAACTATTATGAAAATGTACAAAAATAATTTTCTTTAAATTACTTTGAAAATTTTGATAATGCAAAATAACAAGATTTTAAAATTAATAAAATAAGTCCAGTACTATCTAAACTTTATAACATAAGTAGTGCTTTTAAAATAGATTTAATTTAACAAAAAAATTTTATAGAAAAATCGGTCTTTTGAAAGTTTCTAATACGTCCTATGGTACACTAAGAAAATATTTCAAAATTGTATGATAAAAGAGTTATCGTTACATTCTCTCGAAATTTTAATTTTTCCAATGTTGGAACTGTTGAGCTATTTATTTAGACTCAATGAAACAAAACATAACAATTTTCATTCTCAAAAATTGAGGCTATCATTCGTGAATCTTAACGAAATATAGCTATGTATTAAAATTGTATTAAATGTTGACTCTTATTCGCCACTAGCCTTAGATATTGATATTACATTTCCGATTTATTATTATTAATATTAATTGTTGAAAACTTTTTACTGAATACGATTTTATAAATTCATAAAATTAAATATAATTGTTCAAATTTTTTTCCCTTTCAGGTAGAAGCATAATAATTATTATGATATAAAAATTGTGAAAATTAAAAACTAAATTATTTCCAGCTGAGTTTATAGAGTATAGATTTTTATAAAAACAAATAATAAAAAAAAAAAAAAATTGCTTAACAAGAAAATAGTACATGCGTGCGGTAATCAAACCAAAAATGGTATATTATTTTCTTTTATAATTTTTTTTATCGAATCTACAAATAACTTATGAAGTGTGTTTCTGATTCAAATACTTGCGCTAGTGAAAACGGTAACAAACACTTTCATTAAATCTCCTATAAGAAGTGGCAGACAATATTGTATTTAACACTATTAAGTTGATTTTTTTTTGGAAATTTGCAGATTAATCTCCCGAAACGACATTAAAATTTAATTTTTTTATACGTCATAGTTTCAGAAGTTAGATTGAATGTCTAAAAACAATATTCACCTTATTCGCAATTATAAAAACATTGCAAAGGAAGATGATACAAAATATGCTAATTAAACATTAAATTTAATTTACTTCTAGTCTAGAACTCAAAACATGTATTGCTAATTTATAAAAATTAAAAAAAATATTTAAAAATATGGAATGAATTTTTTTTTTTAAATATAGGGACTTAATGTTGTATTAGTTTCAAATTACAAAATAACAATAATTTCAAAATATTTATATCTGCATAATGTTGAATAAAAAAAAAAAAATCTAATTGTGAGAAATTGAACGTATGCGAATATCATTTTACAATATAAAAAAAAAAAGATTTAATCCTTTTTTATTTTTATAATATGCGCCTCAGCATCATTATTCCCTGAAATGTATAATTTTATTAAAAACCTATATATGTACCAAACATTTTATAATCTGGTAAAAAAGCACCCTTATAACTTGCCTTTTTACATGTTATAAAATTACATATTTATTTTTTTGTTTTTTAACACAATGATGTTCGTATATTCTCTTTACAAAGAATTGTCATGCATGCGACTGGTCCATATAATATAAAAATGTTATAAAGTTAAATGGATAGTTTTCTATGTTACCAGTGCTCTCAAAAAGATAGATCATTTGGTTTTTGTAAATAATGATAAAATATACGTCATATTGTCGCTAAATTGTTGAACTTTTGGAATTACTATAGTACGTAATATTATGCAAAAACTGGAGTAATGAAATATATATAATTATATAAACAGTTTTTCTTTTTTGATTAAAGATAAACTTAAATATATTTAGAAATTATTATTATTATGCATTATTATTGATATTTTTGCTTTGACATTTCTCTTAAATAAAATTGTTGTTAATTCTGAAATTCTAAGTTTTAAGAGAAATTTTATCAAACAACTAGCTTAGTTGATTGAATCAAAATTACAAAAAAATTTAATGTATCAAAACGAAAGGTTAAAAAATTTATGTGTTTGTAAAAATTATAAAAATGTTCAGGAAGTAGTAGTGACTATACATAATTTTGTTGCACTATCTCAGTAAAAAATATTCGGTAGATAATCATTAATCTTCAATGTTTAACATATTGTAGTTACTTAATTAATTCTAGGTATTCTAGGTAACAGCAAGATCTTAATAATAATAATAATAATACAAAAACAAAGAATGTTATGCGTTGTTTATAGCTAATTGACCTATCTGAAAAAATGGTACCGTAAAAACCGTTTTTCTATGTTATTTTTCTATTTATATTTAAGCAAATTTACTGAAAATGAAGATATTAATTTTATTAATTTTTTTTTTTCGTAAAAAGAATTTTTTAAAAATATTTTCAAATAACTAAGAAAATTGAATTTATTTATTTTTTATATCTGAAAAATTTCATTACTTCACAAAATTATTTTTTTGTTTCTTTTTCATTACGTTTCCTACCTATCATAATATTTTTTTACGATACCTTTCCTGTCAAAAATTTTTTTTTGTTTTTTTTTATATTTTTTGCAGTTGATTTTTTACTTTCAGATAAAATTAGCTGTGAATGGGTTTCCGGAACATTCCTCCAAAAATTACTTTACTGTGGTAGTTATAAACAACGCATTAATGGATTCTATTACAAGTGTACAATGAATTTGCCTTATGACTTTCGCACCCCGTTTAAATTACTTTTTTTTTTAAATATTTTAAAAAGCAAACCCCAAGGAAATATAAATAAATATTATTACCTCATCCCTTCCGTTAAAAAATATTTCCAAAAATAAAAAAAATAAAAATTATTTTATACCACCCTTCAATATATTAAAATGTACGGGGGGTTAATAAGGCCTAAACGGAAGCTACTTTGTATATATTGCGTATAACAATAAATTTATTTTTGGAGAAAGAGGTGAATATAGAATATGTTTAAGTATATAACTAGAAATAAAAAAAAATCAACATAATAATACGCATATCTGATAATATTAGAGGGGGTGTCACATTTTAATAATTTCACAATTTCACGGGTTTATGTTAATTTCATTAATAAAATTGTTTCGTATGCAGATTGAGCATTGGTTTAAGAACTTTAAGTTTCTATAAAAATTTTCTGAAAATTTCAATTGATCGAAAAATTATTTTTTTAAGGTTCGGCAGAGTATAACTAGAGACACTATTACAGGACTGAAGTTCGACATTTTGTTTTGCTACATGGACAATCAAAAATTTCATTTGCATCTTTTACCTGTTAAAGAAACGTGACATATAGACATAAGTAGGTACATATGTCGATAAAAAATTATAAGCTAAATTTTGAATAATTACAGAATTATTTTTAAAATGAACTCCGCCCGAATAAAAAAAAAAAATATTTTTTCAACATTTCGATAATTTCTTTTTCGATTAATTTTAAATTTGTTAAAATATTCAGCAACCACAGATTATTAAGATATATATAAAAATATACCTATGTAAAAAGTAGATTATTTTTGCATATCATATTCGTTTGTGTTGTTAGAAAATTTGATTATAAGCGCTAAATATTTTTTTTATATATAATATTTTATAAGATAAAAAAAAAACGAAAGAAAATTTAAAAAAGTAATTTTTTTAAAAGTAATTTAAATAAATATATATGTGTATTCATAGTATTATATATGTACTATGTGCTCATATAAAAGGATCAAAAGATTTTACGGATCAGAACAAAAGTAATTGGCTGTTAGTTTTTAAATTGAAAAGAAATTTTTTTTTTCTTGCCTTGCTAATAGATTTAGCATAAATAGTGACTATGCCAAGTAGACGAAGTATTGCTCTATTTTTTTTTTTTTCACTAATACAATATGTTTTATTAATATCGGAGATTACCATATTATTTTTTTAAGTTAGTAATTAGGTGTAGTTTTGCATTATAGCGAAGACTGAATTCATAATTTAACTGATTCTAAAATCAGTAGTAAATTTATTTTATTTTTTTTTATTTTATTTAAAAAATTCTTTAATTCACAATTCAAGCTTTAAAGCTTATTACAATTGAGTAGTAGTTTATAAAAAGGTTATTATACAATTATGCTCATATGTTACTAAAACTAATCCTACAAATTAAAACTAAAAAATAAAAATTTGCCTTAAGAAACAACACCCACATATAAACGTTAATAAATAAAATAATTAAAACCGGAAATAAGGTTCGGGGTCACTAAAACGCAAATGAATAAGAATTTAATTTAAACTATTGAAATAAGTGGTAATATTACTTTTAAATTGATGAAAGCTTTCTGAATTTTTTAAAGTTGAAGGTAAAGAATTCCAAGTAAGAGATACTCTGGCGGTGAAGCTCTTACTCATATAAGCAGTTCTTTGAAGTGGAATTAATAGATTGATTGATCTGGTGGACCGAAGTGATTGAAATCTTTCAGCTATATATATTGGTTGATTAGATTGTCTTATTTTAAAATACAAAAGCATAGATCTTATTAAAAGATAATCACTGAAGTTTGAATCAATAAATTCCTTTACGAAATGGGAAACGTGCGATCTAGGCTTAAGCGAAAAAACATATCTAATTGCTCTATTAAAACAAACTTTAAAACAAAATTTATGGTTTTGTTTAGAATTATATTTCTCTACACAAATCTGATGAAGTTCATATTAAGATTATCCTTCAAAAAAATACATTGTTATAGATTTAAAAAAGTTCTCAATTATTTTAAATAAATAGATTATCTTACAATAAATTACAAATGGGTTAAATTATGTTTTCAAACAAATTACCATTTCGAGCACGTATCAGTTGTGCAGAATGAAAATACCAGTTGGGCAGAGACATACCATTTGTGCATAGCCAAAATTCCAGTTGTGCAGAGACATACTAGTTGTGCAGAACCAAAATACAAGTTGTGCACAGACTCACCAGTTGTGCAGAGACATACCATTTGTGCAGAGCCAAAATTCCAGTTGTGCAGAGACATACCAGTTGTGCAGAACCAAGATACCAGTTGTGCCGAGACTTGCCAGTTGTGCAGAACCAAAATACCACTCTCTTAGTTTTACTATACTCTTTGTCGTACTATACTTAACATTTTGGTGACATGAAATAACGCCCAAGGTATTAACGCCCAAAGGGCGTTATTTCCCTCCGTAGTGGGAAATAAAGCCCAAATTGCGTTTGGGCTTTATTTCTCACAGTGATGGGTAACAACGCACACGGGCGTTAATTCCTTTTTGCATTTTTTGTTTGTTAGAAAAGAAATAACACCCAAACATATTTCCAATTCTTGGATTTTTCTGGATGCGACAGTTGTACGAAACTTTACAAAAAAAGTTCTTTGAACAACATCCTTTTGGAAAAGGCCTAAAATCAACGAAGAAATTTAACAAATTATAACTTCTTGTGATAATTTAGAAAGAATGGAAATCAAGTAAGTGATTTGACTTTTTCCAAAAATATTACATATTACTTTAAATCAAGTAAGTAATTTGACCTTTTCCAAAAGAATTACATATTAAATTAAGTAATTTCTTATTTTCAGTAAAAGTGAAAAATGAAATCTTTTCAAGCTGTTTTAAAAAATTTCGAGTAGGGAATTAGGAATAGGGTGGTTCGACGAACTCGGAGTAGTGCTCAGAACAAAATTTTGTCGAACGCAGAAAAAACAGATGGTGTTGCAAATAAAAATAAAAATCCACTTTTTAAATTGAAACATTTTTTTAGGCTTTAATTCACTCTTTACTTTCATTTGGGTGTTAATTCCTCATATTTTCGGCTGTTATTTCCAATCACTGTGAGAAATAAAGCCCAAACGCAATTTGGGCTTTATTTCCCACTACGCCTTTTGGGCGTTAATACCTTGGGCGTTATTTCATGTCACCAACATTTTTTCCAAAAACTTTACCTATTATAAAGATATATTTATCTAAATTTATTCGAACTTTTAATATCTTTTAATGACGTAACATACAGAGTTATAATAATAATTATAAATATTCAATTTTCTTTCTTTAAATATAATATAAAAAATTTTTTTTTGATAAGTTTATTAAATGTTTTTATGCTAATGAAATTAACATTTTATAGAAATTTATGGAATGTGACGAAAAAGGAAATATGGATATTTTAATTACTTTTTATTACCGAATAAGAGCGTTATTATTTATACATTTAGAAAAGTATATTAAATATTTAATTGAAATATATTTTGTCGTCTATATTCAAATAATAATTCGGCTAATTTATTTTCGCAGTGTAAATTTTAAAAATCTTATGCAGTAACTTGTGTTCAGGCGATAAGAAGCTAAAGGACAATATTGCGATTAAATTGAAAGAGCAAAATATTTAATGATTTGTAAAAATTTTTAATTACACTATATAAAAAAAAAAATTAAAATCATTCATTCATAAACAAAAGAAATATTTATGATACAGATGTCCAATATTTTCTTTAATTTCTATATGAAATATGTATTTTTTTTATTGTGAATCCTTGATTAATATCCTTTTTATGGTATAGCTTTGTTCTGCTGTCTATATTAAATAGCAAAAAAAAAAATTAAAAATAGAACATATATATATATATATAATTACAATAAAATTCAGGGTCAAAAGATAAATATTCTCAAAAAAAAAAAAATGTACAAAAATTTATATGTACATATAAATTTTGCAATTTTAACTAAGGGTTGTTATAGAAATTAATCATTTGAAAGAAAAAAAGGTAATTATATTCTCGAGTAATTTTTCTATATACATATAAAACTCTCGATTTTTTTTTGTGGATACCTACATAAATATACATATATTTTAAAATATACGTACATTACTGAATGTTGTTAACAAGTTCAATTGTGTAAAATGAGCTGAATGAATTTTGGAATTTTGATATTACTATAACCAAAAATCACAATATCTTTTTCTTTTAGATACTGTTTCAAATGAGAGGATGGTATTGGAGAGTCTAATTTCTCGTCATAAATAAAACATATCTAACATAAAAATCTAGATAAATTTTAGATTTTTATCTTTAATGGATAAAGGTCTATGTAACTATCAACTACATTTCGTTAGCAAGAAATTTACAGCAAAAGCAGTGAAATAGACATATAGGGTTAAAATTAATTATTACTGAACCTTTAATAATTTCGAATTTTATATAAATTTCACATTTTCGAAAAGGAACTTAATTTTCTATCAAAACATTATTTTAATTTAACTTCAATATTCGAACTTTTGTTGTGCTAATTTTCACGTAAATTTTTACAGAATTTACAAAATTATATATTTATTTTGCTCTCTATTTGTATGCAAATTGAATATTTGAAAAAATTCAGCTTAATATATAAGAAAGATTTATTATTTTCCTTATCTCTAAAACCTATAGATATGATCTTTGTAAATTTAAAAGTGAAAAATAAATAAAAATTTTTTAATTTGAACAGAAAATAAAAAAAAACTTAGATAACAGCAGGACAATATTTGTTAAAATTTTAATGTCACTTTTTATTAAGAAATATCCGTCATTGATTGATTTATTTAACAATTATAAACATTGAATGAATTTTCAATAACTTTTTTTTTATTTTTGCCTTGAAATCCATTAAGCTCACCCTACTCTATGGCACAGAGTTTTAAAAAATTTTAATATTGCAATATTATCATTTAATTTTGTGTAGATTTTAATTTATGTTGATTTTTTGGGTGAAAAAAAAAAATAAATAAATTAGATATCCTTGCTTTGCAACATTACGATATCCTTTTAATGTGTACAGGGCGATAAATATTTTTATTAAATTAACGGGGTCATTACATAAGGTATATGCTTTATTTATGTAATTTTTGTATTGTCCAAAGGACTCCAAGAAGTCAAGTAAAAGGATATGCGGACAGAAAAATCTGCGGCAGAAAGTTGTACAGAAAAATAGAATAATAAATTAATTCATTTAATGAAAATTGAACTAGTTTTTAATAAATATTCAACTTAATGTCAATTGAAAATAAAATAATAATCATTTTTGACACTTAAAATATACACACTTTCGTGGAGCGTATATTTTGTTAATATTATTTGTAAAAGTAAAATATTTAGCTTTTCAACACAAAGGTAGAATCAGTAAAATATTTTTTTTGAAATTATTTTATGCTTATTTTGCAATAAAATCTGCCCTAAACTATTAAGTTCACTTTTGATTTTTATATTCAGATAAAGACTATTTGAAAATAAATTTTATTATCATGCTGTTTATAAGCTTTTTAATAAATATAAAGCCAAAAAATACAATATTCTTTATCCTTAATTTTTTTTTCAAACAAAAAAAAAAAATAAATAAATTAAGAAAAAAATTGGAATTACATCGAATCCAATTATATGGAGACGAAAATTATAAATCAAGAATATTAAATGAGATTTTTACTTTTTCAAACTCAGCAAAGAACATCTAATTTATAAATGTCCGATACAGTTGAAGGTATACTTATATCTAATTTTTTTTGTTTTGGTATTTAATGATTATAAACACCGCAAAAATTTGGTGAAAATATTGAAAAGGAGATATACCACCCAACTTTTTTTTGAAAGCTTTATAGTATTTTTTAGTGCTGGCTTTAAGTTTCTTTTTGTAATGAGGTATTCAAACATGTATAAATTCAAAAAAAAATAAAAAAGAGAGTACAGACAGAAATGATGGATAATTTTGGGTAAAACTTAATTCATTAGGCGAAAATGTTTGTACCAGCAATGTAAAATCACCTTAATAAAAATAGTGTTGTCATTTGGATGATTTGTGCTGTGGTTGTGATCGCATCGTACTCTTTAATCGTTTCATAATTTCGACTGCTTAAGTACAATTATGGTTTCCTCTGTTAATTATTTGATTAGCGATTCCATACTCTATGTAATATAAATTAACACCCTGCCAAAAAATATCAATATACATAGTCTAGTTAAGGGATATGCAAATCAAAACTAAAAATTTTGATGTTATTATTTCTAAACTTTTGTTAAACCCATGTTGAATGTTTTCGCTTCAATAAATAAATGTATATAAATCAATTTTTCTCTCAGATAAAAAAAATTCAATTTTAACAAATTTGGATTTAATCACAATAATATTGTGAAAGTTTTTGAAGAAATAGAATTCAATATTGAACTCAATTTTACATCACTTTTCATTTTTGGTCTCCACTGATAATATTTAGAATATTAAAATTATCCTGAAATAGATTAGGGAGAAATGCATAATGAGTAACAGATTTAAAGTAAATGATGCTCTAGAGAATTATTTCAGATGGTTATTTTTTTTTTCGTTACGTTATAGTTATAAGAAATAAGAAATTTAATATGAATTACAAAAATATCCTTACAAGGATTATTCCTTTTTGTGTTTAATTTAGATTTTATTTTTCTTTTGTATTTAATCTATATTTCTCTTTTTGTTGAATTTTTCTCATAAACTATATATATATACGATATAATAAATAAAAAATAACATGGGATCAATGTAAAGTGGGTTGTAATTTTATGGATTAAAAGGTCATCAAATTACATGTTTTACATTAAAAGTTTTTAAATCTAAGTTTATTATTATTTTTTTTTTTTTTATTGCAAATATAATATTTTGTTATAAACTTGAGACATAAGAGTAGTTATGTGTACGCAATATTAAAGGTTGTAAAATTAATAAGCTTAATAGAGTTAATAAGCTTAATAATAAAAAAATGTTTCCATAAAGCCATATTTAAATAAATGAAAGAAGCATATAATCTAAAAAACAAAATTAATATTTCCCACTCAACTTTCAAAGAAATGAAAACGAAATTTTTTAATTTTTGTAAAATTTCGTTTAGAATCTTGGAGTTAAAAAAACATAGAACAGAACTCATAAATTAAGCTCGTTCTTCATATTTTGATTCAAAATACTTTCGCCTATGTTGTTTTAGGTTAGGGTTAGGCTCCTAAAATCTACCTTTATTCTGAAGGACTAAAGCGCCGAATTTATTTATTTTCAAGACTTCCTAATTTTAATCTTATTTAATCTATGTATGAAAATTGAATCTGATTCAACAATTGCAATAATTATGAGAATAATATTTTATTTAAATAAATATTTTATACCAAATTAAGTACTATTTATTAAATAAATCATTTTGATTAAGTGATTATGATAAATATTTTGAAAATTATTAATAATGTATATAATTTTGCACAGATTTTGCATTCTACATATAGTAATAATTTTATTGAGGGTGAAATATCTATAAAATGGAAAAATTTTTCACCATTTAATATAATAATTTTCGTCATCTTTTACAAGTGTTAACTTGTCAGTCATATTATTTCAATATGATCCTAAATAAATACAAGTATATGTATATATAGAAATAAAATACATTTATTTTGATTATTATTATTATACTTTTGAAATTGTTTCTATATTATGTAGTACCGTCATTATTATTATTATTATGTGGAAAATTTGCATAATGAATTGAATGTTTAAGGGTGCTTTAAGAAGTGATAAAATCTCTATCAAAATTTTTTGAGAAAGATATCATCAAGTTCTATTTCGTCTTCTTCATTCATATCTCTGCTGAAGAGTTAATATGTTCTATTTAAGTTAAAAGGAGAAAAAAAAGAGGGTTCTTCAAGAACAAAATGTCTATTCAGTTTGAGGGTGCTTCAGAAGGATAAATATTTTATTTTGTTTATAATTTATATATATATATTAAAATTTTTTTTAATGTTATAATATATTTAATAATTTTTTTTTAAAGTAATAACATTATTTAGAATAAAATACTTTCAATTTTAAAATGTATTAATACTGATTGAATATAATTTTATAATAAAAGGTTGGCTGGCATATAAAATCAATATTTTTTTTTGTAAATAATCGACAGTGTTTTTCAATATTGATTATATATTCATCATTCATTTAGGTCATGGGTCATCAATTTGGCTGGGTTTCATAAGTCATGTCAATGTTTATAATAATTTATTAAAATTTATAATAACTTATGAATAAATTTGTGTTAATCAGAATAATCCATTTTTACTTGAAATTAAACTAAGAAATTCTCAAGTTGAATTTACTTTTCGGTTTTATAAAGTTTTTTCGGAAAATATATTTTTTGCTTTTGTCTAAATGCAATTACTAAATTTTCCAGAAAATCATCAATTAGTCTAAAATAGCAACCGTATACAGAAAGAAGTGAATGTATATTAGGAACCGATTTTACAACATTTTGATCTAAAATTAAAGTTAAATGTAATTTTCATGATTTTTATTTTTGGATAAAACTAAGAATAATAATATACTGTTTATTGTGAATATTGTGATAGTGATTATTAAAAAAAAAAAAACATAAATGTTGAATTTTACACAGAACCCTTCCATAACTTCAATCAAAATTTAATTTATGTGTTTAAAAACAAATATTAACTTTATTCTTTTTTTTTATTTTTTAATAATAAAATAATATTTTTATTTTGGTTTAAAATTTAACACCCTTTTGTGCTTTTTTATACATAAAAAAGGGTGTAAGGCCTAAATAATATTTAAAATTTTTATTTTTTTTTGTTTATAACAACTTATTTCAAAGAAAAAATTTTTTTTTGTAATGAAAAAATAACAAATTGAAAATATAATTTAAAATAGTAAAAAAAAAAAAAAAATAAACAAAAAAAATAAAATAAAAATGAAAATAATATTTATGATTATGCTTTTTAAGAAGGTTAAAGCCTCCTGGGGTTATTCTAACCCCAAATTTATGTAGACTTTTAACCATAATTTGTTTGAAATCGTGGTATAAAAACTGTTTTAAAAATAAGGTTTTTTTTCTATATGTAACTTGCTCAATTTTATTTCATTTTATTATTTTAAAACACAATCTGAAAGTATTTCTATAATTTAGTCCAGTGGTCACACTGTTGAACATATTCCAGGTACAATTGAAATTAAATTTCCGATTAAAAGTAATTCGAAATCGTTTCGAAGTGTAATTTCAAAACGAAATTTCATTTGATAGCAGATTATAATTTAATTTCTTTGAACATTTTATAATTTGATAAAGGGTTAAAGATTGTGATAATTTTTCATAATGATTATTTTTCTTACAACTTCTAAAATAAAGATACAAATAATAATTTTTGAAGATACAAATAATTACGTAAATACTGAATCATCATTAATGATGATTTGAATTATTTTTTGTACAAATATTATGTAAAAAAAAAATAAATTTCGAAAAAAATAAATAAATAAAAAATTCGATATATTACATCCTTTATGAAAAATCTTAAATTATATTGTCCCCACAGACATTTTTATAAGAATGGATGAATGAATGAAATAAAGTGTGTATATTTTAAACATCCTTCCTCCTGTTTTGTTTTTTAAATTCATTATTTTTCACCAAAATTCTCAAAAATATAAATTTAATTTTATTTAAAATATATATATAATATAGATACTATTACTTATATATAATAGTATTATCTATAGGGTGATTTTGAAATTATGAAAGAAATTTAATATTGTATGTTTACATGCACAATATTTATTTTATTTCTTTACTGTACTTCACAACAATTATTTATAAATTTTTCAAAGGCCAATTTCAGCCCAAGAAGTCAAAATTTAATCCAGCCGATTCTCCCTGAATTCAGTTTTTTTATCTAACATATCACATAAGTTCAGATCGTATTAAGTCTACAGTCGAACCAAAACAAAAACAACTTTTTCGGTGACAGCTAATATTATTCTTAGACCAAAAATAAGAGGAATTAATTACATGTATAATTCTAAGCTAAACATTTTAAAAACTAAATTGAATATGAAATGAGACTATGTTATTTAGACCACAACCTCTATTTAAGCTTTGCGACAGTTAAATTTTTGTTCAAACAATAAAATCCTGTAATATTAAAATTTTGATAGTTTTAGAAGCATTATTTTTTTAAAGATAGTTATGTTTCAATAATATGACATGATAGATATAATTTTTATACTCTGTAACTCAATAAATTTTCCTTCACCTCACTTCAGGGATAATTTTTTTTTGGTAAATCAAAAAAAAAAAAAATCACTTAATAAATTGTTAACATAATAGGGTTTAAAAAAAAAAAATTGGATGCGTTAAAGATTCACCCAAAGGAGATTTTCATTTTTCACAAAAAAAAAAAAAAATTGAAATCATAATGGATATGGGAGTAATTTTTTTTTTGTGAAATAAACATAATGCATACATAAAAAACATAAATAAATAATAATAATGGAACAAGTGGCATCTGTCAGAGCAACAAAGTGTGAAATTATCGTATAAAAAAAAAAACAAGTCCCCTCGAGAAATTTTAATTATGAATGAATCTTATGTTTTTTGTTAAATTTTGATTGTTTTTTTATTTATGTAAAAGTTTTAGTAGAAATTGTTTTTGCATCTTATTATTATTATTAGATTATTATTCGGGAATATATCGAATTGATTATAGTTATATAATGTCAAATTTGTCTTCAAACATAATTATATTAATTTGTTATTTTTAGTTATGTGTTTCAAAATCTTAAAGAGCAGGTTGAGTTTTACAAAAAATGTACATAAGCACATAACATGTATATGTTATTGACGAATATCAAATTCCAGTGAATAAGAATATGATAAATTATTAGATATAATGGAAGAAAAGAACTATCCAATGTTGCATTATAAGATAGATTTGGTTTATTTATATAAACTCGAATGCTCTCCATTTTATCGCTTTTATATGTATTTTTTTTTTGTCAACGTTATATACCAGGGTTGGCCAGCTATACTAACTTTGGGAGCCACATTTATGAATTAATATATTAAAGAGCCATTTATGATTTGTATTTTACATATATATAGGATTAATGTAATTTTAAAGTGAATCAGTTAAAATTTTTTTTTTTTTTTTTTTGCGTAAATTAGTAGGAGTTAAATAGTTTATTTTTCAAATTTAACTGTTCATCTAATTTTAAAGTGAATCAGTTTAAAGTTAAAATGTTTTGCTGGTGCTTGTAGGCGTTTTAAATTTCGTTTAGTTAAGTTGTGGTTAAATTTTTCAAAATTAAAAATTGTTAAAAAAATACGCAATATTTAAACGAGAATATGTAAACGAGAATATGTAAACGAGATCGACTTCAAGAGACGCATGCGGCTCGCGAGCCACGTTATGGCCACCTATGTTATATACAATTAAAAAGTTTAGAAACTCTCTATATATACTATACACTGTCACATATTTTCTAAAATTTATAGTATACCTAGTATTCAATTTCAAAAATTAAAGGTAGGTGTACACCTAAGAAAAATTTATGAAATCTTGGGATTTTTCGCTCAATTGAATAATCATCTTTTTCTCAATTAAAAACAAAAAAAAGTAATTAATTTTTTTTAATTAAATTTTATTTGAATTATTTACCAAAAAAAAAATTATAAATACATGAAAATAAATTATAGAAGAGTTAAATCCTTGTAAAATTGTAATTTATTCAGATTTTAATTAGTTTGGTTCAATAAATTTCAATAATTTTAGCAATCATAATAAAACTTTAAATTTCTGTTTTTTTTTTTTTTTTTATTCATTTTATTATTATTTTTATAATTAAATTTTTATGTAAAAAAATGTATTTTAATCATTTTTGTTGGCGAAAAAAAAAAGATTAAATTGAATTTTTTAATTAAATTCCAATAATTTTTCAAAATGCCATCAAAATAATTTCAATGAATTCGACAGATGCCTATCAATTTAATAAAAACAAAAAAGAGTTTTTGTTATTTTTTTTTTTTTTTTATATTTTTCGCTGCAGAAAAAAGTTCAATCATTTTGGAATTGATTAATACCCATTCGTATGGGTTTTTTACAATTTTATTTTTTTTTTTTCATATATTTGACAAAAAACAAAACGAATAATATTCATACCTTTCATACATTTTTCGGAAAAAAAAGAAAAAAAAAGAAATCAAATAAAAAAATAACACTGGGATTTTACAATTTTTTTTTGGAGAAAAAAAATATTTATGAACATAAATCTGTTGAAGAAATCAAATTTTTAAGTAGAAAATTGAGATGTAGCTCAAAAACAGAAAAAGTACCTTATGGATGAAGTACGCGGCCCGTTTTCAACATTTCGATTTAAAATCTTTTCAAATTAAATTGTTGTACAGTCGGTCTGCATTTAGTATACATATAGTTGGTCTCAACCATGTACCATCATCGAATCCTGCTTTCAGCTCCATTCCAAGCCTTGGTTACATTTTTTTTACCACCCTACAACAACATCTACTCATTTACAAATTTTAATGTTAAATCATTTTCATGCCTCATAAGATTTCTGTTATTTAATTGAAACATATTTGCTTACGGACCATATCGGCCCAACGCGGCCAAATAATTAGATTAATCGACGGGCAGCACTAATTTTTTTGACTGATGGGATTTCTGGGTTAGAAATCTGTAGGTACATCCATATATTAATTTATACCAAATTTCATTAAATTAACTTTTACTCTGATTTCGGAAAAGGTAAAAAAATCCTTTTTAACAGATTTTTCATCGATTTTGTAGTTTTATACACATATAGTTTTGTTTCTTTTTAGTCAAAAATCTGCCAATATTTTTTATGCATAGATTTACTTATTGCGGGTTGGTTTCAAATGAAAATTAATTTGGAAAATCCAAAATGGAAAAAGAAAATTCAAATAAGAAATGAAAAAAGACCAAATGAATTTACAATTTTTTACGCGAATTTATGGATTTTTTGTGTGCATTTGAAATGAATTTTATAAAAAAAAAAAAAAAAAAAATAGGATTAATAAAATCAATACAATTCTGATTTGTTTCAAATTTCAAATTGCGCAAGAAATTTATTACGAATGAATTTTTGTATTTTTTCTTATTCAAAAAGAAGTCAGGTAAGATTTTAGATATTCGTAAAATTTATTTTCATATGTTTTTATTTCTATTTCATACTAATAAAGAGATTATTTACTGATAATAACCACGGGTATAGGATATATATCTTGTGCATGCGTGATGTCTGATGTTAATGATGTTAAAATAAACATTATTAAAAATATAAATCGTGATTGCTAGTTTCAATAAAATGGCTTTGTTCGTAACATACTTAAAGGTTCTGTACTGATGTATACAAATTATTAGTAAATTGGAAAATTCAAACAATAAATCAAAAATTGTAGGGAAATTCTATATATCTTATGAGGACAAAAATCTTTCCAATACTACAAATATAAATATTTAATCTTAATGTTGAGAATATTAAAATATTAGTTAGTGCATTTTCCCAAAATTCCAATTACTGCAGTAGTTATGAATTTAAATTAAAAAATTTACAAAAAATTGAATGCAAGTTCGATTTCCTCGTATTATATACCAACAATGTGTAAAGAAAATTGCATCAAAATAATAAATGAGTTTAAATTTTTTGCATAAAATAAGGATAAAAATTAAAAAAGAAAAAAAAAAAATTCATTTTTCATTTTGGTTTATTTTCATTTTCATATAACGAAATTGAATTTATATTGAAATTTTATGTTTGATTATTATTTATTTGAACATTTTCTATATTTTTTACCTTTGATTTGTTGTACATATATTTAATTTTTTAATATTGAAAAGAATTGACCTTTTAAAAGTAATTTAAAAGAATAGTTAATTTACAATCATCTTATCAGTTTATTAGGATTATGTCAAAACTAGATTCTAAAACAAAATTTTTTCGTAAAATTACGAGGCGTTATAGAAAATAACACTCTTTCTGAATCCTCAATAATTATAATTATAACACTCAAAAAGTCTAAATTTTTAATTGCAGTTTGAGATTCACAAACTTAGATACAGAAATTTATTATGTTGGAATAAATTACATTTTATACTCAGGTAAAAATATTTTAATTTATTTTATACAAGAGTTTATCTTCATAAGATTGAGATTTTATGATCAAATTTATAGGGTGGGTTGAATAAATTAAAAAAAAAAAGTTTATAACTTTTTTTTTCATATTTTATAGTTCTTATGTACACATATGAAACAAAAAGTTCAATTTCATTTTCTGCTCTGATTTGCAATATGAAAATATGTTTTACCTAGTTATGTTATATGCACAATATTGGGTTAGATTGGCATAAAACAAAATGTTCGAATCTGTAAAAGTTATGTTATTTATTTTTCTTTCTTTTGATATGTACATAAATATGTGTATATAAATGTTTATGTATGTTATGTCAAAAATAGTAAACAATTTTTTTTATATTAAAATTAAAAAAAGGATGTATATCATAGAGACAAATCTTCAGAAAAGATACTTTAGATTTCATCTGTAGAATTTTTATTTTTATTACAAATAAATTATTTTTTTTTTTTAACTATTGTTATAGATTTATACTTTAATCTAAGCATATGCTTTGTATTTTCCGTTCTTCGTTGAATTGTAAAAAGTTCGTTTGAAAGTAGAGTAAAGTAAAGCAAATGTCAGAATTCAAAATTTCAGCCTGTGACAAAGTATCTTTCATCATTAAATATAATTTTCTCTTTAATTTAATCAAATAATATAAATGAGCTACAAAATACAAAATTTACTAGTTTTTACATTTCAAGACTCGCAAAGGGTTTAACTCCGTACTCCGACCACAATGTAGTATTTTCTTAACATCTTTATATATATATATAGTGTTTATACTTATTTTTGTTTGGCAGAACTTTGAATAAATTTATTTTTCATGTATTTTCATAAAAGTTAAAAATAAATATTTCAAGTTTTCCATTGTTTTATTGTTAAAAAAAATAATAAAAAACTTTTATTAAAAAAATATTATTTATAGTTGAAACAATTTCCTCCTATAAAATGTTAGAAAATGGTACAGGAATAAAAATTGTCTGACAGTCTATTACAACTATCTGGAAATTTGGTTAATTTCATAATCTTATTTCAATCAAATTGATCTTTTGGACTAGAATATCGAGTTGCCTTCTATACGGTTTACGATTTTCATGGCATATTTTAATCAACGTGACTTAAATATTGAAGGATATAACGGACACGTTTAGTTTATAAAGATTAAAACTACTTGACAACTGCAAAACAGATAATGTGACTAAGTGGAAAACATCTAACATTCACTATCTAATTTTCTTCGTATTGAGTACAAAACTCTGCGTTAATTTAAGTTCGATTTTTGGTTGCTTCACCGCTATATTGACATTTGATGTGAATGAGGAGTCTTCCACACTTATCTAATATATAAACTATATCTTAATCGGATGGACTGAATATTTGATGATATCTGAATATTTTTGTGACACTTAAAAATAAATTTTTTATTTCAATTTCATATCAAAATTTCATTTTTTATTTGATAGTGGAGTATGTTTGCTTTGATTTTTTTTTTATTTTGGCATGCACAACTGAATTCAATAACTTTTTTTATAAAAATTTTGCATTTATGTACACTATGTATCTTTTTTGTTTGTTTGATGTTTTTCTTATTTTCTTTTGGAAATAATGTATTTTTTTTTTTACGTCATTCAAATATAAATATCATGAATATTTTGTTTTCATTTAAATTTTGGAATTGTACACAATATTTTGCAAATTTCACATTTTTGGGTAAATTAGTTGTTAACTAGAAAATATTTTTTTTTTTTTTAAACAAGACTTTAAAATTTCAACTTATTTTTTGATACTGAAACTGAAATCATGAAATATAAAATTTATAAACTATATGTTTAAATAAACTTGTGTTTATTTGTCTAAAATTTTGGAAGAATAAATTGAAGAACCCTCCTTAAAAGTTATTAAAAACGACGCAACGTTTGAAAAATTCTTAAATTAAATTATATAGATTTTTAATTATGTACAAGTGATTATATATACCTAAAGTCATAAATTTAATTGATATAAATATCTATTTAATGTTTCTTTTCTCTTAACTTAATATTGGTAACTAGAGCAATTATTTTTTTTTTTTAGTCTACACTTGACAAATGCTTAAACATTTGAGAATTGATAAAATTAGTAAGAATTTTAACGTTTTAACTCCCTGGACTGAAAACATTAATATTTGCACATTCATAACTTCGCGAATCTAGCCTCATTTAGATATAAAAACCTTCAATCAGTTTAATTTTTTTTTAGTTTACATTGCGCAATAAGATTTTCAAACATTCTTTGAATCCTTTATTATTTATGTTTTGTTGTACCAAAGAAAAAATATTTATATGAAAGATAGCCAGTAAAAAATAAGATAAATATTAATGGCCGTTCAATTTAATCCTTTCAAAAGAAGACATTTTGGACAAAGTATATTTTTAAAAAGTATCATACAATGTCTTTTTTGGTGATTTGATTGTGATACTTAACTGAATCCGATTTTCCTATATATTAGAAAATTAATAAAAAAAAAACCCAACCTTAAAAATCCAGAAAGTTTAAAGTGAAGAAGATTTTCGATGTTCATATTCTTAACATATTATTAAACAACAGATTACCCAAATCTTAATTGCTAGAACCAATATTATTATTACTATTTTGAAAACTCTGAACCAAGCTGAAGTTGGCCTTCATCAGCTATATATAATTTGGAGAATTGAGAATAAAGAACAAACAATTATTATATAATATATTATTTAATGAAATATCCTTGAACATTTCGATATTGATTGAAAGCCAGAAAGGTTTATGATTTGCCAGAAATAATTGATTCCACTTGACTTAACTAGCTATTGAAACAATCTAAGAGTATATATGTAAAATAATTAAACATAATTGAAATTGTTGTTAAAGAAAGTTATTGAAATGTGGAATCCCTTATTCATTCATATAAAATGGAATTCATAAATTAAAAATCACACGCAAAACATGATTTTCTATAATTAAATAAAAAGGATAAATTCAAGTCATATTCACAGTTAAGTGAATCAGGTAATTGCTTGTTATATCAATTTCCTTGATTCATTCTGTTAGTGTTGTATGTTTTGATATGAAATTTTATTTCGAAAAATTACGAAATAGGAAGGGTTCGAAGAAAGCACCTGACGTTTTTTTTTATTTTCATATATTATGCCTAATGGACATACGACTAGAAACATCTTCTATTTATTAAATTATGTCATAGAAAATGTCCCAGATATGTAGATACTGTGTTGTGGTGATTCAATTCCTTTGCCAATTAAAAAATATAGTAACTATGTCTTGCAGTAGTAAAGTTTAAAGTTTTGTAAAATTTTTGAAAGTTTTTAAATTTTTGACTATAGTGCTTTTAATCTCTTTTTCTTTTAATGATAAAGCTACGGAAGGTTATCACTCTGATCAAAATAGCTCACAATTACAACTTTAGGTGAATTAGGTTTAGGTCTGCCTTAATTCATGTTCATGAAGGAATCAAACAAAAAGTGACTTTGCATTCGGAACTCTGAAATAAAATGTTTATAAACAGTACATAGGTACAGCAATTATGTTAAATTAATATTTTTTAGTTTTACGGATGAACTCTATGAGCATAGCATATGTTATTGAAAACATATAAATATATCAATATATGTTTAACATAAACATCAAAAAAAATAACCAAACGTATTATTAATAAAGTTTTATTTGTAAAAAATAAACAAAATTATTATTTAAAAGATAAATGGACGCGTGTCAACGTTTAGGCGTAACAAATTGCTGGTTGAACGCAATGTTGAAGACTTGTAAAGTAATTAACGGTAAAACAGAATGAAATTTTTAATCAACCGCAACTATATGAAAAATTAATTGTATAATTTCATGTTTTCAAAAATTATACTTTTTTTTTAGTGAGTTTTATTAAAAAAAACAAAAAAGGGTTATTCGATAATAAATTTAACCAATATAGGGAAAAATGTTTTTTTTTTTCTATATATTTATATACGGATGATTTTTTAACCCATTTAAAAAATAATTAGTTTTTTGTTATATTTTATTTAGTGTAATTTTTAATCAAAATCAGGATCAATTTATTATAATTGTATTTCATATTTTATCAAAATTAAAACTAATGGGTTATATTTAAAGTTGAAAAGTTTTTGTTGGAAAATTTCTCGTGATTTTATTTAATAAATATCTTGAAATTTTCCCTTAACGGCCTTAACCTCTATAGTTTTCGTTCATAAGAAACTTTTCTTTACCAAACATTTTTACAATGCTAGTTCACTCTTAGTCAGGCACAATTAGGCTCGAAGGCTTTTATATACTTAATATTATGGACTTCAGTGTGGTGAACTATAATTGCATTTCCATTTTTATGCAATTGTGAAACTATATACTTATGAGCCGTTTTCCTTCTATACTATTAGTATGTAGTCTATACTAATGTGTTCAGAAATTAGATATTATTACGATTTAAATGTTAATCTGAAAAGAAAACCTAGAGCGATTTATTTTCAATAAATAAGCGTTTTAACTTTAAACAAAATATTATATAAGTAAAGTGTTCGCAGTCCTAGTATCGAGTAAATAAAAATGAAATTTACTGAATTATTATATTTTACCTACATTATTATTTTTATAAAATTAAAACTTTTCTGGGGGCAAAATTACAAAATTTTTAATAACATTCTAAATTTATATATGTATATAGACAAGTATTTGTTGAACCTCTGGAACTCCTTGTTATTATATTATTAAAATAAAAATTATATTATTTAATTTTGAATAAAAAAGTTAAATTGAATGCTTTTGTATATTACCTAAAATTGAAAAATAAAATTATTATCACGATTAAACTTTTATTATTAAAATCCTGTAAATTATTACAAGTACTTTCATTTTGAGTACTCGTTTATTTTATTTTGTATTATTATTATTACTTTATGATTTCAGAATAAATTCATTACATATTCACTTTAAATAAAATATGATATGATTGTTGAAATAACTAAAGGTCTATACACTTTTTATTAATATGAATATGTTTGCTATTAATTTAAAACTAAAAATAGAAGTCCAAGTAAATGTAAGTTGATATAAAGCTAAAGGAGTAAAAAAATTTGTCGAATGAGTAATTTTTTTGCAAGTAATAACGATGATCAAGTTTTGTGCATTAAAACTACAACCTGTAATAGGAATATCGTTATGGATTTTGGGTTTAATGGGATTCTACTTCTTCTTAGTGATTTTTTTCACAAAATAAATAAAAAGTTTTGGTAATTCACCAATTACATACATACATACATAATATATAAAAAATATTTTTTAAGTAATATAGTATGAAATTAAACCATTTGGTGTTTATTTATAGTTAACATTATTAGAATATATTCATTACTTTTTTCTTTTTAATAAAAAATTAAATGAAAAATATGGCAAAAAACATCTTCCGTATATTTTATATAAAGTTTTCCTCTTTTTTCAAGATATACCTGAATTGTAGTTTTAATTACTTTTTACATTAATTTTATTCTGGGCATTGCGCGTTAACAGAGTACTTTCTCTAAGTGGTACTAATAAAGGTTCTATTTTTTCTATATATATGTATATACATATAATTTCGAATAAGAACGTAAAAAAAATTCTTAATATGAGTTTTTTTTTTCTTTTACTATGTTTTTTTGTTTTTTTTTTGCTTATGGGCGAAATTAAGTTTTACAAAGTTCAGTGGAGTAAAACATAAGACTGCATTATTTAATTCTGCACTGCGCTAAAATCATAATTAGAAAGTAGAAATAAATTTTCACTATAAATGAGAATTATATTTAAAGTTTTAATTAAAATCTAAGGGATTCGTATCATAATTTTTAAAGTTTTAATTTAAACATTAGAAATATAGTTTTAACATTTATACACAATATATGCTTCTTATGTATATATATTATAAATATTTTTCGTTCCTGAGTATATAATGTTAAGAAATTATGAAAAATATTGTATCAAAAAATGTTTGTTTGAATATTGCAAATTTGGATCATATAGTCAAGCTTTAAATTTTGTGTATCTAATATCTTAAAGGATTCAATTTTGAAACTTATTTGTTATCAATGTATAAAATAAGAAAAACTTCCATTAAATTTATTATTTTACTTTATTTTTACGTTGTTTCTTCTAAATTTTATAGCGTTAAAATTGTTTTATTCAATAAAGACAGTATTTTCCGGGGTTCAAAACATTTAATGCAGATCTCAGTTTCTGAAAGCAACAAATAGCCATCATGAAAATAAACTTCATTAACTAGTTATTTTATTAAAATGTTTTTTAATGAATTTAATTTTAAAAAAATATTTTATTAATAACTATTTCTAAGAATACGATAAACAATTTTTTTTTCCAAGAATGCACTGGTGACCATTATTCACCACAATTCCATTTCTTTTTCATATGATTCATTTTTGCTTGAGGGTGACATAAAATATTATTATCAACTGAAAGATGACATATGTATAAATATTGAGAATATAATTTTATGACAAATTTTTGTTGAAATCCTTTTAAAAGGATATGTTTTTAATTTTTTTTTTTTTGCTGTTTTTACTGTTTACTTTTATCTTTCAATTTAATATTAGACCCCTTTTTTTAAATAATAAATAATTTAAAATATTCTTCCGGTTGATGAGATTTTCTTGTACCAGATGACATTTTGTAAAAGAATTCCCTTTTTGTCGTCCGGTATGGAATTTCGCAAAAAGATACCTTCAAAAATATAAAAATTTCATTTATTTGAAAGTTTGGGGAATCTTGTAATGCTTAAGTTGAACGTTTTAACAAACTTTCTGAATTGTTTTGATATGAAATTTTAAACTCGTTGAATCTGTCAACATTATTTTAAAATGTTACGAAAGTTAACATCGTCATCGTCATCATACCTTAAACAAGTAAATATTCCTGAGTTTTTCTTGCAGAACTCCGGTTGTTTATTTAATATTTTTCAATCATAATTTTTCTATTTTGAAAAATGAAAAATATGCTTGGATGGTCAAAAGTGTTAAATTAAGAACAAGTTTTACTGAATTAAACATATTATGGTATCACTTTGATTAATTTTTTTTTTCATATTTGAATTATCAATTGGAAGGGGATGGGGTTAAACTTATTTATTTAAAATTTGTAATACAATATATCTTTTTTTGTATAAAATATGTATATGATGTGCAAATATTAAAATAAGAACTGGAAATAAATTATCTGATGAGAATCTTTCCGTTAATGGATGATAAACATAGGTATACGAATCGGTATATGTAAATTTTAATGGTGTAAAAAAAAATTAAATTTTGAATGTTGACAGAAAGTTCTGTATTTTAAATCCATATAATAAAATTACTTTTCGGTCCCTTCGATCATTATATTTTCGTGAAGCTCCCGAATATACAAATATTGTAAGTAAATTCAAAGTAATGACATTTTCTTTTCAAGGAGATGTCAATGACACAGCAATCGGAGCTCTACATTAATTAAACAAAAATCTCTCATTTAATTTATTTTCTTCTGTTCGTTTTAATAAAAATATTCCTCAACAAATTTTTTGGAGATTGAATAATTTGTCTCCAGAACCGATTAAACTTAGGATACGGTTGGTGGCGCTCGGATCTTCTAGATTTTTTCTCAAAATAAATTTATGATGCTACCTAAAAATGTTATTTAGTTACAGTATAAAAAAAAAAGAACATTAAACTGCAACACATTTTAATGATTATCAGGACGAACATAATCAACCAACCATTTAATATAAAATCATAATTACTTGAGGGACCTGACTGAAAAAAAATAAAAATTAAATAAACTTTGCATTTTGTATATAATGAAGTAAAAGTAGATGTAATAAATTTTATGTAATAAATTTTAGAATTAATTCAATAATTATTCCGTAACATTGTAATTTATCATTAAATACCGAGTATAAATCTTAAATTCTCAAAAATTTGATAATATTATACGTACGAATGTAAATAATCTCTAAAGCGTCTTGTGCCAAATCACAAAAATAATTTTTTTGTTATAAAATATAAATAAAAATTTTGCATTACAATATTGTGGAACATTGAAGAAAGCTTCGTGAAGAATGCTTAAAAGATTGTTATGTGAACTAATTACACATGACATGACCAACGATCTTTAAGTCCAGCCATAGATCTCTCAGTTCTGATGTGCCTTTTTGGTTAATCTCATACTAATGGTTTGAATAAGTGTTATCAAAAGAGGTCCTTAAGCGCTAATTAGAGTCTTTAGATCACGGAATTCAACATTAACCACAGCTACCGTACTACTTAAAAGATTTTTTCTTATAAATAATAGCATTTCTACTATTAGCTAAATGGAAATTGATTCTCAGAAAACGAATGAACCACATCATTGAAAGTCCCTAATATTCGTAAATTTAATTTTTTTTTCAAACAAGGAGAGAAAAAAAAAATTTTTTTTTTCTTCACATAATTACTTCTTAATTAAAATATTTTGAAATTCTTAGAAATAACTTGTGTGCGTGAAATTTCTTACGGAAAAGGGTTTAAAATAATTTTAAGAGTTTTCTTTTAAAGAAAAAAAAAAAAAAAAGGATGATTTACGTGCAATATAACTTTAAGGTGTTTTATTACACTTTAGTGTTCTTTTTTATAAAATATATATTTTAAGATTTAAGTATTTTTAACAATAAAGAAAATCATCAGAAAAGAAAACTTTTAAAAAAGATTTTCTAAAGGAAAACTCTTATCAACTTTGTCTCTAAAAAAATTTTTTTTTTTTTTTTTATGATAAGAAAATCTTAATTTCATTTTAAAAATTTATATTGAAAGTTTAAGATTATCTAGTCGTGCGGTTATTGTGGTTGTTTTTGGGTATTAAGATATAAATATATACATATTATATATACAATATATATAAACCAGAGAAGGTATTAGAAATTCTTTGAAAGGATTATACTGTATATAAAAATAGTTGAAAAATATTATAAAAAAAAAATTACAAAAATGTCCACAAGTAGTAATAGAATCTTTAAATCTAAGTATCTTGATTAGGCTTCAAACTATTAAGAAGGACCGCATTATTGTAGCACTAGTCAAGATCTTTATTTCATCTTTATTTCATGCAATCAGTTTTTGTCTTTTCGGTTTTTTTTTTAAAATCAGATTTGACATGTTTAGAATTTTATGAAAGTCTAATTCATAATAACTATATAAACTATATAATTCTGAAATTCTTGTGGGAATTGCTTTTGAACTAATCTTTTATTGGAACTACTTAGTATATCATCAAGATTGAAATATTAATATCCCAGAGTTGAATGTAAATTCCCAGTCTTTAGTAAAATAGCATTTGTAACATATTAAAATTAAACAATAACTTTTTTCATATGATTCTACTATTAAAAACTCTTAAAACATTGGAATTTATTGATTAAATTCCTTTGTAATTAATTTGTACAAGAAAAAAAAAGAAACAACCAAAATCCTTATTTGCTTGTGGTAAGTCTAAAGAAAGAAAAAAAAATTCAATAATATCTATTGAATTAAAAAAAAAAAATTTAATCAAACTTGTATTTTTAAGTCAAATTAACACAGTTAAAGTTATTACAACAACCCAAGGAAATGTTGAAGAAAAAAAAAATAAAATAAACTTTAACTTTTAACGAAAAAAAAAAAATTTCAATCATACCAAGAAAAACATAACTATGTTTTATGAAGTTTTCTTAGATACATAAATATATATAATATATACATTACTTATGATATAAAGTTTCATTCTCTTTCAAAATAAAGGTAAAATTCGAGAATTGAGAAAAAAATTACAAAAAAAAAAAACAAGAAGAGAGAAATCATAATAATATTATTTTTCTTTTTGAAATCAGGTGGTAACGCCCAACATAAATATTTTCTTGCATGATATAAAAAAAAATTATTGCATGCTACAAAATTTATGATGTATGAGAAAACATAAATTATGAATTTTTTTTTCTTTTTTTATGTTTGGATGATTGTAGTGGTTTTCTTATAGAACATCAACTATCTCTTTCTTACTTTCATACCAATAAGAATTAAATAAGATAAATATTTCGAAAGAACATATATCTTTTTTTTTAGTTTCTGTATAACATAATTTTTTTTTTTTCGAAAATCGATTTTAATGCTTTAAGATATTTTTAACTTATTGTGCTAAATTCATTAAGAAAATATTAAACTTTAAAAAATTATGTATAGTTTCACCAAAAAGAAATAAAGACGTTTTTATGTTTAATGTAAAAACGAAAAAAAAAGACGATTCAAGGAAATGTGCATTTAATTTTTATGATTTAGTTTTTCGAATCAAATTGGAATTGGTGTTTTTTTTTTTTGGTTTTATATTATCTCCAATTAACAATTCTAACACGATTAATGATTTTTCGCTTCTTCTTTTCACAATTTTAAAGAATAATATTAAATAAAAAAAGTAATAAGTGAATCTTTTTGATTTAAATCGTTTTTCTACATGTACTTTACTAGCGTGATATTCAGTTACAGATAAATATTATTGATTAGTGGAAAATGTTCTGAGATTTCAGTTTACGTCCATAATTTGAATGATGTGTTTAGTTAAGTTAGCAATAAAACTATATATTTAATTTTTTAAATTGTTTTAAAGTTTTAAAGTAAAACGAAACGTTGTAGTAAAATTAAATAGAATTGTATTGCTATTGTCCTATACCCAATTAAACTAAACACAATTAAACTAAACACGTCTTAACTATAATTTGTATTTAAATGTTACATTTATCCTAATCAGAATACTTTCGTTTTGCTTCATTTATCCACTTATTTAATTAACACTATACTTTATAATTTCAAATTCAATTTTGTCAATTATTCATCAATGTAGTATTAAATATGTTCGCATCCTGTAAACGATTGCCATCCTAACCAATGTGCTAACTTTGCTATAGCACATAGGGGTCAAAATATAAGAGGCGCAAAATAATAAGAATAGTTAAATAATATTCACAAATGAACCAAAAAAAGGAATTTTCACTTGGAAATCTGTGCTGAAAATTCCGAGTTCAAAAATTTGCTTGTATGTTTTTTAATATTTTATTATTCGTTTAATTTTCACTAAATTTATTGATATTTTTTAAATTCTATTGATTTTCTTGCAATATTAGTTCTATTATAAAAAAAAAATATATGTAATGAAACTTTAAATAAACAAATATATAATAACATATAAGTCTTTAATTAATTTTTCTTTGATATGAGGAAATTATTAGCACATAGGGACGAAATACGTTAGGACGGCTCTGTAAGTAAACTACTAATTATAAGTGAAATTATTGAAATTTTGTCTGGGCATATTGAAGAATTTGTTTCAAGCTCTTTAGAGAAATAATGACAACGATGGTATTTAGGTTGTATTTGTTGATTGAGGACATTATTATTTTTATAGCATAGCAAGTTGTCAAAACTATTTATTGGTATGTTGAATTATTTTGACCCGCCCTTTTGGGGTTAATTGAACTACCAACGAATTTTTTGATATCCGTCGGATTAAAATTTTTAAATATTGTTAATTTATTATTTGAAAGCAATTTCTTTTTTTTAATTTTCATAATAATGATTTTTTATCATATCAAAAAATCAGTTCTCTTCTAGTGAATTTGGGATAACTTTTGGCACTTACACAATGCGCCTAACAGTGTCTACATTTTACAATTTCTATTTTCTTGTTCTATATACATAATTAAATATTATTATGTGTATTAAAATAACTTTTCTTTACTCTTGTTTGATATTGTGATAAGGCATCTGAAAATTTCATTTGAAACAAATGTGATAAATTTCCTGTTCAAATGCAATAATTTTTATTTATTTATTATTATTGCTTTTTTTTTTTTTTAAAATTATGTTAATAATTTACTTTCATTTGTTCGAGATCTTAACGATAGAGTAAAGGTAACGGTTTGAAAAAATTTTTCACTTAAAAAAAAGTTATCAAAAAATATGTTTTTATTTTGCATATGCTTTCAAAATAATTGAAATATTTTAGTTTTGAAAAACAAAATTTTTTAAATCCAAATTTTTTTTGTTGCTTACTTTATAATTTCTCCTCATATTATATGTACATACATTTTTAATAACAAAATAATAATCATTATTTAATATTGCTGTGTTCAATTAGTTTTAATTTTTTTCTTATTTTGTTTTATAAAATTGCAATAATTTATCAAAAAATATATTAAAAAAAAAATGAAATATATATATTGAGAAAATATATTTTTCTTTATTATTATTATTAAAATTTTTTCTTAGGGAATAATATCGTTTTTCTTATCTTGTAGAAGTCATCTTCATAACAAAACATTAACGTATATAAAAAAAGATATAAACAATATCCTTTCAGTTTTCAATACAAATATATATAATATATATTTGTAATGTAACTAAATAAAAATAAATGTACGTATTTTGTACTCACAATATTTTTTACAAATAGCATTACAATGCAATGCGAATAAAAATTGATAAATAAAAAAAAAGAATTAAATTGAACAAAAATAAAAAATAAAATATATATCTAAAATAATGAAATATAGCTGTAAGTGAAAATGAATTAACATCTGTGCGAAGAAATAATAAAAAAAAGGTATGATTCAATAGCTTATTTTTTTCCATTTACTCTCTTCTTTCTTATTGATGTTGGCGCAATTTTTGCTACTTACAATTTCAGTGTGTTCTTAATACCTCCCCAATTAAAATCGAGCTTAAAAACCAAATTTATAAATCTTAGAATAAACTATATGCACAATTAAAGTGTAGAAGGTTTTGTATACATAGTTCGTTTGTTGGAAAATTTTTTAAATTGTTCGTATAGTTAGTGTTAAAAATCATAAGGCAGCAATAAATAATATTTTGTAAGTATTCTAAACTTAAATATATTAAATATTAATTTTTACCTCGTTATCAGCGACAAGAGATATGCTACACTTTTATAATATGGAAGTTCTATAATATATATAATTAATAAATGTTGTAATATAATATTTATATTTACCATAATAGTTAATTCTTTTTTTTTTTTTTTTGGTAGATCGCATCCCCTTGAGGTGCACAACTGCAATTATTTCAAAAAACAATTATAAATATCAGAATTTTCTGTATATTTTATGTTTGTAATTTGTAATATATATGAAAAGATATACATATTATTCTCAAATTCGAAAAATAAAAAAACACCTTTATGTAAGAAGGAAAAAGAAAGTGAAAAATAATGCACTCATGATTCCGTGTAACAAGTGGTGTTTATTTCTAAAAATAAAAAACACAAAAGATTTGTATTTTAATAAAAAATTGCATTGTTTACTTTTTTAAGGTAATCTTTATTGCACTTTATATGGTCTTAAATGTAATTTTCAATTTTCCAAAAAAAAAAAAAAATTTTAACTATGCAAATTGAAAAAGTTTTCCTTATCCATAATATTGTAGATGCGACCTTGGGTACAATACATGTGTGAAGCATATAGGCATTTCTAATGACATTGACATCTTTAATAAGAGCAAAATTCATTGAATTTTAGAAATGGAACTGTATTATTCGGAAAATTGAATATTGATTTTAATCTTTATGTGGTAGTTAGTATTTTCTAAAAAGTAACTTAAATCATTTTACTATATACAATAATTTTGTTCTTATGCATGTATCTATCTGTTACGTTGTAGTGCTGCTGTTGTTTATCGTCGATAGTTCGATTCCCACTTCTAACTGGAACCATTGTCCAGTTAATATGTTGTCAACTTGTATTAATTGTTTATCTTTTTTTTAATATCAATTTATATATCAATTAAATATTTTTGAATGTATATATATTAAGAATCATTACTTTATAGTTACTTAAGTTTTTATCAAATTAAATTAATTCATAAAATTATTTGTACTAATTTTTTTTTTTTTTTTTTGATATTTCAAAATTAGGTATGCATTTAAAGAGGCGCGAAAATAAACAAACCGTAAAAATTAATAGATTCAGCCGTAATAAAATTTTAAATTAATTGTAGAATTTCTTCGGACCACTGCATTTATTATTATAGGACTGGACATTGTTAACTAGTGTTTTTGCTATCTATTTATAAAAATTTATTCTATTAACACGTTTGAGTAATTTTTTTAATCTTTTAGAAAATTAATTCATATAACTTATTCCCTAAACATAAATTTACCAGTTAATATTAAGCGATAAACATTTTAATTTGGAGTTAAATAACTTTTGGAATAAGAAATTCTTCAAAATATATTTTCTTTTAAACTATGTATATAAAAACAACTTTGCAGATGTAGATCTTCGTAGTTTGGATTTGCACAAGAGAAAAATAAATTTTGATTTTTAAGGCAAACCAATCACAGATCTCAACGGCTTATTTTCACTAAGTTTTGAGATCACTACTGTGTTCTAATTATAGTTTATACAAATAAGATTACAATATCTGTTCAAAAATTCAGTTTGTAATTCCAAAAACCTAATACAAAGTAAAGTTTTAAATACATTAACACTAATAGATACATTTGTTTAGTTTCATATTTCGCTTCCTGTATTTGGTATTGATAAATAATGTCTTTAAAAATGTTTTCTTATATTTAAACGGTTCACGCAATAATATTATTTACGTTTTTCTTTTTTTATATAAATGAATTAATCAACCCCCCGTAAAGATGAGAAAGTTGTTCAATGTTAGCGGGGGCTAAAAGCTTATCTAAAAAATGTATCTTAGCGTACGAATTCAAATATATTTTGTTTTTTTTTTGGCGTTCATGTTTTAAGTTGAAAAAAAATAAAAAATTAATCTTATGTTAATGAATTAAAAATAAAAATATTTCTTTTTCTTATTGTATGTTTAAATAAATAAAATATGTATTTAAAATGTTAAACTTATGATAAATGACTTAAACAGGTGATAATTGTTAATTCTTACAAGTTATGTTTCATTCCAGGGTGCATTTTACACCACCATGGAATGATCCTTAAAACATGCGCATTTATTTATTTTATTTTTCTTTGGTAAGCGATATTATGTGGTATTGAGGTGTCCATTAAAGAGTTTAAAATTATTGAACGTAAATACCTATTTATTAGGCTACAAAAAAAATTCTTTTTCTACTTATTTCTGTAAGATATAATAATAATTTAAACTGCAATTATTCGCAAATTCACCCATAGTGAGAAATGCTTTAGATCCAATATTGTATTAATTAGTAGACATACATCCAAAATTAATAGTTTTAATCCATTAATTTATGCTTTTAGAGCTTCAAGAGATGTTTTAAATGTTGATAAGTATACTGTCTGTACTTACAATTTTCTAGAAAAAAATTTGAGCCAAAAATATTAGTTTACTATTTTTTTTATATATTATTAATATTATGGAAAAAAGGACAAGAAATTTTTACTTCATATTATTTTACTTTTACGAAAATATTATTAATTGAATAAATTAAGACTATTTATTATTTTGAAAGTGTCAAAACTCAGAATGGTTGGTGTAGTAGCTTCATTTATTTTTTATTTCATGACAATTTTATTTTTCCTTTCTTCTAAATATTATTATTCAAGCGATTATGCCATAAAATTATAATTAAATAATGATAACTTTATATAATAATAAATGAAACTTGAACTTGTGAATGGGAAAAAAGAATAATAATAATAATAATATGAAAATATTTTTTAAAATATGCATTTTAACTAACTGACTGTGGTCAATGATCAGATGTGTCATGTTTTCCGTCAACAATAAATTATTTCAATTATTTATTTATATTTTTTTTAAGGAAGATAAAATTAAAATTTAATAATATAAACGAAAAATTCAATTTTATTGTTTGTTGATTAATTCATATCCATTTAAAATATTAAATGGTATATAATTTTTTTTAAAATTTATTCATTTCCACATTTTTATTTTTTATTTTTTTTTTTTGCCAAAGATTATTTTTTAACCATAAAATATTTCAAAGGAACTCAGTTACAAAACAAAAATAAAAAATTTTAATTAATTATCCTTAATAAAAATGTTGAATGATATTCGTAAAAATATGAATGAGTTAATTTGTCAATATTTCAATTTTAAGTTTATATTTAAATTCCGGCTCTGGTAAATTTTTTTTTACGAGTCTTTTCAATGAGTTTTTAAAGTTGTAATGTACATACCTAAATTATGAATGATTGATGATAATTTGAATATTAGTTTTTGAAGAAAGTTGGAGTAAGATAATTTTATTTGACTACCAAACCCCGATACTGTTATCGAGTTGAATTATAATTTAAAAAATAAGTAATCAAAGTAAAAGGGCTACAATAATCTGATATATTAGTAATAACTATAATTTACATAAAATTCACAATATTTGGCAACAACTGTCCTTTTTTGTTTTAGTTTTTATTTTTGTTTTTAAAAAATTTATCATGTCTCCCAAAAACAAAATTTAAGTAAATCTTGTCGTGTGTAAGATTCATCTTTTACTTTTAATTTATTAAAAAAAAAAAAAAAAAACAATATTTAAATTGAAATCATTTTCTAAAAATATGTCATTTAGTGATTTAGTTCTTTTCAATTTTATTTAAATTGGCTCTTATGACGACAACCAGAGGCACAAGGTCCTTAACATTAAAATATGTATAAATTTTTAATAAATTTCGTATTCTTTTTTTTTTTTTATTTATTTATTTTATTTAAAGTGGAATATGTTGCACATATACAGATTTGTGGCCCACAAATTAATGATAAAAAAATATTTTTTATTTAGTTTCCTAATCTTGAAAATTGTTTAAAAAATATATTTAATTAAAATGATAATATTTGTTGGGCAATCCTTAAATTTTAGACAATAACTACAATTGTCTATTACATTTAGTTATAAAAATCTATATAGTTCTAACGAACAATTGTCAATTGGTAGTACTATTTACAATAATAAAATACAAATTCATAATCGTATATTTGTAAGCTATTTCCTCAAACCATATGACTGATGTTATTTTAGAATGCAAGAATAGAGCGATTTCTTCTTGGACAGCCAATATCGTACCAACCGTTTCGGAAGAGATAGTGTATTGAACTATAGCCACCTTAAATTAGTTAATATGTAGTTATGTATAAGCCTTATTGATTATCTAACTACAAAAAGGCAAAGTATTAATTCATTTTAAGTATAGTTTACAATTATAGCTTTTGTTCGATACTTAGAATAATTAATGCACTTATATCCAAAACTTAACATTGAATATACTTTTTAGCTGAAATTTTATTGCAAATCTATATTTTCACGTAAACATTGGAAAGTTTGTAGTGAGATTTACAAAAAATTATACGTTTAGTTTTAAACTATTCCATAGATTTTTATTTTTCAATATTTATTATGCAGACTTATCTCTTTATCCTTTGTTTACTACCAAAGTTATTTATATGTATATAGATATAAATTGCACGAAAACAAGGAACTTCATTAAATTTGAATTCAGAACTAATAAATAAATTTTTAAAGTTCCAAATATTTTTAATATCAGATGAGAAAATCTCATATTTTGGTCACTATGCTAATGATATTTAGCTCTAATGTTTTCTGTATTAAAGTTTATTCCTAATTTGAACGTTGTAATAAGATTATGTAGCTTTTAAAAAATAAAAGACGAACTTCGCGTTTAAGAGCAATTTAAATTTTATTTTTAAAAAATTTTGAACGCAGATGGTCAATAATTATTATTTAACATCAGATAAGAATGCATTGGTTATTCGAAAATAATCATTGTCAGTTAGTAAACAATATAACAATATTAAAATTCTTAAAACTATTTTAAGTTGTTGGAGGGGCTTTCTAGAGTTTTAAATAAAGTCCTAAAATTAGTCAGTGTTAAAGTGTTAAAGTTCAAAATAATACACAACAGCATACATAAATATTAATATTTTCATAATCATAAGCAGAAAAAAATTGCTCACTTGGTGTAAAATATTTTTTGTCTATATTTTTTCACGTCTCAACTCAAACAAGTTAAATTATATACTTTGACTATATCTAAATTTGGTCGTATTAAGAAATCTAATACTAGTTAATATGGGAAAATTTTACAATTTTCAAAATTAAATAATATATTTCAAGACGCTTTAATTTTAAACGTTATAATAATATATATATATAATTCAATAAATAAATAAATTCTAGGTTAATTACATTTAAATTGCACAATTAATTGCCTTATTCAAATTTCAAAAGTTTTTCATTTATACATGAATTTTCACTCAATCGTACATAGTATACCTAATATATTGTTGATGCAAAAACCTACGAAAATTTTAATGTTTTTGATTAAATAAAAAAAATAAAAATTAACAATTATATGTAAATCACAATATTATTATGCTTTGAATTTTGAATGATCAAAAAAGAAAACTTAATGTGTGGTCAACAAAACACATAAAAAAGAAAATATATGTTTTTTGATAAAATATAAATCAAGACTAAAAAAATTATATTTATTTTATATATATATTTATAAAATAAAAATTATATATAATATATTAAATTAAGTCCAAGAAAGGAAACAGGAAAAGATTAAATTTAATTAAAATAATTTGTATGCAAAATTTTATGAAAAACATTATTATCAAATTCTGAGGAAACTTTGCTGTTTTATTTTAAGACTTTATTTAAATTTTTGATATTATTTGTCGAATGAAAAACTGAAAAGTTTTGACAGAGAGAAAACAGAAAAAAAAAATTGGTTTAAATATATACTTTTTTTTTGGAAACAATAAAAATTTTTCGTATGCAAAGTTTTCAATAAAACGTATATACGATTATAAAAAGTGAATAAAAATTTTAAGAGTTTAATACGTAACTCAGTTATGAATGAATGTCTTTATATTGTCGAATATTTCAAATTATAATCAAAAGTTGTGGCCTTTTACTCTTTTAAGGTAAGGTTGTAATTTTTAGAATGTCTTGTCATTGAAGAAGATTTTGTCAATTTGGTTGATATTCGTATCTGTGCAGAAGACTGGTTTGAGTTTTGTTGTATACCATAGTGAAAACTAAGTTTATAAGGCATTTGTCATTTTATTTTCATGAAACTGAAACGGCATCAATTCTTTAAAGTTAAATTAATGTAAAATTTTAATCTTATTGAATATATAAAATCAATTTCATGAATAAAACAAATCAATGAATCATTTTTGCATAGAGGTGGTACATTGATTTGTTTTGGATTAAAGTACCTGTATGTAAATCAGGTGAATGATATTTTTTTTGTTTCATTCAAATTTTCTAAGAATCAAGAAATTGAAATACAAGCTAATAACTGGAATCAGCAAAAAAGTTATCAAATTATAAAATATGACTTCCTTCGAAGAGTATTATCTTTATTTATAAAAAAAAAAACAGGTTTAACATATTAGAATTAAATGAGTTTCAACCCGAATATTGGAAATTATGAAAGTTAAGTCAAATTCAAGAGAAAATGCAGTCGGAATATGCTACATCAATTGCAGAATAAACTTTCATTTAAAATCCTATCACAAAACTTTTCATGCAAAAAACAGTGGCACAGTTTCATGAAAATTGTTTTGTAAAATTTTGTTTAAATATTTTTTCGATTCAACATTGTTAGATTACTATATAAATGTTATACAAACTTTGAACTTAAAATTAAGGAAATAATTTTATATCCCAAAATAAAAATTTCAATAAAACAAAAAAAAAAAAAAAAACAAAAAATTGGTTAGCCCTTTTTTCGTCCTTTTAAAACTTATGCAATGCAGTGCACTTTTTTAATCACTGTGTGTGCACACACTGAATTAGTTTTATATATAATATTAAAAAATATGTTGAAAAGCGGTGGCAATAAATAAAAGCACTGTCGACAAGATAAGATCGTTTTTCTTTTAAATATATTTATTTTTATTTTTAAAATTATATATATATTAATAACTTATAAAAAAAAAAACGCATAAGAACTGGACTGAAGTTCGATTTTTGTGTTATGGCAAAAATGTCTTAAAAAACGATGAGAATGTATAACATTGGTGATGACAGTCTTGTTAAAAAAAAATACAATTTTTTTTTTCAACTTATTACCTGTACAAGCATCTTAAATGACATTAAGGGAAAATTTGTACAAAAATAATAATTCGGGACCTTTGCTTCTGAAACTGCAATTCAAATATAAAGTTAAAAATTTCAAACGCAACTTAATGAACTAATTTAATCACAAACATTTGATAACTTTAATTTTTTTTGAAGAGGAAATGGTAAATACTTAAAATGTCTTTGCAGAGTTTAATGCAGAATGACAATGACTTATGACAAATAAATAGGGATGAATTTTCCATACACTCGCCCCACACATATATCTTTTCGTTACCAATATTTGCGTTGTCGTCGTTAGGCATATTTTCTTATTACTTATTTTTCTCAGTAAGCTATACAGAATCTATAATAATAAATTCTCGCGTATAAAAAACTTGATAACTGTCTTTTGTTACAAAATTTCACTAAAAACAGTGTCTTATTATTATTATTGAAAAGTTAGAGCCTTATCTACGAAATAAATACAAAAAAAAAAAGTATAAATTTTGAAACGGCAGCAGGGTCTCATTAATGAGTCCCTTGTTATTCTTGTTACATTTTATTTTTTTTTATATATTTTTTGATCTGAATATATGTTTGATTATTCAGATATAATATTTGCACGCAATTAAAATATAAAAAGTAAAGAAAATGTGTTTGCTACCACCAACGATGTTCTTATGAAAAATGTTAAACTGGCGAAATTTTAACTATAATTTTCTGTTTATTTTCTAAATTAATTCTATATTAAAATATTTCTATATTATAAAATTTTAAAATAAGTATTTGGATAAGAAATTTAGACCATTTGAGTTAAAAAAAAAAAAAAATAAATCATATGTTTTTTATATTATAATATATTCTGAGTAGGAATTTGAATATTATATTCAGGTTGCAAACGTTAGACCTGTTTATATCCTTGAATACTTAATAAACTACCTGAGGCAAGGTTTTAAAACTGGTCATTAGTTATAAAATTTTGCTCCTGATGTTAATCAAGTACCTACTCATTCTTCAAAATTATTAACCCTTAATGACCTCATGGAATGATATTAAGATAAATCAAATACAATTTATTTGAATTTTCGCATCCTTTTAATACTAGCATAGAACTTCAGTGTTAATCAGTGTACAAAATACCTTTTTAAGTCAAATATTTTTATACTAAATTAATAATTGAATCAAAATATTAAGAACAAAATCGAAACGTAATAAGTGGTAGAACGAGCCTAAATTTTACAATTTTAGATTTTTAGTACATTAAAGTTATGGCTTTCATTAACCGTCTCAAAAAATTTTTCCCACTAATAATAAACCTATTTATCGTATCATGAATCATTATACATTATTATTTCACTTATTTTTTTTCATAAGACTTTATACTTACTTTTATATCCAGTTCATACATAATATCTTTGTATGAATTTTTATAAAAAGTCAATGTTATTTGAAAAAGTATAATAATTTTTATTACTTATCATATTTATGTCTTTCTTATTTCAAGATAAATTACCTCCATTGAGTGGTTAACTTTTTAAGTTGTTGAATTTAATTGATGCAACTTATTTCTTTGAATATATAAACTAAAATAAGAAAAACAAAAAATACGTATATTTTCTTTTTTTTTATAATTTTTATATATATATACATTATAGACGATATTTCTGCCACAGAATAAAAAAAAAAAAAAAAAGTTGAAAAATACATATTTAGGTCTGATTAAAACAAATAAATCTTAAAATATATTCTTTGCACATTCTTTTTAGAACTTTAGAATATTACCGTCTGCACCATAATATCTATAAATGAAATTGTGTGAAATATTAAAATAAATTAACTAAAAGGATCTTATAATTTTTATGAATAATTTTTTTTTGTTATAATATAATTTATGTTTAAAAAAATTAAGCCGAGTAGAATAGAAATGGAAAGCAAAACTTAATAGATTCTTTGTGTGTGAATTGGGAACTAGCAGACTGTGTTTGGAAGAATAATACTAGTAAAGTTTAAAATAAAGAATATCAATCCACTGTACTTGAACTTGTAACGCGCACACACGACTCATATAAATTCTGAAATCCACAGTAGCAAGATAGGGATATTTATTTAAAGAAGCTGCAAATTTTTAATGGTATAGCTGATTTTTCTACAAACGTTTTTAGTTTTGATTTGTTTTATTTTTTTTAATGTATTAAAATTAACATAATACACTAATTTTTTTTTTTTTTATAATATATTCGAAATAAAAATATCTATGAATGTTGTACCTCTGTCTGCACCTTTTTTTTAACGATATTGGCGATATTTACAATTATTTCTTTCTTTCTTATATTAAGTATATAGTAAAGATTTTATTATTTTTTGTTTTTATTTATAATGAAAACTATGAAATGGATTTTCTTTGAAAATTAAACATAATTTTGAAATATTATACTCTTAGTTTTTGAATATTTTTTTTTTCAAATATTGGAACTTAAATTGTTTTCATAGATTATCTGGCAAGGAACTGCAAACATAACGTAATCGAACCTGAAAACTGTATCTTTCACAGTTAATTAATTAGTTAATTTATTTCATGTTTTAATCTTTGATTTTTTAATTTGATTCGCTAAAACTATTAAACGTTAATAATAAACTCAATATTAAGAATTAACCACAATATTCGACGCATTTTCATAAATATGTACCTTCAGCTGATTTCTCCAGTTGGTTAAAATTTTAAAACTCATATAAAAATGGTTTTTCTTTATACTTACATTCCACCTATTTGGATTTGAAATGTATATACATATGTTTATATTATGTTTGTATGCTACAGTATATTATGCACAATTTGTATATTTTTTTTTCATATGAGTATATTTTGAAAGATAGCGGTATTGCTTTTAAAAATATAAATCAGCGCAAAACTTTAATAAATATTTAAAGGGAGCTCAATCCACTTATATAATCAGTAAATTCATAAATCAAGTGACTAATTAATGGCAGCTATAAAAAAATTATTTTATATCTGCTCAGTTTAGGTATACTTTAATATTTAAAGAAATTTTGTATATATATGTTCACTTATTTCACTAAAAAATAAATTGATAAAATATTATTTGAAATATATATTTTTTTTTATTTAATTTTTGCTATTTTGTATTTTAAAAAGTAATTTCTTTAATAAAATTTTTTTATATAAATAAATTTATATACACAATATAAATAAATTAAAAAATATCAAAATTTTTATTAAGGTTTGAATATTTTTACAATTTAAATTTATACGCGGTTAGAGCTTAGAATTTTTGTATTTTTTTTTAACTGGTTTTATACATTGTGTGTTTATAATAAGTATATATGTGGAAAAAGTTGTAAAACATGAAGTCCCCCCATATAAAATTGAATTATTTTATTAACCTCAAAATAAAAAAAATTTAAGATTCAAGGGTACAGAATGACAATATCTAAACCTCATCAAACAGGCAAAAATATCGCAATTTATTTATTTATCGTCGGATGGCAAAACAAAACATTAAAACAGTGACCAGTCCGTAATTTAAGCATCGGATTTGAAATTAATTGAAAATTATAAAAAATAAAAATTATGAACCACACATTGTATATTTATTTAATTAATAAAAAATTCTGATCAAGTAATACAAGTTTTAAAAGAAAATAATAGCAATATTATGTTTTCTCGTAATTTAATAAGTTTCATCAACAATAAATTCTTGTTGGCTTCATAAAAATCCCTTTCATATTTAATTTTTTTTTTTTTTATCAAATGTGACCAAAAAAAGCGAAAATTCTTAATTCATTTTGGATAAAAGTGTATAATGCCAATTTTATTCATTATCCTTTTTTATTCTTTAATCTTTAAATGCTTATAAAAGTATAAATATTATGTTCATTTATACATATTGTATATATAAAAATATATTTGCGAGAGAATTGAAAGAAACAATATAAAAAAAATTATATATATATATATATAAAAACTAAAAGTCTGGACATCATAGATAATGAGTACTGAAAAAAAAAATGAAAATTAAGAATATTTATTAAAGATACATAGGGAGATCGAATACATACAGTTATTTCTTAATAACTTAAATAATTTTACGGCTCATTCAATCCCATGGGATATATTACATGACTGCAAAAGATTATCATTTTTAAAAGAAAACTAGCCCTCTGTCTTTTATTAAATGTATATATGTATATGTACAAAAAAAAAAATTAGTTCAATGAATAACAAAATTGCTCCACATGTTTTACGGGGAAAAATATATTTTTACAATTTTATTTTATTTCAAAAGCAATTTTAAGAATATTTTAACAATTTTAATGAAATGTTATAACAAAGAAGTGTTACAAAAAATAATTATAAGTGCAAGAATTAAAGAGTGGTAATAATGCTGTAAACAGTGACAGTGTGAATGTAATGCAAGTTTTGCAACGATCTCATTATCCAGCTATTACTACTATGGAAAAACAAATTGTTGAACTCCATTTAGACATAACTAAGGCTTAGACTCATTTTGGAAAAATCATAAACATAGAAGTTCAAATAATTTTCTCAAATTTTATTTAGTGGTTTTTATTTAAAAATTTCTTTGAAAAATGAATACCACTAATGCTATGTTAGTAAAGTAAAAAAAAAAGAAATAAAACATTGAGAAACTCAATCAAAAGTCAATTTGGATGGTAAAAATAATAAAAAATCACTTCAAAACATTCATAGAAACAACGATTATTATCTTTTATTTTTTTTTTTTTCGTTTTCATTATTAGGCAAAAAAAAAAGAAGAAAATTTGTGTACTTTTAATGAAATGAAATAATTTATAATATACGAATTATATAGAAAAAAAAAAAAAAAAACCAATTCCCTGCAGAAAATAAATAATTATTTTAGAAATTATATCTTTTCCAGAAATATTTATTTATGAAAAAAGAAAAATAATAAACATTATTTTAATTTACTTTTTATGTATTTTCATTAAAAAAAATAGTTATTTTTTCTCTCAATTTTCCAGCTATGCTGGCGAGCATATTAAGTTGTTGCTGATACTGTATTTATAATGTTGGCTTTATTAATAAATTAAAAATACTTCCTAATAATTAAAAATGATTTGGTTTTTGAAATTGTTATTGTACAGACAATCTTTTAACGTATCAAAATTACAAACACGAAAAAAAAAAAAATAAAAGGACTACACTATCTGAAATTTGACATTTCATATTAACTAAACTGGATAAACTTCTAATTATATTAGAATTCATTTTTATTAACTCTGTCAGACCTTGTCTTGCTTGTTGTGAAAAATTCAATATTTTAAAACCTAGAAAAGAAATAATTTTAACTTGTCAATCTAACTAGACAGTGGATTCTACGCACATTCGCGTATGCAATAAATTTTAGTGTATGTAAGCTTCAATTTTTAAATGCGCCTTCATATCAATATCTATACTCTTATTTATTCCGCACTGTCTACTCATTAGAAAGAATAAAATTATCTAAAAATAAAATTATAACAAACAGATATTAAAGTTATTGTTTTAAACGTTTCGAACATAAATTTAAAGTGACTTAAAACCTTAAATCTATATAATAAAATTACATTATTTTATTAGATTATGGATGCTGTGTACATAAATCGCAGTGAAAATTTACATAAATATTGAAAAGTAAAATGGTTGGAATAAAAACATTTTTTTTTATTTTATTATAAATTCAATTTTTTTTGTTTTCAAAGATATTTTGAAAACTTTCTGTAAATGATTAATGAATTAGCTTTTAAGTAATGTTGAATATTTCTCCCAAAAAAAATATTTCAAAGTCATCAAACCGTTAAACAATGGCTAAAAATATGTTTTTTAAATACGAAATATATATATATATATATATATATATTGCTAATTAAAAAAAATAAAAATAAAAGCTAAAAAATTTTTTTACGCGGGTCCCCCTTTTTTTTTGTGTTAAAAAAAAAGTTTTATCTGTTTTTCTATATGAAATTTATTAAGTAAAATAACCACCATTTATAATATTAAGAAGAAAAAAAAAATTATTGGACTTGTACTAAAAATGGGGGGTTGAACTTTTCATTTTTAATGATATTTTTATGCTAAAATTTTTCATTTTGTATTAAATGCCAAAAATAAAAAGATAGGAAGGTGAAAATTTTATACTATGCTTATTGCATGGTACTTTAGCGTTATTTCTATAACTTAAATTTTGTATAAAAAAAAAATGGATGGGCTTGTACTAATCGAGTTCAGATTCTCTTGTTGAATATTATTTTAGAAAATTTTGAGGTTAATACTTCTTTAGGCGCGTTGTATTAATAAGTAATTCTGTAGGGGGTTAAAATTATTTTACTCATTCGAAATTCAAGTTCGAAAAAAGCGACATGCTGCACCGTTTCAATACTCAAAAAAATGAGTGGTCCACTCAATAATCATTTGTTATTTATAAAAACAAAATAATTTGTTCCGAAAAATTTAAATTCAAATTATTTTTTAAAAATATTTCGTTTACAAATTATTTAAAATTAAAATTTTTTTTTTCAAAATAGGTAGCTCGGATGAAATAAAGATTACTTGCCCAAAAATTTTGAAAATATACAAAAAAAAACACACGAAGCAGTCATAGCAACTGCCGAAGGAAGTTAAACAATATTAAAATTTTTTTATGCGAAGGCCTAAATTTAATTCAATCACCTCCATCAACAATTCTGCTTTATACTTCACTTTTTTTGTACATTAAATTGATATCTAATGTCAAAATAAATGATAAATTATCAAAATTTGCCATCCAAAGATTTATTTTGAAGAATTGAGGATTTATCGGAAATAAAGTAAATATTTTGAATCTTTATAAGTATAATTAAATATAATTTTTCCTGCCACTTGATTTTTGCCTCCTTAAATCAAACCTTTCAAAAAATAATAAATTTAGAACACTATATAACTTTTTGGAAAAATTAGAAACAATTTTATTTTTATGCCATCAATACTTTCTCTTCCATTATTTTGTAATAGACATATATATATTAAAAAAAATAAATTATAAGTATTTTATGCCTCCCGCAATTTTATTATTCATAGCAGTACGTAAATTTATGGAATGAACACTTAAATTATAAAGATAAATTTTAATTTACATATTTTTATTCTTTCTGATACAAAAAATAATTTTAATTCACACGAAAATTTTATGCCTTATATATTTTTATTGTTAAATAAATATTTTTCGCTTACAAAATATAAGAATTTATTTATTATTATTTTTATTTTTTTTTTTTCATTTTTTTACTTTAATTGTGGAAAAATTTTACGCTAATTTGTTAAAGAAGATATTATAAAAAAAATATATCTATTAGTTTTATTAGAAATACAAAATAAACAAGTTAATAGCATATGAAAAAAAAGGGTTCACAAATATTTTACTAAACTTTTAATTTCAATTATATAGTATCATTTTCGAAATTATACTATAATATAAAAAAAAAATTCTAATTTATGAGTTCAAAGTTCCCTATTTTTATGAAAATTATAAAACCTGAACAAACTGAACACTATAACTAAAGGTTGAAAATTTGAGTATTATATACATTAATAAATTGGAGGTTAGGTTATGTTAATATTTTTGAGTCAACTTTGTCTGGCTAGAACGACGACTAGGATTGAACATTTTGATGCGAATGAATTTTTATTTATGCAAGAATATAAATAAAAATCTTTTTTTTTTGTCAGATTATTATTTTGATGATTTTGATCAACTTGAAAAACTGTGATTGATTTAATTTGAAAAATTAATAGTTAATCTTTTCTTTAGGCTTCAAGGTTTCGAGAATAGAAGCCTGATAAAAATATGTTTGTGCAATGGAAGCCGGTCTTGTTTAAAGCAAGATATTAAACATTAAATTTTTGTTGCTTATTTAAGTTATAATTATGTTCAAATAATATTATCATTAATTTCCTAATAAAACATAAAATTTCCTATGCCGCGCCTCCGTTTAAAACTTTAACCATTAGGAGGACTATTTTTAAAACACTTAAATAATAATAATAATAACACATTAATTTTATATATATGAGAACCTTGTACTAACTATTAAAATAATAACTTTATTTATAATAATTTCATGCAACTAACATTATTATCATATTTCTCCATTTATGATCATTAATTTTCTGCTTCCAATCATTTTGAATTTTTATTAGATTAACAGAGAATAAAAATAATAGTAATTTTTAAGGTGCTCCAGCTAATAAAGGGTCTTTCATAATATTTAACATAATATTTTTATACATATATGAAGAAAAGAAAAAAAAAAAAAAAATTATGCTTTGCAAACATAAATTGTATGATAAAAAGTATAACAGAAATTTTTTTTTTTTTTTTACAAAATTTATGTATATAAGTATAATATGAATATAAACATAGTTATAATAAAATAATTCGTTTAAATATATGTACAAATATGTAACAATTTTATATTTACACATATTATATATATACATCTACTATATAAAGCTAGGTAAATAATATGCCTTTAGGGAGCCATGAGAGAAAATATACAGAAAAAAAAAAGTTGAAATAAATACAAAGTTTAAATTTATGGATTTTAAAAGGAAATGAAAAAAAAAAATATAAAAAATTAAATTAACGTATGTGATTAATGGAGTTCTTTTTTTAAGCGTTATAAAGAGTATATTATTTATTTTTATTTGAATTAATATAATAATATTAACTTTCAAATTCTAAGGATTGTGCCAAAAAGTTTATGTGGGTACTGACGGAAAATCGAAATATATATATGGCAGCGCCAAAAAGATAATTAAATAACTATATTCAGTTTGGAATCTTTGTCGCCCATTTTAAATTGTCATAAATAGGTTTTAAGAATTTAAAATTGTAGGGCTGAACAAGGAATCGGTTTGGAAACGGAAATTAAATGCCAAATCAACTCAAATATATATAAAAAATAAAGTAACTAACTATTTGCATAAATTTTAAACATCTTGATAACTTTGTTAATAAAATCAAAGATAAATGTGACACTTTTCAGTATAAGATTCGATCCATATTACAATATTAGGTCACAGGGCGGACCTTGATAATTCCAAAACGATATTCTAGCAGTCAAATCTTTAATTTCAAGATAAAAATATTTAGTATGTAACACCAAAGTTAATGATATTAAAGATTTTAATTTCATTGTATAAAAGTTTTCTATTGTATAGTTGGAAAACATTTTCTATTTTCAACTAAAAAGAATGTATAATTTTATTTTTTTTTTTAACTTTAGGTGTAAAAAATTTATAACAAAAGTGGGAAATGAAAGGTTCATTATTATAATATTGCATATTTTTTTAATGATTTAATGTAATATGCATGACTACCTAAGTGTAAAATTTTGAATGTAAGTAAAAAAAAAAAAAGAAAAAAAGAAGTTGAACAACATTCATTAATTTTCTTCATTTTTTAAATTCATTTTTCAAATAATATATATTTGTATCTACATAAAGCCAATATAAAAACAATTTTTCTGAGATTGTGATGCAAAAAAAAAAAAAAAAAATTATTTATTTTAATTTCAAGTTATATTTTTAAAATTTTGACCTTTAATATGATTGGTCAACGTTATTTTTATTTTGGTTTTATTACAAAAATAAAAAATAAAATGAAGTATAATATTTTTTTTTTACTATAATATTTTTATTTCAATTTATTTATATTTTTAGAAACTTATATTTACTGAAATACTACATCGACATGATGAACCGTAAATTTAGTAAGAACATATTATCGGCTTTATTCTAATCTGGCTTGAGCAATGAAAAAGACAAATTATTTTGTAGAAGAATTTGAAAACATTTTATTTTTGTAAACTATATTTGTTTCAAAAATAGATCTCATTTGGCCATCTTTCAGAATTATGCTACCTTTTACAGAAGTTGTTAACCTTTGAGGTTGATTGACATAAAAACTAGTATAAATTTATAAATCCGAAACTTTTAAATAAAAAGATATTATACTTCTTAAAGCAATGCCGACGGTCTTGCGGAAAATGAAAAGAGATCACATTCGCGAAATTTCATAGTGTTGTTCCATCACTTATTAATAGTATATTTATTTGATGTGTTTTTGAGGATTTGAGGATTATAATAAATAAAACATAGAGCTAAGACCTTAGTAAATAGTGCTAGACATTTGAGATTTTATTGTAATTCATTACACTAAAATTGGAAAATAAATAAAATAATTAATAAATAAATAAAACGAATAAATATTTTTATTTTATCTATACCAACAATGTATTTCGTTTCAGTTTTTGGAACTTCCTAAAAGCTTGATTATGTTAAGATAGTTCGTCAATCTGAATACAATCCTAACATAATCAATATTTTATCCTAGTTCTCCAGAAAACGACGTCAAATATTATAATATAGTAGGATGGCCTAAAATTCTTAAAAATATAATTAAGCAGCACTGAGAACTTATTTCAGAAATATCCCAAATACCCAAAATATGTTAGAAGACGGTTATATGACGGTATTATAACTCAAGTTATTCTGACGTTAAAGTTATGAATTCGTTGTAATAACTTTATCATAATGTTATCAGAACGCTATCTTAACCGGTTTTGCCGGGGTTTTTTATAACTTAAGTTAAGATTAGGTTAAAATAAAACCAAAAAAAAAATTACCACAGATATCAAAAAAAAAAATTTAATTTTTTTTTTTAATTTTAATATTTTTTTTATTTATTAGAATTATTTTATTAAATTCTAAATTTTATTTCTTATGCCTTCTTTGGGATTCGAACCTTGAACTTTACCATTGCAATCCGCCAACACTACCACTCAGCCACGGTATTGAAATTTAAAAAGTATATAAAATAGAAAATATAAATTTGGTATACAAATTTTCTGTGTGGCGATTTTTTTGTTAAGGACGCAGGTTCGAATCCCGAAGAGAACTTACTTTTTTGAAAAAAATTATTTATAACTTCAAATAAACCAATTTTCAACAACTGGAATTTCGGAAGTTGAAAATGAACATTAAAAAAACGTTAGAAAATAACAAATTTTTCGTAAGATCGTTTCCAACTTAAAATCAACTTATTTTTAAGTTTTAACAACTAATTTTCGGAAGTTATTTAATATCCAATTTTAAACCTTTTTGTTTTATTTTCAAAAGTTACAATTTAACCTCAGTTAGAAATTGTGTATTTGGGTATCGACGTGTGCTAAAATCTTCAAAAGCAATAGAACAAATTGAGTAAAATATCTGGTAGTCGGTTATACATAAATTGAAAATTAATTAATTTTTGTTTTATTGGTTTCTTTTATTACAAAAATGATTTAAGTTTAATTAAATAGTACCATAAGATTTATAATTTTTACAGATTGTAATTATGTAAAAAATCTCGGTGCATGTGTTTTATATATAGGTAGGGAAAATTCAAAAATTTTATAAATAATAATAAGTAAAAAATATTATGTTGTTATAGCTAAAAAAAGTTTCATAAAAGTTAAACTAAAGAAAGGTATAAATGTACGTTTTATTATAATACACTAATCATTATAACCAGATGTGTGTAATTTTAAGAAAAATAAAAAATTTGTTTCGTTTTGGAATTCGCAATTCATTAAACGCCAATTTTTATATTTTTTTTTTTACAAATTTCATGAATTGGTCAATTAAATAAATTGAATTTCTTTTTAATAATAAAATTTATTTTATTTGAAATAAATATAAATAAATAAAAATTTTAAAAAAAATCCGAAATTTTTTTCGAAGTAGGGAATAGTGACTATAAAACTGGATAGGTTTCTGCAAGACGTTATTAAATGAATCTACGCTGTATTACATGTTGTAAATTAAGTTGACATCAACAAAACTCACTATTTTCTATATGTATTGCTTGATGTTAGACATATTTATGTATTGAACGCATAGCATATGTACGCTTACGTATGTTACTGTATCCCTGAGGATATTATGCAACACAACTCAAAGTGTTTGCCATCTACATAGCTATTATATGGATTTAACTTCTTAATTTAACACTAACTACCCCCAACAGATTCTAGTTGGTCGTCAGTTTAATTCATTTTCAATTTAAAAATAAATCAAATGCATTATTTATTAATCTGTTTTTGTTTTTTTTTTTTTTATCTTGGTTCTGTTTCCTCAAGTATAAATTGCATCACTTTTTTTGACAAAACATTGCTTCAAGCTTTTTATTTTGTTTTTTTTTATTTACCACCCTCTTATTACAGACGGTATTTATTTTTAATTCATTTTTTATTGAGAGGGCAATATTATGGCTAAAAATTTCATTTTTTTAAATAAAAATAAAGTTAAGGAGCACGCAAACATTTATGCTTTTGACAAAATGTTAAAATTTGCAATAATTTTCTATATATTTACAGGTAGCCTCAGGTGTTTTTAAATTGTTTTCACTCCCTTTAACTAAAATCTTGTATTTTATAAAAATAAAGAATTTTTATTGCGCATTTTAATTATTTATTTTTTTTATATGTAATTTAAAAATAAAATTAATATATAAAAGACGAACTTAGTTAAACCATATTGGAAAAATGATGGTTAAGATTTATAAAGATAATTAACAAAATGACCATATTGATATTCCGAAACATTAATTTCGGCCTTGAACTATTTTTGAAACTATACGTTATCTATTCTAAAGAAGACTGGGAAGAAGATCCGGACAACGTTTACAATTTTTTTTTTCCTATGAACCTTATTCGGACATTAATTTACATAACATTAGTTTAAGTCTCAAGGAACCCCATAAATACGATTTGATTGGAAATGTACAAATTAAATGACGTTTAAACTTGGTTAACACAAGATAGAAAGTTTAAAAATAATATTTTCAATATCGCTGCTACCATGCTTGGAAATTCATCTTCAATTTTTTTTTCAGATCTCTAAGAAAGAATTTTTTGTTTTTCAGTGTATTGGAATCGAATATCGCATTATCACAAACAAAAATGAAACAGAGGGATTTTACTTTTCTTGTAAAAACATTTTTGCAAAGTTAAAAAAACAAAAATACATTTTTTTTTATTAATTTCACAAAAATTAAAAAAGGAATTTGCATGATATGTTTTACCTTTATAAAATAAAAATAAAACAGAATTTCACATCATGTAAGTATAAAAACGATTATAAAAATTCAATAATTCTGAATAAAAAATCAATATTTCGAGCTATAAAAAACATAAAAATTTGTGTGCGATAAATATCTCACACTTTTGTTATTCATTTATTCATACGTTTTGCACATACAGCAGCATTAATATTAAATTTATGTTGTCTTGCAAAAAAAAAAAAAAAAAAAGAAGTAAGAATTGACAATTCAGTAAAAAAAAATATGATAATCATAATATAAAATAATGTCAAGTTTATTTTTATTCATTCAAGTATTGCTGAACGAAGAAAAATGAAAATGTTAGAATAAAGCATCGGAAACTAAAAAAAATTTACAAATCATATAATAACAAAACTATTTCTAACGAATTTTATATCATATTTTAAATAACAACATTAAAATTTAATTCATAAAATGAAATAAAATTCATTTCTTTAACATATTTAGTATATAAGATAAATGCCGGGAAAGATTTACTGATGAAACTACTGATGAGATTAAAAATTATATTGATAATTTTTATTCTCGCTCAGATTTTATCGAGTATTTTATATGAGTTAGTTTAAAAATAAAATTACTTAATGCCTTTTTAACTTATGATCATACTGGCTTCGAAACAGCATTTTTTCATAAATAAATTGAATTGATCGCATAAAACTCTTAACTATGATTTTTCCGTCATTTAAGTGTCAATTTTATCTTCTTTAAAAAAAAATGCATTGAAAATTATAAATTAAGGAGCGTCAGATACATTTTCTTATGATTTTTTTAAAAAAAATGAAAATTATTTACAATTTAATTTTAATATGAAGGGATCATTTCCTGGTTAACTGCTATAACGAATAAATTGTGTATGATCTATTCCGGTAAATTTATTTAATGGCCAATTGATTTTATATTCTATTGAATCTCTGGAAATCATAATAAACATAAATTTATATTCAAAACAATCATGAATACATCATTTTCTTTATTTTTTTATTTTTTTTTGTGAAATTCTTTATAATTTTTCTTATCGCACATTTCATGCTTTTTAACACATGTATAGAAACAAATGGATTTATGTTACTACAGAGAAAAAGTTGATCCTGAATTCTGAATAATGCGACACAATTGTAGCCAACTTGGAGTCAAAAATCACTATTTTCTGACATATTATAAATATTAAATTATACAATGTTGATGATATTCATGCCATAGTGTAGAGACAAAGATTCAATAATTTTATAAAGTGAACGTTCAATAAAGTGAACAATTTGAACCAACAAAATATTCTGATTATGAAAATTGTACTAGAGTGCGAAAGGAAACAGGCAAGACACTTCTGGGTTAATAATGTTTGAGATAATTTTAAATAACTATATGGTTTGCATTATAATTAAAATTTTGTGCGCATTTTAAGGCTTAAAATAAGAGATGCAAAGCAGTCTTTCATCAAGACTAAATGTTTTGATTCGTTGATAAAAGGTACATATAAATCTTGAAAATCTGAAAGTATAAATAAATCAAATAAATAAAGTTTCCAAATTGCGTTTATCTATATTTTGCTTCATTTTTATCGGTCCATGCATTTTATAGCCAGCAATACTACTTAAATACAAAGCCCTATAGTATTAATATAACAGTTTACTATCTTATTTCTTTTATTTTTGAAAGCCCTTGAAAGGTATGAAAAATATAAATATATCATATGTACATATATATGTGCGTGACGATTGATTCAAAAATAATAATAATATTGGAAAAAAGGGGTTAAATCTGTTTTAATGAGCTGATTTCTTCGAAAGATATAGAACTAAAAAAGGAATAAGAAATAAGGATTTTTTTTTGATATTATGATGACATTGCTGCAAAAACCAAAGTGTTCTGTAGATCTACATCAGTAGATATATGAATCTAAAAAAAAGTTATTTTTTTTTACCATTTCATTGATTGAGAACAGACAGCATCCTAAAAATTGAATTATATATCTACTATAGACATGTTTGTGTAGTATATATAGCGGAAAATTATATCAGATGTAAAAATAATGATTATTTTTTAAATTCACAGCTATTTTGCTATTTACTATTAGATTTTAAGATTTTGTTGTTTAGGATCTGTGAGTTGTCTAGATTTTTTATACATTATCTGGTTTCAAGAATTTATTAAAATTTTATAAAACTGAGTTTGAGTTCATTCTATAAACCTTTGGCTAAACAGTTCTGTAATAGTCATAGTGATAAGTAAAATTAAACTTTAATTAAATCTATGAATGAAGAATGTATGTGAATGAAGTTAAAATCATTAAAAATCAAACTTTCTAGATATCTTGCTTAGCATAATTTTTTTAAATAAAAAAAATTAAAAAAAAATTATTAGCTTAAACATCTCGTTCCACATCTTAACAAAAAGATCTTAGACTTTTAACATTTGAATCAATAAGTCAACGGGCTATATTTCATTTCGCTGATTCAGAAAAAAAGGTATCGTAGTTCGGAGTCGTATTGATATATTTGAATTTTTAAATTTCGAAAGTTGGTATTTTTGTATAGATATGAAGTTTGTCCGCTTTAAGCAAATAGCATTAAGTATCAAATTAAAATAATAAAGATATATAAGTAATAATTGACAGTATTCTGGCGTTATTTAAAAATAAATGTTTTGAAAGATTTAGCGAAGTAATCATTGATTGAAAGAGTACCCAATCTTTGATACTTAGTTAATTACTAGCCCACTAATTAATTATATAGAATTAAAATATAACTTATTAAAAAATTTAAGAAACATGGGCTAGACTAGTCTGTCGTATAACGTATATTTTTATTTCATTTTAAATTGTGAACTTTTCATCTTGATTTTAATAATTTTTTTTTAATAAAAATATTAAAAGAAAAAATCCTAAAAATCAACAAAATTCTTTGTTTACTCAAAGGTTTAAAAATTATTTGATGGGGTTATTTTGATTTTTGTATAATATAAAATTTTTTTTTAATTAATAACATATCAGTAAATTTATTCATAAAATAATTTATCATTTTAATTTTTTTTTTTTTTTTACTGAGAAAAATTTAGGGTTAGAAAATTAATGATAGTTTTGATTACATTTTAAGATTATTAAAAAAAATCGAAAAATCATTCGCTTAAGACAATTTACAATAATATTACATAATTGCTTAACAGTTTTGATTTTCTGATGAAGATAAATGACAGATTTTATTTTTTTCGAGTGAAAATGGGAATTTAACATTATTTTATTTAATGTATCTAGATTATGTATATTTTGTGTTAAAAAGTTAGTAATGAACTGGAAGGGTACGGTAATATAAAATCCTTTTCAAAACATTATGCTTATAGAGTACTGTAGTTGTTAACTTATAACAGAACCGTTGTTGTTTATTTTTTGACAAAAACTTATCATAATTTCACAAATAAGTTATAAAAATTGACTTTTTTGGCATTTCAATCTTTTGCTTTTAGAGATTATACTTTAAATATAATTGTCATAAATATCTTTAATATTCATTTTAAGAAGAAGATCCAGAATGAAGCACTTGGTCCAGTGTTGAATTCCTGAAAGCAATCCAATATTAATTAAATGAATTCTTATAATATTTAGATAACAATGTTTTTTTTTCTGTGTTTTTATTTGAATTTTATGGAAATTTAATAAATTTATTATATTTCTATCATAAAAATTATATAGTCATAAACTATCTTCTCTTAAAAATTTCCAAATTTAAACATATGGTAACATGCTATACAGTAATAGTAGATTATAATACATGTTAAGAAAATTTGTTATTCTTGCGAGTTTTGTATACACACAAACACATAGACACGAGTCATGTTTATATCACGAGACCGAAGGTCGAGTGATATAATATTGACGAGTGTCTATATGTTTGTGTGTATACAAAACGAGCTGTATAACAAATTTGATTAACATGTATTGTATACTGCTTTAATGTGCATGGGAGAGGGAGTTGAAAACAATACATTTACAATGAAAAAAATAAACAAAAAAGTTCAAAATGAAGCAAGGAAATAAAATTTAATAAGGAAGTTTATTTATTTATCGAAATGATTTCAAACCGGAAGATTCCTAAAATATTAAAAAAAAAAAATAGTAATTTTTCCAAAAAAAAATTATTAATTTTCTTTTTTGCAAAAAAAAAAATCGAATAATTTTTTTTTAGAAAAATTACTAATTTTTTTTTTATTATTTTAGGAACTAATGGTCTTCTTAAATTTTATTTAATTTTATTTTTAATTATTAAAAAAAATAATAATAATTTTATAATTATTTTTTTTATAATTAAAAATAAAATCAAATAATAATTATATAATTATAATTTATATTTACAATAAATAATCTCCTTGTTGCTGCCATTTTCCTCGTTTGTTGATAAAAGAAAAAAAAATTCTTACTTGACATTTGACAATTGACAGCAAACATTATAATGACAACAAAGATATTTTCAGGGTTACCATTGTTCTATTTTTATTCATTTTGTTTTTTTGAATAAAAATAAGTGTAATTTTTGAAGTGTGGTTTAAATTTTTGTACTAAAATCCAACCACACTCGTTTAAAAGAAGAAGATCCTTTAAAAATAGTAGATTGAAACACATGGTAAGAAAATTCATCGACTGATCGACTGGCCGCTTTTTAGAAGAAAAAAAAATATCCGCGTATTTTTTTATTGGTTCTTTTTTTTTTTTTTTTTGTTTGCTCAGAGGGAAAATATAGATTAGCTCAGAGGGAAAATTTAGATTTTAGCATTATAAACTAAGCTTTGTTTGACATTGATATGATGCATGTGAGAGGTATACATTTGCAATTTTTTTTTTTTTTTGGTATTTGTCTGTATTGAAATATTGTGAGTGTGAGTGATATTATTTTTGTTTATAGTATTACGCAGTTCAAAATGAAGAATGTAAATACAATATAGAGCAATGTAAATACAATTTACATCACAGGGAAATGTAAATACAATTTACATTCCTCTATAATTGCATGTGTATTGATGCATGTAATGGACCATTTACCGAGCTAAATTTGCGAATGTAAATACAACTTACCGAAGACATGCGCATTAAAATATTTTTGATTAAAACAAACACAAAATAAAAAAAAATATAGAAATTTTATATTCAAGTTCCTAGAAATCTGTTTGATAATTATTTTTTAATAGCAAAATATTATTATATTGTTTTAATGTTTCATTGGAAATTTTTTTATGAAAATTTTTGGTTTTTTTTTTTTTTTTTTTTTTCAAGAAATTAAAACAACGAAATAATATCATTAGCTTTCCCAAAATCATAGGAAAAAAAATTGAAATTAATAAAATAAAATAAAAAAAAAAAAAGATTTATATGTGGGAATGACATAGATAAAAATCTGAAAGCCTAAACTTGAAGGCTATAAAAATAAACAAATAAGTAATTAACTTTTTAAGTTTCGGTACTTTTGGCGGTATAAATCATGTGAATTTTTTTTTACATACATATTACATATTATATACATAATATTTATGATTAAATAATGTACTTTGTTGTGAGTATGGGAATATGAATAAAAAAAAAATTAATTTCATTAGGTGATAATTTTTTGGTGAAATCGATTAACGAGAAATTTATATTAAATTAAAGTTTTATAGTCACGGTTTTATAATTAAAATAAAAATAATAAAAGAACAAAAAATTCTTGTACTGATAAATTAGAAATTTTAAGTCATTTTCATAATAATAAATAAAGAATAGAGGTTCTTAAATGAAAGTTTTAAGTATACATACTTCGTATTAAAAGCTGTTTATTAGTTCCTGTGAAAAAAAAAAAATTTGTTGATGGTTGGATTTTTTTGTGTGAATTCTAAAATCTTTGTTTGGTCCAAAAAGGTTAAAAGTACTTATAATGATAGACCCAATTTTTATTTGTAATGATTGACAATCAGAAAAAATATTGTGGTTGAAGCGAAACACTTCAGTTCATCGTTCTATGATAAATTCTCGTTTCGATTCTATGAATTATTTTTGAATTAAATTAATTACAAAAATTATGATATTTTTTAATCTTTATTTAACCTAAGCTCCAGAAATTCAGAGGCACAAATATAACTTTTTAAATGGAATTTAAATAGCGAAAGTTTTTTTTTTTGTAAACAATTATTCAGTGTGGTAATGTGGTTATTTCTATGATTGTTAATATAATAATGACAGCATATTTTTCTTTTCTTTTTTCGATAAAAATCATGAAATCATGTTATTCTCATGCTTTAGTTAAATATTTACATTTTTTTTAATAAAAATTTTGTTTTTTATTATTATTATTATTATTATTATTTTAATTTTAGTTATTTTTAATTTATAAAGTTTGAATAAAACCATAAAATAACTGAAGAAAAAAAAAAAAAAATTATGTATATTAAATTTGAACGTGACTTGAATTAGAATTTGGATAAAATTTTATTTAACTTTACGATGTTACATTATCACCTTTACTTATAGTTCATTAATTCAAATTTGTTTTGAATTTAGAGTTCACAAATTGTTCACAAAAGTAACAAAGAATAATAATAAACATCAACAACTGTCATATGCTTATTTTTATATTTCAATGACTACCCCCTTACCAGCATTTTTATTTTAATATTAAAACAAATCGTGTGTATATGATAAGTCTTAAAAATTAATATAAAAAATAAATTTGTTTTTATCGTTTGAAATTGAATTTCAGAAATTTTTCAACTTCGCAAATCTTGATAATTTTTCGTACTTAAGACCGGACCTTAAAAATCGTCAAAATAATCGTTTAGCAGAAAAGGGTATGTGGAACAAATTTACAACAGATAAAACGTTGATTTAAGTCCTCGTCGAAATGAGCTCTCTATCTTTAAAACTCTGTTTTCATTTTCTATTATATTTATGATCTTAAACGACCAGCGGCAACGTTTTATAAGAAAAAAAAAACTCATAATTTTTTTTTTCATGGGTTCATTATACAAACAATAAAAAAAAGTTCAACAAATTTGATTTCATTTAACAAAATTTGATTTTTTTTTTTAAAACAAAACGATATTACGTTTATTACATACATATATTTTTATTTTATTAATACAAAAAAGTGTATAAATGACAATAATTTCCTGTTTAAATTGTTTTTTTGTCTGATTTTAGGCAATATGAATCAAAATACTTCACATATTATACCAATATATGAATGAAACGTTTTTTTTTTTTGTCACCTTGATATTTTAAAATATTTATCTTTACTATTTTTTCTTCTTCCCGAAATAAAAAGACAGAAATAAACACCTTTTTAAGAATTTTAATTAAAAAAAAAATAAAATTATTGGTTATAAAGTGTTAAAAAATATTAAGAGAATTATATTTTGTTTTTTTTTTTACAATATTTTGTTTTTCAGATGTAATATATATCACAAAATTTCAAAAATAATGAAAATTTTTGAAGATTTGCCGAAAACAAAAATATTATTATTCAAGAAAATAAAGTTTAAGAAAATTCCGGAACTTGTGAATGACTTTTTGACGTAATCCTTATATGACGAGTTTTAAGTATGAAGACCCGTTTTTATGGAATATTTTGTCAAGCTCATATCGATCGAACCCATCAAATAACAATGGACTTTGTTAGTGGAGATCTAATATTGAACTAAATTCTGCGGTTAAGAGTTATTACAAAGTCCTATAGCGAAAATAATTTAATTAACTTTTTAGAAGTTTTAAATTATGTTTTAGATGAACTTAAAAAATAAAGTTTCTTAGTTTCTATAATATTTGCGATTAAGCTTAAAGTCTGACTTCTTATTTAATATTTCTTCGATTTATCAATAACTTTTCATAGCTTTTTCTTTTTGATTTAATAAATAAAATTAAAATTCCTTATATCTCCGTTATTATAATGGAGAAATCACTGAAGAAAATACCATAATTTTTATTTTGTTAAACAAAAATGTTAAAAATTATTTTTTAATATTAAAAATGTTATGAAGAGGGATTTAATAATAAAAATAAATATCACATTTATTTAAAAAAAAAAAAAAAAATAAATATATATATTTTTTTTTTATAGAAAATCGATTCAAAAATGTTATAAAATTTATATTCAAGTGAAAAAAAAGTGTATATATCTGTCTTTTTGTTTTATAATTTATTGAAATTCCTTTTTGTTGACAGATATGTTATGTATAAAATAAGTGCACAAAATGATTTTCAAGGGAATATCGATCGTTGTTATGTTTGTTAATTTTTAATAATTGAAAATTAAGCTGGATTAATAATAAAGTTCATTTCAAAGCCAAAACAGCTTGTCATAATTTAATTTTAATTTTCTATTTTTTTAAACTTAAAACTATTTTCAAATATTATACTGATGTATAAATGATAAAAATCGAATATCGGAGTGCATGAAGAAGGTAGTTTGGACGATGATAACATAGAAAATATTTTAAATTAGCTTATATATTACAAGTAGCAATACTAAATTGCTTTGGTAAATTTTATATAAGTATCAACAATATTTACAATATATATTGATGAAATTACAGTAACCCACAGCTAGAACAAAAATAAGCTAATATTATAAAGATTGAATGTTTTTTTTTTGTCTGACATAATATTAAGACAGATTTTTCTCAATATTTTGTGCTTCCATGAAAATTGAGAAAAACCAACAACAATAATTTATGAAAAATCTCACATTCAATATTAAATTTATTTGAAGTATACAACATAATATTATATTGGTATAATATTTATTATGAATCATTTTCAAAGAAACAAAAAAAAAAAAAGAAACGGCTTATAGTTGGAAATTGTAACCAAAGTGTTTTACAAACGGACGCCGCATTGTCTGGTAAAAATTTGTTTTGAAAAGTCAAAGGGTTCACCATTTTCATATGTGATTATAAACATGAAAACATAAATTGTTATTTCTTTTCCATTATACATATAAATGATAAAACAAAAAAAAAATAAATAAATAAACTAAAAAAAATCATAAGAAAATATCAGCGGTAGTTCTAATGTCAATAAATAATTTTCAATAATTTCTACGAAATGTATATTTGTTCCATTCAAAAGTTATTTAAAAATTATTTTTGATTATTTTATCTGATAAGAAGTTATGGAGTTCTGTAATGCGTAAATTAAAATATAAACATTATTTTGTGTCATGATGAGAAGGCGTAAGATGACCAGTGCGGCATACCTTGTTTTGGATGTTTAGAATAAAATCATTTTGAAAGAAGAAAATATTATATGCGGTTTTGATTTGAAATATACGCGAACTTAAGTCTAGAAATATTTTAGAGCAATATACATGTACAGTCAAAATTAATCTGATTTAGACCAGAACGAAACCGAAAAGTCCTCTTAAAAGTATGCAAATAAAGTCGAAACTTCTGTAATCTATACTTAAATATAACAGCAACTCTAATCGATATAATATCGATATAATAAAGAATTGAAAACCTATAACATTGATAAAAATAAGAAAGGTTTGAGGTAATAACTATTATTTGATTAATGTTATGAAATTATTGAATTAAGTTTTAAGTAAACATATTTTATTTAATTTTCAGGATTTAACTTTATTTTATGGTTTGTGGACTTTGTGGTCATATTTGTATTATATAAGTGATGTTTAAATCTTACTTCGACTGATTCTGAAAGACTTAAAAAATTCCTAAATATATTATATCAAGCTGTGCTTCAAACCACATCCCAATTTTTTTTTTTGAAAGTCCAACGAATTATACTTAAATATTTTAATAAAAAATTGGAAAAATTATGAATTTTTAAACAAATGATAAAAAAAAATCGTTCGCAACTATTATTCATCAATTGATTTTATTAAGAAAGGAATTTGTTATTTTTTGGAAAAAATATTCTTTTTGTTGTTGTGATTTAAGTATAGAATCATAATATCCTTAACAAAACAAATCATATACAGATACTATCATATGAACTGTACTTGAACTCAATTAACATATATCTGTTGACATAAATTGTTGGTTTTAAATGCTCCTTAGGAAATATTTTTTAAAAGGAGCATTTTAAACTAATCATAAACAAAATATTTCAATAAAAATAATAAAATTTTCTTTAAAAAATGTAACTAATTTAATTAAAACATGAAAACGTTCCTAATTAATATTTAACATTAAGGCAAAGGCTTCCGGTCATAATAATATGAAAATAAATCGCGTCTCTTTGGGATATCAAAAAAGAAAAAAGAAAAAATATTTTTAAAAGCCACAATTTTTTTTTTTTATTAAAAAATGTCGCAGCAATAAAAAATAAAATATAAAGGATTCATTTTTTCTTAACTTGTATATTAATTAATTTTTTTTATTCTTGGATTCAAAAAGGAACATAAACAAAAATCACGACAAAAAAAAAATAATTTATAACTTTTAAAAACAAAAAAATCAATAAAAATAATTATATTCAAGACTTTACTTTTTTCTATTTCAAAGAAAAAGAAGAAGTATTGGTGTGGTGGATAAAAGTTATTAGTTTGAGAATAATAACTCTGTTGATGAAACGCGCGCCATTTCGGGTGTCTTGAATTTTTGATGCTCAGCTGATAGTACATCATAAACAAATATTAGCTATATAATTCTCCAATGTTTTAATAATTCTAAAACAATTAATTTAAATTTCGCTTTATAAGAAGACTGAGTAAATGTTAAACTACGACGACAAATTCTAATAAATTTCTTTTGGATTTCTTTTGGAGTGAACTTCATATCCATTTATATAATTGAGGCATATTCCAAATGCGACACAACTAGGGGCACATATAAGAACTTAAGTGTATAAGGATCTTTTAAAAAAAGTTACAATTTCACCTGATGGAAACCTGATAAAAATGCATCATGGGCGCATTTGATGTGATCATTTCCAGATGAAATAAAAACGACATAATTTTTCTTACTCTTACGAATAAATTGACAAACACATACACTTCGTCGATTTCTTAGTCTCAAAAGCAGTCGATTTCTTAGTCCCAAAAGCTGTCTTTTATTGTAACATATTTTAATATTTTTATTTAGATAATTATCAATCCTTTTCCGTATCATATGTGATGCAGATTGTGTTTACTTCTCTATTTTTTATTTTATATCCTTTTTCACAAATGTCAATTCCAAATCTTTTCATTAAGTTCTTATCATTCCCTTGAATTAAATTTTTTTTTTTTTAAATTCATTTTTGGCAAGTTTAAGCAATCCTCACTAACTATAATTTAATAAAAAAAAATCTTTATCGATATTTCATAAAAATCCATAAAAATATAAAACAGGTTATAAAATTTTTAATGTTTATTGGTATATATATATATATATATATATATATATATATATATATATATATATATCTATATATATATTAAAAAGGAACTTTATTCGTTAATAAAGTTTATAAATAATAAAAATCCATTTAACATCATTAAAAATTTTAGTATATTACCAAGAATCAAAAATGTAAAAAAAAAACTTAAATTTCGATTGTACAACTTCACTCACCCACAAATCTTATGTGGTTTTTAAGAAATAAATTTTGTTATAATAAGATAATAATGTTCAAGAGATACCTAATGAAAGATTTCAAATAGAATTAAGAATTAATTTGGGTATAATTATTATATAGAGTTTGTTTTTCCACGCAATAAGTTTTCTATTACCCCAGTTAAAATATTGTTGTTAAAATCTATAAAAATAAAAAATATTGAATTTTAATATCACATTTAAAAGTTATAATTGAAATAATGTGTAGAAAAATTTAAAATTTATGTTATTTTATAATTAATACTCAAAGGTTAACGTTAAATCATTATTTTATCAATATGTCATTATAGTTGACAAAAGGGCAGATTTAAATAAAATTAAGATTATTTTTAATCAACAAATCGTTTTAAACGTTTAAAAATTTTTATTCGCAACAAGGAAAACTAAACTTAATTATATAATCCTTTTTCTCAGATGTAAAAAATTTCATGTCAAATAAATTTATCAGCTAAACAGATAAATGAATTATTGGGTTTTAATAATTTTTTTTCATTCATAAAAAATGGAACATCTAAACTGTTTAAGTTTTATATTTATGAGTGCTTCTTTAATTGCGTTTTCAGACTTGAAAATAAAAATTTGAAATTATCATGTTTAAGTTTTGTCTACCTGGAAAACTTTATAAAGAATCTGTCAGATATAATATTTTTTTTTTTTTAAATCGAACGTTTCATTGTTTGTATGGTGTATTATAGTAGCACCCGCACAGTTCAGTAATAATAAAAGGAATTTGCAATATCCACCCCCAAAGAAAATCAAATAAAAATAAAATAATTTGGAATAAAAATTAAAACGACAGGAATAAGTACAGATAACTCTAAATCAAATCTACTATTTTCATTTCACAAAGATTCAAATAAACTGAAAGAGCTAATGAAGGCAATTAGTTGTTGAAAAATAAGCTTATTCCATGTGCATCATATTTGAGTAAATATTTTTTTCTTTTTTTTTTGTATAAAAAAAATCAAACAACGAATAACTTGAGGTAAACGTATTGACAAACGTGTCAGCAAAAAAATTATGCAAATTATGAGAATAAAACAAAATTTTATGAAACCGAAGAAAGGTGCTGCCATAAAAATAATAAATATTTTTAATAAAATTTGGGAACAAGAAATAATAAACAAGAAGAATTATTTTTTTGTTGGTTTTGTTAATATGACTCATTAAATTATAAATTATTTAATATTTGCTTTATATAGAAAAATTACAATTGCTATTTTTAACTGGATTTAAAAAGTTAAGATGTGATATTTTCTGTATTTTCTTCAAAAACCGAATATTAATTTCAGAAAAGTATATTTGATTTAGGGTAAACTTTGAAAATTTTTCACATGTTCACTTCACTGTCAATGCTAGAGCTATCTTCTCTAATTAACTCAATTTCTCTTTCTAAGTTGTCAAAAAAATTAGGTTTCAAAATCATAAGAAAAAAAAATTTTTCACTCTGTGAAAAGTTGCAGTATTTACATATATTATGTATTTATAAAATAATATAAAATTATGCAGAAAATTTTTACTTCATTTCCGGTAATCATTCTTCGATTTTTCTCACATCGGTTTTATATTGTGTGATTCAAATGAATTATTCGAAATGTAGGATATTTTCCTAAAATTCTGAATTTTATTTCCATATTTTCTTTTGTTTTCTCTTTCTATATAGCTGTCCGTCCGCCTGGCGCTCGTTAAAATGTTCATAAATAACTACTTGCCCAATTTCAAATGTAAAATATACGCTATATCATGTAAGCCAAAGCTTTAGATTCTCCAAGTCCGAACAGCGGAGTTATAAGCTCTCAATCGACAAAGGGTGGACATTATTTTTATACAAAATTTATATAAATGAATACATTCTGATGAAAATTAGTAAAACTATTTGAGAATTGAAAACATGGATTTGATAAAAGGAAACTAAAAAATGAAGGACCCCGATTGTTTCCAACGATTGGGACAGAGAGAATAGAGAGCAATCTTAAAAATATAAAGAAAACTGATTTTATTTATATTTATGAGGTACTGTTCTATATTTTTTCTTTCAACTTTTCTTTGTACTTAATACGATTTGTTTTTTTTCCTTTTTTCTTGCTTGTCCTTCAATTATGTTATATTTTCATTAATTTTAAATATTCTATTTCCTTTCATTTATTTTCTCATTGTTTTAAAACTTAAAAACAATATGTTAGTTGTTCCAGAGAAGCATAAAATTTAAGGTAAGCATTTTGTTAACAAATATAATCTCTGAGCCAAGTTTAAATTTTACATCTGCATGATTTTTGAATTTAATAACAACAATTTTGATATTATTAAAATGTTTCGTGAAATTTTTTTTTTACGGTATAAAATACTTATAAATTCTATAAATTAAAATATAATTAAATGTTTAGGGTTACCTCTCTAATTTACAAATAAAAAAAAAACTCATATTTAGTTGAAATTTGTTTCATGAACCAAAAAGATATTGTTTTATAAAAAATTTACTTTTCACCGTATTAAATATTTTCACTACAAGAGCTTTAAGACAAGATTGCTGCTCAGAACTTCAAGCGAAACAAGAATTATTTTTTAAATTCAAAATATTTCATCTTATGTACTAAATAAATTAATTTTGTACTTATATATTATGAAGTTTCTTATTGTAATAAACTATTTAATTTTCTTAACTATCGCCCAGAAAATTAAAGCTAACATTTTGAATTTTTTTAATAAAAGAATTTTTTAAGTTCGGTGGTGTTCAATCTTTTAAGCTTGCAGTATTTGTGGAATATGAAAAAGCTCCCAATGGACAGGGCTCAGCCTAGAGGCGTTCTCGTGTACATTTCATTTCTTTTATAGATTTTATTTAATATTTGATTGCTGTGTGAAAATGGTTTTTGTATATAAAATTAAGTGTGTTTGCATATTATTATTATTATTTTAAATGATTATGTATATGAAGTACCTACGCGAATTTAAAATAAAAACATGAAAATTATTTACAAAAAAAAAATTATATAAATGCGCGAATAAAATATCAGAAATTATACTTAAGGCAGTTTTCATTTATAGACATACAACTGACATTTAAATTATGGGAACAACATAAGGTGTATCGTTCATTGCAAAATTATAATTTTTATGTAAATCAAAATTTTAAATTAGTATAAGTCAAAAAGTTAAGCATAATGATTCATCCTCCATCATCATTATTTATAAAGTTTTAATAGAATAAGAAGCTCATTCAATGTTGCGAAAGTGTAAATTAATATAAATTGAAGTCGATCTGGACAAGAATCGAAAATATCAATTCCTCGCCCTCGCAGACATAACCTTAAGGGTTATAATTAGTTCTATAAAATTTGATGAAATATTTTTTAGTGTAATGTTTTAATCAAAATCTAGCATATGTAGTGTGAACTGTAAGCATTTAGGGTCATTTGCTACAAGTGAGAAAAAAAAAATTTTATAGGTTCCTTATGAAATGAACTTTATTGTTTTTTTTTTTTAAATTAAATTCTTTCTTTAGAATTTTATAGTAACAACTTAATGGAATATTATTGAAAAAAAAATTAAATAAAAATAATAAATAGAAACAAATTTTTATCTTAATATGCTGAATTAAAAATGCAATACTCACTTATGAATATTCATTTCAAACTTGATTGTATATTATAACACTACACGTAAATTTATTTATTTTTTTTTTTGTTAAAGATATACATATAAATTTTAATTATTAGTTTTCTCAATATATTTTTAAATGAGCATGAAAGAAAATTTTACTAAACAATAAATCATTGTAAGTGACCATAATGCAATGAAGATTAGACATATTTTTATAGGATGAGTATAAACTCATTTCGTTTTAAAAATATATATATAATAGTGCAGAAATTTATGTAATAATGCAATTAATTTAATTTAAGATTATGCAATACATATAAACAATAGTTATTGACATTATTGATTAATAAGCAAAACAATGTGTAATATACATACATTCGTCGGCGAATCTGCAGAATCAGTAATCAAAAAACATTTTAGTAAACAAAGAAATCGTATACTATCATTATAATTTGTATGTGATATCAAACTCATAATCGATATAAATTTATTTTAGTTTCGTCGACAATATTTATTACGCATACATTATCTATTCTATCTATTCTACGGTAAAGTTTAAACTGCAGTCGCTAGTTATCTAAATAAAATTAATTAAAACATCTGATTTGTGTTGATGTTAAAAAAAATATGTATCTAGTTTTTGTCAAATTTTTTGGATAATTTTCTTCGGATAGTTACAAAATTATTGTAATCTAGAAAATTCCCTTGTATAAATTTTAGACAACTTTGTTCTTAGATTTTTTCAAATCGATAATAATTGAACTAATATAGTAATAGTAAAAGCCAATTTCCAATTATGGATGATTGATTAATATATAACTTAAATATAATTTATAATTTTTATCTCCATTTTTATTTATCTTAATACAAAATATTTTTTTTTTTTTATTGTTTATTATATTTTCTCACAGATTTATAAAGTGTTGTTTATTAAAGTTATATACGTTTAAAATGTGCGGTCATTTAAATAAATTTTATCTCATTATAAAATTTTATCCTCCTGAATATTAGATAAGAAATGGTGGGCAAAAAAAAAAAAAAAAACAGATTTAAAAACACGCGTGTTCATCTCTATGAAATAGTGTTGATTATGTATATTTATACAATCATATAAGTAAAAAAAAAGACATTTCATGCATATTATATGAATTCAATGTCTGCATTAAATACTCTTTTGAATGCTGTAAATAATATTGTACCATGATATTTAAATTTTTAAAATGAATGAAATAAAATTCATTATTTATGATTACACTTGGTTGGTGTAGAAGTGCCTAATATCGTCGGGTTAGTAGAATAACAGTGTGTATGAATGAAAAAGCATAGTTTTGAGTATAAAACGCATTTAAAATTTTTGAAGTTTGAAATAAAATTGAAATGCAGAAATTTCATATTTATCACATAAATCATGCTAGTATAAAGATTTTCAAGAATGGATAGAAGTTGTTCTTATAAAGTGGCCTACGTGGAATCCAATAGTGATATAATCTAATAATAGTGTATAAACCAGTGGTCGGCAAACTTTTTTGGTCGTGGGTAAAATTCGCCTAAAATGAGTTTTTTTTAAACTTATAGTGGGTCAGTGGCAATTTTATATGAAAGCAATTTAAAAAAAAATAGTTAAATCAAAAGTTAATTTATTTATTATCTAAGGCTTACAAAAACAATTGCTGGAAAAACTTTCTATTTTATATTCAATTGTTGTAAACAAACAATTTTTATATGCAATTGTTGTAAGCAAAAACTATATTCATTGATTTGAGAACTACTTCAAAATTTCGAAGCGGGTAACATGAAATGATGCTTTGGGTCACCCCGTGACCCACGGGTCATAGTTTGCCGACTGCTGGTATAAACTATTATTATACTGTGCAGACGATATAATGTTTGTTAACCAATTTTTTGATGGTGGATATATGCATAAATTTTTTTTATGATAAATTGGTATTGAAATTTCTCACTTCACGTTTAACGTTGTTTAGTTTCGTGTTTAATTATAGGTTTTATAAAGTATAACTTAACGATATAAGAACTTATGTATGATTTGAATTCGAAATAATTTTTTTGGTTCGTAAAATTTCTTTAATAATAACCATTTTTAATAAACTTCTTGGTAATTTTAATTAAATTTTCGTTAAATTATGTGAGATCCCAATTATAAAGATATTATTCAATTATTCTGAAAGCTTTTGTTCATTCTTTAAAAAAATTTTTTAAGTAATTTTAGATCAGATACATGAAGCTTTTTATTACTTTAAAAACTTTTTGTAATGATAAATACTTAATCTGTTGTATTAGCATAAATAAAATTAATATATTTTTATATCATATAAATTATATAAAATTACGCAATATTATGATAAATTTAATCTAAGTACAATTTCTAAAATAAGTATGATATATTTAACATATAATAAGTATTTTAATTATATTAAATTATGTTTAAAAATCATTAATATTATTTTTAAGATATTTGATTATCAATTATTTTCCTTTCACCTCCTCCACTACTTGGAATAACGTAGAATTGACTACTGGTATTTTGATAGTTACCATTTATGCTGGTTATTATGAATACTTGTTTTATACTATTTGACAATAAATTGCCAAAATGATCAAATATTCGTTTTTGTTCGTAGTTGTCTCCAACAATTCTTGAACACTCATATCTCGGACAGCACTTAGGGTATTTCAGACTTGGATGAGGTGATTCTATTTGCTGGCAATTACCATCTGACTCAGGATTAAATTTTGGCTGATGACACCTAAATGAATAAATTTTAATTTTTTTTCTTTAAAGCTAAAATTTTAAAATTTTATACTTGTACTCCCAAAGTTGAGGTCCACCAATACATTGCTTTTGTGTGCATCTGTTTTGCGAATAAAATGATTCACCAATAAATAATTTTCGACCTGTTTCTTCATCATTGCACTCAAGATTATTTGAATCAAATATTTCTAAAAGAAATTCAAAACACTTTTAATTTGAAAACACAGTTTAAGAATAAAATATTATGATTATTATGAAATCTAAATAGCTGCGCCACCTATTTGTTTTTCAGTGTGTATTTCAATCAGCAAAAAAAGTGGAAATCTTATTCCGACTGAGCTGGGATATGAGAAGCAATGATATCATATAAATCTACTAGAATAATTTTGAAGTTATCCATGTCATGAAGATTGTCATTTAATTTAATGTACTATTGTATATCAAATTTAAAGTTAATGGACAAAACTAATACTGAATCATAGTATTCTTTGTATTAAACTAATTAATGTGAAAGTTTCTTTTTTAATACTTACGATTACTATTAATTTGTTGCGGCAATGCCCAACACGCTTTAAAAACGAAAAATAAAATTATTATTTGTTTGAAATTTTTCATGATGTTATCTTATTAAACTTTAATTTCTTACTAATAAAATAAATTTATAGATCAGTATATTATTTTCAAGTTCGAACATACGAGATTCTTTAGAACTGTATATGCTTAAGGTATGACTACTTGGTTGAAATGATAATTTCTTTTATTTTAAATATGTGAACTTCAGTCACAATTATTTGGAAGCTTTAAAGCATTTCTTTTTAAATATTATTTTATATTTAGGAACTCATTTTTGCACGAGAAAGAATTATAATTTTCGAATAGTAAAGGGCTCATTTTATTCTGTTCAATCACAGATTAACTAATTTTTCTTTTTAAGTTACTCATAAATTTAACATTTTATGCTAAAAGATTATTTTATTTCCTAGCGATTATGAACGTAGGTAAAATACGTACATAATTTTGTATTTTGAAAGAATTGAAGGAAAATACTTTTATTATTACCTCAATTATTTCATACTTACGAATCGAATTGCGTTTCAATGCACCTAAAGAAATTAAAAATAAGTCAATCAGCTTGAGAAAGAAATATTTAAATGAAATAAGGGAACTTGCCTTAATAAATCAAAAATTATTTCGTAATGCCTTGAAAAATATTTCTTATCAAAATTAAAAGAAGTAAGGAACATTGGAAATCTTGGAAATAATTAAAATAATTGTTGCTATTCGTTTATAACTTTATTTCATTTCAATAAGAGAAACAGATTGATTTCGGTGTCCTATATTGTATAGGATGTTAATACCTCTCTACATATAATCGAGTCCGCGACATATAATTAAACATTTTTATTGACTTTTTTTTTACATCGAACGTTTTAACGTTAAACCTATTTTTTAATGTTGAAAGGAGGGAAGATGATTTGTTCGTTTAACACGCAGAGTACCTATATGTACCTCAGAGTACCTCAGAGTACATGAAATTTAAAAATTCGATATTTTAGAAAGTTTGAACTAATTTTTATCATAAATTGAATTTTCGAATATTATCCGAGTTGCCAGAGATTGTTGTTTTTCTGAAAAATGTTTATTAATATAAAAGTGAAGCGCAATATAATTTCTAAAATTATAACGCATCCTCAATTAAATAAAAATAACAAAAAAATAAACAAAAAATAAAAGTTATTCTTGATGATAAGAACTTTCATGTTTCAAGGTTCTTTTGCAAGAGATTTGTGTTAATTTTCTGTGGAATATGATTCATACGTAATTTAAGGGAAAAAGAGCTTTCTAGCTAAATGCGATAATATAAATTTCAAATTCATTTAATTATCATCAATGAACTGAAAATAATGACGATTATATATAAAATTAAAGTCATCGTTAAGTCTATTGTAGTTATGTCTATAGATTTTTTTCTTATCAACATTATAATACGCCTGGTTTTATTATAACAAGAGGGAACTTCTAAATAAATAATATTCATCTTATCAAAAATAATAAAAATAAAAAATTAAAGTTTCATTTTATTCTATCAAAATAACACGCAATTTGATTGAAATGAATCTTATATTAAATTTCAATAATACATTCAGTAGTTAATAAAATTTCATTGCTAAATGATTAGAAAAATTTATAAGTAAAAATTTTTTGCGGTTATGATCACAACTTAAGCAATTTTTTATGTTTTTACATGATAACGATATGATATGTATAAGTTCAATCTTTCTAAAATATGTAAGGTTAAGATTGACAAATAGTTTTATTGGGATTATTAACAACCTTTGAGATATACAATTGTCGGTTAGATTTCCATTATATGTACAGTGACGTGTTCAACAAGAACTTGGATCAAAATATAAAAATAAGTTTTTCGGTGAATTGCTATTCGGTGAATTGCTATTCGGTGAATTGCTATTCAGTGAATTGCTCATACGGTGAATTGCTCATACGTTGAATTGCTCATACGGTGAATTGCTATACGGTGAATTGCTATTCGGTGAATTGCTATTCGGTGAATTGCTATTCGGTGAATTGCTATTCGGTGAATTGCTATTCGGTGAATTGATTTTCGGTGAACTGTCCGCAAATCCACTTTGGCTGTGATTTAAACCTGTTAGAAAATAATTTCGTACAAAATTCATATTATGGATATTCTTTTTTCATAACACAAAGTTAAATAATTCAAACATATTTCTTAATGAATACTTTGAGTGTAGTGTGTATTTGAATTACTTATCACGAATAATTGGACGATTTGATTAAAGATAATGTATTTTTTCATCATTTTAGCTGAAATTAATTATAAGTTTACAAATACAAAAGGTACTATAGTCATCATGCTAAATCTATCGAGAATTTGAAAACTATACTCAAGATAAGCTTAGTTCTATTCAAATTTTATCTTGAACAAGAAGCTATAAAATTTGACAAAGTATCAATAATACTTACTAGCAGCAAAAAAATTAAAAATGAACAACCTTACTTCTTTCATTATTAGTTTGTTTGTAATGATTAAAAAATACGAAAACAAAAAAACGTTTAAGATGTTCGCACATTTTTATATGAATTTCTTCTTTTTTTTTTTGCGCAAGTTTTGTCCATTGTCGTCGTCGAAGCTACTGTTCACTTTTTCATAATATTTTCTGTTGTTGTCGCCAAAAGCTTGTCGCCGTCTCAGTTATTTTTTTTTTTAATTCTTCTTGTTTCGTTTGTTTAATTTTGTTATTATTATTACTATTATTATTACTTGTTATTATATTTGATAAGAAACAAGCAGAATTTGATTGGAGATTATATACATATGATTTTATATTATATGAAGTTTAAAATCAAAATGATATATATAAAAATGAAAATGAAAGAACAATTTATAATACAAAAAGAAGGGAACATTCAACTGTTATAGTCTGTTTTGTGGAAATTTGAGATAAAAAAAAAACAAATTAATAAATAAACTTTATTAAAGAAAAAAAGGAAAAATCTTTATCCTTGGTTAAAATACCAATAAGAATTTAATATAAATATGTACAGAATTGGTCAATTATTCCGAAGTTAACTATATGACTTGGGATGGAATCTTTCAATCCATCCTAATTAAAGATACAATATCTGAATTCTAAAATATGCACATTATTAAACAACTTTAACTTTTGATATAAAAATTTCAGAGTTAATTTTATTAACAATTTTATTAACAAAATTCTAATCGGATGAAGGCATTCGACGGACTTAAATTAAAATATAACATCAAAATATTTAAGTTTTTTCGGTAGGTCGGTTAAGCTTGTTTACAATCAAATTGGTTGGTGGTTTTATATTTGTGGGTGGGTTTATATTTTTCAAAAAACCGGTTCTTCATTCTAAGTGAAGAAAATTTTACTTTATCTGTCAGAATTTCATTTTCTATCTCAGTTTTAGTTGGATTATTTTTTTTTGGTTAAGCTGAAGTTGAAAAATACCTACAAAACAAACTCTAAAAATATTTTTAAAGGATATAAAATAAATCCCACGGTCTCAAATCAATAAATTAAATTTAATTTGCAATATTTTGTGTGTTATAAATATCCAAATTCATCGTGATCATCATCAAACACCACACAAATATTTTCATTGTTTTATCGGTTTGCTTTTTTTGTATGTATATGATTTTATTTTGTTATTTTTATTTTTAATTCAATAATGTTAAAATAAAAACCCTTATAGTTTGACTTTTATTTCGCTATGATCTTTGAATTATAAAAAAAAGAAAACGTAAAATTAAAAATATTTTTTTTAAAACAAATATTTAGGATTTTTTTTTGTTGTGAATTTGCGTATTTTTACCAATACAAAAATATGAATAAACAATTTACCATGCTTCATTTATAATAGGACATTGATCTTAAAAGTTGTTTTCATCGCTTCTCTGTAAATCTTATAACGTAGGACATGAACTTATATTACACTTATATTAATGCAATATTCGAAAATGTTCAAGACGAAAATTCGAAAACCAAATGAGTTTTTTGACATTATCGACCGAGCTCAAAATTCAAAGGAAAATCATGTTTTCTTAAATTATATTTCAACCCTGGAATGGAATGGATTTTGGTAAAATTTTTAAGCTCGATCGGAATTGATAATAGTCATCAGTTTAATGTGCTATCTAGTGTTAAAAAATTTTTATAACATTCATTATTAAAACAGCAATTATTGTTGAAAAATATTATAAACGTTATTATGTCTGTATATAATGATGTTTTTACATACAATATTATTGTATGAAAGTATAATCGAACTTATTTGAGAAAAAGGATGTGCATAAATTTGTATTTCGAGATGATTTGATCTTGTTTATTATACCTGGTTTTAAAAGTTTGAATAAAATGTCCACGCATTTGTTTGCTATTTTGATAACATCAGTTATGGCTTGGACAAACTAACACGATTAACATGTTCTTGATCAAGAACATGTTAATTTTATGTTTTTGAAGTAGTTTTCCCATAGTAATAAAAACAAGAACAAGAACATGTTCTTGCGAAAACATGTTGTTATTAAAGGATGGGTTGAGTAATTTTTAGAAATATTTCGTGAGGCAATATGTGGAAGACAGTAATGTTCAATGGGGTACCATTTTTGACGTTGACTTTGACAATTTTATGTTGTATTTATTTGTAAACAAATGAAAAAAAAGTTTGTTATTGTTTTTTATTTTGAATTTGAATTGAATTTTAGGTGATTGTATTGTTTACTTTTGTTTTTAAACTTGAGAAAAAAAAAAACAGATGTTTATCTGTTTTGTAAAACACATTAAGGTAGTCTGTTCGGTCGATTTTAATAACATGTTTTTGTGCTCAAGAACATGTTTTTCGAGTTCAGTTTGTCCAAGGCATTATATTATGTTCAAACATCAAAATTTAAACTATAAAATTTTATAGTTTAAGCAAACCGTTCAGACATTAAATAAAATTAAACTAGTGTTATTTTGTCAACAAAAATTTATTTGTTATTGTTTATATTTTTTATTATGATTTTTTTTGTATGAGTAGAAATTTTTTTTTAGTTTTTCACCACATATTTTATTTTGCCCGACCATATTACATAGATTATGCTGTGATTTATTACAAATAATTGATTTCACTTTTGCTTACTGCTTTCATTTTCTAGTTTTAACAAGTAGTTTTAGCTTAAACTGGTGTAACTAACTACAGAAATTTTATATGGTAGAAACTAAAACTACACTAGTTTAAGCATAAACTTTGTAATTTTATCCCTGTCTAAACGTGGTATTAGATCTGTTATCATCTATTATAATTTTTTTTTTTAAACGAGCATTTTATTCTAACTCTCTACAAATATTTAAAGCTAAAAATTCATTGATGAATTATTTTTAAATAAAAAAAAATTTCATTTCGCATTAATAATTACTACTTTTTTCATTGAGATTTTTACACAATTTTTTTTTTAATTTCTGTGCAAATCATAATTGAGATTTAATGAATTTATTAACGTCGTTTATTTTTTTTTTAACATCCTTGGGGCAGATGGCGCCCACCATGAATGTCATCATTGAAAAGACAAATTTATTTCATATATTAATTTTATTATATTATTTTCATTTTTGATTTATTTGACTTTTTTGTTAATAATAAAAAATAAACGCATTTATTTTTGATATGTCTTTGAGGAAATTCCAGACCAAATTTTTAATTTTATTTATTGGCGCCATCATCACTGTGTACCAAAAATGTTTAAAGAAATTCTATTATGAAATATTAGGTAGCAAATTAACGTTTAATATACGAATAGGTACTTTGTTAAACTCAAAAATAAAAAAAAACTCTATACATAAAGGGGTGTACTATCAAGAATAAAATGATATTATTTATGATATTGAAGGTCTATTTATCTATTTTTGTTTTCCGTAGATAGTTTCTAATAACTTAGATTTTATTTTTTAAGTAATTTTAATATATTAATATAATTATTGAATTTTTTCAAGAACTTAATATTTATTTCATTACATTTGAATTCAAAAAGCAAGTAAAATGAAATTTTATTTAACATCTAATTTTGTAATTAAAACTTTTCCAATAACGACTGCAATAATCTTTATATACCCTTAGAATAGTTAGATTACAAGCGAGGAAGGACTTAAAACTCTCTTTGCACATTATGGAGGTTAAGAACACAAAAAAAAGAGCGTCACAAATCATTTGATAATTTACACTTTTACATTGATATCGGGGTAAATGTCCAAAGATATCAGCAATAATTTGAAAAATATATGGTATAAACAATACAATACAAAATTCCTTATTTTAGAATGATTCATAATGATTTAAGAATTTTTGAACCAGATGATGTTGAACTCTGCTTATTTTATTACAACAAGACATTTTATTTATTTCTTTTTCTTGTCAAATAAATAAATATTTTAATGATTCTGATAATTTATTAATAATTTTTTAATATGCGGTAAATTTTTGGCCATTAAATTTAAATTTGTGAAATATCAAATATGTATTTAAAAACAAGAAAAGAATAAGTATATTAATAAAATTCGTACATGAATTCATTTATGAATTTTATTTGTTTCAATTCATTTCATATTATACAAAAAAATTAAAGAATCAATTATGTTGATGATATTAAAGAATCAATTAGAATCAATTATGATGAATTATAAGTTTGCGTTGTCTGTTTTTATCATTGGATCCCGATAATGTCAATTTCTTTGGGATCGAAGATATTAAAAAAAATTTTATTACATTAAATTCTCTAACTAGTATTAAGTTTTAACAAGAAAAACGATATAATATTTTTATTTTATTGGATCTATTCCAATTTAATAACGTAATTTCTTATTAAAAAACATTATTCATATTTATATTTTAGATATTGGCACCAAAATACTTATTATTATTATTATTATTATTATTGAATTGACATTATTCTAAATTCTAGATGCATAATAATAAAATATTATAATTGTGACAACGAAAACAAAAAACTAAATATCGATTATGGAATTTATTAAAAAAAAATGAAACAAGATCTGATATCATGATTTTTATTTTGTTTGCAATATTATCAAAGTCTATCTAAATGGAAAACAATATTGTTAACATTAATTATAGAATCTATAAAATATGTAAAATAAAACAAATTTGAACACACTGTTAAGAAATAAATGTGGTTCTGTACCCTTGACCATGACGACACGACTCAACTTTCATCTACTACAACGGGTTTGTGACTGAAATTGTTTTATTTTTAAATTTATAATAAAAATTAAACAGTTCTGTTTTTGTACTTTGTTAGGTAGGTAGTTTTTTTTTTATTTATCAGATTCAGATTTTTATTTTATGGGAAAGTATTCCAAAAATTTATATTCTCATTATAAATATGTAATATACTATTTTATATGAATATATAACAATAAAAATAAAAATTAAAATTCAACGATATTCTGGAGTATGTCAACAACATGATGATCACGTATATGTCAATCTTTAATTGTGGGCATACTACTTGGAATTATGTTTTTATTTAATATTTTCTCTTGTAAATTTTAATATTTTGAATAATTTAATGTCAACTTTTAAAAATTGTCATATCTGTTATTAACCGTCCTTGTCTTAATTGTTAATTCAAACAATGTCTGTGCACTTTTTATTTCTATACTGTAATTGCAAAAATTACATAAAATAAAAATATTTATATTGTTATGATTTCTTTAAGTTTAAAATATTTATTGCGAATTTTTAATATAGTAATTTTAATTTCTTTGTTTTTGCATTTTCTTTTTATTTTTAATTTTTTTTTTTATTTTATATTATTATCTTTTTTTTATTAATTAATTTGCATAAATATCAGGTCAGTAGGTTTATAATTTTGTCGTGATATCTGTGAAATTTATTAAACATGAACAACATTGATATTTTAGCATAAAAAAAGTTGAAAATTTAACATTATGAAATAGAATATTTCCATATGCATAGGACAAAGTATTTGAGTTATTTATTGTAGTTATATATTGTTAATTAAACTATTACAATCAATGTTGAAACTAAACCTCATGGTAGGTGACTTCATCAATTGCATGATATTTACTAAGAATATTTTCAAAGTTATGATTACTTGGACGGTTCACTTTTAATAACTTCCCATATTTGGTATTATGACCGCTTTGACTATAGGTTGATAAGTAAATAATCACTTCCAATTTCGGATTTTCTTTCAGTAGGTATATTATTATTTTCAATATTTTTCATATGACTAAAAATTGTTTTTTTTTTAAAATCAAGTTAAGGGTCAACTCTGTCAATATTTCATTGCAGTTTCTGATTACATTATTACTAAGAAAGTGAGGAAAAATTAAATTTTTCATTTACGAACGAGCGTGGGTATCTATCTTTATATAAAATGAAAGTATTATATATCCAATCTAAGTTTGTAATGATATTTAAAGTCAACGAATTCTAAAAAAGAGGGATTCTTTCATAAACATAATTTCCTTTATTCTTATAAAATAAACTTTTAATAAATTACATTATAATCTTAAAATAGTTTTAATAAATCCAAAAAAGAAAAAAAAGGAAAATTATTCTAGGAGTATTATATTGGTTCAACCTCCATTTAAAAAAGGTCATAAAATTTTGTCAGAAATTGTCAGAAATATGTTATTGTCGCGTGCCATAATAATTTTGTTTATCTTTGTGTCTTACTTCTAGTCATTAAGGAAACGTAAAAAAAATATTTTCTAAAAACGTATATTTAAAATATTGCTTTCGACGTCACCACATATTTGTTACAATATTTGAACTTTCCCCTGTCATTTTATAATCAAAATTTTAGTTAAGTTTTTAAAATTTCGTATACTAACAAAATGCACAGATGCATTTTAAATAAAAATATAATTTTTTTTGAAATTGTTTTTTTTTTTTTTTGTTCTAAAACATAATTTATAAAATTTTCAAAAATATAAAAATATTTTCTTAATGGCCAAAAAGTGTGGTTTTTATGAAAATTATATTAAAATTCAGAATTATAGGGGGTAAAAGTCTCAAAAAAAATTAAATCACTTTCTTTTATTGCTTCTAGAGAATGTTTAATTATTTTAATATCGAATTTGAAAAAGTATTGCGGTTTTAAAAATTTTCCTGTAGATATAATAGACGATTCTATATTTTATAATGCATTTACTCAATGTTGGGTTAAATATTATGTGCTACGAACTGCTGGTTATTAATTCTGACTACTTGAAATTACAATTTAATTCAGGGGTCTTAACATAGGTTCTAAGTATCACGGTTAGCGTTTAGCACATTTAAAAGCCGAAATATAAGTTAAAACAAAAATATATTATTATATTTAATTTTGATTCATTTAATTTGAAAAATATAAAAATGAAATTTTATGGAACCCATCAATGTTAAAACAAAATATTAAAATGTTTTTTTTTTTCTTAAAAGACCTAAGATCATTTAAATTCTTTAAATGCAATTTAGAGTTATTAATAACACCTAATTTTTTTAAATGTGAATTTGGAAAAATGTCTTAAAATAATGTTACCACAACACTTATTCAAAACAGGATTATAAAATTCATTATGCGATTTTATAATTTAAGAGAGTTTGTGAAACAGCTAAAGATGTACGCAGCCATTTATTCTTCAAGATGTTGCACTAAATAAATGTTTTCAAAGATGTTGAATAAATTTGTATAAAAATGTTTGAGTATCCTTTTATTTTGCATTCAACTGGTATTTAAAACTGGTTTTTTTTATAATTGTCATATTGATTATAGAACATGGACATGGAATAACTCATTAGCTTAACATAAATTAATATAATTTTTAATGGAATTTTTATTACTTAATTCACTTCATAACTTTTTTTCTTGTAAGTCAAGGAGATAAAATGTTTCCAAATTATTCGGCTATTTAATAAAAAAAGAATTGAAAATTGACCCAGTATTCCAATTAAATCCCAAGAGTACAAATTTAGGAACATAAACTGGGAGAACTCTCTCAATTGATTTACTTTCTGGAAATTTGATGATATGCGGACTTATTACACTTTTTTTAATTTGAAATTGTTGACTATTCTATTCCACTAATTTTATGGAAAAGTTTAAACATAAGACAGAAGAACTGACATACAAATTTAATAAGTTATATAATAGAACATATGACATTTTTTCATTTTGCGGATCTTGAAAAAGGAGGCGAATTTTGAAGGTGTACTGTACATTTTCTCAAAGATAAAATTATGATTCAAATGGATTACAACAGATGGTAATTTTTAAAATTTTGATCAAATTTAATGAGAAATTTTCTTATTTTTTTTTGTGGGTTGAGACAAGATTTTTAAAAATAAATTTGTTTCTTGTTTTTCTTTGATTTTTAAAACAATAATTTTTGTTAATATTTTTCCCAAAAACAAATGTCAACTAAATGAATAACTCAGATTTTAAATTGATCGCGTGCCATTTTTTTTGTTTTCATTTTAGTTCTTGATCACATATGTGTTCTTTTAAAAGTTATATTAATTTTTATAATAAAAATTCTCAAATTTCAGGGAAAATCTTAGAAAATATTGGTGTCCTTCAACTTCTGGTTTCTTCCAAAATGTGTTGCAAAATTAATTTTTAATTTATAATGTAACATATTTTCTTTTGGTACACATTGGCTTGTTGTACTCTGCTCATTTTCAAATTTGATAGTTTGTCGTTTATGATTTTGTTCTTCGATACCTCTGTTCTGGAAACGCTGAATTGGAGCATTAACATTTTTACGACTCTAGTGTCCACATCAAAATTATTTAAAATAAATTGAAAATTTGATTGCATAATTTTAAACATTTAGATGACGTTTCCTAGAAAGTTCATGATGTTCACAAAAAATATTTTTATGCATTTAAGAGGTCTACATGCATAATATTTATTTTAGAAATGTTAATTTTCGTAGCTATAGATGACCCTTGTTGTCGTATTTTATGTATTTTCAAAATTATTGATGAAAAATCAGTTGACCCCAAAAAATCACTACATCTATCAAATAAGTATATTACACATATTTCATATTGAAATAAAATTGTATCCTTTAAGTACACTGTTTGAAAATTTGCAGTTTAAGGAAAAGATCAAATTTCATCCATGTATGAAAACAAATTGTTTGAAAACGTATCCTGAATAAAAGTTCGTTTATTAATACATTGGGATATAATCAAATTCTTCGATGGAATGAACATGTCTTTAGTTCTGACTCATGTCTTCTTCAAAATCTAATTTCTGGTATTTTTACGGAAAAAAAAAATTATGATCATTATTGAAAGCTTCTAAATATTAAAAATTAAAGCAAAAAAATTTTACTGTGTTTATATACGAAATCTGAATAAACAAACATGTATCCTGCATAGAATAACATCTTAATATCCGCATATCTATATTGCCAGTGTCAGGCAATAATAAAAGGCACCACTTCTGTATACAATGAAAACAATAATTTTATTTTTTCATAGAACCAGGATTCATTGTCCACTTGGTACCTTTAAAAATATAAAATTATATAAAATAAAGAAAATCCAATAAATGTCATTTAATTTATTGCAATGTGTTTCTATTGTAAAAATTTTTGATATAAATAATGATAGAAAGTTTCACAGGAGGCACCAGGAAGCTACTGAAGCTTTCTTAAATAATTTGTAATGTTGGGAACGTGACACTTTATCCGATCACTTATAATCCAGAAATTTTATTAACCGGGTAAATTAAAAAAAATACATTTTTACTTTGCTATAAGCTTGTTGCTAGAGGCCGGAGTTCTTATTAATGTAACATTTGAAAAGATGGTAAAATAAATACTAATAAAATTATATATATTATCGTTATTTATTTTTTTGCGATAAGTAGAAATATTTGATTAAAAATTAATACACACACGTACAATATTACAAGGATTATTTATTATGTAAATTTTGAAAAGTAAACATAATAAAATATCTAATAGATTGAACTTATTTTCAAACTAAATATTTTTAATAATTTTTATGCTGTCCATGAATAAGTCAATTGCCATCTTTTCAGTTTGTCCACGTAAATTATAGAAAATAAAATATTTATCAAATTTATGCACTGAGAATAGAAAAAAATAAAAATTTATCGAAAAAATTCATATTGAACTTTTGCAAAACAAAATAAAAACTGTATAGTTTCAACAATAGTGGTGAAATGGACAATGGCCAGCAATATTATCAATTCAATTCAGAAATATAAACTAAAAATTATTGAGTTTTATGATTTGAAGGGCGAATCAATATTCATAAAAAAGAATATGAAAAAAGGGAGAAAAATTAGGTGGTATACTGTCCGAATTATATTTTTTTATTGTGATCATTTATTGTGGGTCAAATGTCGTTCATATTAAAAAAAAAAAGAAGGAAAATGAAAAGCGTTAATTAAATGAGATTATTGAACATTTGTATAAAAATAAAAAATTTGGCTACTTAGATAATGTTTTTGAATAAGAATCTAAGCTTAGTCTTTGTATCAGTTTTGTTTTATCTATTTATTTTGCCAAAGCAATAATAAATATTACTTCTGTCTGACCCACCTTAAATTATATAGAACGACGAAGAGTTTTTTCCAGTCTAAAAACAACAATTAAAATTAAAACATATACTTCTAAAATTCCGTGTGGAAGTAATAGGAGTAATAAAAGTAAGCAAATTATAAATGGGATTGATTAGGTATATGTAAATCGTTTATTGTATTTAAGGTATGTTGTTCCAGCTGGATAAGAATTTTAGAACCACGGATTGTTTCACCAATATAAATTTTTGTGCTCAACTTTATTTTAGAAAATTGTGTTAAAAAAACAATTAATAACAAGGATCAAAACTGGAAACTAAAATTTTGCTTATATACGTTTTATATATGGGTCCTCGTCTTGGAGATCACCAAATTGCAATATTAAACACAAGTTTTTAAATATCACTTATATGACGTGGGCTTTAAATATAACATTTTGATTTATATACATTGACTATTGAGTACATAGACATATATTCCAAAATAAAATTTATGTACATGTAACATAATCAGCGGGAGTCTTAGCAGATGCATACAAATGGAACGTGGCCATTATTCGTAATTTTTTTTTGCAATATCTTTTAAATACTGCAATTGTTATAAAAAAAAAAAAAAATCAAATCTATTTTTAATGGTCATTTGATATGTCATAAAAATAAATTTTATCATTGACCATTCTCAAAAGTATAATATGTTATATCTTCATTTAAATGAAAACAAATGATAGGCAGTGAATAGACAATTAGAAATGGGTTATAATCTTAAAATTAGATTTAATTCATTATTTTATTTGTACAAAAGCGGGAGTTTAATGTAACAATTTTTATTTGGATAATTCTCTTTATAGAATGCTAGATAGAATTGGTAACACATAAATATATAAATAATGTAGGTCAATGAATTAAAACAGAATTAAAAATTTTAAATTAAAACATAAAATATTTTTGTTTGACGCGGAAAATTTGTTTCCATTTTTAATATTTTAATTATAATGTTATGCGTTATGTTTGGACGTAGCTAACATTAAGATGAAAATTCAATATTGTCGAAAAATATAGATAGTTATAGATAGTTTTTATACTTTTTTATCTAAATCTTATTTATAATGGTTTTTAAAGAAGTGAATCTTAAAATCCCCAAGACAATGTGAAATTTTAATCCTTAATTTAATATATAATATTTGGATAATAAAATAACTATTTGGATAATTCGGTTTTTTTTTTTGTTATAGTGTTAAGATATTTTACCTCTACGTTATTAACACACGACGCATCTGAAAACATTGGAAATCTTTTAATTACTATTTATTTTCAATTTTCTAATTGTGAATAATTTTTAATTTTGTTTTACCTATGAGCGTCTGTAAGTCTTTTTGTTGAAATAAAATAACTTTTCTTGAACTAATATGTATAATATATAACGAAACCATACACATTTGTATATATTTTAAAGTTCAACAGTGAAATGAACCTGCAGTACAAACATACGTTGTGTTTTATTTTCAAACAGTAGCGTCTTAATCTCAGCAGGAGTTTGCCACAACAAAGTTAAAATAAAATTCTTATATAAATGTAAGTTCAATTTAAAAAAAAAGATGAGAAGTAAAAGATTTAAAAATGTTTTTTCTTTGCCGATTAACAAACAAGAACAAAGTGGCTACTGCTGAGGATTAAAAAAAAAATATACATAAATATACTGTTGTATGTGTTGTTTTGACTTAAAATTAAAAAAAAATTATAAAATATTATAGTCATCTTAGCTGTCGCACATATCGTTAGCACCACTAAATAACTAATAAGTTTATGTTTATTAAAATTGTGGTATTGATGAAGTTAAAATGATATATGTATATGAAAGAAGTTATGTTCTCTATTAAATTCGTTTTCTCAACGTATTGTAGAGGTCAAGTTAAGTGCACTGAAACTAAACTTAAATTTAATATTTTCTCACACTAAAAAAAAATCTTTTATGAATATTTGCGATTTCATCAAGTTATAAATGAGAAACCCCTACAATAAAAACTATGCTGACAGGTTGTGTGACAAGTATTGTTTGTCAAAATTTTAATTTATTTGTGGATTATTTTAAAATTTGAATTTTATTTTTTTTTTTTTTCAAGAATATAATGTTTGAGAAACCAATACACCTGTCAATTTAATATTAAAAAAATTATTCAACATATTTTTTATATTAATTTAAGGTTGTTACAAATAATTTTTAAAAAATGCTTAGCTTAGATATTTCATTTTATAATTCGAAATATTATAATTTTTAATAGCCTAACTTAGAAGGCATATGGATATAAATATTTCTTTATATTACACAACTAATTAATAATTTTAGGTATTATAAACTATTAGAGAAAATTTTTTTTATAAAAAAAACCGTTTAGAAAAAAAAATATGAACTGAACCTAAGATTTCTAATCTAATGTTATTTCTTCTTTAAATCTCATTATATGTATGTACGTAGAAATAGAATCATAAAACATTAGACACGTTAGGGTCGATCCTAGCTGGAATTATAGTGGGTGGCAAATTATTAGAAATAATTATGGAGCCAATATTGTATATTATCCAAACACAATTTCTAATAGTGATTAATAAAGATTTTATATTTATTTAAAAATTTATGTATGATTAAGTTGAGAATAAAAATAATATCGGAATAAATAAATTAAAATACTGAAATTAAAAGTCTTCTTTTTAAATGTGTATTTTCAGCTGCATATGGGTTAGTCCACTTTTCGATATAAATCAAACCCAACGAGTTTCTACATTTTAATGATGAGCTGCATTTATGTTGCATTATTATGATCGATTTCGCTGAAAAATTATTTCAAATATATATTGGAATTTTAATTTTTCTAATACCTTGTTCGCACTTCAATATTTTTCCGGATATTTCGATTTTACCGGAAACTTTGTGGATATTATCATACAAAAACTTTTTTCGGATATTTTAATTTCCAGTTATTTTTCCACTTAGCTAGTTCCTTTTAGCTACTTTTTGATATATTTGGTACGGTTGGCACCGTTTATTTTGTGTCAAAATATCAACAAAAGTGAAATTTAATTCTAAAATTATTTATGAACTTCAGATTTTTGAAAATTCATAACAAAAAAAATAAATTTATTTATATTTTTTCTAGAACCGTCAAATTTTTTCCACTTCTAAAGTGCGAACGGTGGTTTCAGAAAGTGGAAATTTCCACTTATTTATCCGGATAAATGTTGAAGTGCGAACAAGGTATAAGTTTCTAACAAAATAGAACAAATATTAAATATTAAATATTATTGAAAATATTTTTAAGACTGAATTTATAACAAAATTCAACTAAAAAGTCAAATATTATTAAATGTTTTTATTATAAACATAATATTTTTATTTTTTTTTTTAAATATTTATCCAACTTGTAAGTACAAAATATTATTTGAACAAAATGTATACACATTCATTGTTTATTAAAAGCAAAAAAAAAATTATATAAAAGGTTTTAAAAAAAAAAAAAAAATAGAAGGAAAAAACTATAAAACTTACAACAAAAAAAAAAAACGAATAAAAATTCTTACTTTATTTATTTTATTTTTTTTGTTGCCCAAAGTGAGAAGGTGTAAAAATAGAACAGCAGCAGTAACAGTCAAATCCTTTAGACATGTTAAAAATATTTTTATTAAAATTGCACAAAAACCAATTGTTTATTCAGAAAACACAAAATCAAAGAAAATTACAATCAATAATAATATTAACACAACAAGAATGTAGATTGCTTCTGATTTTACTCTTTTTTTATTTTATTTGTTTTCGTTTTCTGCAAAGTGTTAAAAAATAAATTCAATTTTATTAAAAAAAAAAGAAATAAATAAAAAAATAATAATATGGAAAAATATGGAATAAAATATTCATTTGATATCAAAATGCAACAAAAAAAAATGTATATAAAAAATAATAAATTGAAAAATATAATAAAAATAGTTTCAACAGCATAAAAAACGGATTTATATCATTTTACTGCAAAACGACATTAATACAAAAGAGAGTCAAGAAAAAAGTATTTATATATATTATATGTAGGTACAAAAATATTGTAAACAAAAAATGTAGTATTTTCCATTTAAGACTAAATTGCATACCTGTGATGTATATATATTCCTAAAAATATTAAGAATATAAAAATAGTAAATTAAATTTAAAGAGTTTGCACATAGCCATATTATACGTAATATTGTTTTAATCAGATTTTATTTAACATGTTGCCTAACTCTAAATGATTATGTAGAATTCACTGTCATTTAATATCAAAACAGAAGAAAACTTAATCAGTTTTATAAAGTACCTTGAAGTTTAAGTTAGAGGAAATAATTAAATTTTAATTTTAATTACTAACAAATAAATAATAATAAAAATGTGAACTGAATCAAAGTATAATAATTCTAATATTACTAATAAAGCATTAAAATTAAATTAAAAATTAAATATGTGTGACAGAGTCGTAGTTATGCTCAGGTCCTGTGAGAGACACTAGGAGGCCCAGGTCAAACAACATATGTGGCCCCCTATTTAATGAAAAAAAAAAATTGCCGTAGTTTTAATGGAGTTCAAAAACTAAGTTGTAGAGGTTCATTCAATTCTAGAGTAAAAAACTAAAACAATTTCAGTTTAAACTTTTGAAAACGTAAAATACTACTAAGTACTAACCAAGTAGTAACTACTGCTTAATAAACTTTTATATAATAACTAGTCGAAATACCCGGCTTCGCACGGTAGTATCGAACTTATATTAATATCAACACTTTAATCCAGATTTTGTGCTCTAAAAAAACGGAATTTTAAAATTTACTACATCGGAAATCCAAAACCTCAGATGGGTGCCTTAACAAATCCAGTCTTCTAAATAGTCGATTAGAGTCCAACGCTATAACATTTTATCGGAATATACCTAAATTGAAAAACCGAAATCTAAGATAGCCCCCCGGGACTCGGAACAAAATTTCTAATACTAATACTACTTAATTTCTAATACTACTTAAATTCAAATTTTCAGCCAAATCGGTCCATTGGTTTAGCCGTGATTGAGGACAGAGAAATAAAAAATTTTATTTTTTATATACATTAGATTTCAACTTATGTTAATAAATATTTCACTAAAAACCACAAGATCGAAATCATAACGCCTGCTCAGAAATGAAACAACGTATAATGAAAAGTATAGTTTCGAGTAATTTGAATTTAAAGATTTGAAAATTAAAAAAAACGTATGAAAAAATATCAAGTAGCGTACAATTTTCATCTAAAAAACACATTTTAATCAACATTAAGAATATTGCATAGCAGTTGTACTTATAAAATCGAGTACGATGAATCGAATGGTGCTATTGTCAAATAATGACGTATAAATGTCATAAGTTGTTTCATTTCTTAGCAGACGATAATATCGAACAGTTAGTTGTTACTTGCGTACATAAAAGTGCCAAGTCAATTTTTTAAACGATTTGTATTATATTGTTTGGAGGCCCCCTAAATTAAGAGGCCCATGCCAAAAGACCCTGCTGACCCCCCTCTTCCTGGGCCTGGTTATGCTGTTGATAAAAGATATTTGTATGTAAGTTTCTATTATCTAAATTTTTATTAATACAAATATATTTTTATTTGATTATCTTGATTTAGAAGAGACTTATATAATGTTTAATATTTTATTTTCGTTTGTTTGTTTGTAAAACTTTTTTTTTTAGTAACTTACGTTCTATTTTGAAGCCATTTTCATATCTTGCGCAATTGCGGCTTTCACTGTGCTTGAACAAGCTCTTTTATTCCTTCTCTTCACTTTTGACCAAATGAATTTTTATTTCATAAGTAAATCAATAGCAGTGTATAAATTAAGCTAGCGAGCTAAAATAATTTTTCATTCCAAATCTTAAGAAAAATTTAATTTATAAAATATTTTAATTTTCTGACTTGTTATCCGGACTGCGTACTTTGTAAATAATTTTGACCGACAATCACTTTTGTAATTTTTACATAAAAATAATATATAAGGTTTATCTTGAGTATACATTATTCCAATTTTTGTTGTAACATATAATATTTGTGTAGAATTATAATGTAGATTTTCTTTAAGTCACACTATATTTGAAAATAGTGCAAAGAATAATAATATTTAAATTCGTTCTATGTAAAAAGAAAGCAAAAAAAAAAATGTTAACATATTATTGTATTTTATCAATTTTCACATTTAGTAAAAAAAAAAACAAACTTGCAACTAAATTTATAATAATTTATGCTTCTACTACATTCTATAGTTGTTTTTTTTATTAATTGAAGATATCACAATTACTATATAACACATTATTTTAGAATTAAATTTTAAAAATTTTGTTTCTTAATTATAAAAGTTTTGCTTCAACAGCTCTTGAAGTAAAACCTTACGTACACTTTGATGTAATACAATGTTTCAATCTCCTTGTCTTCTATCCTATTTATCATTTGTCCACTTACGATATGACGGACTTCGTATAATTTGCTTATTATCCGTACTTGAACAAACAATTTTTAGTTTTTTCATTTTAATAAAAATCCTTCTGTTATATATACTTGTTGGCTTTATTATTTTAGAGCAAAAATTAATTTTCTTTAATTGACTTAAAGAAATCTATAATTATTTGAATGAAAAATGTTTTAGGATATACATAAATTTTAAAAGATTTTATTCAGGTGTGGTGATAATGAATAAATCGTTAAAGTTCTTGAAAATTGATTTTTATTATATTTTTATTAGAAATTTTATTACATTTTTTTATATTCATTATTAAATTATCAAGGGATTTATGAGAAAGGGGTTCAAAATGATGTTCTCTATTTCTAAATAAACTATTTATTACCTTTTGTGGTTATAGATTTCGGCTATAGATATCGATTTTAGGATATTAACACATATTGAGAAAATATTCATATTAAAAAAATTTCAATATTAACTTGTTCCAAGCATCAGTAAATTTATAGCTATCAATTTGAATTAGGTTTAAGTCCAATATGTATATATTGAATAATTTTTCAACAGTTTTTTAAATATTTAAATAAAATTTACGTATTTTTTATATAATTTTTTCCATAAAGTTCAAAACATTGTCAAATCTATGTCAAAATGAGAAAGGATGAAAATTTTATTAATTTCAAATGTTATGTCTGGATGATTTGCTAAAACTGGAACTACGATTTATAGATAAAAATTCCAAAAATTAACAAGTGATTTCCACTTTTCTTTGATTTTGTAATTAAAATTGAGAAAAATTTAAAATAAAATTATTAAATGTATCGAAGAAATAATGATTTGATTTGTAACAAAATTTAAGTTAAAAATAAGTTATGTAAATTAAATTTGATAATTTTTTAATTTTTTTATGAAAAAACAGAAATTGTTTTCTTCTAATGATCACACCTGATGAACTTCCAAAATGTTCAAAAGTAAAATTTCTCGGTATACATTTGAAATATTAACAATGAAGGAGTTGAAAGTTCTAACTATAAAAAAATCAATTTAAATTTTTATTTTGAAAGAATTTTATGACTATATTTATTTTTAAGATTTTTCTATGTTCTTAATAACATTATGTTTTAATATTCAGAATATTTTTGTATATAGTCTAGAGAAGATTAATTTATAGAATCATAAAATAATTTTATTGCATTTTTATATGGAAAAACTAACTATATATTCTGATTAATAAAAGAAATAGAAGAATTAAGGAACCGTGTAGAAAGTTTTTAAAAGAGGCTATGAGATTTCTAAGAAAGGCAGCTAAAAAGTATATCAATAATTTTCTTTATATTTCTAATATTTTTATATGTAAGATGTTTACCTACAACCATGTGAATAATGAATATATATTTAGTACGAAAATATTTAGAGTTAACCCGAAATATATATTTTTTACCAGATATTTTTTATCCTGTACTATTTTCATTATAATATAGTTTAACTATCATAATGCAGTCATAATGAAGAAGTCGAAATATTGAATTGAAATCATTTAATGTTATTACCTGGGACCTGGAACAGTTTTTCATGGAACGCCTTGTTTCTATCTTGTCATATTTGAATGACGTCCATATGAAAATATTTTAACAATATTATTTTTTAGAAAATTATTTTATTGTTGAATTATTGAAGAAAAATTATCGGTTATACAAAATAATGAATTTTATTACTATTATTTTTATTTTTATATCCTATACTTGTGTTTATAAACGCACATTTAACATATTGTGTTTTTGATTTCAATCAACCATAAAATTGTATAATCATTATGTTCATGGGTTCATCCCATGAAATTGAATGCAAATTTTATTCATACATTGAAGTGTAAAAAAAAAAATTATTTTAGGGATAAAAACTAATAATTATTATAACTATTATTTGTTAAAAATTATTCAAATTTATTACCTAAATTGAGAAACATTGAAAATACAACATAAAGGTCAGAAGATTATTGCTAGTTATGCAATATTATTATTGCAATGCAATTGTGTAAATTACCTTATGTCAAAATAAAATTAACATGCTAAATTTAATCATCATCAGGCATGCAAATAAATATAAATTTTAGGTATTTTTTTTTTCATTTTATAACTATAAAAGTGTCAATATCTTAAATATAAATTGATTTTTACATAATAGTACAAACATAGCAAAGAATTATTATAATGAATGGATTAATTACATGAATGATTTTTAATGGAAAATATATTTTATAGAAAAAAAATATTATTTTTGATTGCTTGTGAAAAATTTAGGCCTATTTTGAGATAATTAACGCTATTTAATTGTCTATTGAAATCCAAATGAATATTATAGTTTCTTTTTTATTGCAAATGAACTTTAGAGCTAAAGCTAGAGCTAGAGTGTTTCGGTTCGTATGTTTTTGAATTGATGGTCGATTACCGATAACTCTGTTTCATTTACTGAGAATTAAATTATACAGACTCTATTGTATTATTCCATTGCAATTTTTAAAATATAAAAAGAAACTAAGTAAATAAACCATTCTTAACTCAATGTGTAAAGTGTATGTAACTAAATGTTTTTTATATGATCAAATTTTTTGATTAATTTTCTTGGACATTAACGCTGAAGTTATCAAAAAAAAAATTCCCTTTTATTTCGATTTTTTTTTTTAATATTTTATGTGTACTGAACATTGTTCAATTGAAATATTCTGAATCATGATTAAAAGGACGAAAAATATGTTTCATATCCCTGATAACAAATTATTTATGTGCCGCCAAAATTTTTAGGCACTTTTTTATTGAAAAGATTATAATCAAAATTTCTGTCCTTTTCGAAAAAGAGAGAATTTATACATTTCCAATAATATTTTACGTTACAGATGTCTATGACTAAGTAAAAAGATAATGTCGTAATAAAAAGGAAATTAAATTTTTTTTAATAAATTCAATAAGTTATTTGTTCCTCTTCACAAATAAAAATGATAATTCTTCATCTAAAAAGATTAAATGCGCTGACCATACAATTGGATATTGGTTGAATGCTCGACAACTTTTCGGAACCACTTTGTTGAAATGGTGAAATCGTTAGTTAGAAAGGGATAAATAACTTGAATTGAATTGTTCGTTTCGTTTCTCAGGATATCTGTTTTATAGGCATTATCAGAGATTCGAATGAAAATCTTTATTTCCACGTATAAGCATTCAGAACAAAATTTTATTTAAAAACACAACTTTCGAACAGGAAATTTCAATATATAGTTCTAATAATTATTTAATTGGTGGCTTGTTGTATCTTGAATCTTTTGAACTACGATCCCCATGTTCCGAAGTCTCGTATCTATTTAGCGTGTATTTCACATACAAGTCGAGTATAAAATTTTTGTCTGTAAAGCAATTTGAAATATATCACGCTGCTTTAATTTTTAATTTCCCGTTCTAGAAAATGTCCTTCAATAATATTAAAGAAATAAATCTTTGTCATCTTAAATCATATTTAAAAAAGAAAACAAATACATTTTTAAGTTCTGATAATTTTTTTTTAAATTTTACCTGTGTTCTTTTAAATTTTTAGGCCACATCTCATAAATAATATTTTTGCCATTAAAAGAAAAGGATTCAGAAACAGCGTGCCACTAAACCAAATTTCCAGTTGCAAAACCTTAAAAATTTTTGATAATAAATTTTTTTGAAGCGGTTCACTGAAGAGATTTAAAGATGTATGCACACAAATCTGCATAATTTAATCTATTTAATATATTGTATATGTCCAGAAAAATAAAGTAAATTTTTTTTTCAAATGGCAGTCAAAATTCTTGGATTTTTAATCTTTCTTGTACGGGTTTTAAATCATTTCGCCTGTTTTTGAGTTATTTTTTACCATTCTTTCCACTATTAAAATTATTATTTAATTCAAAATACATATTTTATTGTAAACCTTATATAAGAAGAGCCGAATGTTTCTAGATTTCTAGCTATACAAGAACGTTTTTTTTTTTTTTTTTTGTATATTTGTTTTTTGAAAATTAGTAAACTATAAATTAAGTTGATCGTGTTCAAGTGTTCAAAAAGTAAAATCCCAATCAAAAATGTTACTAAAGCAATGAAATTATTATATACATGAACATATAAACCATATTAGATTGGTTATTTTAAAAAAACATAATTTGTTTTATCCTTTTTGATCGACAAAAGGATCAAGGTATCATCAATATTTCCAAGGACATAATGACCATTTGTCAAAAATTATAACAAAAAAAAAAGAGAAGATTTTATTTGCAAATTTTATTCAATCAATTTCATGTTAATTTTTAAAATTTCATATATAGGTACCTGATTTTTTTTCTTGAAAATAAATTAATACTCTTTTTGGCAGGGATTAAAATAATTAGAAGGTATATTAGGATGATTTAAACTAAATTTTGTAAATACGATATATCAGGAGGAGGTAAATATTTATTGTAATTACTATTGTAAGATTTATCAGTTTTAAGGGATGATGAAAAGGAATTTTCTAAGAAAAATACTTGTATAGTTAAACACTTAATTCATTCAAAACTAAAATATGCTTTTATTCTTATAATCAGGATTATAAGGATAAATAATAAAGAGCTAACAAAATAATGTTGCATATAAAAATAGCATAACAAGACTTGATTTAAACGACGGTAGAAACAATTTTACTGTTTCAAATAATTCAAAAGGCAGTCTAAGTCTATAAGAATTTTAATCCTGCCAATTTACTTCATTAAGAATAAACTCCAAATTTGATTTTTCAATTATTACATGCGGGTGAATAGCGTTTTTGAACCTAAACTATATGATATAGTTATTGAACCAAATATGTTTGCTCTTTGGCCCAATCTACCATAAAAAATTTCAATATTACTAAAGGACCACTTTATAAGTTTTTTTTTTTGAAGCATGATTTTGTACATAATACATATTAAAAACACTTAGAATAAATTTTTTATGATTTTTTTCTCGAAACATAAGATAAAGGATATTATTTAAGGAAAACCGAAGATTTATTGAAAGAAAAACTTTTTTAAATAGATTTACCTCATATTATATATCGATATTATATTAAAAAAAAAAAATCATACATTTTCATAATATTTATTTTATATTCTTGAATAAATGGTACGTGTTCAATTTTAGTTATTTCCCTTAAAAACAGGATATCTTTGAAAAAGAAAAAGTATAATCCAGATTTTGGGTTTGTTGGAAGAACAATACCTAGATTGAAAGAAAAAAACTTTTCTAAAAAAAAATCATAATTTTTTTAAGTGAATAAAAGTTATTTATTTTGTTTTCAGAATATTAAAAAAAGGAATTTAAATTTAAAGAAATAATTGTGCGAACACTCTCGGTTCTTAGTGAATACCACTTGATATTTCAAAGTGCAAAACCTCCACTTTGGCAAAAATAATTGCTAAACTAGAATTGAAAACATAAAATCTTTTTTAAAATCTAGTCAATCTTAAAAACTTTAAAATTATGAGACCGACAAAAAATATTTGTTCGAACATATTTGAAAATCATTTTAGAAAAAAAGAAAATATTTTTATTACGTCCATCATAACATACATCCCTTGGGCAATTCATATAGAATTTACTTGGGCAATAAATCCATTCAAGGATAAATATCTTTTTAATATTAGTTATGTACATAATATTTTTTTTGATCCTTTTTAACTAAAAGCATTTTTCCCTGTACTTTTTTTTATAAATTACTCTTTAAAAAACAAACATTCAATAAATAAAACATTAAAATAAAATAAAATATCATCATTTTTATATTTAATATTGGCAATATAATTTTTTTTTTTTTTTGGCTCTACAAAAAATCATATAAAAAATCATATAATATTTATTTGGATCATATTTTATTTAGATAGTCTTCTAGCTAATATTATATATTTAATCAACCGTTCATATCAAAAAAGGAAAATCTTTTCATTAAAAAAAATGTTTGAAAAATGTTTTTACCATTTTTATTCAATATTCTTTTAGTCTGAAATAAGAAAATTTAGATATACTAACTACAGTATTGAAAACTTTCTTCATTGTGCAGAAGATTGTCTAGATATAAAAAGAATTGAAATTGAAAGCTAGAACGTTTTTTAATTTTTTAGATATCGATATAAATCGCTGGAAAAGAGAATAAAAGCTATAGTTTGGAGTAACAATTCATTTGCTATATATTTTTGAATAACTTTTGATATTATTATTTTAAGATATTTTTAGTTCATTTAGCTTCATCAGTTTAGCATTGCCTCACGTTATGCGGAGGCGGATGAGCATAAATTACAAAAAATTCAGGAATCTAAATAGCATATGTTGTATACAAGTAATACACATGTGTACTTAATAATGTGTCCAGAATTTAATATTAAATTTTTAAGCTTCTTTTGTATTTAATTTTATTTAAATAATAATAAATAATAAAATTATAAAAAAAATATTAAGAAGAAGAGCTAAAAAGTTTTCAATTATAAAAATATCATCAAAATTTTTCAACGCACGAATGCATCAAGAAAAACACAAAATTTTGTAAAGATTTTTCACAAAAAACTAAAAAACGATTAAAATCATTAAAAAAATATATATTCAATCGTAAAAATTTTTAAAGTATGAAAAAACTTTTCTTTTTTTTTTTGTTAATTTCAAATCTGCATGAAATACATAAAAAAAAAAAAAAAACAAAAACAAAACAAAAAAAAAAGGAACTCATTAAAATTTGTTTATGTTAAATTTATGAGAGAAAAAATTTGTTTAGAAAAATAACACGACAAAAAAGACTCAAAGTGCTGGATATTTAGTTCTAGGTTTATGTTTTGGTTTTTTTTTCTTTCTCTTAAATTATCAAGCGATGCAAATCAATTGATTTGAGGAAAAAAAAAAAGAAAGAAAACATTTAAACAAAAAAAATATTTTTTTTTTTAAAAACTTTATAAAATGTGTTAAAGGAAAAACTCATTACATGAACAAATTTTCTTTTTATGTTAAAAAATTGTTAATAGTTTTTTTTTTACTTTTATTATTATTATTATTTTCTTTTCAAAGTGGGAAACAGAATCGAAGGAGTTTTGAGATTTTATCAATATTAAATGATTTTTTTTTTTTTTTGCATTTAGTATTAATTTAAAATGTGAAAAGTGTAGGCTTGAGCTAATTAAGCACACAGGAATGAATTCATGCGAAAATTTATGTAGAGACCTTAGTTGATTTGTTCTTATATGCCAAATTAACTTTTATTATTAGATCAGATATTCACTGTATTTGCTATTTAGTTGTAAATATGTAATTAAAAATAACTTAAATCTTTTTGATGTTTAAATAGTAAATGTTACAGTTCTATACAAAACTCTTAAAGAACATAACAAATTTAAAATTTAAGTTCTATTCAAATCCAACTGGTATTAAATTAACTGTTTTAGTTTAAATTACAAATTAAAAAACAAACTTAAAACAAGACCAATATCTAGAAACCAATATTAGCAAAACACTTCACTTTTTCCCCGGGAATAAAGGAATAAGAAACCAATTTATCTTCCACTAAAATAAGGATATAAATCAATAGTATAGGAAATGCTTTTGCGAGTTTATAAGATTTTTTAAAGTTATGTAAACGCCAACAAATTATTAATTTTTCAGTGATAACTTTAACGACCGAATGATGTAATATTTTCCTACAAAATACAATACTTTGATTGCATTTAAGAGGAGTGAGACTAAAAAAAAAAAATAATATAAATAAATTGATAAAAATACAAAAAAAAAAAAAAATAAATAAAGAAGAGCAAACAAACAAACAAGAAGAAAATTGTCGCGACAAATAGCAAATCATCACGATTTAGTTGTGAATTTTACAACAAAAAAAAAAAGTAAATTAAATATATCAGAAAGAAAATTAAAGCATACAAATTAAAACTTTTAAATCTCTAAAGTTGAATTAAAAATCTAAAACTTCGTTATATTTTAGTTTAGAATTTTTTGTTCGGATTTAGTTTTTTTTTTATTTGTTTTGCTGTAATATTTAAATCTTAGCGCCACTTTTAACATTTAAATCGAATTGTAAATTAAAATTCATTATATTACAAAGTATAAAAATATATTTTTTACTTAAATGTATGTCTTACTTTTGTAGCGCGTAATATTTATATAACTTTGATAAATAACTTCAAATTTTGATGTTAAATTCAAATATTTGCTTTCTAACTTTGTTAATGCCTGGCAAACAATTTCAAATGATTTTTGAATCATAAATGTATACCTTAAAAACTAAACCATTCCATAAAAACATTCCTCTTTGCCTATTCATAGGGTCTGATTTTATGCTTTCGAATGTTAAAAATAAAAATCGCCGATAGCTTGTGTCTTATGAGAATATTGTTTTTTACAAGGGATTAGCCCTAGCCTACCCTGAAAATTCAGGAACCAAGAAGTCATCTTATTTTAATATAAAGCTAGAAATAGTTATATACATAATGTTAATGAAAATTTTAATAAATAACCATTTTTCTCTTGTACGTTATTAAATTTCCATCATTAACACAAACGACTTAGACGCAATTTTTTCTTAAACAACCTTACCGTTCATTGATTAAAAAATTCATTCATAAAAATCAAAATTTTCTTCTTACTATTATATATACATACTTACATGAATAATTTGGAAATAAAAATTTTTGATTAAAATTTTTTTAAGTATTAACACGTTCCACAATTTTTTTTTATTTCGTATTTGAATGACCCATAAGATTCAAGATTTTAAATATAATGAAAATATTACATATATTTAAGAAAAAAAAAATTATTTTGTTTACAGTTTCAGCTATGAAAAAGTCAATTTTACCATATTTCCGATAGAAATTTAACTTTTTATGAATGAAATTCAAAAAAAAAAAAAACATTATTTTTCAAATTTTCTACTTAATAAGCTTGAAAAAAGTATAAGCATTAAATCTGAAGAACGTGCGTGAAGCTTTCAATTTATTTGTATGTAATTCTTCATTTTATATGTATATATATAGATTTTAATAAAGTTTTTTGATTAAATAGTATATATAAATAGTAGATTACAATACATGGTAAGAAAATTTGTTATTCTTGCGAGTTGTGTATACACACAAACACATAGACACGAGTCATGTTTATATCACGAGACCGAAGGTCGAGTGATATAATATTGACGAGTGTCTATGTGTTTGTGTGTATACACAACGAGCTGGATAACAAATTTGATTACCATGTATTGTATACTGCTTTAATGTGCATGGGAGAGGGAGTTGAAAACAATACATTTACAATGAAAAAAATAAACAAAAAAGTTCAAAATGAAGCAAGGAAATAAAATTTAATTAATACGGAAGTAAATTTATTTCTCGAGATGATTTCAAACCGGATGATTTAAGATCAGCTAATTCCTAACATATTTAAAAAAAAATTAGTAATTTTTCCAAAAAAAATTATTCATTTTCTTTTTTGCAAAAAAAAAAAATCGAATATTTTTTTTTTAGAAAAATTACTAATTTTTTTTTTATTATTTTAGGAACTAATGGTCTTCTTAAATTTTATTTAATTTTATTTTTAATTATTAAAAAAAATAATAATAATTTTATAACAATTTTTTTTTATAATTAAAAATAAAATCAAATTATAATTATATAATTATAATTTATATTTACAATAAATAATCTCCTTTTTGCTGCCATTTTCCTCGTTTGTTGATAAAAGAAAAAAAAATTCTTACTTGACATTTGAAAATTCACAGCAAACTTTATAATGACAACAAAGATATTTTCAGGGTTATCATTGTTCTATTTTTATTCATTTTGTTTTTTTGAATAAAAATAAGTGCAATTTTTGAAGTGTGGTTTAAATTTTTGTACTAAAATCTAACCACACTCGTTTAAAAATTTAGTAATAGAGGTTCGAAGATCCTTTAAAAATAGTAGATTGAAACACATGTTAAGAAAATTCATAGACTGATCGACTGGCCGCTTTTTAGAAAAAAAAAAAATAGCCGCGTATTTTTTTATTGGTTCTTTTTTTTTTTTTTTTGTTTGCTCAGAGGGAAAATATAGATTAGCTCAGAGGGAAAATATAGATTTTTAGCATTATAAACTAAGCTTTGTTTGACATTGATATGATGCATGTGAGAGGTATACATTTGCAATTTTTTTTTTTTTTGGTATTTGTCTGTATTGAAATATTGTGAGTGTGAGTGATATTATTTTTGTTTATAGTATTACGCAGTTCAAAATGAAGAATGTAAATACAATATAGAGCAATGTAAATACAATTTACATCACAGGGAAATGTAAATACAATTTACATTCCTCTATAATTGCATGTGTATTGATGCATGTAATGGACCATTTACCGAGCTAAATTTGCGAATGTAAATACAACTTACCGAAGCCATGCGCATTAAAATATTTTATTAATATTGGAAAGTTGATTACAAAAATATAAAAAAAAAAAAATATTTCGAAATAATTTAAAATACAATTTATAAATTATTGAATTACATGTTAATAATAGTTTATTTTTGTGAATGAATATTATTTACACCTAGCATTAATATGGTTGAAGCAATGATATGGGAGTTATTTTTGGAATGCATTGTTAGTGATTAAGTAGTAAATACTATCACTACTATAGAACATTTAAGATATACAGTTAGAAAATAGGTCCTTCTTCAAATTTTCTGGAGTTAATAAGTATGTGTAAAAAAATAAAATTCATTCATTTGTCTTTAAAATAAGACTTGTTTTTTTTTTTTGTGGTATATATATTAAAACTATTTATTTACATTATACATTTTAAATCTTGATTCTCGCCATATTTGCCTATTGACCAAATTTATGAAGGAATTTCGAGTGTAGCCATTACTGTAATAAACGGACTATACGTATTCTACAAAATTTTGAGTTTGTCCGCTCTGTAATTTAAAAAAAGAATTATGCATGCCGCAATTTCATTATATTATACACATATATTCAAAAGGACTGGCTTCTATAAATAAATTTTTTCAATAGTTTAATAGGAATTTAGGTATAAATATTTTAAATCCTTGTAAGAACAATATATTTATCTATGGTAAATTTATAGATCCTTTCTTACAAGGCAAAAAAAAAAAAAAATTATTTTTAATTAACGTTTTATAATAAACGTTTAATAAAATATAAAAATTGGTTTAAATTTAGTATATTAAAAATTAAATACGAAAAATTCTAATTTAATAAAAAGGAGTTGCAGAAAATTTTAATTTGTAACGAAAAGTCGGCATAAGGTCTCTCAATTTCTTTTCTTTGATTTTTTTTTTTTTTATGAAAATTGAAAAATAATGATTATTAAATATTTTCTCTTGACGGTAAACTTAAGAAAAAAAAAAAAAAAACCGACAAAATTTCAGTAGCTGTGTGTTAATAATTCTTTACAAAAATTTTTTCGTAATAACAATTTTAAACTAAAAAATAGAGAAAAAAAAAGTGCGTAAAAAATTTGTAAAACAATATTATTTAATTCTTCATAGAAAATTTTTAATAAAAAAAAATATTTTTTTTTTTTTCGTTAAAATGTCCAGTCATTGAATTTTAATTTAATTTTTTTTTATATTTTTGATTATGTTTTAAAAAGAATAAATTTCCGTTTTTGGGTTACAAAATTAAATGAAGCTAAATAATAAAAGTTTTTTGAAACTTATCAGATACCCTTCAAAGTATGTTGTCTAGTTGTAACGAAGAAAGTTTGTGAAATTTTGCTGGGAACAGATAAGATAAGATCAATTAATTTGACGTTAAAGTTTCATTTATTTATTGTGAATACACTACTGAGATAAAATGATTTCAAAATTTAATGGAATCAAACAGTAGTAGTATTCTTACGTATGTATTATGCAGTAAAATAATTAACATCATGCACTGTCACTTAAATCATTATATATAAGTCCTACATACATTTATTTATTTATTTACGAGTAATCCCAGTATAAAATTAATTTATTCTAGAACTAAGCTTAAGGCTTCTTAACAACTATGGTTTTCTAGCCTAACACATACACTTAAGATACTACTTATTAAATAAATTTTTCTTAAATATTTTTAAATTCTTTGAAAAATGTCTTTACACAAATAATTAATCAGTTTAAAAGAGAATTTTTCTTAATTCATCCTTAACTTATATTTATTTCTGAACATTAAAATTCCAGCTTCGATTAAATAGCATAACTATCTGCATACAATCGTTTTTACTAATCTAGTGAAACTAGATTTTTGAATTTCCATCGAGCCTCCGAAAGAAACTAAATTAAATTTTTGATATTTTTTTATGAAATTATAAGATAAATATATTTTCCATTATAGGTTTAAAACAATTTTTTTTTTTTTTATGAAGAAATGGTTTTAAAAACTTTTTTAAACAATAACCATTTATAAAAATTTTGAATTAGATTTGCTACCGGTTCTAGTTTTTTTTATTTATTTTTTTGTGTTCCCATTAAAAAATCAACAGTTTTTGTTAAATTAAAAGAACGTGCTTATCTTTAAGTAAAGTGATAGGTGTTTTTCTTTAAACTCAAGGGAAATTAAATTTAATCGATTTAAATCGTATTCAATTTGTTTTTGTAAAAAAAAAATATTAGTTCATTATAAATATAAATATAATAAATTTTTTTTTTTTTTTTGAAAATTTGAAAATTTAATATTGTTGAATTGTTTGTCATGCAATATAAATTAAGAATGAAAAAAAAAAGACAATTATATGAATGAAATTTTTAATAAATATAATATTTTAATTTTGAACGTTTAATTTCATTTAATAGGCACAGAAAATTATTGTGATTTATCTTGGAGATATAAGCACAAAGAGAGGGAAATCGATATTACAAATTGTTTAAGGTTCTTATAAATTGTATATTCTCAACATTTTTATTCGAGAATTAAAGTTATATTATATTACTTTTATAAAAGGAAACGTAGGTACTTTATTTAGAGCAAATTTTTGGCGCCCTTACGCTTAAAACTGCATATTTTGAATCCCCCAACATATTCTTCAAATCTTAGAGCAATCTTATTTAACAGAAACTTCTTTGATACACTTTTGCCTCTTTCTCATGTGACTTTATATCAAGTATGATAGTCCTGTTTTGTTTAGTTCTACGTATACTTCAAATTCAAAATTAACAAAATTTAAACTAACTCTGGCTAACGAATAACTAAAAGTTATGAATATTTAAAATTTGCATTAAATTTGTTAATGTTTAGCTTTAATTTATATGATATAACATCAATTCAATGATATAACATTCTAAAAACTATTTAGAAACTATTTTTATATATAATTTTTTTTTATATTCTTGCAAAAATATTTATTAAGAAAAATTAAGAAAAAAAAAAGAAAAAATTAAATGATAAAACATAGTTTAACACAATCATTGACACACCATTATTTTGAATTGTCACATACCGTAGAAAATAAAACATTTGTTTTTTGCAAGAATGTTGCCCATAATAAAGCAAAAAACACTATTTAAAAGTATTTAAAGGGATTTATTCATATTTACATATTAGAACCTTCTTATACATTTAATTAAATTTCAATAAATAGTTTATTTGATGTAATGTTTTCGGAAGTTATAATTAGAATAAAATTTTGTCTTAACATTTTCAAGAAGATTGATCTGCTTCTGTCCAAATTCTTGAAAATATTCCCTCAATGTTTCAATGATTTAAAAATCGTAATCAATATCATTTAAGATTACTGATTCATCTATGTATCATAAAATGATATATTCTTAATACACAATATACAAACAATTTTCTACTAAAATTTTTAATTGGAAACTAAAATTATCAATATCTAATTAATGTAATCGCATAAGAAATTCATCTGCAATAAACTAATTATATAATTAAGATTTTTTATTTTTAAAGACAAAAATAAAATTATTGCTATGAAAATAAAAAATAAAAAATCAATTAAAAATATTTGATTAAATAAAAAATTCCTACATTATAAATTTCATTATATGTATTGCTTATATTGTATGCAATGGAATTCTTATTTTTTTTTTATATTTGAAGGATCAAGTATTTTGGTGCCAAAAAAAAAAATATTAATAAATAGGAATTTCAGATAGATAACTTATCAGTTATCACAGTAAAACAATAGTTTAAAAAACCAATTATATACTATGCAAGTAAATTTAAAAAATAAGTTGTGAGTATAGTAAGTGAATAAAACAAGCATTCCAATATTTCATGAAACTTAAATGCCAAAATTAAAGAATAAGAAGATTTTAAAACATAAATAAATAAATTTAAACTAAAATAATTAATAAATCTAAAACTGATTTTTGTATTCAGGGAAATCAGCAGATGTGAATAATACTTATTAGCTAGCCACCCACTAACACTTTTTTCATGAAAAAAACTCACGGTTTTTCTTCCAAAAAAACTGTCAGCTTAAGTGACATTTCAATAAAAGCTCTTTTCACACATACTACACAGTTAAAACGCTGAAAGAAGTGGAAGGTTGAACGACAGTGTCTAAATTTTTCTAATTCCAAATGACGTTTTTCCGTTCAGTTTGAATTTTGTTAGTGTGTGGACTAACGTGAAATAGTGTCAATTGGAGTGGCAGTTTGAGTGTTAGAAAAAATGGCGCGTCATGTTCACCATACACCAACAGAAAAATGCAGTAAAAAACGTTGCGTGTCATCTAGTGTTTAAAAAAAAGTGTTAGTGGGTGGCTAGTTATTAGTGAAATTCTGATGTGATACATTTAAAAGCAGTAATAAATATAAATTGTTCAAACTGAATTAAAAAAATTTTTCACAATCATCATGGACACTTTATTAAGTGGTTCTAATCAGGAAACGAAAGAATAGTACTTCCATAAAGCTTACGAAGGATATTCTGTTGCCAGAACCTCTTTCAATATCATAATTTAATAGTTTTCTCCTATAATAATAAGAAAAATTTAATACCAAATAAAAAATGATTAGGAAACTAAAATATTTGAAATCAAATAAAAATATGTAATTTTTTTTGAATTGCATTGATTAAATTAGAATTTATATATTTATTTGTTTTAAGCCTTGTCAATGCAAATTTATTTTTTATCAGAATTTTATTTTATATATTGGTTTTTTTTTGTATTTATTTTTCTGATAAATATTTTTATAATAGATTTCTCAAAAGAAAATTTTTGATTATTCGCCAAAATATTTAATTTTTTTTGCCTCATTTTTCCTTTGGCGTAAATAATTGCTATGGATGATATTTTATTTGATAATTGAAATTTCTATTTTAATATTGTTATAAAATATAATGAATTAGTTGCTTCTTTTTTTTTTCTAATTTAAAAATAAAAATTGATAAACGAAACTCTAATCATGTATATTGATCATGATATTAATTCTTTAAATTAATTTGTTCATGTGATTCATGACGCAAATATTTCAAGAAATCAGCAATAATTAATGAGAAATGTCGGTCCAAGGATCTATTACACATTGATAACTAATGCATTGGTTCAAAATAATTTTATATTTCTAAATTTGAAACAATAAAAGCGAATCTGCGATAGTGGAAATTAATGATTTTTTTTTGTTTCACGACCCAGAAGTTTTTCCGAATCTTAAAACTAACTCTTATTGTGGTTATTAAATAATTGAGATCTAAAATAGTAGTAATATAAGATCATTATATACATAGTCTCATAATGCTCAATATAAAGTACTGACAATTATTAATTCAATGTTTGGTTGGCCAACAAATTAAATGTATACTAACCAATTGCGAACTATGGCACAATTAAAAATTTGTATTTTTTTTATTAATTTTCAAAGCAATTATGATTATTTAATTATTTTTTTTTAATTAATCAACAATTATATTATAATTTTAATTATTGCAATTCTAAAAATTGTAATTTATGCTTTTTGTTTTGTTCGAAGTAGACGTTTTAACTTAAACCATTTAATTGATGTAATAAAAAAAAAATATAAATCATTTCTAGATTTGAACTTTTTTAAGAATAAAAAAAAAAGAATATTAATGTATATATATATTATTTTAATTTTTATGGTTCAGAATTTGGTTAAAATTTTATGAGTTCTTATTTGGTTCTTTTTTTCTTGAATAACTATATTTCTTAAGAGTAAACTCATGAAATTATTATAAGGTTTAATATTGTTGTATACATACAAGAAATCGATTGGATTTGCAGCAACCATCGACTTTATTTAGTAATAACTTTATTGTTCGATTCAGAAAAACTTAGAAGAGAAAAATTTAATAATTTTGTCTACGATCTTTATTTCCTGTCATGCCCTAGCCTAGAACGTTAAAAATACATAAAAAAATTAACAAAGTTAGATTGTTACAGGTATTTCGGCCCGAAATGGAGATTAAACAGAATATGCCGTATATATTAAAGACACTACATGATAATCAACCAATAACTTAAACTCTATTTATTGAAACAATAATTTTATACAGAAACGTATTTATTTTTAATTTTAACTATTTGGAACTGATAACAATATTAACATAATTATATGTAAAATTAGAAAATTATTCAATTATTAATGTGTCATCATCATCACCATCAACCAGCGGCCGTTGCATAAGAAATGCAGAAATTAAAAAAAATATATGGAAATAAGTCTTAAATCTCATAAATATATTTTTTTTTAATTTACTAATAATTGACCACGAAGTTTTTATATACAATTTTAATAGAATTCAGTTTTATTGTTAATTGGATATCAACACCTCATAAAGAAATAAGGATGTATTTTAATATGTTTTTAATAATAATAATAATAATTTTAATAAGTATTTTCAAGCTAATAATTTCTTATTGTTAAAATTTTAGTTGTGTGTTAAATATGATTTACGCAAGCAAAATAAATGAATAAATGAATGGTTATTTGTATTTTTAAATTGGTAATTTATTCCAATTCGTCACATTATAGTGTAAAAAAAAAATCTCTAAAATGAAATGATAAATCAGTATGTTAATAATAACTTCAGTTGAACGAGGAATTGCATCCTTCTGAAATTCAATGATTTAAATTAAAATTTGTTGGTGGACGTATTTAAGCCCAGATTTGCAATCTCTCAAATTTGAAATCAATAGTTGAATATAATAATTATACTATAATAAAATCTTCAATGATTTAAAATTGAAATTTTTAGGTATTTGCTTAAGCTGATTTGATATTGAGAGCAGCGATCTACTGAAGAGCAGTTATTATTTTAAGAAGTAAAATTAAAATTGTTAACACAAACGAAAGATTCGGTTAACAGTACCGTGGATCAGACTCTGTTTTTTTTCTTCAAAATTCTCCACAACCTTATTATTCCCCCTTACACTAAAATGAGCCGACGTATATTAATTGTACGTATATGGTATAGTATATGCATATAAAAATTTTAAGGGATTTTCTTAATTTTTCTAGTAATACCAATTTTTTTCAATCCAGCTGAAAGAGTAATAAAATTTCTTTTTGTAATTTTATGAGAAAACATATTCACATTTTAATTTTGTTTTATTGTTTGAAAAAATGTAATTAAAACATGTTTAAATAAATTTCTTCATAACTATTTGAATTTTGCAACTGGCATTTAAAAAAAAAAAATCCTTTTTATAAAAATTCTAATATATGTAGGCGGATTTAATGAAATCCATTTATCAACAAATCCTGGAAAAGATAAGAGGGTGATTTTGTTTTTTTTTCCAATATATATATATTTTTTTTAAAATAACACGAGTGTTAAACACTTACCAAATTTTATGTAGAAATATAAAAGAATTATTTTAAAATTGATTCTTTATTGTCAGTTATTATATTTAATTCTTTATTTTTCAAATATAAAGCAATAAAAGATGATCTACATTGTATCTAAATCTGTCAATGAGATTCTTTTTATCCGCATTTCGAATCTACGAAATTTGAACTTGATTTCTAAAATTTTAATAAATATTATTTGAGTTGATTCAAATAATTTTGATTTAAATTAGAAAGAACCTGTAAAAAATGATTTCGTTTCGATCTGTCGAGGTTTGTTAAGTTTTGAGTTTCAAAAATCAGTTTTTTTTTTCAGTTTTAAAACTTCCATTATTTTTAAAGATTAAAATTTCATTACCTACAATTAATACTTAGATTTGTATATTGTTTAATACTCAGATTTATATACATATTGTTTTATTTTGAAGCCGTGAATGAAGAGTTTCATGTTAAATGAAGTCAGTCAGTTTATAAATGCACACTTTTGTTATTAAAGATTTATTAACAGTAATTTGATCAGCAATCCTTCTTTGGTATAGTGAAATGAATTATTAATGATATTAAAATTTGTACTAAATATTTAACAAAGAGTATTTTAGAATATTCATTATATATTAGAATTCCAATTGACCATATTAGAACTTTATCGACTTATTCTAAATTATACTAAATTTATTATAATTGCTGCATAATCGCGTATAACTCTAAAAATTAAGTTATGCAAAACTCTATTCAAATTCGCATATACGCTATTTTATGACCATTGTCCAGTACAAAATTACGAAAAAGGAAGTTAAAAATTTATCCTTTTAAAAATAATATTTCATACAAGAAGGGTACTATGCGTCTCATATGCGGTAGTTAAAAATAAAAAGGATGAAATTGATTGATGATTGCCTTTTCAATGCACACATATTTTGTATCCTTTTTCGAAAAATGTGAGTTAGTTAAAAAATAAAAATAAAAAGTTATTGAATGATTTTTCTTTTCAAAATTATATATCAAGAAGAGGGTTTCATTCAATTTGTTTTATATATGTATATATATTTTTTTTGTTGGACTAAGCCCAGTCATATTTTAATATAGAACAATTTTAGGAATAAAACGGACTTTGAAAAATGCCCGCAGAAAAACAAAAAAAAATTCCCTTCACTATAAATCGATTGACCATAGGTGTTCATTGAACAATAATTTTAAGTGTATGTTTTTATTATTTGTGGCACGAGTTAAAAAAAAAATACAGCTTCAGATAAGATAATTAAAAAAAATTTAATTATTTCGTTTTTTACAAACAAAAATATCGAGCTTGAAATAATGATTAGAATCATTAGAAGTTCGATCCGAAAATGGTCTTTGTATCCTAAGCTAATTATTGTAGCCGGATTAAAATTAAAAATTAAATTATGGGAAAAAATATGAATAAGAGCACATATTACGGCCTGATTGATTCAAAAATTAAAATTATAAATATTTTTTTTTAATAGACTATCATTCCTTCAGCACTAATTATTATACTTTCAGTAGTTTTAAGCCTTTAATAAATATATTGAAATTATTCTTTTATTTTATTTTTTTTTGATACACTATTCAATGTGCATACAAAATATATGTTGTAAACCAAATTTGTGGGAAAATGAAAGGCATACGTGTTTACATTTCTTATAATTTTCTTTTTCTTTTTTTTTTAGCCTTAAGAATTATTAATCGGTTACAATTTCAAATGATATAAAAAAGAAATGTAATTGTTTGGTGTTTTAACCTTTTTTAATATTATTTGATGCCTGTGGGAGGCAGATGTAATCAAATCATTAAAATTCAGAATCGCGCTTTACTCATAACCGTGTGGCGGTATTGGATTAAAATATAAATTATATATTTTTTCTTATCAGTGAAAAAAAAAAAATTATTTTAATTTATTTCAAATTTATAAGGGTTGAATAAGTTTTATTTTTAATCTGTATGTATACATTTGCGGAAATTATTTCGGGCAGTAATATCAAATACAGGGCATATAGTACAAATATTTTCTGTAGTTTTTTTTTTAACAAGGAGGCCCAATTCCTTAAATATCAAACTTAAAATATTTAAAAGTATTAATAACTTTTTTAATTAATTTCAAGAAATGTAATATTTGTTTATATTGAACTTAAAAAATAACTTTGGATATAATCTTTAACCTTACATTTTTTTTGTATATTTACCCTAGTAATTTTTATTTTATTTTTTTTTTGAACAGGAAAAAAAAATTTTAGTTTGAGCCGTTAAAAAGTTTTTGAACTTGATAACAAAACAATGACACAGAATTTATTTGTTAATTTATTACTAATTTATGTTTTTCCTTAGGGTTATCCACCTGCACATTTCGAAAAATATTCTTAGGGTAAATGATAATAGTAATAATTCTTTGATATTATCGTTAATAATAAAATGTTGATCGAATTTGAAAAATTGCTAAAGATTAACAGCTATGTTTTTAAAATTATTTACAGTGTTGTTGTTAGGGTGAAGTTCCTTTTCTATTGATCACTACAAAAAATAGCTAAAGATTTTAAAAATAATTTAACAACAACATTTTATAGTTTGTAAGTTAACTTTCGATAACTTAGAAAAATCAATTTAAGATTGAGAAACATGACAGCCACTCGTCAAACTTTCATCATACAATATAGTCAATTATCGTAAAGTCTTTGTTTATGTAAAATATTTGAAAAGTGTATATTTCCAGGACAGATTCAGAAGTTTGTATTATATAGCTTTTCTTAACCAATCTTAAAGTCAATTATTTTTAAAATAGTACCGAGACACTGAAGGTCCGTCTTAATTCAAAGAATATTATTTAAACCTATTAGTCATAAATTTTAAGCAAGGCGCCTATTATAATAAGTAAAATTGGCATTGCTTGAAATAATTTCAGATCTATTTTAAATCGTGAATAATGGAATTATTATTTTATTTCAAAAAATTAAAAAAAAAAAAAAAATCAACAGTGATTTAAATATTATTCTTAGATTTATCTAATGAAAATTATTTTGTTACATTTTCCTAAGGCATTTTCAATAAGTCACGTTTATTATGCAATGCAAATTTTTTTTTCCTCTATATATATTATATGTTTTCATTGGGAAAAATAAAATTTATTTTCAATGTTATATGCTTTTAGTTTTTTTTTTTCTTACTTAAAAATAAATTCATAAAATTTTTTTTTATATTTTATAAATAAATAAATATACAAATGTTCACAATTTTAGATTCGGGCTAAAGTTTCAAGCAATTCTATATATAATTTGGATTTGTAATTTTTTTTTTCTTATTTTCTAAAGTATAAAACTTAAATTTAAACATTAAAGGTGTAATTTTGAAGCAAAAATATTTCCAATATAATATATAACATCTACATATATAAAAACTACTTTCTTATTGTCTGGAATTGTAATGTTTTCTAAGTTCTTTATAGGGAATTCTATTTTGTATCTTGTAAAATTAACTTTTTGATAAAATCGTTAAAATTGGATCAATCCTTGGAATCTTGTTGTATCTCTGCGTACATTTTTCAAGTTTAAGTATTTATGTATGAAATGAAAGTTAACAATATCAATTGATCGTGACAGGAAAACCTTTAAGAGTTCGAAAACATTAGTTGAACATTTTTGGAAAAAGAAAAAGTACAAACTTTTATTATTGACAGTGTTTGTAAATAAAATAAAAAAAAAAAAATTTCATCTCTTTTGTGGCTTTATCGATCCCTTTGTGGAAAAATACAAATTTTTGTCGCATTTAATTTTAACTTTTTTTTTTCTGCAACTGTACAACAAGTAAATTACAACTCTTCTTGAAAATAATTAACAACTTTTAAGTAACAAAAAAAAATAAATATTCCTTTATTTATTTTTATTTTTTTTGCATATCATTTTATGTACTTTACTTGCACATTATTATTATATTGGAAATAAGAATTTAAAATTTTTGTATAGTTTAAATTATACAAAAAAAAATTAGAAATCTGAAAAACAGATTAGCTAATCTTTTAACTTCTCCTTTTTGCTAAATTACAATCAAAATTAACAGAAATATTTATTGGAAAACATGCTTTCGGTTTCCATTTGATCATTTACTTATGATATTATGCGTTTATTATACTTATTTCAATCTTTTAATAAAATAAAATTTGAAAGCTTTGGTTTTTCGATTATATTATTATTTAAAATATACTCATTGAATATCTCCAAAACTTCTTAAAGTAAATTACTACATATGGTACATATGTACATTAGAACTAAAAAATAGGTTAATCGTAAATGCAAAAAATTATGGTAAATTCTAAACTGTTACTTAATAAACTTTACCTTTAAGCCGGCACACTTTAATTTTCTTGAAAAATATTTTATTTTTATTACTTGGTACTTATAAATAAAAAAAATAAATAAGAAATCTTTTTATTCGATTGCTCAATATATTTCTCAAACTTTTTAAGAATTTTTAAAAATTGTTTTTGAATACTTTTTCTTAAAAAATGATTATTTGTTGCGATCTTTTATTAAAATTTTAAATAAAAAATCAAACAGAACTGGAAAATTCATTTGTGCGCCAGGAAAAAAAAAATTTAATTTTTTTTTTTTTTAAATAAAAACGCAAAGGGATAAAATGTCTTTCGGAGAACCTTTATGTTAAATATTTTCCTTACTACAAAATCGTGACTAAATTTATTTTGCATAAAGGTATTAAAAAAAAAAATCAAAATCTAAAAATAAAAAGTTAGTTTTGACCTAAGTTTTATTGAATTTGTTGAAAAATCGGTTGAGTATGATTGGAAATTTTTTTGGTTTTTTATTTTTGTAAAATTAATTTTGAACATCACGCTTGATATTGTGTTCAACAGTGAAATAATGTGTGAACACTTCCCTTAATTGGCTTGAATAAAATAATTAAAAAAAAATTGTATAGCAATCAACTTGGGCGTTATCGTTCACAGATCAATTTGCCTACGATGATAATGTATGTATGTTGTAATATAAAAATAATTTATTTTTCAATATTTAAAAGATACATCAACGAATGTTATAGTTTTCAACAGCTACCTTCCAGGTTCTCGAAATTCTCTTTATATAAGTTTAACGAAAATGATCGGGAAAGTTCATATTTCTCAAACTTAAAGGATTCAAACAAGGAAACAAATGTACATTAATTAATTTTTTATTTTAATACGTATATATTGAATTTACATAAAATATATAATATCAAAAAAATTTTTTTGAGCCCTTCATTATAAGAAATTCTATTTTGTTAAGTGTGATAAACTATATATCGTGTTTACAAGTCAAAGCTGTTTCGAAAAAAAAAAAAACTTATTATGTTTTTCTCTAACTGAATTAATTTTCCAATTTTCTTATGTTTAAAAAACAATATATACATATATTTATATAAATTAAAAATCCTTTTAAACGTTTCTATGTACATTTATTTGTTTTAAAATTTTTTTTTTCAAACATCATCAGATTGTGGAAATGCAGAAGAAAAAAAGGCAAAAAATAAAAAATTGTGTACAGAACAAAAATTACCAACAAAACCTAAATAAACCTAATATTGAGACATTCTTAAATATTTCACGGGCGCCACATTTAGATGGGAATTATTTACTTGTTTTGTTCTTTTACATTTATTTGTTTATTTATTTTACTTTATTTTTTAACCATTTTAAAAATCAGTAACGTGTAATATCTGTTTATTTTTATTTTTTTTTTATTTTGTTTTTAGTTTTTAAGGAAAGAAAATATTTTGTTGCATTTTCGTTAGTGTTTATACAAATAATAATAATAATATAAAAAAAAACCATATGATTCCAAATTCATATACATATATATATAGATGCTAGTATAATACGACAAAGAAAAATAATCATTAATATCTTTATGTTGTTAGGTATATTATATACATATATATAAAGATAATAAATTTTGTGAAAATTGTCAAGGTCTTTCTTACTTACCAGAATAATATAAACTTACCAGAAAACGTGCAAAAAAGAATAACTGCCAGCATTTTTAAATCATCATCAATTTTATGAATTTTTGAAAAAAAAATTCCTACTTTAGTAGATTTAATTATTTTCAAAATAATTATGTAAAATTTCGTTTTGGAATTTCATATAAAGTTCTTGTGAGTTTCTAAACTTAAATATGGATTAAGTAAAGTTTCTTATACTTACTTTAACTAAATTTACTATAGTTTTATCCTTAAAAAAAAATTTTAACCTAAACATTTTTTTTGGAAATTTCTATATATACACTCTAGAAAATAGAACTATTTGGTCGTAATTTTACAACGATAATAATGGTAATTTTTGATGTAAAATTACGTCCATTATTTAAAATTCAACCGATAAAGGCGTAAAAAAAATAATATACACAAAAAAAAGTAAATTTAAGCAAATTATGTTATTTTTACATAAAAAATAAAGGTATATTTACACATTTTTGCTTAAATATTTAAAACATAGATCGTAAAAATAAACAAACTGGTGTATATTTACACTCTCCTGCTTAAATGTTTAAACCATATATTGTAAGATTACAGTTTATGGTGTAAATTTACTTTCTATGGGTCATAATATTAAGCCACGTAGTGTAAATTTATGGTGTACACACAATATAAATCTATTTATTGTGTACCACACAATGTAAATTTACCTTCTGTAGTGCAAATTTACACTCTACGACTTAATTTTCCCCTCTATGTCTTAAATTAATAAACCACAGAGTGTAAATTTACATCGTAGAGTGTACAAGGAGCTTGTATTTTTAAACGTTGCAGTGTAAATATGCCTTCTGCGGTGTAAATTTACACTAACGGTTAAAATTTTTAAATATTTGAATGTAAATTCAAACCACACAGAGTAAATTTACACTGTGTGATTTAAATTTTTAAATCATGGACAGTAATTTTACATCGTATGGTGTAAATTTATTTTGGTATACAGAATTTATACAGAGAATTTATATAACGATGTAAGGTTTTAAAACTATTTTTGTATTTTTGTTGATATAATAACGATGTAAGGTTTTTACTTGTTAACAGGTATACAGAATTTATATTTTCTATTTTACTCATATCTAAAATTTGAATACCGTAGCTGAGTGGTCAAGATGTTGGATTGCAATTCTAAATAGCGAGGTTCGAACCCCGAAGATGGCATAAGAAAAATTAAATAAGAAGAAATCAAAATACAAAAAAATATTAATAATAAAATAAATATTAATAAACAAAAATAAATTAAATAAATTAAATAAAATAAAAAAATTCAAAAAAAATAATAAAAAAAAGTTCAAAGAAATTAAAAAAAAAAAATTATTAAATTTTCCTTTTTTTTTTAATAAAAATATTTACGACTTTTTGGTGTAAATTTAAATCTTTGGATTAAATTTACAACTTTTTGGCGTAATTTTTAGTTTAATATTACGACTTTATGTTTAAATTTATTCTGTTGGAAGTAATTTCGGAACATTTTGGCGTAAAATTTGGTGTAAAATTACTTTTTTATAGAGTAATGTAGTTTACACCAACAATATGTAATTATTTTCTAATGTAAATTTACGTTGATTATCGAAGGTAATAAATTGCCATCGATAATCGACGTAAGTTTACATCAAAAACTTTCTAGAGTGTATGTATTTATTTCTGCTATTATAATTTTATTTCAATATGCGTTACATCTAATTATATTAAACATTAAATTGTTTTTATATAATATAATTTATTAGAAATTTATTTCTAAATCGGGTCAGAAAATCCAATTAAAAGGAGAATTTATGAAATTTTTTGATTATCTGAAAAGCTGTAAATTTTATTTTATTATCAGAAAACTATATTATTATTATTATTTTGTATATGTATAAAAATAATATAGTTTTAGTTTTTTCCATTAGAATTTTTTTTTTTTTTAATTCTTTTCTATAATTTTTATATAAACAGTTTTCGTTACAATGTCAAATAAATCAAGTAATTTTATGATAGGATTATAGACCAGCAAATATCTTAATCAAATTATTTTTTTTTTCTTTAAAAACTATTTAATTGATTTTATTTATAATAAAATAATATTCTTGGTATGTTTGTTGCTTCTAAGTCGTTACAATAATTGACACAGTTTTTATTAAGCTTTCGATAATTTTTAGTGTTAATGTCATTGGTTTATTTATTTTTTCTTAATAATAGATTAATAGAAGGTTTTTAAAGCTTGGTAAAAAAAAAAAATATTTTTGATTTTTTTAATTCTTGAAAGAAAATTTTCAAAATGAAAAAAAAAACTTATTTTTTAAAGCAATACCGAGTATATAAAAGTAAATGGAATTTATGTACAGAACATTATAATAATGACGAGAAAAATTCCAGTACTAAAAAGGATGTAAAAATTTTATAGATGATTTTTATTTTTACGGATTATTGGTCTAAGCGAAATAAAGGGTCAGTTTGTCAAACAAAAAAAAAAAAAAACATAAATATCATAGATATAGTTAATTAAAAAATAAAAAAAAGTTTTTATGGACAAACCAGTATAACAATATTATTTTTTTAATTTATTAAAAAAAGAATATTGATTTTTTTTTTATATTGTCATTGGGTAATTGGAAATACATAAAATTGAATTTTGAAATAAAAAAATTTAAAAAATATATATTTTCAAAATATATAAAATTCAGTTTCATAGAGAAGTTTTCTGTTTTCATTAACTTTAATTATATTTTAATAATAATTCTGAAACAATAACTACAACAAGAAAATGATTTTCTTGTCATATTCATAATAAATACATATTGGAAGTTTTCATGAAAGTGAATTTTAAATTTTGGTCGCTAATTCAATAACAGATGGAACTACGAAAATACATTTTTTGTTCAAAACTTTAAAGCTGAAACACTTTAATTCTCTCTGCCGATGGATTCATATTCTTAATAATATCGTTAAATCTTATTTTGAATTTACTAATAAGATAATAAGACTAAAAAAAAAATGTATGGCTGGCAATTAAATCTTAAGGACAGGAATCTTTATTAATATGGAATTTACAATATTAAAAATAAATAAAATATATAGTTAATCGGCAAGAAGACTACAAAGTAAAAATTTTTATTTTATGTTTTTATTTCATATTTTTAAGTTTAAAAAAAAAAAATAGTGATCGTCATATCAAAAATTCTAATCTTAGTCTGTTAAAATACCCATATTTTAAAAAAATATATATATATGTATAAAAAATTAAATTTTTTATCTATTTTTTTTTTTTAAATATAAATGTTTATAATTTATGTCGATAAAATAGTCAAAATGTCTAGTAAAAGTGAGAAAATATCGTATAAATTAAAATCAATGAGGAAACATTTTCACCATATGTATATGCCTCTTTAAAAATTGAATCACCGTCAAAGTGTTTCTCTTTTAGAAAACTTCTTATTCGGCTCGAAATAACTTTTTTTTTATTATATCTTTAGATAATATCTTTTTTCGTTAAAAAAAATATTCACGTTTTTAATAATTAGGTACACATTGTATATATGATACGTTTTGGTATATTAAGGTATTAAGATATAATATGGTGAAACTAAATCCAATTTTCATAATGCTTTTACTTATTCCGAATAAAGGCGACATTTACTCCTGTCCAGAGCGTTCTCTTTACAAATTTGACATAATTCAGAGTTAAGGGTAAAAATGCAGTTCCAAGTTCCAAGACATACTACTGTCTTATATCTCATTATACCTGCAATTTATATCCGATTAATATTTTTCAGGATTCAAAGTTATCTTATTATATTACAGAAATGAAAGTATGCAACAAAAGTTGTAAATTATTTATTTAATTATTACATTATTAATAGTTACAATTAGTACGTTATTAGTCAAGACGAGTGATGGTGAAAAAAGGTTTTCCAGTTCTTCATAATCGTACTTTGAAACATCTTCTCCCACATTTAAATAATAATTTGTTTAAAAAAAATTTTATTCAAGAATTAAGTCGATTTTCGAAATTATTGTTAAATTAATCTTGCCACAATATCAACACTCAATCGCACACTCTATGTATATGGTTAAGGAGCCGGTTATTTAAGCAGTTCTAGAACTCAAATAACTAGTTCCAGTTCCAGATTCTCTTTCTTATATCATACAGTATACTTTTTATGCAAAATTTTTATTAGATTTTAATGTCTAAAACTAAAATTGTTAATATTATAAAAACATTTTTAATATGTTGAATTGGCTGGCGGTGATTGACTAGAATTGCCAATTACTTTTGTTTGATTATATATTAATTTATATATAATCTAATTTTTAAAAGAAATTATAAGCATTTATATAGAAATAATAATTTTTTTTTATAAAATTTCAAATATATACACGATTTTCGGCTCAATATTTTCTTTTCATCTTAAATTTTTATGGTTTTCCCCAAAAAAAAAAAATTTTTATTTCTTCACTTGGGAATGAATTAAGGTATTTCTATTAAAAATTCAACCAAAATCATATTTAGTGAGAAACTAAAATTATGATAATTTTTATTTTATTACATATCATTTTAAGTAAAAGGAGCGAGAGTTGAATATGAATTATCATTTTGATTTAAATTAAATCTTAGTATAAAATGTTTCTTTTTTTTTTGTTGAGAACGATAGTTTGTCTAAATGGGGTTGATTAAAATGGGGTCTTTGAGTTTGAGTTTTAATTCAATATGTCAAATTGAATTTGCCCCTAAACTATAATGTTTTTAAATGCGATTTTTTGTACAGATTCAATAGATTATGCATTAAACCATTCCTAAGACTTTTTTTTTCCAATATACGTATGGGTTTAACATTAAAACCAGTGGCCTTTTACTCAGTATTTATTTACTATTTATATGCAGTTTGGAAGTGGGTAAAGCACGAAAGAAAATATTTTTATTAATACACGATTTTTAATTTTTTTTTTTTTTAAGTTAAAGCAAATTATAATTCAAAATGTGTCTTAACAATATTAAAAGTAACAAAATTATTTTCGAATTATGTTTATTATATTAGTACAGATAGGTTTTCAAAAAAAAAAAATAATAATAATAAAAAATATATATCAAAAATATATTTATAATATAATTTAGATTTCAAAACTATACTTTTATTTTGATATGACGGTCAAATTAACTAAAACAAAATCATATTATTTAATAAAAATTCATTGTAAATCTTTAATAAAAAATGTTTTACACAGAACCTATTGTAAAAATTTATCTCAAAATCAATTTATCACAAAATCTGTTTGCTCGATTTAAGCTGTTAAGACTAAGGACGAAATTCTGTCATTTTGTGCTTATATCCATACCTATACCTATTGCCATTAAAAAATTTTGTTTATTTCTTAATCGAAAAAAAAATTTTGCATTTTGTTTTTTTTTAAATGTTATTTTAAAGATGAGTTTTTCTCAACGTTAAATGAAATGTCAATTATAATTTTATAAGTTTATTTTTATTTTCGGTTGAAAATTAAATAAAAAAACCAGATATATATTATTATACAGAAATAAAAATCAAAAATTATTTTTTGATGGTGTGAACATAATCATCTAGTATTTCACATTCGGCTAAAATAAAATAAAATTAATATTACCCTTGAAAAAAGTATTAACATTAGTTCGATCGTGATCAAAAGACAATAAAAATTTTTTTTTTTTATTTTTTTATTATTAAAAATAAAAATGTTTTGGGAATCATTTGTTATAATTTTTAAAATTTTTAATTGACAATATTTAATTTTTTTTTAACCAAACTTACAGAGGCACTTGAAATCTTGCTTTAATAGCACCTAAAGGAAACATTAAGAAAAAAATGAGTTGCCTAAAATTTGGCGTATCTATAAAATATTTTTGTCTTATATATTTTGGAGTGAAAACCAAGGTTATTGTTCTAATAAAATTAAGTTAATTATCAGTAAAAAATAAATTAGATCTTATATAGAATAAAGATATTTTTACGTTTTGAAAAATCTTAAAATAATGAAATAATGAACATTAATTTATCGCGTAAAACTCGTTTTAATTGTCATTAAAATGTCATAAAAATGGATACAACAATTTTTGAATGCAACAGCCGATACTGATTCATACAACACATACAAAAAATTTCGGTGATGATGCCTATATAGGTAGATATTATTATTACTCTTCTTATATATTATATTATATTTTGCATTTTAACAAAGCTAATTAAATTCTTAAACTTTTAATGAAATTATTCTTGCTTCATAAAAATTGTATTTTTAGAGCTAGTTACAGAAAACAAAAATTAAAAAAAATTGGAAATTCGTTTAATGATTAAAATAAAACTATATCTATACCTACGTATACCTTTTACTGTAATAATATAATAATAATGATATTCGAACGTATTTTGAACACGTAACTATTTTTATGATTATTTAATTTGCATCTATGAGACTTTAATATGAATTTATTTTTATATTTAGATAATATCATTTATGTGAAAGAAAATTACCTATTTAGTTTTAATTGTCGACAAAGTAATAAATCAGTTTAATAAATTTTCCGTGAGATCAAATAAATTTCAAAAGAAAATTAAAAAAAAAATATAAAATTAAATTGATAAAAAAAAAGAAATTTTAGTAAAATAAATAATGATGGGAAAAAATTTAATTATATTTCTTTAATTTTTTTTTTTAATTTTTGTAACACCAAATTTTTTAACACAAATAATATTAATTTTTTTTTATTTTTTATTTTTATATAATTTAGCAATTTCAAAATTCCCATAGTTAAATTTAAAAACCTAAAAAAAAAATTTGATGAAATATGTGTGAGAGTTGTGGCACTCGTTATTGATTAAACTGTTAGATAATTTTTGCACCAATAAAGACTTTTATTTTATCTGGACAACAAAAAAATTCACATCATATTCACAAGTTGAAAAAAATTTAATGGAAACAAAAATATACCTTTATAAAATCCTTTATCTATGCCAATAATTTATCTTGCTACTTAAAACATTAATCATAGAATACAAAATATAAATACAAATTTTTTTTTGTATTTAAAGTAATTGAAGTTAATTAATTGAAAATAATATGTAACTTCCTTAATGTATAGGTACTATCTAATTGAATATCCTTTAACGAATTTCTCTATTAAGTTGATTATAGAATATCATCGAAATCGAGATACCTATAATCAACCGGAATGGGGAACTTTTCGATATCAATTAGAATTTGCTTTTAAACTGTACATTAATAGTAGATTATTGTATATGTAAACTAAATTTGTTATTAATTAAGAGTTCTGTATACACAAAAATACATTGACAAGTGTCAGTGTATTTTTGTGTAAATACAGAACGAGTTGTATAACAAATTTTGTTTACATATCCAATATATTGTTTTAATGCGTAGGGGAGAGGTAGTTGCTAAGAGAGAATATTTTTTTCTTCTCATTTTTTCTCTTTTTTTTTTTTGTATTTGGCTGCATTGAAATATTGTGTGAGATATTATGTTTGTTCAGGTATTACGTAATATTCAATACGAAACATCTAAATGATTTCATTATTTACGCTGATGCATCTAAATTTTTTCATTATATACGCTGATGCATCTAAATTTTTTCATTATTTACGCAGATGCATCTAAATGATTGCATGTGTATTGACGCATATAATACTCCATTTAGTGATCTAAATTCTATAGCACTAAATACAACATAACGATCCCCAACGCATTAAATTATTTTATATTATTATAAGAAATGTTAATAATTCCAACCAAATGTCCTTTCAAACCACATTATATAATAATTATTTGTTTTCAATATTACATTTAACTACGATCTAATAAGCGATGATAAAACCGAACATAATGTACATAATGGAAGTACTTATTTAATTATTAACTGACCTACAGATTGAACATTACTTCTTTTTTTTTTTTACTTTGATCTGCAGTTTTTGGAAATGTTTGATTCTACAAGAACTTATATTATATCAAACATCTAAATAATAAATAATTTCATCTGTCATTTGTAATGGCCAATTTATGTTGTTCGAAAACCTACACACAAAAATTATCAATTCATAAAAAAATAATAATATTCAAGATTTAAAAAAAAAATTCCAAATTTTATTATTATTTTATTCAAAATTATTATTATTTTTCTTTATGGATTTCGTTTTTTTATTTATTTATCCTTTTTAGTTTGGGTTATATTTTTTCTTCTCTTTTTTAATGGAATTGAATTTCAAAAAAACAAACAAAAAATGACAAACGTTTCATTAATTTATTATAATGAATGAAAGGTTATGTCAGCGGATAACTAAAAATGAGAAATTAAAATTTATTTCCTTTAAATTGAAAATTTTTAATAAAACAGAAATTAATAATGATCAAAAAAAAAAAGAAGAAGAAAAAAAGCAGAAAATGTCCCGAAAAAAGGTGACGAATAAAAAACAAAGATAAGAAATCTATGAAAATTATATTTAATTTTGATAAAAAGAAAAAAACCGCGGTTTAAAGAAAAAAGATTTTGTTGAGTTTTTTTTTTTGTGAATTAAAAATAAAGGAAAAAAAAAATAAACAAAAATATCAAAGAATAAAATAATCATAATAATAAATTATTATACCTAATATTTTTATAAATAAATGTTTTTAATAGTTATTTTGTTGAATTGGAATTTTAATAAAATTTTGAATATTTTTATTTTTTGAGGTAGGTTAAGATTTTTAAAATCATTATTCAACGTTTAAATTGTATGATTATTTTTTTTAGGGTATGCAACTATGGCTCAATAATTGACAAGTTTTTGGTTAATTATTATCTTAAATGAGTTATTGAAATATAATCATGGTATAATTTTCAATATTATTCACAAATTGACGGGATATTTTAATATTGAAAATAAGGCTATATAATAGCTTACTTAAGGAACCCGATACAATATACATATAATGTTCTAAATAACACTTCATCTTTTTACTTTTATTTATGTTAATCAAAAAAAAAAAAAATATTTTAAGAGTAAGACATTATTTTCTCACAAAGTGGTGCTCCAACGACTGTTTTATTCCCTTTATGTATTAATTAAAAATCAAATCTGTGAACTTTTGAAGTTATAAAGAAATTATTGAACCGTAACCGAATCATTATTGTATATTTCGTAGATTTTTCATAAATTTGACTTATATGTACATAATTTTCGTATAAAATGAAAATCATTAACATATTATGACTATAAGCGTTGTATGTGTTCTTATTCGAAAAATAATTTTACATCGTATTGCAAGTTATCGGCAAATCATCAGAACAAAATATAAATCATTTTTCAATGCAATATACGTATAAATTTCATAATTTATTGTTTTTTTTTTTTTCATTAGCGATACATACTATAACTTATTAAAAATTGCCGCTATCGTAATAAAAATTGCATTCAAAATTCATATTATATAAAATTTAATTTAAAAAATTTAAAAAGATATACCATTTCGAACTGATGTAAGAATAATATTTTTTTTTCTTGTTCTTTATTGAAATTCATCAAATTATTAAAAACCCATCATATCCCAATTTGTAACGCTCATCAAAATTACAATAAAAAATAAAAATTGGAGGAATATTTTGTAAAGAATATACACTTTTCACGTGCCCTTGTCTTTTTTAATTTTTTTTTAACGCAATTTCTCGTTAATTTTAGTATATTAAGTGTATCATGAAGATAGTTATTAATTTTTTTTTTGTACATTATATTTAATTTATTGGATTCTCATTATAAAAAAAAAATGCATTTAAAAAATGATAAAAAAAAAATTAAATTATTGTATATTTTTTATTTTAGAAAATTTATGACACCCCAAAGACTTAAGAAAAAAATAAAAAAACCTATAAAGTCATTGACTGCTGAAATTTGATCATATGGTGCATTTCAACACCAAAAAATTTGTAAATAATGAGAATAAATTGGGAAAAGATAAATATATTCTGTATATTATTTTTTCGTGAAACTATAAAATTTAGCAGAGATCTCACAGAAAAAAAATTTATTTCACTTATTTATTATTTTTTTATGGTACACAAAGCAAAAATAAACGTGAAATTTGGAACCAATATGTCATTGTAATGTTAAAAGCAAAATAAAGTTGAAACGCCTTGCCGGCTGATAATTATATCCGCGATAGTGTTCATTTCTAAATTTTTGAACTGATCAGATAACATTGAATTTCTTAATGTAAACTGTCTTATCTATAAAATAAAGTCCATTTTACAGCGCTGTCGTATAAAGAAAAGAAACATATAATAATATTTCAAAAATAATATTACCACTTTTCTCTGTGAATCAATTGATTTTTATTAGTTTTTTATTTTGAATTTTCCTTTTAACATTAAATAAATAAAAAATTGATACTTCCGAAAAATATTGGAATTTGGAACCAAATATTTATTATTATTCCCTCAATAACATTGTTTTCTTATTTATTTTTATGTTTGAATATTTTTTATTAATTTTTTTTTTTATTCATCGGATATGTATTTAGTTTTTTTGATAGAAATAAAAAATTATGAACTGTTTTTTTTTTATTTTATTATTAGAAATTATTGTGACAAATTATTATGCAATAGACATATGTTTACATAGAGGCGGTTTTTTATAAACCCCTTGGGTCTTGTCTTTTTTTATAATATTTGAATGTTTTCATGTATTTTATGTAGATATTTAAGAATTTTCAAAAATGATTAAAAAATGATGCTAGGTATAGTTATCATTGTATTTATTCATATTTTTTAAGGTGAGTAATCTTGTTAATGAGTTTCTGTTTCCTAAAACAAAAAATTGAATTTGTTATGCAGCATTTCGTCAAGTAAAAACCGATGAATTTGATTTTTAAGCTAATTGTAATTGTAAAATGATATGTGAGTATTAAAGTAAGCATTAAAGTAAATTACAGTGCATAATATTTCATCTTCAGATTTTAGAAAAAGAATTCAAATCAAATTATATAATAAATGTTATTAATAAAAACTGAAAATTATGTTGTAACAAGCTTGTAAATTGCGCCAAGATACTTATTTTCATTCATAATATCATCAGATTTCATGAATGAATTACGATTTTTCGTTTTTATATTTATTAAAGCCGCTCTTATTTCCCATGTACATATAATATAATAAAGTTTTGATTACATTCATTTTTCTCTTGAAAATATATTAAAATAAATTTTTTATGGTCAGGTACATAAAAAGATTGATCAAAAGTTTTAAATTACAAGCTAAAATAAGATTCAGAATTAATAGTTTGGTTTTTTTAGTTTTCTTTTCTTTTTTTTTTTTAACAAAATAATTTCATTAACAAATTTTTTATTGAAAAACAAAATAAAATGTTTTTATTAAGTTTTTTTTCGAAAATTTTTTGGACTTCTAAAAGATTTTAATATAATGGAATTCAAAATTTTAATGTAATATACAGGCTGGATATATTTTATTAAAATTTTTTGATAACTTTAATTTTTAAATGCTGGAGAAATCTAATTCAAGCTTCATTTTTTTGTATAAATTCGTAAGGAAAGTAACGAAACTTATTTTCTTTTTCATAATCATTATGAATGGAAAATTTAACAATATTATACTTTCAAATGTTTCCTTCAAAAATTATAGTACAGATTATGACAAAAATATTAACTGATTTAAAGAAAGTATTTTATTTATAGAAACTGAAACAACATACTTAACAGCGTTTCCAATTAAATTTAGATATCAAAGTTAAATTATATACCCAGAAATGGGCTGAAGTCAACACTTACAACTTATAACTACATAAAAAAACGAAAAATAAATCATAAAAAAAAAAAATTTAGGCGTTTCCAAATTAATATTCATAATTCCATAATTAAAAATGGCTTCTTAAAAAAAAAAAAAAAATTCTATAATGTATAACATTATGGTTTCAAATTATAAAATCGTGAATAGATTTCCGCTTTGAAATAGACAGAGAAAAAAAGGATTATGATAATATCTGTTCCCCATTATTTATTTTTATTTTTTATTTTTTAACCTAAAACCAACAAAACAAAAAAAAAATGTTTTTTAAGGTACACCAATCTCATCTAAAATATTAATATCATTTCAATGAATAAATGTACCGACATTTTTTATTTCATTTTTAATAATTTCAAATTCCCAATTGAAATCTTAAATCCGGTTTTTTTATTATTTAATAAAAAATTTATTTCGTGTAATATTATACATATATAGAAAGTCAACAACTTCCAAAATAATGATACAATATTGTGTATTGAATATTGTATAGTTAAATTTACTTTAATTATAATTTCGAAGTTAAGTTAGTTAAGACGCCGAAAAGTGCTAGGTATATACAAGAATTATAAATTGAACAAGCAATAATTACAAATTGAAAGCATTTTCCATCCATATAATTATCAAATTCAAAATTTATCAGACTTAAAAAATAAATCTCATAAAGAAAGTTTTAACGTTCTTCTATTTCCAAAAGTTCATAAATTTTTTGTTATATAATTATCTATTTTCTAATTTTTTTTAAAAAATGACAAGTTTTTTCGAACAAAATTAAAAAATATTTTGTCATTTTAGTAGAGAGATCTTCTTTATTAAAGAACGATATACAATAAATTGAAGGGGTTGTTCAATTTATTAATACATTTATTTGAGTATGAAAAAAAAAAAATTATAACCGCCTGGTGTGCTTCTGTTAATTTTTTTAAATATAGGTCTATACATAATACTTAATTTTTTTTTTATATTGCTGATTTCGAAAACTGTAGGAAAATGAATTAATCGCTTACGATCATTAAAATCAAGTTTGGGTGTTTAGCTGAATTAAAAAATATAGATAAATAGCATTTTCACATTGTTAACGTCCATATTGTTAAATTGAGTTAACCGTCATAGAGTTATCTTTATTTTCCTGGTTTACAAGTTTTTTTTTTTCTTGAATTACAAGTAAAAATTTTACAAAAAGTAAATTTTTACCGATTTCGCAAGATACTTAGGACGTCGAATCTTTTTATATTAATCAAAACTGCATTATTTCATTCAACTAGCAACTGCGCAAATTGTATAGAATAAATTATAAACACAATATTATATACATATATATGTATATATTTTTTTTTTAATATACAAAAAAAAAAATAATTCAGGTATAATTGATGTCAATGTAATGATGATTTTCAAGCAGCATAAAATATAAAAAATAATTTTAAAAAAAATTATTAATCCCTCCCTAATTATTATTTTATTTTTTAATGATACGATTTTATTATAATTTTCCAAATGATATCAAAAAATAAAGGAAAAAATGAAAATGTGCTTAAATGATTTCTCTTGGTTACATTAATACTGAAATCTTAGGAATTTTTTAATAAATTGTATTAGATGAATCAAGAATAAGGTTGAATGATACCACACAGTTATTTAGATCATCATATGTAAGAAGTTGCGTATATTAAAATTAAACCAATAAAGTTCTGCCCACAGCAAGTAAAGAAATTCAACGTTTTAGGTTTCTGAAAACTAAGAATGACGCATTAAACGTCTTCGTGGATTATTTGATTGATATACGGCCTCATCTGTTAATCTCTAAATATAATGAACGATCTTAAAAAGGATCTTTCTGTGCAGACATTACAAAGCTAGTTTTTTTCAATTTTAATTTAAAATTGCAAGAATTTTTCGAAATATCCTGTGTCTCCTAATTATTCCTTTTCAACATCTTTTTTTCTCTGTAGTATTTCAAATGTCATCAAGGATCAAAAAATGTATAAGTATGATTATTGTTCTATTTCTTAGTTAATTAGTTCCAATTGAATAAATTTTTATAAATAGTAAAAAATAGTTCTGATGGCAAATATTCAAGGATTAAAAATATACATACAAACGTTGTTTCTGCAATTGCATATTACATTTTTGTCAAAATGAAATAAAAATAAAATGTATAATCTCTATGGTCTATAAAAAAAAATGCAATGCAAAATATGTTTCGCTTCACTTAGTTGTCATTATACTTTTTATTGTTGTATTTTTTTAATGTTTAACTAATCACACGACATTTGTGACATTATGATAACTTATTTTTTTTCTAATTCGGATTTTATGTAAACAAATTGTGATTTAAAAAAAAATTTATATTATTTATTCATTCTAAAAATAAATCTCGCACCCTTACAAAAAAGTATGGCAATATTTTTGTTCGTAAGACGCGGCGAGTAAATGGCGTAGCCTAATAATTATATAATTAATCGGAATTAAATTATTTCTATTTTACATACCAAATAAGAGAACTGCTATTTATTCGTTCAGAATTTTGAATAATAAACTTAAACTTAATATTAAATAAATAAAAATATATTTGTAATATCTCCCTTTATATTGAAATAAAAACTTATCGTTCTTTAAGAATTTAACTATTCAATCCAGTACTTTCTTAACACTCTGTAAATTCTTATAAGTATTTTTGTTGACACCAATACCCCTTTTTTTAAATAAAAAATTCTTACACAATATTTATTACTAATAATTTTTAAAGGCAAATTTTTTGTAAGTCTATAAATTTTTCTTTTTAAAATAAAAAAAAAGCCAAAATTATAAAACACAATGACAAAGATTTACTTAAGCTAAAGTATCCCTGTAGTAAGAAAATATTAGTATTGTCTCGGGATCATGCATTAATCGAATATCATTAAGAGTAAATTCTTTTACATGTGGGTAAATTGCGGCAAATACAATAATATTAACTTTATATCCAAGTTAACTTTTCTGACTTTCCGTTTTTAATCATTTTTCAAGAAAAGGTTGGAATTTTTAAAGACGCATACGCGTTTTATGCTATAGGTATTTCAAATATGTTTTCTAGTGTTTTCTAAATTAAAAATCAAATGAGTCAAGTTTTTATTTTATCTTACTTAAATTGAAGAATACCAAATTAACACAATAAAAACACACTTACTAAATTTATGAATAGTCCTATGTTTCTAAAATCAAAAATGAAAAATTATTATCAAAATTCAGAAAATGTATATAATTTTTATTTCTTTTATGTAATAAATATATTATACATACTAAATCCATGAAAAAAAAGGTACTTGAAAATTTTGACAACTTTATTAACTTTGATATTGCACGCGATTTGTTTGTTGCCACAAAAACCTTAAAATAACATAATAAAGAACCAAAAATATATCCTGGAAGCAAATAATATGTAGAAGAAACTCATTCCACCCTCTAAGTATATACCCTTTTTTGATTATGAATTTATGGAAAAGTATTTTACCATTGAAAAATTTTCAACGGTTTTCCCTTAAAAAAAAAAAAACTCCCCAGAGGGATTATATGGATACAAAGTGATTTTTGTTCCTAAATTTCTTTTGCTTGATGGAATTTCATTTAAGATTATAAATAATAAATCTTGAAAAAAATTTAAAGAAAAAAATTTCTAAGGAAAACTTTGCGGTCACAATTTGGCACAAAATATTTCATGCGTACGTATATGGAAATTATTATTTAGGAGTGAAATCCTTTTTGGTTTAGGAGTTAAACCATTATTAGCTTGTGGTAATTTGTTGCTTTGATGATTGGAATTATTGTTTTATTATATTTTATTTTATAACTATTATATATATACAATGTGATTAAAACTTCTTAATATGATTTATGTTATTTTTATGATACGATTTGATTTATGATACGAAAATAAAGAAAGTTATGCGTATATTTAATATTTGCCAGTACATTAGTATTACTTTTCTTAATATTCACAATTTTGAGTTTGTTTTAAAATGTAAATTTTTTTCATGATTTTACTTCAAATAAACAATTCCTGTTGAATCACATCAAAAATGCGCTACTATCTTAGTCTAACGAAATCCTTTTATTTTTGAAAGTTTTAGAAATACTTATTATACTTTCCTGATAAAAGGTCGATCTTAAAGTATTATTCAAATATTTCAAATTTAATTTCATGGGAATCTAGAGTTGTTTTGTATTAACGTATAAAACTTCTAATATTGTGTTTAAACCTCGAAATATTTTTAGAATAATGGAATTATGATTTAAGTGACAAATTTCTTGATTGGGCCTTCGAAAACTTTAACAACAAAACAACAATTCAAGGAGACTTTTTAATTAATGGATTCTGTAATTCAACTATACTTAATATAATGTGTATTGTACACAATTATTATTGTGCAATGCTTGTGTATTCTTAATTCTAAGTTATACTTTAAAAATGTTAATATAAAATATGATTTTATATTTTTCATCATTTTTGCCATGTAAACATCCTGTATAAATGAAAATTTTCAAATTTTGCTTATTTATGCGTATAAAATATTACAAAAAAAAAAGGAAGAGATTTTCCTTATTCAAACCACGTTTCTTAAATAACAATAAAGGGATGTTATTTTCATTTTGTAAAATATTTATTTAAGAATTTCAAAAATAAACTTTATAAATTTTGTTATTTAATTTTTTTTTTTTTTTTCATAATTTTTACCAAAAAGTTAGAAATATTATGGTATTTATGTACAAAAAAAAAAAAAAAACAACAAAAAATAATAAGGTAACATAGTTAAATTTTATTCGAAAATTTTCCAACTTCTTGAAAAACTTTGAATTTTCTGGTTCAATAAAACTTAAAATATTTTGGTTATTAACTTTTATTAAAAAAGATTAAAAAGTTTAAATAGGAAAAACTAAAATTTGAAATGAATAAATTTTAAGCTCAATTGCGCAACTTTTAAATAAAAATAAAACAAAAACCTAACAAACATGAAGCAAAAAAAAATAAAAATAAATAAATATAAAATAATTTTAGTATAGTTGTTATTTTATTGAAACCTTATATATTAAAGGAACAAAAAAAAATTCAAAACTTAATATTAGTTCAATATAAAAAGTATAACATGAATTCATATTAAAAAATATGTTTATTTGAAGAACGTATAAAATAGTTGATTAAAATTCAATTTTAATATTTGCTTTTTTATTTTAGATTTTTTTTATATTATTTTTTGTTCAATTGATAAACAAACTTTTCATGATAGTAGATATATTTCTTTAGATTTATATATATGTATATATAAAACGGCAAATCATATTATTCTAAAGATTTCGAGTTTCAAATTAAACAAAAAACAAAAAAAATGATGTGGAACTATCAAAATTATTAAAAATATCTTGTAAAAAAAAAAGAAATAGATTTTGTTAAAATATTAAAAAAAAAAAAAAAGGACAATGACATATATACAAAGTTCAAACAATAAACGAGAAGTAAGTAAACTTCTGTCAATAAAAATCACTAATTAAGGTTGTTTCAAACTAGCGAAGGACAAAGAAACTAACATAATCTGTATAATTAAATAAAAATTAATTTAGTCATTTTATTTCTATCTTTTATAACGATAAAATATATAAAAAAAAATATTATATATACATATTATATTGTTGTTAGTTTGAAGAGCATATGTAATTATAGAAAATAATCAATTTTTATGGCTTCATATTAACAATTCTTTAATAAATAACATTTGTATAATATGTAAGCACATAATATGTAGATACATATTACAATCTTATTTTATATATTATTATGTATATACATTTTTTTTTTTAATATATTTATTTATTATAAAATTGAAATCAAGAATCTATTATTACACAAAACTTAAATAAAATAAAAACTATCCTTATTTTGATACATATTTTATTTAATACAGAAAATAAATATAAAAAAAAAAAATAAAATAAAAATGTAAAACAAGAATTTTGTTAAGTTTGCAAATAATTTAATTAGAGAGTTTCAATAATTTAATATTTATTTACTATTACAGTTTATTTTTACAAACTGAAACTAACTAGAATTCTTAAAAGTCCACTGGATCTGTAATACTAACGCACCATCATTTTTTATTAAACAAAGTAATTTTTACAGTTTAAGAGCGTAACTTTAAACAGGTCTAACATACATAGTTATTGGCAAAATAAAATTAATGGCAGCAAAGATATAAATTCATTTGTATAGTGGGCCAAATAAAACAAATAAAGTATAAAACGAAGAAATATTTTGGTTAATCATAAATTCAGACTAATATGATAAGCTCAATGAAATAATTATTCAAAATATTAATATTTAAAAATTATTTTATTTTTTTTAATACACCCAATTTTAAATTGATAAAATAACACCGCCGTATTTTAATACCTAAAAAATAACAATAAAATGCAAAAATTACAAAAATTCTAGTGTAAAACATCAGAAAATTTGTATAATTTTTATTTAAAAAAAAAAAATAATGAATATTTTTTTTTAAGCTTTGCGTATTTTTTTTTTTACATATTTTCTTGTTTATATATTTTTTGAAATTAAAAAACTTTGCTTTTTTTTTTTATATATATAATTAGATTAATTTGTCCTATTTTTGTTTGTTTATTTTAAATATTAAAGGAAAAACAATGTTCTTCTAATTTCATAGAATTAAAAAAAAAAAAAATGTTATTAATCTTATTTGATTGTAAGACATTATTTTTTTTTTTATTTTAATCCAAAAGTTTTAATACGTAACAAACAACTCTAAAACTTATAAAAATAGATTATGAGATTATTAAATATACGCTAATAATATCAGAAAAGCTGATTATTTAATGAAAAAAATATACATGAAAATTAACATAATAGCTTTATAATATTATTATTATATGAGAGTGTATATTTAATTTGCAGATATTTGTACTTAAGTTGTTTAACCTTAACTTGCAGAACATCTGCGAATCTGTAATTTAAGAATGGACAGCCTATTTTCCAATACTATAATAGAATATGAGACAAATTCTGAAGATATTTTGATTATTAAGAGTTTTCAGTTTTATATATTCGTTAACATCGTACTTTATCAAAATAACCCCGATAAAGGCAGACTAAATTTAATCAAATTTTTTTTCCCTGGTGTTACAAGCAGATTTTTACTTTACACTTGCAAGAAATACAAAAAAAATAGTTTTACCCGCGAAAACATAATTCAATTGTCGCATAGAAATTTGATTATATCTATATTAAACTGTCAGTGTTTAAGTGACAATGTTATAAAATTACATGAATTGTACATTTTTGATATAACTAATATATTATAAATTCTTTAAATTTAGTTCTTTTGATTTTTTTTTATTATTGTCCTTAAAACATAATGTTTATTTTACATAAATACGTACATGTATACAGTAAGAAAGTTCAAAATCCTTCAATAACCTTACATTAAAATAAAAAACACGGAAAACAATGTAATAAAAACTTAAGTTTCCGAAATTTCACATGTTGAAGAATACACCACAATGTTTCTTCAACACAAAAAAAAAATAAAAATAAATAAATAAAAATAAAAAACCAAAGAGATTATTGGACTCTTTCAACAAATTTTCTAATTTTTAGAGAAAGTGTATTTCAGTCCTTGAACAATTTAAATAAACACAATATTCTTAAAGTGATTGTATTCTATTTTTGTCTTCTTCTTTTTTTTTTTATAAAGTAAATTGTAGTATATCTACTATGTAAGTGTAAATATATATAGATGTTGCTTTTTATGTACAATTACTGTACTATTGTACATACATAAGCATTTGTATTTTAATGTAATCAGACAGGCTTCTTTAAAGAAAAAATAAATTTTATCCTTTTTTGGCGCTGGCATACATTTACTTATATATATAGAAAAATAAATGGAAGTCCAGCTAAAACACAAATAAAATGGAAAATTTGGATTCAAATAATGATAAATATAAAATAGAGGAGTAAACAGACAAACAATTGTTTTTATTTTCTTAAGATTTTGAATTGTAAATACAATTTTTCCATATAATATGGATTTTTATATATTTTTATATTTTTTTATATGGATTGTGGTTGATAATGTTATTTAGCAATAATATTCAATTATTGGCCCATTAAAGATTTTTTTAAATAATTTCAAAGTATAAACTTAGTAATTTTGTGTTAAATTGAATATTTCATTCATTTCATTAAGTAAATGTTTTTTTCTGACTTCTATGGTCCTGCGAAGAATAGTAATTATTGCAAACAAGAATATTTTGTCATTATTTGTTAATTTTCCTTATGTAGAGAAATATCCAAAAATAAATAAAGACCACAAATGCAATAAAAATATTCCAAAAGAGTTTATTTATATGTTTGGATGTATTTTTAGCACATATGAGAAAAAGCGGAACTAAATTTAAATTATTGTTCCATATAAATGAAAATGTCCTTTGGAAAAAATAAAAAAAAAAATTATATTATTTTTTTTCTTTTTATTATGGGTTCATTGGACGTCATACGGTTAAAATATATTTCGGTCATAACATTTAATAAATTTTTGACTTTTCAAAAATTATTTTACTAGGAAGAGTCAATTTTTTTTTTTTTTTAATTAATTTAAATTACGCAGTGGTTAGACGAGAGTAAAAACTAGTCTTAACTATTTACAATTGTATGAGTTATTTATTTGTGTTTGTGATGTAATTATTCTCCACTGGCTTAACTATAGTTAAAACTATTTACAAACTATTTTATTATATTACTTCACTTTTTAGTTTTTATTTACATTTAAAAAAAAAAATATTTCATTTGACAAGTAATACTTTATATTCAGAATATTTTTTAGTTAAATTTATTAGTTATAACTATTTCCAAATTTTTTTTTTTTATACATTTTTTCACATATACATTCAAAAAACATCTTAGTTATAACTAGTTTTTAGTCTCGTATAACCCCCAAGTTAAGCAAAAAAAAAACACAACCCATAAAAACAAAGTTTTTGATATAAATCCTTTATATGCGAGGCAATTGATATGGTTGATATGAAGTTCATATAAAGGTGTGTGTGTGTGTGTGTGTGTGTGTGTGTGTGTGAGTCTGTGATGCCAAAGTATATTGTTATCGACGTCAAAGTGATGTGCAAAATTTTAGCGCGATTGGATACCGGAAATTGGGTCTATTTTGACTTACTAAGTTTGCAGACCAGGTGGTGAAGTTTATATAAATGTGTGTGTGTGATGCCAAAGTAAATTTCAGCTCGATTGGATATCGGGAAGTGGGTCATTTTTAATTTTGTAAGTTTGAGGAAAGTGTGCTGAAGTTCATATATATATATGTGTGTGTGTGTGTGAATGTGTCGATGCCAATGTGTATTGTCATCGACGACAAAACGATGTGCAAAATTTCAGCTCGATTGGATACCGGGAAGTGGGTCAATTTTGACTCTCTAAGTTTGTGGAAACGGCCGTGAAGTTGATATAAAGAATTTAATTGATAAAGGTGTGTGAGTGTGAATGTGTCGATGCCAAAGTGAATTGTCATCAAGGACAAAGCGGTGTGCTTAATTTCAGCTCGATTGGATACCGGGAAGTGAGTCAATTTTGATTTTCTAAGTCTGCGGACCCGGTGGTGAAATGACCATAAAGGTGAATGTGTCGATGCCAAAGTCCATTGTCATCGACGACAAAGCGATGTGCAAAGTTTGAGCTCGATTGGATACTGGGAAGTGGGTTTTGACTCTCTAAGTTTGTGGAAACGAAGTGAAGTTAATATAAAGGATTTAAAAATATCACAAAACTTTCGTTGTAATGAAAATATGGTTTATTGTCTAAGACTCTGTTAAAGAAATAAATGTTAGTATTTTGAGTTGCGATCGAGGTTAAATTGATAAGTATAAGTTTCTTAAAAAGGACTTATAAGATTATTGTAAGCAATTATAAATTTCTCTAATATTTAAATTTTCGTATACCTCGGGACAAATATCAACAAAAACAATTTTTTGACAGAAGCTAGTCTTCTTCAGTAGCATGCAAAAGAAAAATTTTTGTGCAGCACCACTCTAAAATTTTCAAAATGCATTAAAACTACTTAAAACTAAATTTTTAACATTATATAGGATGTGCTCTTGTTTATTTTAAAATAATTTTATGGTTTTTAATTTCAATTTTCACTTTTATAAATTATGAGAATAATACAAAAAATTTAATCATTTAGAAGAAATTACATAGAATTTTTAAGTACTACGTGCATTTATTAATTTATGACGTGTAAATAAGTGAATGGATATTTAAAAAGGACATTTGCTTTATGTTCTATAAATAATATATAAATTTTGATATTGTTTGAAAAAAAAAAATATATAACATATATATTGTACAATATTTAAATTTTTATGAATACAGTTGTAAGAAAATTTAGATATAGAAAAATATTTTAAATTGCATTTTCAACTGAGAAGGATTATAGTTTTATTTAATATAGTAAAGAGCAGATGTTAAGAAAAATTTTTATAACATATTGCTGTTTTTAATATTTTAATGAAATTTATATTTTTGTGATTTAAATTGGTTGTCTAATCTTAAAACGAAAAATTTGTCATTTATACTTTTCGTTGTTAAAAATTAGTTATCTAAGTTGTATACTGTGACAACAATTCCGTTTTTGTGAAGACTTAAGGTATTCTAGTTGATAAAGGTTATTATATCCTGGGTTTGGATAACTTCTTGTTATGCCCATGAAAATATATAAAAATTCACGATTCACTGAACTAATTAAAACTTTTGAAAAAGAATTAAAATCCGCCATGCCGTAATTATTTTTCAAATTATTATTATTTTTTTTTTTAATATTAAATGAAATATAAATTTTTGTGATTATTATTGAACCACAATATGAAATATTATTTTCAAATAAGGCACCTGGTGAATTTGCCAACCTAAATCTGCCATGTAAATTTTTATGGAATACAATCATCACAAGGCATAAAATAACGATATCATATTTCTTTTTATTTCCTTTTTTCTTATTCATAATAAATATTATAATATGTCATTCTTTTATGAACTAAGACCATTTTTGAAAAACGAAAAAAAAAATTCATATTTGCTTCTTAAAAAAAAACATATTAATTTCTTTTATTGAAACCCAATATAATTAAAGAAATAATAAACAAAAAAAAATAATAAAATTATTATAAAAACTTTCTTTTAATATCAACCGCAAAAATTTTATTTTTTCCATTAAATTAAAAAAATTGGAGGCACGAAAAAAAATTGGAGACACGAAAAAATATGTGTGAAAATTATAAATTCGTATAGCTATGTAGTCCTCGGCGCAATACATATATTCCGTATCTTTCATAAAGGAAAGGTTAAATGTTTTTATTTTTTTTTTAATTTTAAAGCTTTAAAATTCCATAAAATGTATGGAAAATCAATTGAAGTTTTCAAATTTTTAATTTTTCTTTATATGAAAGCAGTGTGAAGAATTGCAGATAAACACCGATCCACGAACTTTAAACGAAACACTTTTTTATCTAATACCAAATTATAATTATATTTCTTTTAATTTCTTTATGTTCAAGGATTTCATTTGTCACAAAAATCATAACAAAAACGAAAATGCATGGCTTCTTTTTTTCATTTTTAATATTTAAGTAATAAATATTGTCGGGTTTGTATAATTAAAATTAATTTATAATATTTTGTATAAATTCGTTATATTAAACTTAAACGATAATTTTCAAAGATTTTGTGCGTTTTATATAACAAGTATATTTGGAAAGGTATATAATAATTTTTTGCGATTATTTAGTTTTGAAAAGAAATGTCTCGAAATATTGTTAATCACTTACACAACTCCTATATTTTTATATAGAACTATATTCCAACTAATACAAACTATTGCAATATTCCTTCATTATTTCGCAAAAAAAAAAAACTTCAAATTTTCACAAAAAAAAACTATTTAATGAAAAACATAATCTAACTTATTTTTCATCTTTTTCTCATAAATTTATTTTGATTATTATGATCGTATTAAGATTGACAATTTTTTTTTGTTGTTTTCTCATGTCAAAAACGAAAAAAAAAACCAAAAAACCGAATTTGTTTTCCTTCTGCAAAATATTTATGAATTGATCCTTTTTTTTTTGTTATGTTATTTCGTTTTAATATCCTATTTATTTTTAATTTTATTTTGTGCAATATAATAATGTATGGTTATAATAATAATAATAATAGTAATAACAATAACATACATAAAGAATGATGAAATTATTATTTTTTCTAAAAGCAAAAAAAAACTCTTAAATCTAATATTTTTTTTTTCTGGAAAAATTTGCGCATGAATGAATTTCTTAAAAATAATAAAGAAAAAAATTAAAATACAAATAATAGTCTTGCTATACAAATAATTTTTTGTTTTTAATCTATATGAAAAATATTTTATTTTTGTCAACCAGAAAATTGTTGACATGCGTTTAAGGACATTATATTATCCCTGTGTAAAAATATCATAAAAATATAGTACCTACACAAAAAAAAAAAAATCGATGATCTTCCTTTTGAAAAAACATAAAAAAAAAATATGGATCTTTTTTTTTTTTTAGAAATTATTTCCAGTTTTTTTGAGGGTTCATGAAATAAATTTCATAAAAATATATTTCGCTTTTATTTACAATGCAAACATAATATTACTGGTGGGTAAATATAAATTGATATATCTAAATTGTTAGTTAGCAGTCAAAGCGTCTCTTCTAATTTTTTATTTTTAGTCTTTGATTTCAAAATTTTTGTTATAAATAAGTGTGAACTTATCCAAAGTTATATGTATGTTAAATAAAAACTTGAACAGTGTTGATTTTTAGAGAAGCTAAAAATATAAAAACATTTATGTTATCATTTTGGTAACCAACAAACAACTATACAACCTGAAATTTAAAGTTCACTGTTCAAGGTTTACAAATATTTTGGTTTGTAACACCTTTGCCCTGCCTAAAAAAAATAATTTTAAACAGAAAGAAGAAATAATTTTATATCTGAAATAAAACATAAGTTTTTGGGTAAAATGTTCTAATGCCTGTTTAATATCTCTTTAATAAAAAGATACAATATGTAGAAAAATATCATATATTATAGTATTTATAGTGCTCTTGATTTTTAATGTTGAAAAATGTTGATACTACGAGCGCAAACAATAATTTTTATGCGCATTATTTTGTTATTACTTTTTTTTTATATTAAATTAATAATGTTTATGAAAAGGATGACAATTTTTCAGCCTATATTATTATTAAATTTTTCTTTTTTTTTTTGTAATCGAAAGAATCATTTCATAAAAAAAGGTTAAAAGATTTAAAATTATATTAACTCTATTATGATTTTCTTTTGTAGAAGCATAAAAAAAAAAATACCAGCCTTTATTGAGGTTAATTGTACCGACTAATTGATGATCCGACATTGGACCGGTATTGATTGATGCTATAAATTTATGAATTGTGAATATGACATTCTTTGCGATATAAAAAATGTCTAAAAAATTTTGTATATATTTCAAATTGCATATGAACTTTATAAATTTAGTGATTGTAATAAAGAATCCTAGAACTTATAATTCAACTGAAAATTCAAAAATATTTGAAAATTGAAATAGGTTATGGTCATATTGCCAATTATTGTTTTCATAAAAATTTTGTTTGACGTCCAGATATAACAATCTGAAGAAATCATTTCAAAGCTTCAATTCACTTATAAATCTACATTACATATGCATCTTTTTTTGCATGTTAAGATAATAAATATAAATTCTTTTTTTTTTAGTTAAATTTTACATAAATAAGAATTTATGTTTTTAATTAGTTTATTTTTAAACTTGAATATTCGAAATATACTTATATATCACTGTTGTACATAATAAATCAAAATACACCAGAATTGATTTAGGAAAATAGTACAGAGAAAAACTCTATGGTTTTCACTATATATATGTGTATTGTATATATTATATCTATTCTATAAGAAATTTTTCTTGTTAAAAAACATTAGGGGAAAATCAATACAAATATATTACCATAGTCAATATCCTTAACATCTCTAATTTTACTACTTATTTACAAGTGAAAGCAGTGAAAATCGATCGATATTCTTGAAAAAAAAAAAGAAAATATATACATATATATTTTTAACCATTATATCAATTAAGTGTAAAAATGTTGTAAATACAAAATTGCGTTCGATTGCTTAAATTTTAAAATTATTAACGTAAAAGTAAAGTGTTTATTTAACTACGAAAGGAAAGCTCAATGTTACATAAAAAAAATTGCTACGAATATGTTTTAGAAATTTTACTAAAATAATGGAAACTATACAAATTTTTTAATGTAATACAATATTAAATATTTTTTATAAGAATTTCTTGATTTATTTGTATAGAAAGAGAACACCCATTCTGATGTTTAATGGATAGCTATAACTTGATTATTATACAAGTTATTTATTATTCCGTATTTCTTTACTATAGTTCTTATATAATTTTTCAAGCTTCAACTCTCAGTTAACTTTTCTTTCCAAAATATTATACTTAATTCAAATAAATTTCTAATTCGATTTCAAAAAAAAAATTAAGACTTCATTTGTCATTCATTAATATCATTTGTTTAATTCAAATAAAATTTATATAGACCTAGTTATATACGAATTTTCAGGTCGTATTTCGTCTGCTAATGTTCTATATTATTTAACAAGCACAAAAAAAAAGAAAAAAACTCTAATGTAGATTTTATATATTTGTGTATATAGTAAATTGTGTTATGTATAAATAAAATTTGCAAACAAAATAAAAAAAAAAAAGTTAAATTTTTATGTACCAAAAAAAGGTCACATTAAACATCTATGTATATATGTACATAAAGATGTATAAATGTATATTTCTTAGTATAGACACATACGAATTGTCTGTATATACATATTAGGTATATCATATAGTTCAAATTTCAATTTAAAGTATTTTGAAACATTATATGTACATTACACTCTGTTTGTTATATATTACGAATATAACATTTAGTTTAGTACATAATAATATATACAATATTACCAATGTACTATTAAGTGGTCTCTAATTTTAGAAGGAAATATATTTAAAGAGTTTAAAGACTTAAAGTTAAACAGGAACAAAATAAATAAAAAAAAACATACCAACAACATAAAAACTGTTTTATAGAGTTCAAGGTCTGTTAAATAAAATTGATTGATTAAAGTATGAACTGTAATTTGTAAAATAATTTAAATTTTTGCATAATATTAAGAATTGCAAAGATTTTATTTAAATTAAAAACTAAAATTGATTTTTTATTCAAGTAAAATTTAAGTTAATTTAACGAATTAGAACTAAATTATTGAAAGTATTATCAATTTCTAAATTTTATGTATTTCTGTCTTTAACACATTATTAATGCAAACAGAATATAAAAACTAAATGAAATCGTTATATAATTGTGAAAGTCATAATATTTAAAATGAATTCGACTAAAACACTTTAATTGTAATTTTGATCAAAGAACATTTTATTGTATATTTGAAGTGAACTTAAATCAAACCGATCAGAATCGGTTCTAGCGAAAAATTCTGCATTTATATTTTCAAAGCGTGTAAGAAACTAAAGTAATATAATTAATATAATATTATCAGCGAACTAACATAAATGTTACATTCAAAGCAGTTTTAATTTTTTAAGAATTTCAGTATAACTATAATTTAAAAAAAAAAAACATGGTCCCTAAAGCTTGGACCGGAAACTAAGTGTAGGTATATAATATAAACCTATACATAATTTCTTGATTTAGAATATTGAATTTTTTTTTATAATTATAAAACCTTTTTTTTTATTTCATATTTTTGTTAAAATTTTTAATTATAGGCAATAACAAAGTTGTCAGCGCCAAAATGACAAAGATTACAGAGGCTCCAGAATAAGTGAATTACTAAAATAAAATAAAAAAAATGATTAAATTGAACATGGTGAATTACTATTTTTAACATTAAAATATTTAATATACATTTAAGGCGATGCGACGGCATAATTTTACAAGTTTATTAAATATAATTATTTCAGAATTATAAAATATTTTTAAGATTGAACATCAATATGAGGAAAATTATTAGTTACTTATAATTTTAAGAACTTATTTGTATTTTAAATAATTCCGAAATTTTTTTATTAATATTCATAGGTACCTAATTTTTATATATTTAATTTTTGACAGGTCTGCTCGGTATTTTGCATTTCTTTGTTATACTTGAACTTGACGTATGTACACAGAAAAAACTTTATTTTTGTGTTAGACAAAAAACTCAATTTTAACATAAATTTTTAATTCAATAAGTTTACAAACAAATTTATAAAAATATTTAATTTTTTGAAACATAATTATTATTCGTTGACTTTTTCTTTCAAAGATCATATCATAGAACCTAGAATGTCTAAATCATAAATCAAGGCGGGATCACTAAATTTTAATATTTTCTTTTAACTTTTAGAAAATATATATATATTATAAATACATTTATAAGATATATAAATAAATTTTCTATATTTTTTTTCTACATTAACTTTATGACCAAAAAAGCTCGAAGAAAAATATATATGTAATAAAGAATAAAAAAAAAAACAATCGAAAAAATTAATCAATCAATCTATTTAAAAATAAATTTTCTTTATATATAAATATAATTTCTTTTTTTATTTTTTGTGTAAGAAAAAATATATTTAATTTATTTTTGGTTCTTCTAATTTTCTAATGATTTAATATCATCATTTATAAGATAAAACAATTATATAAATATATGTATACATTGTTTTTTTTTTTATATATTTTTATTATAACTAAAAAAAAAATTAATAAGAAATATACATATATGTAGGTATGTATGAATAAAAAATATAACATACATTAATAATAATTTTTTTTTTTTATTATTATATACGAAAAAAAAAATCCATACATTCAAAAATATAAAGAAATAATAAAATTTTTGCTCCGCCTAACCCTGGTTGTCATAATCATAATAACATTTTGTATGGCTTCAAAAAAAAAAAAAATATAAAAAAAAAATCTTATAAAGTCAGTAGAGAAAAATGAAAAAAAAAAAAATGTTCGTATATACTTTGTTGGTAAAAAAAAAATATTCATAATTTTTTATCTACAAAGAAGGTATACATATTTATATTTTTTTTTTTAAACGACGAAAAAAAAAGAACAACTCATAATAATTTTCCTCAAATACATTAAAATTTCAATACCAAGGAAAGAAAACATTTACATTGAAAAGAACAAAATTAATTTTTAACACAAATATACATAAAATACAAGTAAAAGTTTCGAAAGATATATTTTTCATAAATCTCTTCTTTTGTTTTTTTTTTTTTGAGAATTTCGAAAATATCTAAATATCTCTTTTTTTAGAAAAATATACAATTTTTGAAACTCTTATAAATTTATTTCGAGAATGAAAATTATCTTTTAACAAGTTTGTAAGAAGAGAAAATTTTATTCGATAATGAAAATTTTTCTATACAGAGGCAAAAATTGTTTTTGTTTTAATTTTAATTTTTATTTTATTTTTTTTTGTAAATTATGGATTATCGAGTTTTTCCATAATAATATAGATTTTTAATTTTAATTTATCGATTATTGTTGTACGGTAATGTTATTTATGAGTCCTACAATGTTATAATGACTTTATGAGCTGTTCATTTACGTCAGGGTTATTCAATTATATTCATGTACTATATATGCAATAAAATTTTATTATAAATTTTAAAATCAGCGGCGGTAAATCATTTTTAATTTAAAAAATGCATTTTAATATCTTATTTTGTGTGAAAAAATTTTTTTTTAAGCGATTTTAGCGATCATTATCATCTTAATTTAATAATAACTTACTTAACTATTTTTATTAAAATTTTCATCGATTTGATGAAATCTAAAAGGCAAAAATACTGTTGATATCGACAATACGATGCAACTTAGGATTACAGAAATTTAATTAAAAATTTGAAATTTGTTTTTTATATGAAAAGTTAGTTAGTTAATTTATATGGGGCTTTAATTTAAAAATTCTTTCGATATCAGCGTATGTGGGATGTATAAAATAATTTCGTAAAATGCATAACCATCAATGCAAATTGAATAATAATGTACCACAAATTTATTTCTAATTGAATGAAAATGCTTATTTGCATTTAGAAAAAAAAACTTTAGAATTTTAGTCGCTTTCAAAACTTTAATATGAAGGATATAATCTCAAATGAAGCTTTCTCAGTTCCCACAAAAAATCTATATAATTTATATTTCACTTTTTATGTTACTGCTGAAAGGCACCTTATAGTTTTATTTTGCGGAAATAGAGAAAACTGTCTTTGATACTATAATTATATTATATTTCATTCGTCACTCGAAATATTTGATTTGTTTCTACCTATTTAAGTTTAGCTGAACTGCAAATTCTATGAGAGACTATTGACGTCAAATTGTAAAATCCAACTCAATACTATCTGTATCAGTTCTTATATCTTAAAAAACCAAAACACTGTAGCCATATGAAAAATTTCCAAGTCCTTCTATTAATTAATAACTATTAATTAGATAACAATAAAATTTAAAATAAAAATACTAATTATAATAAAATTATGATTTTTCTCTCTAACTAATGCATTTTTTTTTATAAATTAAAAAAAAAATTATTTTTACTTTCCTGTCAAAAAAAAAAAAATTATTAAAAGAAAATAATAAAACAATAACAACAAACATTAAATTCTCCCGCATCTAAACTTGTTCACCTTCAGATACACAAAAAAAAAAAAAATTGTATTTTCTGTACTGCTCAGTGGAAAAACTTGTCCTCTGCAACACTCCGCAAACTTGTGCACAAAAATGAAAAAAATAAAAATAAAACATTAAAACGAGAATTATAACACCAATGTTTGCAAAAAAAAATAATTTTTTTTAAATCTCTTTTGTACTAACTCTACAAAAAAAAAATACAATTTTCCGAAGCTTCGTCTTTGTAGTAAAAAATTTTCCAATATAATAATAACTCTATATATATGTACATATATACAAAAGAAAAAACAACAAACTTTTCTTTTCTGTATATTATTCCTTTTTTTTTTTTTCTTTTTTTTTTTTGTCAATAATTCTATCGTTGTGTGTGCACACATCTTCTCTGCTGGCTGGAAAAATTGCATCGTCGCAAATAAACAAAGACAAAACGAAAAAAAAAAGAATATCACCATAGCCTGCACGAAAAAACAACTAACTAAACTTAAACAGTTCTTTTTTCTGCTTCCCAAAAGAAAACTTTTGCGCGTCCGTCCAAAACATTTTATTTTATTTTTTATATAAATATTTTTTTTGAATATCGAAAATCAAGGAAAATAATTTTTTTTTTCTAGTTTCTCCTTTTTATTTTTCCACAATTTTATATCTCCAAAAATTTTCGTTTGTTTTTTTTTTTTTTTTTTTTAATTTTTAATAATAATAATAAATGATGGAAAAATAAAAATAAAAGCACAAAAAATTACAGTTTTGAAGCTATCCCAGTTTAATGGTGTGTATTTTAACGGAGAATTTTATTAAAAAAAAAAATAAAATAAAATAATTTTTTTTTTCGTGTTATTTTTATGCTTCTTTTATAATTTTTTTTTTTATTTATATATACATATATTTTTCTGTACTGTAAAAGCATTAAAAAATCTCTAGATACTTATTTTACATAAATTTGTTACTTATTTTTGTTATATTATTTTTTTTTTTTTGTTTTTTTCTTGTTATTATATTTCTCGTCTTTAATACGTACATAATTTTATGCTGTGTTGTTGTTGCTGCTGTTATTATTGAGAAGGAAAAAATTTTTTTTTTTATATAAAGCTACGATACAAAAAAACAAAAAAAAAAAAAAAAACAAAAAGGCAAAAAAAAAATTATAATAAAAATTTTTTACTTGAAAAATCATTTTCTATGCTTTTCAATTGAGTTGAATTTTGTTCCAGGACAAGGAATGAAGTTTTTTTTATTATTATTATTATTATTGTTATTATTATTATAATTATATTATATTTTTTATTTTATTATAATATAAAATTTGATTTTTGTTTTATATTTTTTTTTTTGCTGAAATTTTTAATGAAAATTTAAAAAAACATAAAAAAAAAAATAATAATAAAAAAAATAATAATATGAAAAGAAAATAATAAATCATACTGTAAGATAATCAAATTAAAAAATAATTAATAAAAAAAAAGATAATATTTTTTTTTTATTATCACTTTTAAAAAAGAAAAAAAATATTAAATTAAATTCTAATTATAATAAATTATCGATTTTTAATTAAAATTTCTTTCAAAAAAAAAAATTGTTTTTTTTTTTTTCGTCTAGAGAGAGTTTATGACACAAAAAAAATAATATATAAAATAATGAATCTTAAAGATAGAAATTTATGAAAAAAAGGAACATAAAATAAATGCAATTAAAAAAAAAATTTAATGAAAGAAAAAGCAAAGTAAAAAAAATATATATTGTGAAATACAAACAAAATAATAAACAAACAACATAAACAACAAATTAAAATAAAATATATAAATTAAAAAAAAAATAATAATAACAAATAAAAAGTAAACAAAAATTAAAAAAAAAAAATAGATTTTAATAAATAAAAATAAATGAAATTAAAATAATAAAAAATTAAATATGAGAAAAATTTTTAATTAAAATAATAATAATTTTATTTTTATTTTAAATTTAAATAATAAGATTGAATTTATATTATATTTCAACCAGTAGAAAAGTACCGAGAAAAAAAGAAGCAAAAAAAAAAAGTTACAACAAAAATTAAAATTAATAAAATTTGGAATGCAATTTACTCAAATTACATAAAAAAAAATATATTATCTATATACCTATCTCTATAATAATTTATATTACTTTGGAGTAATAATGTGAGAAAAAAAATGGTTATTATTATCTTAATTACATTCCTTGAAGGTACAAAAAGTGCAATATCTAATAAAAAAAAATAATAATAATTAACACACTTTAATAATATAAAAATAATATAAAAACAAAAAAAAAATTAAAAATAAAATGTAAGTTGAATGTTGAATTTTTATTTTATAGAAAATCTTTTATTATAAAATTTACTACAAATAAGAGGAATATGTATATTGTACAGAAATAATGTTCGATATACCGTCGGCAAAAATTTCATTATTTTTATTTTCAGTATGAAAATACAGAAAAATATTTTAGAATTTTTTTTATCTACAGAAAATTAATATTTTTGAGATTTGATTTTGAGACAATTTATTAAAAATTATGATTTTCTTCATTGGCACAAAAAAAGCGAGTTTAGTTTAATTGAGGCAGGCGAAAATTTATTTAATTTAATAGTAAATTCTTGAAATTTGTAATTTGTATTGTGAAATTTATTATAAATTTATTTAATTTAACATTCTGTCTGAGCATTATCTAAAATTATTGTAAATTTAATGTATAATGTGTGTTTATTCAACACGGGGTATTTTTTATTTTAATGCCAAAGCCGGTTATTTATGTACAAAAACCTTGTAGACTTGTTTATAATAAATTTTAAACATTTTATACTTAACTAGAATTTTAAAATTCACATTATTAAGCCAACCCCTAAATAAAGTAAATATTTAAAAATTAATTTAAGAAATATTATTGTAAAAAAATTGTTTTAAAACTTAAATTAGAAATCAAAAAATTTTATAATTTTTTATTTCAAAGAATTGAAAGAAATGAGCTAAAGAAGATCTGAATTGATCGATAAACTACTGGGAGCTACCAAGTGTCGTGTCCTAATTCTCGTGTCCTAATTCTCGTGGCCTAATATTTCAAGTCTCGAATGAGAATCACTTTTTTCAATTTCACTTTAGTTTTATATATTTTCGTTTTCAAATTTTTTGTTAATTTTAATTAAATATTTATTTGAAAAACCAATTATTTACCTAACAAATCTACAATAATTAAATGTTTTGAATTTAAATATTTAATTTTTTCAGTATGTAACCTGATTTTCCACAGTTTACTTAAAAACAATTTTTAAGTGATTCCAGACATTTCAGTTTCTAGGGAACAAGTTCATTTCGAGTTTCTTTTGAAACTATTTAAAATTGTTCTTGGATTTATGACAAACACGACATGTCAGATTTTAATATTTTCATATTTCCATAATTCTTTTCATTTTTCCTAAGAAGTTTAGTCCTACAATATTATTCAATTATTAACGAAATTTGCATAATATTTTGTTTGACTGTTATTTTTTTTTTTCATTACATATAACCCTGGAAATGGTCTATCTGCTAACTTTTTCTTCTGTTCAAATGATTTAAGTCTTTGAATTAACCAAATTAAAGTTAAACTTAAAAATACTTGTAATTATTGAACTTTAGCGATTGATCTGAAATCAATAAGAATCTGTATTGCAAAAAGATATTGATTTCTATGCAATATTTATTAACTGTAATAATAGTATTTTTTTATTCATTAGTTATTAGTTTGATAACTGAATTTCTGGTTTTTATTGAATTAAAGTGAAGAATTCTTAAATTTTCTTAAAAAAAATAATATTAGCCTCAAAATCCTTTCTTTTAAAAAACCAAATGATGAATCAAACATTAAATTGGGATAAATTTCAAATACTACATTCTTCAATGTACTTTTTTATAATATTAAAAGTTTTTTTAAAAAAACTTAAAAAAAAAATTTACGGAAATCAATATTATTAAATATAGTTTTTAAGTTGCACTGAAAGTTAATAAAAAAAAAAACATAATAAAATATCAACAAAAAATTAACATATTTTTAATATACTATGGTTTTTTTAATATATTGTTCGAATTAAAATGCAATTCATAGCTTCTGGCAAAGAAAAAAAAAACTAATTTAGCTACGGCGCTTTTTGCTATCCAAAAAACATTTATTTTATTAATAAAAAAAAAATTGTTTCTATGTTATATTTTTATTAGAATTAAGATGTTAATAAATAAAAAATAAAAAAACAAAAAAAAAAAAACGAAACAAAGATTTTCTTAATATATCGCTATTAACTTTTTAATCGTTGACAAATCTCTTTAGTTTATTAAATTATGGGATTTTCATTTAAGATTTTCTTATTTTTAGGCGGCATCAAACACGCGATATATTTTTGAAAAATTATCTCAAAAATTTTATTTTTTGCTCCTATAGTAATATCTATAAAGCATATAAAAATAAGTATTATAAATATATATTAGAATAGTTTTTATTTTTTTATTTTTTTTTTAATATTTTTTTAATGTTACCTAATTCCATGAAAACAAAAATAAGTTTTTTATGAATTTTTCAAAGTTATGCGCTCAATATTATTTTTTATGATATTGGAAAATCTAGCTTAACAAAATGAAAGCATTTGATTGTTTTAAAATCAAAGCAATTTTTATTACAGAACAGAATTTAGTCTTCATCGACTTTAAATGAGTTTGGGTTTTTCTAAATTTACATTTGTTAATTTAACGCTTCGAGCTAAAATTTCCAACCTCGGAAATGTAGTTAGAGATTATCGTCGATCAAGCCTCTTATTATCGTAAGCCTCTTATTATCGTATTATTGTCCACATAGGTATAGTTTTCCTAAATTTTACATTTTTATCAAAATGACGAGCGACAGTGTCATAGAACTCACCAGTATTACAAAATGAAGTGTATATATAATTCAATCAAACTAGGGCAAATTGCAAAAAACAGTATTATAAATTTAATTAATCGATGAGGAAATTCAATAAGAAGGAAACTCAATAGAAGATACTCAAAAAAGATTCCTGGTTAAGGAGTAGTGGAGTAATTTTTTTAATTGATCAGTTTTGGAGACAGCTCCTGCTTAATTAAGTTATTAAAAATGAATATATTGGAAACACTGAATCAAATAAAGTAATAATGTACCCAATTATTATAATTTCAAAGTTTATGAAAAAAAAATTTCGTTGAAAAAAACATTAAGAAAATTACACAACTTATACATGAATATTGATTTTTTTTTTCTAGTTTATTGTACAAAAACCCCCAATAAACTCTTTAACAAACTCTTTAACTAAATAAATATACTTAGTAAAATTTGGTTCATAAAAAAATAAAAACATTTTTTTTTTTTTATTTTATTCTATTCTATTTTAAAGTCCAAAAATAAAATAAAAAAATTATTGTCAAAATTCCTCAATTATATTTTGTCAAAATAGAATAATATTGATAAAATATGAACTCTCGTAAAAAAATTAAGTGTTAAAAGCGTTCACCTATACCACACCATAAATTTTCTAATTTTCTTCTCTAATTTTTTTTTCCTGTTTTTAATTTTTTATATTTAAAAAAACAAAAAAAATAATAAAAAAAAATTTAACAAAAACCAAAATATCACATTTTTTGCTAATTGATTCGAAAATAAAATCAGTCATGGGCGCCCACGAAAAACACATGTGTTAAATTTAAACAAAATAGAATATCTCATATCTTCCGTATTATGATGGGCACCTGGTACTCATTCAACATGTTCTCAAACAAGACATTTCAGTCTTTTTCAATTAAAAATAACTAAAATCTAACTAACAAATTTCACCTAATTTTTTTCAGTGCTTTTTAAATATTATTAAATTTTTTTTTTTTTTTTTGATTTTTGATTAAAATATATAAATCATTATGAGCAATGGCCAACGGAGGTCTATTAACAACATAGAATCATCGATAAGTTGGGAATTGTTAAGTCTAATTAATTAATAGCCTCTTTATATTTGCAAAATGAAAGATGTGATAAGTGAAATTTGTTGAAGTTCACCAAAGACGTGTAGGTTGTTTGAAAAATTTTAATAAAAATTAGATTTAATTAGGTTGATGATCAGAAATTAATTAGTTTTTCGTTAATTTCTTAAATCAGATACTACGGGTGTGAGCTTTTACTTGTTTTTTTTTTTTAAATGAAGAAATAATATTTTGTTTTGTTAGGTAGTGTCGTACATTGATGTTAATAATGACAGCTGTTGTTAGAAAAACATGAAGTAAAGTATGATTGATGATTGGTAATGGCATTTTGTTGAAATGTAAAGGGAAACCCTTAGAAGGAGAAAAAGGATTGATACAATTTTTCTTGTTTTTTGAATGTTTTTTAAAATTTATTTCTATGAAGACTTTGCTGCCATTGCGTATTTTTCCTTCTATCTTTTAATGATCTGCTACCCAACAAATAATACAAATAAATTTTTATATGTTATAAATATTTCCATTCATTGAAAATTCTAGAGTGTCGATTTAAAAAAAAAAAAAAAGTAAAGTATTCCAAAAATTAAAAATCCAATTTCGTTCCCAACATTTTAATATCATTAAGTTTAGACAAATTTTCTCAGGGTCGCAATTCAAAAACGGTTTCAAGGTCCAATGAGAGGAGTTTAAGGAATTTTGCTGCCTAAAGAAAAAAAAACTCATAATCTTAAAATAAATAAATATTTTTCTTCGACTCAATTAACAAATCTATTTATTATTATAATAATATTGATAAGCAAAAAAAGTTCGCCAATAGGCATATGAAAAGTTAAATGATGTACAGCTAGAGTTAGAGTTTCTAAAATTTCGATTGAAACGGATAAATTTCAAGAACTTTCGATTGAGAGTAATTATTTCGAGTTTAAGTTAAGTTTGACTACCACTTGAGAATAATACTGTCGTAACTTCAAAAAAAAATTTTTGACTTGTTCCTAATATATTTTAACCCTGTTTTAAATGTAATCTTTTTCTGTTGTTGGCTATTTAACAAACAAAAAGAATTTACATTCTCTAAGAAAAAGGACCTTTGTATGCAATTGTCTCAAAAAATTGGTATTAAAGTTACAACAGTGTTACTCTCAGAGTGCGATATATATAGTTTTATTTAACAAATATTTTTTTTAATAAATTTTTTTTATAGAACGCAACAAAGTACAATATTTGAAAACAAGTTTCGTTTTTTATACTTTATCTTTTACAAGAAGAGTATCTTCTTAAGCTCTAAATTTCACCCACCAATAACTTTAATTCTGAAACTTTGTTTCCCTGTTCATATATGTTAATCATAAAATTCAAAACAAGTTTCTTAATGAAGCTTTCAGGTTTTTCAAACTTAAGTAAACGCTTTAAAAAAAAGAATGTTTTGTTTATAGTGAAAATTCCAATAAAACATGTCAGGAGTAAAGAAAAGATAGTTTTTTATTAATAATAAAACAAAATTACAAAATAAAATGAATTTTTTTTTTTAAATGACATTCTTAAGACCGCATATGCTCAATTAGCAGAAGTCACAACAAAACGCAAAAGAATTCAGTTAAATAAGATTTACAGATCGATGCAAACGATTAAAATTTCTATCAAGAAACTAATAAAGAATTAATTTCTTTCTTTATTAGATTATCTTTTAAGATGAAATTGGATTCTTTTTTTTTTAATTTTTTTTTATTCTGGAAAAAGTTTTTTTTACACATTAAAAAAATTTTATTCTATTTAAAAACGCTAAGCAGCGTACAAATATTTACTAAATTAAATTGTGCATGAACTATCTCAGCTGTTTCTAAGAAAAAAATAAAAGAAAGAAATATTTTAGTCATACTCTTCCTTCGAGACTTTATTGCATCTGTACGTTAGTTTTTATTTAGTACCTACATTCTCAAATGGGTATAAATTTAATAGCACGAAGTATAAATTATGTCAAGGTCCAGTCAACGAGCGCTTCTGTACGGAAAAGAATAAAACAATAGAGCCATAATATAAATAATTAATTTATGTCAACATTTTTAAATGGAATTAAATTAAATAAAGTCATAGTAATGGATGAAATACAAAAAATGCGAATCCCATGAACAATTTATTTAATTATTTAATCAGAAAACATGCCAAAATTTGCTCCAACAATTGCAATTTTTTTTTTCTGTGATTTAATGAGAAAGAAAATTTCGTTCATATCAAATTTCTTCAATAATATATTTTTTTTTTCTAAATTAGAAAAGCTTTAATTTTAATACTTAATTATATTACAATTAAAGCCTAAAGTTATTTCTGTACAGAAATTAGTTAAATATATGATACGTATGACGCACTTCAGAAGGATTGACGCTGTTTTATATTCTCAAAAATATTTGTACTTCAAAAATAAATTTGATTTTATGGCTTTAAAATTCTTGTTTGACCCTTCTAAGTCTTTTCTAAAAATCGTCTCAAAACTCATCGTCTAGAATTGTGAGTAAAGACCAAACGCACTTTATATATTTATATGTATTTAATTATATATTTTTAATTTTTAAGCTTTATCCCTTCCATCTAAGCGAATTATAAAACTATCAGCGATTTGATATATCATCATTCGACAATAATTTATTAACCTTTATTTCGTTCGAAACCAAGATCCAAGCTAAGTTTATATGGATTTTTTTTGAGTTAAATAATATTATATATTAAACTTTAATCACTTTCTACGTTAATGTTAACATTAATTATTATATTATTACATTAAAATTTAATTTTCCCACAAGAATTTTCTTTCGTGTACGCTATAAGCATATTATATACATAATATATTTTTCATAGAACATTAAAGCTTGAAATAAAATCTTGTAGGTGGATACACTTGAATTGTACGTCTTTAGTTTTTTTCTCTCTCAATAATAACTTTTTGTGAAAAATCGAATTTAATGCTCAGGTGTTGCACGCGTGTATCTAATAAATTTTCTTTATTTGAACTGTTCAAAATACGATGTAGTTTATTTGTTTATTTTTATTTATTTATTTGTTTTTTTTTTTTTTCGTAAATTATACAAAAAAAGAAGCTAATTTCTGAAACATTAAGTTATCAATTCTTATATTTTAGAAATTATTTTTTAATCGAAATATTCTTCAAATGAGATAATATTACTTTTTATTATTATATTTTTCTTCATTAAATTTTTTTGCCACTAAATGCAACAAGTATGAAATAGTAAATTTTTATGTAGGAACTGGAAATTTAACTTCAGAATCAATTTATATATTATTAATTTCTTATAATCGTGTTGATAAATTTCTGTAGAGAATCTTTTATAATTTTTTTAGTTATTTAATATTTTAAATCCTTTCTTACATTATGAAATATCAAGATAAAAATTCAACCACAATGGGCGAAATTTGAATGTATTATTTGTTGCATATATCTCTTTGTAGTTAATATTCAATTCTCTTGAATTAACCAAAATTTAATTTTCAGGTGTCTACACAATACTCAAAACAAAATCATAGTAATAATTAGATTTCTGACATTATTTAGATTATATGAAAAATCTGCACGAATTTTTATACTCTCATGATACATTTATGTCAAAAACTATATATTAATAGCAATTTTCAAACAAAAAATTTTTTTAATAATAAAAAACAATGTTATAATAATAATTCTTTTTTAATTAATTATATTTTTGAATACTATTCTATGGAAATCATTAAATTGTTTGACATTTATCCATATAATTTATTTCCTTTTTGTGGTAAATGATGAAAATACTTTTATTGAGGAAAATATACATGAATTTTCAAAAGAATGTTTTCCTGTCAGCATGATTTTTCTGTAAATTAACGTTATTATAAAGAAAATATTATAATCATAAGTTAGAAAAAAAAATACATAAAAAAAAAATCGACTTGATCAATGCTTAATAAATTTTTGTGTTTGAATAAAAATTTCATTTATAAAAAACATTAAAAGAAAACTAATCATTTAAAGTGAAATGTTGGAAAAAAAAACAAAAAAATTCTGTTTTTAGTTAAACAAAGTTAAAGATTTGAATATTTCTTTGATCAAAAATACTCTTGAACTAAATATACTTTGATACACAATTATTTATTATTCTATAGGTACTAACTATGTATATTAGAAAGAGCATTTTTCTTCTTTTCATAATCACATGGACAATTTGTATACATATTATTTTTTTGATAGAAATGTACTTATATACTGTACTTATATATTGTATAACAATTGATTTAACGTACTTACTGTCATAATAACAAATAACATAAAATATTTTTCAGCCTTTTTAAAATAATAATAATTTTTTTTAACTCATTACAAACTATTTTATGAAATAAAAATGCATTAAAAGATTATTCGAACGATTTTCTGTCTGCAATATCAACAATTTAATTCCAGAAATTTATTCTACACTTTTAATAAAGTTCATACAAGCAATAACCTAGGCATAAATTCCATTCAAACTTTATTCAAAAATTTGAGAATTCGTTTTGTTCAGTTTTTCTTTCTCTTTGAGTAACTTTTGGATGATTAAACTAAATTACTTTATCAGTTTGGTGGCCATTATATGATTTCAACGAATCGAATGAAGTTTTGTTCAAATTATTTCCAAAGCGAAGTATTTAACTTTTGTTACTAATTTCTAATCAAAAAACAATGTTAACAAATGTTGAATATAGGCACAGGCAAAATTTAAATTTGTTTTATTTTATTAATTCACTGAAAAAAATATTCGAATAATTGTTTAAATGTGATGCCTTATTTTTTTGAAGTATACTATAATGATCAGGCTATCCGATTGTACTTATTTTAATAATAAAAATATTTTTTAATAAAAGATTTATAATTGAAAAGAATTGCACAAAATTTTATGTTTATTAACAACCTTCTTTGTATTTTTTTTTTTCATTTTTTTTTTTTGAAAACATAAACATGCAATTAAAAACAGGTTATATATATTTTTTTTTTTTTTTGCAATTTTAAAAGATTTTTTGGTGAACAAAATAAACCTTAACGTGACAATATAAGATATGTGGTGCAGAAGAGCATAATTAATGCTAACAAAAAAATAAATAAAACCGATAATGTAATTTATAATATTAGCGATAAGGAAAAGGGACAGCAAAATATTAATTAGAGATGAAGAGTTGAAGAAATCAAGTATATTAGTCCAGTTAGTGTGCTTATACTACATTCATTTGCATATTTTCAATAAAATCCGGAATTTTGTTTTTTTTTCTGTACATAAGTATGCGTGAAATTATTACTTATCAAGTTATTATGTTGAGTTATAGGCTTTAAAAGATATTTATACTTTTTTTTGTATTTTTTTTTTTTTTGCTTAGTAATTTTTCCAGATTTTAATTCACATTCAGATTGTTTAATTTTTTTAGTAAAATATTGGAATTGATTTATTCGAAAAACTAATTAAAAACATGATAAATATAATACAAAAATTTCTTTTACATTGATATTATATTAAATAATTTTAATAATTAGAAATTTAATACAAATTCACATATTAATGAAGAATTACAGATAAAGTTAAATAGAGACAAATAATTTGGAATATTACAAACAAGGGTCAATTCAGTGAAATATTTTGTATTTTTTGTTCGTGGTGATCATTATGTCGAAGAACATTCTTAAACTTTGACGTATCACATTCACGATGATCATTCAAGAACGCTAAATTTGAAAAAAGTGAGATAGTTTGAAGTCGATTTTAGTTTTAAAAATTGTTTTATTTTTGACATTTTTCTGGTATCTTGACTATGTACATATTGTGGTTCGATTCACAAGGCATCTACTTCTGAGAAGAAATTTCATAAAATTTCTTTAGACGGGCAAATTATGGGTCTGGGAGTAAAATAACAAAAAAGTTATATCACATAACTTCATGTGCATGTTTTTACGTCTAATATTAAGTCTTTAAAAAATTCAAAACATATCTGTAGCTATACTTAACTTTACGTAATCTAAATTTAATGAATTTTTTTTAATTGAAACTTCTTACCTACGCGACATTTTTCGACATTTTTCGTACAGTCGTACACATTTATTTAAATTGAAAAAAATATATATATATATATAAAATTACATATTCGGACATAATGTACATACTGTATAATATATACCTAAATGTATCTGAAAATAAACCTTAAATTTTTATTGTCAATAAAAATATGTTATGTCGACTTAGAAAATCGAAGAATTATAATTTGGCGCGTGTGTAAATGAATTTATTTCAGTTAATGAAATTCATATGAAAAATTAAATATTAATAAATGAATAAATACATTAATAATGAAAACGAAAATTCTTTCAAATTAAAACAAAATACATTTATAATTAATTCACAGTAGTTTTTGTAATCAGAATTTGCAAAAAAAAATAAAACAAATCAATGTACAAATTTAACTTATTTTATATTAGCTAGTTTTTTTTTTTTTTGAATAAATCTTATAGGAAATATGGTTAATGCTAATCGAAATACATAAATTTAATCCAATATTAATAATAAATTTATTATTTGATTTGTTACGTAAATATGAATACAATTTTCATAAATTTATTTCTTAATATTTTAATTTAAAATAGATTTATAGATTTTGTGGAAATAAGATAAGATAAAAATGTATAAAAAAAAAACATTTGATTGGAACAAATTGCGACTTAAAAATGAGCAAATCAAATCTTATTGAAAAAATCTCAAATAATATCAGATATTCAAAATGTCAGATATTAATAGGATATATTTTGTGTTATTCTTGTTATAAAACTAGTGGTACATATAAACAATGAATTGTTTTAATTTTGAATTGACTTATACTGCTGGTATTAAAATCAAGAGTGCTATTTTCAGATCTGTTTTTCTCAACGCAATTTTATTCAATAATTAATTAATATATTCGAATAAGTTTTTTTTTTCTTTTTAATAATTTCAGAATAAAAAGTATTATGTAAAAGGACAAAATACAACTCGCAGGAATCAAGATCACTTAAAAAAGATGTGCTCGATATTCGGTAATAAATTAGAAAAGCAAATTAACTTTCGCTCAACTCGAAGTGTGGAAGATCTATCAGAGGAAGCTGATAAAAATAATAACAGCAACTCGGCTGATGAAGATAAAAATTCTAGTCCAAAACTACGAATTTATAAAGAAGACAAATCTCCTCATATTGAAATTAATGAAAATCCAGAATCAGTGCTGGATTTATCACAAAAAGATGAAATATCACCAGGGGCACATGTTACCTTAGAAGCATTACAACATACAAAAGTAGCAGTTGCACAGTTTGCTTCAGCTCTAGCAAACAGTCAAAATTATGGAACAGCAATGCATGATTTAGCTGCGGTACATTCTACTTTATTTAGTTTGCAACATCAGCAACTAATGCAAATTCAGCTAATTCATCAACTTCAATCGCAATTAGAGAGCAACAAAACTAGTGAGATTGCTGAAGAGAATTCTGATGAAGATGAAGATCAAAATGAAAATGTTGCGTTGAATAAAATACCAAGTTCGACCGTGAAAGTAAAAGAAGAAGTTATTGAACCAATAGATCCTAATGATTCAAAAGAAGTAAAAAATTCGTTGGCATCAAACTTGCCAGTAGTTAAAAATGAGCCTCTGTCAAATGAAAATAACTGTGATCTGAAATCTCCATTGGATTCACTGAAATCACCACTATGTCATATAAGTTCCTCCCTAGCATCTAGTATTATTACAAATCATGATCCGCCTCCTCCTCCAGATGAGCCAAATTCTTTAGAGATGCTTCAAAAGCGTACACAAGAAGTATTAGATTCAGCGTCTCAGAGCTTATTGGCTAGCAATCTCGCTGAAGAATTAGCATTTCGAAAAGAATCATCCTCTCAAGATGGGAGTAAAGAAGGTCTATTTAAGCACCGCTGTCGATACTGCGGGAAAATTTTTGGTTCTGATTCTGCGCTGCAAATTCATATTAGATCTCATACAGGTGAAAGACCTTTTATTTGCAATGTTTGTGGAAGTAAATTTACAACTAAAGGTAACTTGAAAGTGCATTATCAGCGACACACCCAACGATTTCCAGATTTTCCTTTACCAAGCGGTAGCATTCCAGAGCACTTCCATCCAAATATGATCAATCATAATAGCCAAACATCACCAGTACCACCACAACGGTTACCTCCACCACCAATAGGAAGTCCTAATCCATTATCATTTCCGCCATTTGGAACTTTACCAAGCCTACGACCTCCTTTTGAAGCTTTCATAACGTCCAACAAAAACAATTTCAATAGCGGTGATTCCGATGATCAAGAAGAGCCAGCTGACTTAAGCAAGCCAAATAAAATCGCCAGAATAGAATCGCCCAAATCTCCAATGCCAGATAAAAACATACATAACAAAGCCGAAAGTAAAATTTCAAAAGACGAAAAACAGCTAAAAAACATTGATGAGAATTCGATGGAAAGTAAAAACAGCATTCATGAAAATGAAGATAGGCATGATGGCTATTCGAAAAATTCCCAACGTTCCTCAATTAGCAGGACGGCATCAATTACGCCTGATTACATACCAGAGCGAATACCAAATTTATTGGAAAATACTGACAGTTCATGGGAAGATTTGATTGAAATAGACAGAACATCGGAGACGTCAAAATTACAACAATTAGTAGATAATATTGAACACAAATTGACTGATCCTAACCAATGTATTTTTTGTCAAAAAATAATGTCCTGCCGAAGTTCTCTGCAGATGCATTTACGAACTCATACTGGTGAACGCCCTTACCGATGTAAAATATGTAGCAGAGCATTTGCAACAAAAGGTAATTTAAAAGCCCATATGACAATTCACAAAATTAAGCCACCAATTCGAAGTCAATTTAAATGTCCAGTGTGTCACCAGAAATTTTCGAACTCTATAGTATTACAGCAACACATAAAAATTCATACTATCGATGGTGGCAGTATTATGGTAGGAAATCTTTGTCCAATTGGTGCTAGTAGTAATTTTGGAAGTGAAAACTCAGATATGGATAATAATCGTAATATTAGTGAAGGAAGAAATTCTGCTCCCACATCCGATTATTCGGGACAGAGATCAACAGGTTCTTCGTCGCAGGGAGATTTTGATGACTTCAATATGGATAGTGATAGTGAAGATATCAATAAAAATTTGGAGGAAGATAATAAGACTGAAAGAAATTTAACAGATACATGCAATGATGAAAATGAAGAAGCATTAGATCTTACACCAAAATCAAATAATCAATTTAAGAAAAATGAAATATTAGAATCAACTATTAATCAATTAAGATTATTATCAAAATTTCCGTTAATATCACCAAATGAATTTTTTAACTCGCCAGATTTAATTACCAATGTAAATATTAAGTCCATTATTTCAAATAATGCTTTAAGCTCAATTGGTTTAGGTAAGTCAATATAATTTTTAATTTTTTAAATACACTAGTTTAGAAATTAAGTACATATTATATATAAACTGAATATTTATATAAATTAGCTAAATTGAATAAAAATTATCGAATACTATACAAAACGTAATAATAACAATATTACGAATATTTCTTGGGCGGTGAAAATTTTCGAAAATAAAAAAAATTCACATGAGAATTCATTGTTTAAATTTTCTTTCTTATTATATTTATTTAAAGGAAGCTTTGAAATATTTTCTTCTGTTTATTTTTTTTTTAACTTTTTATTTTGTTCAAAAGAAAACTAAATAATTTGTGAACTGTAAAATCAATTTGATATTAAGAAGATGAATTGACACTAAACTACTGCCATATTAATTGGAATCTCGTCCGTTTGATCAACTAAATTGCGGATATCATAAAAATGAATTGATCCTTTAAATTTAATTTCAATTTTTTTTTTTATTATAATATACATTTAAATTATAAAATACTTTAATGCTAAATTATCTTATACATGTATACTTATCGATTTCATGCAACAAAAAAAAAATTATATTTTTCTTATATAATGAAGTGAAAAAATCAATTTACTTCTAGTGAAAATAATAAACTAATCAAATTTGAACACAATAATTAAATATTATTATAGTTTTGTTACAAACACCATGCTATGAAAATTTTTCTGATTTTGTAAGCATTTCTTACAAAAAAAAAGTTTTATAATTCTTGTTTAGAGTGAGACTTTCGATTTAGAATTAGACTGCCCTTAAAAAAAAACTTTTACACACCTTCATTTATATAGCTTTTCGTGCTACATACTGTTCGTATCTTTTTCAAACTTTCAAAAAATAGGATAAAATTTTGCTATATTGAAAGATTGTTCAACTTGAAGATTTAAAGATATAAATAACTGATCATTATAATTGATTAGAAATTAACTCAAATATTTATTTCTATTTTACTACTTGAATTTTAAACATTATTTGTATGAAAAGCAAGGTTAGTTATTAAATTTTTTTGAAATGAACATTTTTGGAATTTGTTATAAATCAATTGTATGACGTAGGGAAAAAAGAAAATTTACTATTTTTTTTTCTTATAATTCAATTGTCTAAATGATTTTGATTAAAAAAAAAATCGATGAATTCTTTAATTTTGCGCGCGTAACATTTTTCTTTTTCTTCAAACAATATTGCAATTTATTTTTAGGTAGTATTATTTTTTTTTTAGTTTTTTTTTTTTTTTTATTTGATATTATAAGATAAAATATATTGTCATTAGATTTATGTGCGACAAAAACTAAAAAAAATACTAAAAATGGTTCGAACTATTTAATTTTATTATATTATTTCAGTTTTTTCATAAGTGATATTTTTAAATCTTTGGGATGGTATTTACATAAATGCGGTGTAAATTTATACAAAATTACATTATACTTTGATTATAACGAGGACTGATTGAAAATTTTTTGATTTAAAATAGACACAACATTGTAGGTTCGAATATGCAATATATACGAATTCAGACATCAGACTACGAGATATTTATGTTTATCCTTCAGATTTATTGTTCAAATTCAAAAAAAAAAATTCAACTTTGGTACTTATTTTCAGTAGCTTGAAAATAAATAAAAAATTATAGAAAATAAGACGAATCTTGTTTTAAAATTATTATTATTTTGTTAGGAAACTTTAGTTTTACTTTTATGTGTATACTTAAAGTCAACGTAAAGTCTATATGCCAAGATCGCACTGAAAATGCGTACATAGTCTTGGAAATTCTTAAGTAGTCCCTTTTATTTTCGATTTGATAAACAACTAAAATACATTTAAAAAAAAAAAAACAAAATTTAAATGCAGAATATAGGGTGGAAAGGAAAAATCAAATTTAAAAATTCTTCAGATAAATTTATTTCTATCTGTCCTAAGCGATCATTGAATTCAAATAAACGATCGTGTGATTTTTAGACTTTTTAGTTTTTAAAAAACATAAATTCAAAAATTTTTTATTTGATATTTATTTTTATAAAAGAAAATTTTTTTTTTAATATAGTTTTTTTTTTTTTAATGCCTGATTGTTTTATTTTTGAACATTATTATCGAAAAATATTTTTTTTGATTTTGCAAAGTTCATTATTTTTCAATGTACTTTTATTGTAAATGACTTTTTGTATATGTTGATAATTAACTTAATTATTTATACAAAAAAAGGATATATTTTTTTTTGCAATTTTTAAGCGATAAGTATTATACTCCTAATATAAAAAGATTTTATAATCTTTACTTTTTTTCTACAAAAAATAGCTTATTTCAATACAAATAGTAAATACCAAAAAATTTTTACACTTCTGTTTTTATCTTTCAATGTAAAAATTAAATTCAGATTCTTTTTTTGATTGCAGACTTTAGACGTTATACGTCACATATTCTTTAAACTTTATACGTCATATATTCGTTAAACAAAATATTAACACCAAGTTTGCTATTTTGTTCAATCAACAGGTCTTTAGATCGAAGATAAAAGAAGAAGGTTTACTTAAGATTTGTCATTGCATTCTAATCGTTGAAAAACAGTAAATGTATTTACTTAATACCAAAAAGTTTCCCTTAAATTATGTAGGCACAATAAATAATTTATTTTGGCACTTTAAAAATTGTTTTTGGCATTTTTGTACAACATAAAAAATAAATAAAAAATAAAAAAAATCTTAAAAGTATTTTTGGTTCTATTTAAAACGCATCGCAACAAAAAGGTTACAGGTCAATATTTATTTTTACTTTATCTTTTTTAATTTTCAATTAAATTAAAAATAATATATAATATAAAAAAAAAAATTAAATATTTTTTTGGGATCATTTGCAAAAATTGTTTCTTCAAATTGAATTAACATCACACAGAAATAAAATTAAATATTTTACTTTTTATGCCAATTTGAAAATGACAGAATGACAGAATTTTAAATTTTAATTTTTTTTATTTTTATTTTAGTTTGATTTTAAAGAATGAAAAAGAGTATTTAATTAAATATAAAATGAACTCAAAATAATTTTAATATAAAAAAAAAAATTATAAGTAATAGCCTTTCTGAATTCGTAAAATTAACCAAAAATTACAAAGTCCTTACATATTATTTCTATAACGGTGATAATATAAGTAAACGATAATTATAATATTAAATAATATGACTGGGATCAACTGAAACCTTTTTTTATTTGTGAAAGAATGACGGGAATAACATAGGCGAAAAGTTACACTATATATTTAGTTAGTTAACTTTTGTGAGAAGGGTTACGATATCTCAACAGCTTAGGTTAAGATAAATTTATGTTTAAAATAAATGAGAAAGAAAACACATAGATATATAATTTCAGGCATTCGTAATCATAACACAACAACGTGCAATATATGTTTTAAAACATTTGATTCTCAATCAACTCTAGACCTTCATTATCAAGATCATACCAAAGAATTACAATTTAAATGCACCATCTGTGATAAAGAATTTTCCTCGAAGGTAAATGTTTTAAATATACTTTCATTGTATTGATTTTTATATCATTTTTTGCGTGAAATAATTTTTAATTTCTTTTTCTTACAAAATTTGATTTCAAGTATTTATTGTTTAACAAAAATCAAAAAAAAAAATTTTTTAATTGCCAATTCCTAATTAATTTCATTCCAACCTCTTTTTTTTTGCTTTTTATATTTATTTCAGAAAGAAGAACTAATGCATGCTACCCTTCATTATATCAGTTCGAATGTAAGTAACTATTTAAATACTAATTATATTATTAAATGTACCTAGTATGAGTTGCTGGAAGCTTTAATGATGTAAAACTAAATTTTTTTTAAAATCATTTCGATTCTCAATATTCTGAAAAGAATTCTAATTTTAAAAACCTCAAACTTTTTAAACAACAACTAGACTGAGTATTTTTGCATAAATTGGTTCACAAAAAAAAAATAAGATAAATTAGGGGTATTTTCATATTAGCACACTTAATAATCTCATTAAATAATTTTTAAATAAATATAACATTATAATAAAATTTTAGCGAAAAATATTTTATTTTATGAAAATAATAAATAAAAAATTCCTTTATTTTATTTTGTTTGTTTATTTTGGCAAAATATTTAAAATGACAGAAAAAAAAAAATAATATAAATATTATGTTTTATTATTTAATTGGTTGCGCTAAAATTAGTTCCAATATTTGTTATGCTTTAAACAAAAAAAAAAAATTGTAATAATTCAATTTAGGGATTTGGAAAAAAAACTAAATTCCCACAAACGTTGATATTGAAGAACTTCCTTAGTTACTGTATTTTACAAAAGGATAATGTTATCGAGGTTAAAAGATCTATATCTTAAAATTATTCTTAAAATCTTAAGATCATAACAAATAGTGCACTATAACAGTCCAATCACTTTGAAACAATTCATATTTAAATTACAGGGTAACTTAACGCAGCACTTTTCATCAAAACATCCAGATGAATCGAACGAAAATTTAAGAGAAAATTTTCTTGAACCAGAAAATCTAGCAAGATCATCAGCAAATGAAAATAGAAGATCTCCAGATCTACCAGATTCACCCGATATTAACTTAAAAGAAAAATTAGTTTCTGAATCGATTATTAGTCCGTCAAAAAATGCTCAGCCTTCAATTCAAGTGAAAGATTTTGCATTTCGAAATTTTGACAAAGAAGTGGATCAAGATATGAAAAAACATTCACCGAATCGTTCACATTTGAATGAAGGTGAGACAACGATTATTTTCTTTTTTTTAAATCAAAATACGAAATAGAACCTTTTTTAATTTTTTTTTATTTGGAAGTAGACTCACTTAGACAGGACTTTGCAAAGGAGAATGAAATAAGAAATCCGCTACCAAATTCATCATCAATGGATAATATATTTTCCCATAGCCATTTGCCACCACCCTTATCACAAATGCATTCGTTAACTTTATTTAGAAATGATCCACCACATCATATGCATCAGCATTTAAATCAACCACCACCATCGTCATCCTTAGATCCAGCAGCAAATACAAAACATTTTTGTACAATCTGTAGGAGAAATTTTAGTTCAAGCTCAGCATTGCAAATTCATATGAGAACTCATACTGGCGACAAACCATTTCGTTGCTCTGTATGCCAAAAAGCATTTACGACTAAAGGAAATCTCAAAGTAAGGAAAATAACTATATTAATTAAAATATATTTTAAGATAAAACCATCTATTCTGGAACGTACCATCACGTTATCTATTTTATAAATTTTTAGATACTAAGTGTACATATATGTTTTATATTTTAAAGGTTCATATGGGCACACACATGTGGACTAATGGTTCATCACGAAGAGGAAGGCGAATGTCTCTTGAATTGCCTATAAATCGACCACAAATGCCATTGGGTCCCCATCCTGATTCAGAATTCTTACAAAGACGAGCTGAAATGTTTTACCCATATCTACCAACATTTTTGAATGGTGCTGGAATGCAATCTAAAGTAAGTACAATTAAACTTGTTTGCTAACTAATAATAATTTGAACTTAATATTAAAAATAGACCAATCCAGGAAATATGCCAAATATAGGTGCATTTCATCCAGGAATGTCAGGGAAATTCAATGGTGTTCTAGGTTTTGGACCATTTGGTCCCAGATTGATGGCACCAATGCCACCAGCTCCCCATTTACCACTAGCAAACTTATCTCCCCAGGGAAAATCTGATAGGGAGAATTCGCCTAATGATGAAATGACACCACAACGAAATAGAAGTCATGATAGAGACGAATCAAAATCAATAAGTGAAAATTGTGAAACGAATGAAAAAGAACAAAAAACTTTAAGTAGTCTTCAACTAAATCCAATAAGCTCTCCTGTTTGTGAAGAAATAAAAGTCTAAATATTTAATGGTGCTGTATAAATTGCTCAATTTTTATGTTCACACTTAATCCTATGACATCTAATCGAACGTGTTTTCTTTTTTTTCAAAATATGAATTTCTAATACAGATTCCAGGAAATTATATGAGTTGAGTTTTATATGTTTCTTTTGAGAAAAGAGTTAAGAATGTGTTCATATCAGAATAAAAAGGAGTTCTTCTTTACTTTAAAGCTTTAACAATATAATTTGAATCTTCCTAATTATTATTATTTGCAAAAATTATAAGTTATAAATTTCCCACATTTGAATTTTACAAAATATGAATAAATTCAATACATACCTTCTATCTATATTAAGTTTACGCTTTCACTTTCTTTTCTTGAGTTGAAAGTCAAAGTATGCATTTTTGGTTGGAATATCCTAAATAGCCTTAATTCATTTTTTATTGTTCAAAAGCGTTTTTATATCCAATTTCCAATCATCTCAGAATTGCTAAACCGTTTTAATAAAAACTCACCGATTCTCAATTTTTTTTTCTTTAATTATAACCAGTCACCAAATGAATGTTTAATAAATTTGTAAAATGTTCACCGAAATTAATAAATTTCTAAGCCAATTTTAAAAAATATAATAATATTAAACTTAAAACTTTCTTAAATAATTGTTATGAAAAAAAAAAAAAATGAATCAGGTAATTTTGACAGTTTTATTTTTTTTTATATTTACTTTAATTTCAACGCACCCAAATCACTACTTTTTTAAAATAAAAACTTAATTGAGCAAGTTCATCAAATTAAAAAAAAACAAAATATCGTATTCGAGTAAAAAGCTAAAAATCAAATTATTTTTTTTTTTTTTAACTACATTTAGAATTAGCTTATTTCTTTGTATAGCTTTGAAAAAAATTAAAAAAAAAAACTAAATAAATAAATTAGATTATTTCAAAATAACATATCGATATATTTTGCGATAAAAAAAATTAACCGAAATTATAAAAATTATTTAAAAAATAATTGTATTTAACGAAAAAAACTATATTATTATCTAATAATAATTTTTAAGAACTTAATGTAAAATTGAATTATTATACTTAAAACATTGTAAAAAAAGACTTAATAAATTAAATAAAATATGGAATGTAAAAAAAAAAAAAAGTTTTATTTGATGTTTCTTTAAAGAAATTTGATATACATACTATGATAATTCCATTGAAATATTTTTCGTCAGCTGTTGCTTAAAAGATCACTTATTAATCTGACTATAAATAAATAAACCCACACAGAAACTCTTCATACGATACTTCTACCCAAACTATAAAATGGTGTTTTCAGCCGAATTTAGAAACTTTCGATAATAAGAGTTTTTGAAGCTATTAATGTCTCATGTCAACGTATTTATGCTTGAAAAAAGTTATCTCAACTGGAAAATAAATTTGTTAAATATGACCAATTCCAATTTATAAAAAAAATATTCGATTAGGTGCAAAATACATAAATTATATTTTTCGAATCATTTTTATACAAAACCTTTAATAGTATTTAAATAATAAAAAAAACTCCATATATCTATTTTATACAAACTAATAAAATTATTTTACAAAGGACTGCATAAAAAAAAAAAATTGTAGACTAGTCTAGTCAACATACTTGTCATAAAATGCTACCACCCAAGCTTATCACAATTTTATGTCGCGATTGCATCTATAAATATCTTAAAACATAAAAATGTTCGCAAACAACAGATGTACCTATGATACAAACATTATTAATATTATCTGAAGATTAGGAATGTGGATTTGTAAATGATTTTCTGAATTATAAATAAGGGAATGGATCAACAACAGGCAGGCAAAAAAATTTAAATATTAAAATTATTTAATTCTTCTCAAGTCAATTTCCACTATACTATATGACGTATAGCTAAAATTTTCGGAACACAGGAGTTTTAAGGATAAAACTTGAAATTAAGATAAAGTGTTTTTTAAAAAAAAAAATGACTCATTATACTTGGTCATTTTTAAGGTCATGACGAAATTTTTTGTTGTTGCAGATTCTGAAAGATCATCTCTAAAAACCATTTGCATGCTCCTGGAAGTTTTAAAAATTTTGATTCCCCATCCAGCACACTATAAATTTTTTATTTTGACATATTTTTGGGATCTCAAAATTTAGTCTTTTAGGCCTTGATGCCGTCTTTCTTTTTGATAAACAATCTATGCATTCTTTAAAAATGATCTTTACATAGAATTTGTAGAAAAAAGAATATAGAAAAATATTAAAGAAGCAAAAATGTTCAATGTTCCAATTGGTCTATAAATATAATATAAATTGACAGAGTATATTGGACAAATCAATCAAAACTGTCCAATAGGATCATTACTCAAAAATTAATGCTGGTGTAATAATATTCAATCTTCACCCTATATTATTATAACAAAAAACTTTAATATTAAAATAATTGTCTATTATATTTTAATAACACATCATTTGTAATTATAATTAAAAAAATGCCATAATATCAAAAATAAAAATGAAAAATATCTTGTAAATAAATTTATGCCAGAGACAAAAGAATCTTAGTCCATTTCAAAAAACTTCGAAACAAGAAGAATAAAAATGCTTATACTTATTTATGTATAATGTGTACATTGTATAATTTGTATAAATATAAAACCATAGACCATTAAACATAGCACACTTAAATGTTCAAGAGTGCAATTGGTCTGATACACAATATTTGTAGAGTTTCTTTTCTTTTTTTTAATAATTTTATATTTATATATGTAAATTTTGTTTTGGATCAACTTGTTTATACAAATTTTCTATACATATAATACAATTAAATATTAAATTTGTACGGTATTAATATTTTCATAAGTTTAAATTTATGTTATACGTGAAATTTGATGATCAAATACAAAAATAAATAATCACAAAATAAAAATAATGTTGAAGAATTCAAGAAAAATTAAATTTACCAATTATAAATAACTGGTTTTCTCTTGGCACTAAGCTGAAAAAATTAATGAGTGCAAATTTTACAATTTGTTCAAAATTCCAAGATAACTTCTAGAGCTTCAATTGTAACGAAAGCGATTTGAAAAATTTTCTCGTTTGAATAAAAATGTTTTAGATTTAGACAGCGACAGTGACAAATAAAAAATATTAAATAGTTTTTTGTTTTAATATCGTAATTAATATCATATAATTTCAAAACTAGGATTAATTTTCAAAAATTTTTTTGCCGAAGTTGAATCATAAATATATTTCTGGCACGTATTTACTGATACTAATTCTTTTGAAAAACAATTGCCTCGCTATAGACAAAACTCATCTGAATAGACCTTTTTTTTTGTTAATTTGGAAGTTTCATTAATTTTACCATGTGGTGTGCTAAATAGCGCACATTTTCAGAATTATGAAGAAATGAGAAAAATTACGCACAAACTCCTTTGTGAAACATAAATTCATTAAATTTTTACTTATTATAAATTTAATAAATGTCATATATTAAATTGTATTGTGTATTTAATTCTGTAATTTAATTAAAATTAAGTTGGAAAGGTTATTAAAAAATTTTCATATTTCTTTAGAAACAAAATTTATGCGTATTAATGGTATTAATAATTACAATTATTAAGTGAAATTTTTAAATATATTTTTTTTAAATAAAGTAATAATTTTATAAAAAACGTTGAATCCCAATGTATTTCGAAATTAAAAAAAAATTAAGTCACGGCATAAATTTTAGGTAGGATTCATTTGTGATTTTAATTTCAATTTGATCTTTTCTTTTTATTTTTATTAAAATTAAATTCAATTTTTTATAACCTAGTACAATATTGAAACTCTAAGCCACTATAATCAAACTGCAGGACTCGTATATGATCTTTCTTTGTTTCATCAGTTTCTTTTATAATTAAACCTTCGTTCACTCGAGTTTTTATACAGGCAATAACTTTAAGCTACTATGGAATCAAACTTTACAACTTCGCCATGATTTCTATGCCTCTGAAACATTGTATTTGCTATGCAAATTTTGATTTTTGGTTTTTTTTACAGAAAGGTACATTAATATATTTATGGCTAATTTTCAGTTTGTTTTCATAATATTTTTATTTTTATGTAATTACAATATGAAAGCATTACAAATTACCATAATAGTGAAATATGTTTGCAATTTGATTTAGTTAAAACAAATGTTAGTAGTAAACTAATATTATTTGGACAACAAAAAAAAATTATTTTGAATTTCATTAAATGCACAGTTTTGTGAAGATTAATATATATATAATTTTAGTTCATTTGATGTGCAAAAAAAATTTTCGAAATTGTCCATCCTACATTTGTATAAATAGTAAAGGTAAAATCATTGTATCCATAGATACCACCGAAAATTTATAATATAATTTTTGAACACAATAATGTTTGTCAAAAGTAGCTTCTCTAAGTTTAGATGTATTTTACGCTGACTAGTACTCTTTAGTTCCATTAATTTGAGAGTTTCAATTTAAGCATAAGAAACTGATCATGAATAAAGTATTTGTTAGTAAAGTAGAAAAACGTTATTACTAGATTATCGTTATTAACTTTTGATTTAATAATATGAATAAAAAATCAGTTATCTTTTCAATGGATGTCATTTTATTAACAATAAAAATTGATCTTAAATATTAAAATTTCAAAAATAATAATAAAAATGGGTTTGACTAGACATTGTCTGGGGCATTCGAATACATCATTTCATAAAAACAAGCCAAATTTTTAAGAAATAAAAAGCAAAAAAATTATATAAATTTTCTTTTTAATCTCTTTGATAAATTTCCATAAAGATATTTTATTTTTGCGCATAAATTAATTTCATGTTGGCTTATTAATTTTATTTTCTTTCAAAATATTTATAATTTCATAAAAGAAAAAATTTCATACTACTTATTAAATTGAACTAATTTTTTTTTTAAATTATTTAAACAAATATGATTTTTTTTATAATGATTTTAATATTTAATTTATACAAGTTTCATTTCACTTTTATGTTAGAAATATAATTCTAAAAATATTTGGTAAGAATTTTTATCAAAATTTAATTTTTGGAAATTTGCTGAAGCATACAAATTATAAGTCTTAAAAGGTAAAATCTTAAACTTCTTATCGTAATTAAACATAAAAACTATAAAACATTAGTTATTAACTATAATATCTTAAAAGGATGAGAGTGGTACAAAATCTGAACTATTAAATGAGAATAAATTGATAGTTAATCAAGTCATACGAACAAGGGGTGAAAAAATAATCAAATTGTAAAATTTATAGTTGGACTTCCTTTCAAAAATGTTATTGTTTTAAAAATAAAAAAATACAATATTACTTTATTATTTAGCTATAAAAATAAATCTAAAATTAAGAACTTTACATTATTCAAAATATAACGACAATATAGATATCAAGAACTTAACATTTGTATTACCTTTTTCATTAACTTCTAAAAATAACCGCCATGTTGATCTTTTAACTAATATTTCCCAAAATATATTCAAAAATTGTTTTATTTCCCAGGAATACTACAAATGGTTCTTACAACTTATTAATTATAATTTAATTAAAACATAAGATTTATGAAATTTTTTATTTTCATGCAATATGCTTTTAAATAAAGTCTAATTGAAAAAATGCCGAAAAGTTTTTTGAAATGGAACTAATGACACTTGTAAGATAATTACGGAGGCGCTAGACTGTCTGAGGATATATCACAGTATCCAGAAAAAGAACAAGTTAATTTCATATTTTATCGTTTCTAAAATTAAAGCATAATTCTATCATAATTATAAAAAAATTGTATTTCATAAGAAAATATTTTATGCAAAATATTATAAATTTTATTAATAACATTGTACGTAATATCATTTCTAATAGATATTTATAAAATATATATACAGAATGTTTAGCCTTGAAATTTCTCTCAAATAAATTTAATATTTATTTTATAAATATTTGTATAGTACATATACATTATGTACTTATAATTAAGAACAAAATATATTTCATGCATATGCAATTATAGTTTATTTGAAGTTTTGGGAAGATTTTAGCGCAGTTTGTTAGCCCTTGTTAGTCTAGTAATGTAACTTGAAAGCAATAACTACAGCAAACTTATGAAATCAATTGCATCTTTGTTACTTGAGCAAACTTGAAATTATGCGATTAAACTGTGACAGATTTCAAACCAAAGTAAGCTCATATTATAATTTATTAACGTCTATAGAAAATTGTATAAATATGAGATACTACTAAAGTCATTGAATATTTAACACAAAAATTATTTTTATTAATAAAAATTATTACAAAACCTCACGACATTTTATCAAAATTATTATTCTTAACATTAACTAGTTAACTAGTTAATTTCAAAATCATTAAGATCTTTCCGCTGATATTTTATTTTTGTCATGACTAACACTATTTCTTTAAAATTTCTCCCAAGACCTACAAATAAAAAGTGTTAAAGATAAAAATCATATAATAATTATTAAAATATAAAATTAATGCAAAATTGTGAAACGTGATATAATATATATTATTTTTTTAGATAAACCATAAAGTTTGTTTATATCATACTATCAATTTTTTCTAAGTAATTTTTATTTCATGAATATTTAACTAAAATTACAATTAATTAATAAATTTATTTACATGTATTCCTTTTATACATAAAAGTGTTCTTGTACATGAAAGATGAAAATATTGAATTTATGTAGAAGAAAATCATCTTACACTAACCGACCAAAATATAATAATCATAGGTAATATTTAACTAAACAATTTTAAATCATTATTATTGAGCTGAAATTGGACAGAAGGGTTAGTTTTGTTATATCTTCTTATATTAAATAGATCCATTTTCATTTTCACAATTTTCTAAAGCTAATATTAAGTTTATTAGATTATCCTTAGTAATTTATGTTATATAATTATTTCCACATCTACGAAGGTGCGTCGTTATTGAATGCAATTGTTTTGTTATTTTCTAATTTATGTTCATAATCGTTTTAGTTATTCGCACATCGCTTTCGTACCATAGATATAACCATAGACCAAGATGGGAAGTTTCATACAACATTTTTTCAGTCTTTTTTGGTATTTTATTGTGAAGGTGTTAGTAAAACTAAATAAAATTCTTTTCTTACATTGATAATTATCACGTATTTTATTTTGTTTTACTAACACATTGACTTAAAAATACCAAAAATAATGTTGTATGAAGCTTCCCATCTTGGTGTATTCTTAATCTATGATATAACGTACATAATTTATAATAATTTGATCGTTAATCAAAATTTCTCACATTTCTTCCAAACATATTTTAAATATTTCTTGGAATAAATTGGCAATTTAAAATTAATTAAAAATTTCATTGAAAAACTTAATAATTTGAATATTTTACATATAGTTCAGATATTTGAAATCTCATTGTCCGAATTCCGCAGTTGATGAAAAAACTATGACATAAATCTTAATTTAATGAACCTTATTTATTGCAAAGGAAATTCTTTGACATTTCTGAAATAGAATTTCCTTCACAGTTTCGTTGCAATAGCAGTTTTAATTTTAAAATTAATTTTAAATTTAAAATTATATTTTCTAATGTATACACATGTATATATGAAAAAAAAAATTACGAATTTCATACGTTGCTGCCTTGCCTCTTCCACTTAATAAAAAAAAAAGAAGAAGAAACACCATCTCAAATCAAATATCAAAGGAAAAATTATTCGACTTATTTAAATTTACCTGAACATTTTATGAAAAATATAAAATGGTTTTTCAATATATTTCTCTCATTATTATTGAAGCAACAACAACAAAATTTATATTATAATGAACTTGATGTACATACATACATCTGTATTTATACATAAAATATATATAATAAAAATTATATTAAGAAGAAAAAAAAGTATAAAGCAGAAAGATTAAAATCGCTTTTAATAAATTTATTAACGAAGAATTTTCTCAAAATGTACAATTTATGCGAAATCAAGAATGAAAACAACAAAAATTATGGGTAGATAAATGAAAGTTAAAACATCAATGAGTTACGTCCAATTAAAAATGTTCTAAGTTTTTTTTTTTAACTAAATTTACAATGATTGGGTATTTTTTTTAATTTTTTTATAGTGCACAAAAGTTGTAATAAGAAAACTAGGATCAAACTAGAAGAATTTAGACTTTCTAGATGTAATAAATCAGTAATGATATTTCCATGAAGTTTCACAGTCATCGAATGCAAAATTATTATGTTTCAAAATAAATTTTCATAAAATTATACAATTACCATGGATTCATAAAAAGCACAAAAATTAACATTGAAGTTGTGACATTTCACAAATATGTTGCTTTTGTTCTGTAAAGAAAAAATCATAACGATGATTTTGACACAATTATATTTTATTGAATGTCCAACTTTCTGATAACCTCCTAAATTTGTATTATTCATAAATAATAAATATTTTGATTAATAAATTAGATTTATGTACCATAAATGTAATAACAATTTATTTATTCGATCGTAACACAATTCAGTTATAAGTTTTAACTTATTAACTTATTTTAGTTGCATCATGCATAGTATCTCTGTGAAATCATTGAATGAAATATATGTTTTGATTAAAAAATAATAAAAGAAAAAAAAAACTCTTTCTGTGTAAGCAACCAAAAAAAAAATAATAATAATAATAATATTTTAATAAAGAAACAAAAACAAAACAAAAATGTACATACAGTGGGGCTGGCTTACAACAATAACATTAACATACATATAATTATATATGTATATTTAATGTAGGCAACAACAACTTACAAAAAAAAATAAAAAATAAAAAATTTAAATGAACTCCATATATTAATAAAGACTATTAAGTCTTGTTAAAAATAATGTTTAAAAAGTAGATCTTAATAATATTAATATTTTTCGTGAAATTAGATTTAAAAAATGAGATAACATTGAATTTATTCTTAAATGCAAATATAATTGAAGCAGTTTTAATAAAAATGCAAATTTTTGAAAGGATTGAGAATTGAGGAGTAATTTTACTTGATTGAATCAATGTCATGCGGAAAAATAATCAAAAGGAAGTTGTAATTTTTTAGTTTTTTTTTTTTTTTTTCTTATTTCTTTGTCATCAACAAACAAGTTGATTATGATGAAAGAAATTTTTTTTAAATATAAATGAAAAAAAAAAAAACAATAGTTACTGTAATTAATATTCTCGATACAAAATAAAAGTTATTTAAAACATAACATACATACATAAATGAAGATTTCCTAATACCGGAATAAAGTTAAAAGTATCTTAACTAAATTCAATGTTGACGATCAGATATAGAACTTTCGAAAAGAATTTTAATATTCAAATTACAAAAATAGTAATCACAAAATTTAGTCAAAGTTATAACACTCTTCATCTTCGGTGCTCTAAACTTTCACATATAATTCAAATTTCCAATTCTCCATATTTCGAAATCAGAATTTAAATTCCTAATTTTTCGGTTCATAAAATTTAGTTTAATTTAATTCAAGAAAATAATTATCTTATATTTTGCATAATTTTTCCTGATTTGAATATATAAGAATAATTGAAACATTATATTGCTAAACATTGTCAGAATTGACAATAATATATTTTGATTATACGCAAAATATTTATTTCAAAAAAAAAAATTAAGTTTCTAATTTTATCATAAAATTAGGGGCAATATTTTATAATTATAACATTTCTTTAAATCACTATTTGAAAAACGTCTGATTATTAGTACTATACTATAGATTTTGGAATGTCAACCACTGTTAATATAAAAATTAATCAAACATATATTTTAAATATTTATTTCAATTCAAATGTATATTGTTATTGTTAAAAAGTTAGATTACCTTAAATGTATAGGTATTACTTATGAAAAATATCAAACTGATAAGATGCGGAAATTTTTCTAAACTAAACAATACTGACTATACGAAATTAAGTTCTACCAAAAGCTAACTTTAAACAATACGACACCAGTTTCCGATCATACTTTTCAAATCATAATCAAAAAAAAAAAATAAAGAAAAGAAAAACAATTTAATAAAAGAAAGGAAAAATTCGCATTATTAAAATAATAAGAAGACAATGGAATAACGACAATTGGTTTGTGGGTGAAGATACTATTAAGAAAATAACAAAATGAATGCATCTAGATAAAGGAAATTATTAGAGTAAAATTCTTTATTTACATGTGAAAATAAACTTGTTTATGTCTTTTCAATTTAAATACTTTATTTATTTAGCATTGTTTGTATTAACTTTAATTTTTAAAGTTATAAATTCAATGTTTTTTTTTCCTTATTTTATTTTTTTTTTTTAAGTTTTTCTGATAACATAATTTTTATTTTGGAACCAGTTTTTCATCCAACGGAATCATTAAGAAAAAATATTGAGGAAAATTTATATGAAAAAAAAAAACAAACTTCATGTTTTACTGTACCTCCACAGTACTACGTATGTATAATAGTATGAAAATAATAATGACAGAAAAATAATATTTAAAGATAAAAATTTATATAATCACTGATTCATCAACATTCATAGTGTGATTATCCATTTGATAAAAAGTAACAATTATTCTTCCGGTTCTGAGTGATAAGAATTTTATCTCATCCAATGTTTTTCTTAATGTCAAAACTTTTAAAGCAATTAGTTTATGTGAATTTTATATGAAATTTTGTTTCACTATTTCTCATCACATATTTCTTGAATTCATTTCAATGAGTAGAGAGATGATTCACCTTAAATTTCAATCATTTGAATTTTCAAATCTTAACCCAAATTTTCGAAAAAAAAATTAATATTTCATGGATTCCATTATCTTGAAGATCATCAGCCAAATTAAATTGAAATTATCGAATTTTTTTGTAAGATATTTTACAATCATAAGTACGTATATACCATTTAAAATTGAAATGAAAAATATAATTTTATTCTCATATATGAATTAGTGACGTCGTGTTTATTACTTGTTAATTTTTCTCCATAATATTCATTTTGGTGTAGCTAATTCAAAAAGTAAAAAAAAAAAGAAGAATATTATGTATAATCTTATTATTTTTCTCACCACATTATGTATATTGAAATCGAAATAATCTTTTTAAATTGAAATGATTATTATTATTATTAGTATTATTATTATTATGATAATCATGTATGTAAAACCAATCTTTCTTTGGCTTATATTGTTATTTGTTTTGAATTTAGAGACCATTAGCGTTATACACATAAGATTATTTTTTTGCTTTAGTTTCACAACACCAACAACATATATTTAATGCGAGGTGAGACTCAAAAGCTGATAAGTTTTTGTGCATATTAAAGAAGTAATTGAAATGACATTTACTCAAAAAAAATAATTCCATTGGGTATGGTATAAGCGATTAATCTTATTGTTGTGGAAATGAGGGAATACTTTTTTTTTTTTCTAATTGAGACACCTATAGTTCATTGATTGATACTTTAAGAAGAATTGTGCATATTAATACCTTTGTATTACCTATGTACTGTAAAACAATCATAATTTTATGTAACCGTTCTCAATAATATTAACATTAAAAATTACTTAAGTAATCCCGATTATTATACCAAAACTAACTCGTCCAGCACTCACAAACCTATTTACTTATTAAGTGCAATAAATTTGAAATATAAAAGTGATTTTAATCCACTTATAATTTGTGATTATTTTTAACCAAAATTTAGGAGATATCGTCTTTTGATTTGAAACTCATTTATTTTTTATATTGCATTCATAAAAAAACTGAATATGGTGTGAATTGTATTTTGTGCAAAAGAAAATATTGCATTTTTTTATGCATAAAAATCGCGCGCGCGAATTATAATTTCGTGCGCAATCAAATTTACCGCCAAGATTTTTGATGGGCTTTCAATTCAATATATGTATACTTACGAATGTAATATGTATGTACGTTATAAATGCAAAAAGAAAGAAAAAAAAAATTTTAAGCATTGATTTTTATATATTTTGTTTTGTTTTTATTAAATGGCGGACGATTTAAAATTATGCCTAATAAATATTTCTTGTAAGAGTTGAGTTTAACATCATATGAAAAAAAAAAAAAAAAAAAATACAAAAAATTCAAGATTTTAATTTTATTAAAAGCATGATTTAAAACATATTCATAAGTTTTAAAAGAAATAAATTCGAAGCAAAAATTTAATCTTAAAAAAAAAATAACTAAAGGGCGTACAGAGTGTTGATTATTTTTATTTAAAGAACTTTTTAAGTTCATTGTAAAAAATACACTCAGTGACTTTAGAAATAGTGAAAGAATAAGGTAATCAAAATCTTCTCTTATCAGTATAACTTTTTGTAACTTATTAAAGTTTTATAACTATATAGAAGTTTCATGTGTTAGAGTTACAGCGCTATTGAATATTTGGAAGGTAACGTTCTGTAAAATGTTCACTGTAATTTTTACAAGGGTCAAATAAATCGAACATTAACGGTTGATGCTATTCTAAAATTACAGAACCAGTGAAATTGCATTACTTGAAAAGCAAGATATACCAATTGACACGCAATGTGAAATGTTATTTTCTTCACCCTATAAAATTACAAAAAAAATTTTTTTTTTGCCATTTAAACAATTTTTGTAACAAAGTTTTATATAAATTTAATAAATATTTAAAGAAAAAAAAGAAACATCAAGGAATACAAGAACAAAATATTCATGAGAGTCTCAACCAATAAAACAGAAGACGTTATTTCAGCCATTAATCAACAACGCCATAATCATTGTTGAGTCGCGATTGTAATAATCATATCGCAAACTTAAATTACTTAAACATAATATCTTTAGACTGCATCAAAACTGACTTAATAATGTTTTCATATACACACATCGTTAAATCAAATCTACTAAACAGATAAATTTAATAATCAAATGATAAATTTGAATTTATGTGAAATTAATATATTCAAAAGGAATGCACGAATATTGTTTTTTGCAAATAACGTATAATGCCTAAATAGAAAAATAAAATAATGGCAAAACATATTCTGTGGGATAGATAATCTAATTTGTCTCTTAAAATGTATTTGCTTTATTTCAGATCCGTCCCTTGTATAAACAAAAAGATTTGTTAATTATTTAATAGAATTATATAATGAGAAGGTCAATTAGAGTTTCTGAAAATGGCATTTTTGTAAACCATACGATTTTCGGTTTTTGGATTCGAAAAACCTCGGTTTCCCAATTTTAATTTCTCCTTTACTATTTTTGAACTTTCCTTCATCAGTAGTAAAATATATAGGATGCTTTTTGATATTATATTCACAAATGTCTTCCAATGTTTTAATAATTAAATCAATCAAAAGTATGGTATACCCTATTATAATCAATTAGTATAATAATAATATTATTATATCCCTTATGTACAAGTCTTAAACCACCTCGGTTGAACAAACTAATGTAAAATATATGACTTTCAAGCACTAAGTTATTGATTTAACATATTTTTTATAATATCCTTTTACATGAATTCTGTTAACTGAAGGCTAGGTCCATGAATATAATTAAAACAAGAACAAAGCAAAAGAACAAACTCATAATAATCATGCAGCAAAAAAACAGAACATGAAAATGATTTCTTTAAAAATTTGTTTTTGCTTTATTATTATTTTTATTATTATTATTATTTTTTATTTTCTCCTCGCATATGGTCATATTATTGTTATTATATTTTTATTCATAAACTCCAGAACACAATTGATATCCTCCTTCTTAAAATATCATTTTAATAAATTCAAAGACTGAAAGGAAATATAAGGAACAGAATTACAAGAAATATATATTAAAAGCCAACAACAACAGAAATAATTTTTTAAGTCAAAATATATGTATTGAAATTGAAACATGCTTCCTCTCTGTGTATGTAGTATATGTATAATTGTATATGCATAATTGTATATATATATATTATATATATATTTTAAAATATAAATTTTTTCTTTCACCGAGTCTGATTTTGATAGTTTTAATCAAAGAGAAAACTTCAATATATGAAAGATTTTATACTAAGGATTGAATACACGAATATTAAGTCCCAAATAACAGCTCAAAAATATACACAATTAAAGCTTTATATTAAAAATTCTTGACTATCCTAGGAGGAAATGCCGTACATTAAAAGTTGTATACTTTCTGGATTATACCAAATTTTTTATGTATCACCAATTTACTTAAATTTTTCTTACAGACATTATTCTTATCTAAACTTTTATGAGATTTTATGTAACAATGGGAATATTAAATATTGAATATAATCCTTTCAAGCGACAGCATAATCAAAACAATTCATTTTTCATAGAAGATTATAGTTAAATCCTTAAAATTATTTTCTCTGCCCCAATAATTCATAAATTTATATGTATAAAGTATTGTACATATAATAACAATATATAAAATTTAGGGAAAAAAATCATAATTTTTATTTCCTATAAGATATAAAAATGAATCCCTGAATCGTTTTTCAATCAACAAAGGTAATAAAAACAACTGGTCACTCAATTCAGTTCAATGAATTTTATTTTAGCTAAAGAAAATTTTGTACAGAAATATTATTCATTTTTTAGGGGATGTAAGTTCTTGAAAATTATATTAAACATATAATTTATCTCTGATCATTGTCAAATGTCATCTTATTCGAATTTTAGATTTTTGGAAAGAAATATATATAAAAGTAACTCATATACTTTCTTCCAAACTGTTGAAGCCTGTCTGAAGTCATTTACTTATTCACATAATTTAAAACCTTTGATACTCCAACTTTTTCTAGTCTAATGCAGCCTTAAATAAAATTTAAACCTTTTTCTACAAAGAATACCTTAAGAGACCTTTTTTTATCGACATACTCAATATATAAATGTAAAGCGTGAATAATATAAACATATTTTTGTACACACATAACATATACTTTGGTCTTTATGATTAAAATACTTATTTTTGTACTTTAATTTTCAAAAAAAAAAAACGAAAAAAAAATGTTAACCTTTACTTTTCATATTTCTGTTTTTCTTTTAGTATTAACAATAAGAAGAAAAAACATTTTTTTTTTGGGGGCTTATAGAAAAATATTTTTCGAGTCAATAATTTTTATGACTATATATCACGAAATATGTTCATTTTTATAGAAATCTCTGGAGATTGAAAAGGACAAGGGTCAAAATTTATGTAGGTAAAATATATATATGTATCTTAATTTTTTTAAAGTAACTAAAACAATACGAATTGAGTATTTTTTTTTCTTCTCTTTTTTTGCAAACTACGAATTTTATTTAAATCAAAATAATATTGTGGAAAATAATTTTTATATTTGACATCTGATCCCAAGGAGATCATAATCAAAAAATATATAAAAAAAAAAGTTTTTCAAAAATTTATAACCCTTCAAATGTTTTATTATAAAATTGTTTGTTCTATTTCAATATAAATTGTAAGAATAGGAAATTTCAAATATATATATTGATATGTATATAACATTTTTAATTTGTTTCATGAAAACATTTTAACTCATAACATAAAAATAATTTAGTTTATTGATTAAATTCTTGTATTATTCAATAAATTCGATCCAATTGGATTGGTTAAACGCTCTCAATAGCCTTGTAGACTGTTGCAAGTGATAAGTGAATAAATGAACAATCATTTTTTTAGTTATATAAAGGTAGTTATATGAAAATATTGATAAGCAATTATGAGAATGCTGCATAGTTTTCTCTGAAAATCAAATAATTATTCTTTTCTCTTAGGTATTTAAAACTTTAATTTATACAGATATAAATGTACCTATCTATAGCTAATTATTATTTGTTTCCATAATTCTCATATTTGACAATTAATTTTTTTTCCATTTTAGCCAAAATATGACCCTTACCCTCTGTTAATCTATAAAGACCTCTGTTAAAATTAACACCTAATTAAATTTCAATATTAACAATAAACACAATTTAGTTTTTCCTATTTTTCTTCTATTTTTTTATTTTAATAAGAAAAAATCTTTTTTTTTTGCTCAAAGGAAAATTTTTTTATTTTTTTTAAATACTGATTTATATCTTTGTCACTTTTTAACACACCTCTATTTTTCATTAAATCAATCTTTAGAAAATTTCTACGAATTCTCATCAAAAACCATAAACTAGATAACTAATAAAAAAAAAAATAGTAAAAGAAAAACACATATAAAATTGGAAAATCTATTTTCAATATAATAGAAATTTTTTTTACATTAATTTAAAATAGTAAAGATAAAATAGTAAAAATGCTGACATTTAAATATGTTGTTAAATTTATATTTATTGGGAAATATTGTGAAAAATATCTTTGAAAAATATAAAAAAAAAAATAAAATAAAAATAATAAAAAATTATATTATTTTGATAATCGCAATTTTTTTTCAAATATCTAAGTAAAATAAAAAATTTATTTTTTTTTAAATCTATAAAATATTATTATAAAAATACAAAAAGTGCTAAAATCACTTTTCACAAAAGTCACCGCTTATGAATTGAGAAGTCCATTTCATGTCATTAATTTTCATCATATATAAATAACATTGAAACTAACTTATTCATAATATCTAGTACTGTGTATTTTTAGTTTTAGAATACATATTATTTTTGTTTACAATCACCCAGCAATAGAATATAAAAAAAAAATCGAAAAAATAGAAATATGGGTTTTTTTTTATTTTAACCTTTGTGAATGTATGTATGGTAGGTACATGTTGTATATATGTTTTGGAAATTTTTATGCCTTGAGCACAGCTAATACCGCAAAGCAATTTTTGAAGGAATGTTCCGGAAGCCTGTTCACACCTAATTTTACCTGAAAGCAAAAAAATCAACTGCAAACAACTGCTTTTGTTTTTTTTTATAATATGATTGTGACAGAAAAATGCAGCAAAACCAAATTTCGATGCAAAAGAAACGCTGTGGAAAAGAAACAAAAAAATTATTTTGTGACGCAATCAATTCTTTCTGGAGCAAAAAAAAAATAAATTCAGTTTTCTAATTAATTATGAAATAATTTTAAGAAATTCTTTTTACAAAAAATCAATAAAATTAATATCTTTAGTTTTTCATAATTTTTATTTTAAATAAATAAGAAATAACGCAGAAAATCGGTTTTTACGGTAGCTCAAAATTGCTTTGCGGTATTAGCTGTGCTCAAGGCATTAGATTTAGAATAAAAAGCGACAAAATTTCATTGATCAAAGGAAAATCGTATGCAAAAAACATTATTTAACGCAAAAATTTGTAAAATTGAAACACTCGGAGTCGGAAAAAACAGCATATCGATAGTAAAATAAAATTTCATACAATGTTTGTATAATATACATACACATAACTATAAATATTTTTCAATGAAGCTATTTTTTTAATACAATAAAGACATAAGACAACAATTATTAAATATTGCTTGTCAGCGTAAAATTATGCCAACTAGAACTTTGTTGTGATTTACCATAGTGTTAAGAAAATTAACTATCAAAAAAGAATTTATTTATTTAAATATGACTTCAATTTTTAAATCCCCTCACAAAATCATGAATTAAAGAAAAAACAAAGAATTTCCTTCTTACGATTAATTTTTTTTTTTTTATTTCATAATTAAATAAAGAAATGTACAAAAGTTTACTTTTTTAACACAAAATAATATCACATTTTTAATATACATATGTAATGCACATATAAATATATGTTATACAATAAAAAGAGTTTCCTTTTACTGGTTTTATGCATTATTGATTTTAAATTGTCTCACGATCTTTGATCACCTCCGAAATAAAAAAAATGTTTTTATAAATAATATGTTAATAAACATAATTTAAAAATCATAAAATACACAATTAAACTTTGTGGTCAAGACATAATTAAAACTTTTTTATTTATTTTTTTTTAATATTTTAGCACCCTCTTTTAGCAAAATTTCATTTACAGTTTTGATATTATTTACATATTTCTCACAACTCATATCGATTTCAATATCCGTCCGGTTAAGATTTGTAAAATTAATAAAACATAACATAATAAGTTTTATGTTCACACAAAAAAAAAAGAAACAAATTAAAAATAATTGAATACCGTGATTTACAATATTATATATTTAATAAATATTTGAATAGAAAAATTACATATACCTATTTGCATACTATATTATATTGATTCAGTTTTCGAAGGCTCTTTGTGTTACATAACTTGGTGCGATAACAGGACGTTAAACTTCACTTTATCATGGCCTTAAGTTTAATATCTTCTATGTATAAGCCCTTTTGATTAGACCTATCCAAAAAGAAATAGCAAGAATTTTTATTTTATTTGCCTGATTTATATTTAAGAAATCAAAAATTCAGATAATAAACAAATTTTGTTTTTAAATATTGATATTGAAAATAAGTTTTTTGTGTCCTCAAGCTATGTTTCTTAATATTCTATCCGTTGTTCATAAAAATAATATTATATTAAAATTTAATTACTTTACAGAAATGTAATATTCTAAGCTGATTAGCAATTTGCCTTTTTAATGTTAATTTTTTAATTGAATTACAAAGCTCCTTTCAAATAGAAAAGGATATTTTCTATTTTTTTATTCTTTTTGGAAAATACATTTATTTTGCATTTTTTTTTTTTTTTTTCAAATTTTTCAATTTTTTATTTTAAGTTAAACATATTTATAACAAGTTAAAAAAAATCTACAGAGGTTTAAATTTTTTAATAAAAGACGATTACGCGGTCAATTAGTAGTAGATGTTATCTTTAAATTAACTTATGTTGGTCGTCATGGTAGTAGTGGCTCTTATCCTTAATTCTTAATAAGGAGTAAAATTTCAAATACTAATACTAGAAATAATCAGTAACTGTTAGTTATTGTATTAAAAAAGAATCAATAATTTTCTTAAAAAAGAATTGAAAAGTAATGAAGTAATTACAAAGTTACAAAGTAATTGTAGTTTAAAAGTAAATCAATGGAAATAAAATTTTAGTTCTTAACATGTTTATAGGAAACTGAAGTACAAATCATTTAAATAAGTCTCAATTCCATATTTGTTTATTGCCCAACTTATAATAATTTGTAACATTTAATTAAAAAAAATTGCCAAAGAAAAAAAAAATTGTTAAATAAAATTTCCTAGAAAAGAAAATTAATAAATTATATTATGAAAAAATGAAAATAAGCTTTTTTCTATAATGCTTGTAGGGGTGAAAAATAATAATAAACTTCTATTTGGAAAATTATTTTCAAGTGAAATAATCCAGTATGAAAAGGGTTATGACATTGAAGAAAAATGTATAAAAACCATGTTTGTTTTTTTTTTTTTTTTAAACAAATTGACCTTTTAAAAAATGTATTAAGGCGCATTTAGGAAGATACGATATTCTTTCTTTTTTTTTTAATAATTTTATAAAAATTAAATATCAAATTGATATTTGATATCATAAGCTAATTTGGAATATAATAATACAAGTTAATGGATTATTTTTATATGGCTCATTTATTTCAATTTTTATTCTTCGTTATTTTAATTAATATCAGCTGGAAAATATATAAAAAAATTCTGAAAAAACATTTTTATTCATTGTTGAACGGAAATCTTAAAAATGTTTGAATGAATATTTAATAGAAATAGGCTAAGTATCAAAAAAAAAAGTCAAACCAAACTCTTGGAGCGCTATCATTAGATTCAAATTAGCCGGAAGAGTTGGATGAAACGACTCAAATCATGTTCAATATGTTGAATGCGGTATTATATTCGATAATTCCCTCGTTTTACACGGGAGATACGTTCCTCATAAAACCGTGCAACTCGAAAAATTAATTTTTATATAGGAAAACCGTGCAAAGCGAAAAATAGTCATTTATTTCATACAAATTACGAGTTACGAGTATATTTAATAAAATATAATATAATTATATATTTAATAAAATTTAGTACAGTCATTTGGTTCGAAAAATAGTGGTTACCTGGAAAGTTTTCCGGGAGTTTTCAAAATTGGTAATTTTATAGATTTTGATGTGCTCTTTCCGAATTTCGACTTTGCGACCTCGTATTTTGTCCGCTCGCGCCACCATTTTGGATTAATGGCGCTTAAAAGCAGTTTTTTGGCAATATCTCCTTTCCGACTGATTTTACGATAAAAACAATTATGTACAATGAAATTAGAGACATTTACCTACAATTTATGTATCTACCTTTTTTTTCATAAAGTCAATAGTACGAGCGTCGCAAAGTTTACTCCAACATGCACAAATAAAACATATATGTATTATAATATCTATATTATATGTAGATGTTATATATCTAATATCTATATATACTATTATCACAAATAATAATAATAATAATAATATGTAATAATAAAGAATAATTAGTAATGGCCAAAACGCGTGTTGGAGTAAACTTTGAGGCATAAATCGTAGGTAATTGTCTCTAGTTTCATGGTACATAATATACGATACAAAAATCAGTCGGAAAGGAGATATTGCCAAAAAAACTATTTTTAGGCGCCATTTTTTCACTATGGCGGCGTGAGCGGATAAAATACGAGGTCGAAAAGTCGAAATTCGGAAAGAGCATATCAAAATCTATAAAATTACCAATTTTCAAAACTCCCGGAAAACTTTCCAGGTAAAACTACCAAAAAATAATTTTTTATTTCTAAAATAAAAAATATAAATAACTTAAAAAAAAAGCGAATTCCCTTTTTTATATTTTTATCAACAAGATTTTCGACAGTATACATCTTAAGTGGTACCAGAATTACCAGAATTATAATTAAGTACAAATAACTTCGTGTGCAGTCAAAATAGTCATTTAAAAAAAAAAAATTTTTAATATAAAAACCGTGTAAGATCGAAAACGTGGGATAGGTGTATTTATAACATATTCCACAGAGATGTGTTACTTAGAAGTTTTTCGCATAATAGAATCATCATTATAGAAATTTACTTTCTTATATCAGTTGAATCTATAGGTAATGAAGCTTTTATCGCAATTAATAAAAATATAATGAGAAAGTCAAATAAGCGAACAAGAACCATCAAATTTTTATATATAGTTTAAACTTAATATCCAAATAACGAATTTCCTAATTGTTTTAAAAGAGTTTTTATTTCAACTTCATTTGCAAAAGGAATAGTGTTTTTTGATTCTAAAGTGTCTTAAAATATGTACACATTATATTTGTAACAAATTCATTATACTGAAAAAATTCAAAATTTTACTAAATCCACAAAAAAAAAAATTAGAGGAAACACACTTGTTGAACTTGAAATACTCAAAATTACGAATGTAAAAAAAATACAACCGTTGAATGAACAATCTCAATGGAATTGCGTTTTGTGGTACACATATTTTAATGGTCAATTGGAGGAAATTAATTCAACGCGCTTTATTACATTAAATTAGTTTTTTATTATAACAATATATTCACATTTTTAATATATACATGTATATAAGGTGTGTTATTAAATTCATAATTGTTTGACAAGTTGGCTTTTAACATGTTTATAATTTTAATAAAAATTAATGAAATCTATATTATGAATAGAAAAGGTATATAATGGCGCCAGTGTTATTGTTTTATTTTTTTTTTATTTAAAAATGCTAAGCTTGAACCAAAATTTTACATTTAAAATAAGGGCCCATTAATAAAATAATTAGAACGAATCTCTCTCAAAATTTTTCATAAAATAATCAAAGCAGTTCGACTGCAATAATCGAATATTCTCAATACTTTTAGGTTAATTTCCATTTTATATACTTGATTGCAATTGGGTCATTTTTATGTCCAAAATAACAATAAATACGATTTCAATAAAAATTCCATAAATATTATTCACTTTATTTGATATAAATAAATTAGTGCATATTTTAATCTTTAATATTATCTTTTTAATTAAAAGCTATCTATTAAAAATATAATTCTTTATTAAGTTAAAAAGTCATAACAGAAAGTATATATAAACATTCAACTAACATAATGTTTTCCATATAAAAAAAATTATATTACTTTATAAAACATTTATGGAAATATGGGTTTGCAATCTAAAAATCTGTATGTCATGTATAAACTCTAAAATCATAAAGATCATTTTTTGTTCGGAGGCATATAAAAGATCTGCTTTCAGATATTGGAAAATTTATACCGATAACTTTATGTTCTATTCTATAAAAATTTTAATATATAAAGCTCACATATTAAAAATAATTAATTTGTTATTATTTTTATACTTAAAGCTACCTCAAATATAATTTTATTTGATTTAGACTTTAAATTAAAGTCTAAATCACAAACATTCCCTCCACCAAACTTGAAATTTTCAATGTTTTAAACTCTTAACAGTAATAAAATTTTGTTCCTTCAGCTAAGTGTTTTATGATCATAATCTAGGTTCAATTTTCCTACATATCCACGAATAAAAGTTTTAAGTTCTTAAATTTTGAAGTATATAATATTATAATCTGTGAAATCATAAACTATAAGTAATACGTATTTATGTGCCAAGATTTTAATCTTAAAATAGATAAATATCATTAGCATGTAATATATAATCATAACTTCATAAAGCAAATAAAGAAATCCGATAAATAGATTAGACTTATGTGTACACTTAAAGTTTAAAACGTAAATAAAAAACGAACCATGTTTGTAAGTCAGTATTCTCCACATTTCTCCAATTTTTAAGTTTTTCTAACTGATTATCTATACTATATATATGGAAATTTATTCGTTTAATATACTAACGAAATATTAATATTATGTTAGAATTAGTATGCAAGAAAGAAATATTCGTTTCTCTATTAAACATTCAGCTCTTCTAAACGGATATGCATTCATTTTTGGAGGCATTAAGCCTATAAGGATAATTTTTAAGTATATATCTTAATGAAAAATAATTTACAGTACTTCATGAATTACGCTCTTTTACGGATAATATTATACGTGTAAGTTTGATAGCTAAAATGAAAACCCTTATAACAACATTGCATCTATGTTTCTTATCGTATTAATCGTATTAACTCCATAACGCAGTGTTGTAAAACTCAGTACATTTATTTTTTTATATAATATTTGAATCAATTGAATACATTTTTAATTTATATCATCGATTTGAAATAAAATTTAATTTAGATATATTTATATTATATGTTTATAACTATATATTCAAGCTTTATTTTTATTAAATATTTGTTATGAAAAAATTTCTTTATTTAGTATTGGAATGTGGATCAACATTAACTTGAATGCAATGATATACATATTTTTGTTAAAGAATGCAATTCAAAATTAAAAGATATTAATATGGTAATCAAATATTATGTAAAAATTATTGACACTAATTTACAATTTTATGAAAACTATAGGCACATGTCATCTATGTTAAATAACATTCTTTTCTAAAACTCATTATTATTATTCGCTTGTGCTTGGCGATGCATTTTCTAGGTATGAAGAAAATTTTTTATTGTTCTACTTTTAATTAAAATTTTTACAAGGTTGTGGATCACTGTCCTAGTCAATTGTAAAAGTGTAATATATTATCAAATACATACATTTAAATCAAAACTTTTTTTTTTTATCAAGAATCTCCTTTTTTTAAACACAATTCCATTTGAAAATTCATTATCTTAATTTTTATTTCGATATGTGTTATTAACTTTAACACTAATGCTACAATCGTTTTAAATACATACTCATGATAATATTTCTTTTTCGCGAATTACTAGCTCTTATACAAACAAATCAACAGCGATCTATTATTTAGCAAAATTTCACAGCAGCGCGCCAACGAAAAACCAATAAATATTTTTTTAAAGTTTTTTTTATGCACAATACAATACCTAATATATATAATATACATATATTGAAAAATTAATTTCCTAGAAGTTAAAAAAGTTATGTTGATATTATAAGAACCAATTTGACTCCCACGATTACGATGTTGAATTTGTATAAAAATTTAAGATCAAAAAACAATATTTATCCCTTTTTTTTTTTTAATTACTAACTACTTTTTTAAATGCTCGAATAATATGTAAAATTTAAATAAATAAAATAAAAAAACAAAATAAATAAAAATAATTCCTATCTTTATAAAAAGATAATTTTTTTTTTTTTATTTTTTTGAATATTGTACATCTCAAACTCAAAGGAATAAAAATATTTATAAAACTTGTCCATTTGTTGAATTTTATTTATTTCTTGTTATGTTTTCTTTTTATTTAATTTGTTTTTAATTTCTAGAAAGAAAGAAAATGACCGCCATAATGTCGTCTTGATGGCGCAATATTTATTGTAATTTTTTTTTATATATAATATGTATTTTTTTTTGTTAAATATTTTATTTTTTACAACATAGGATCTTTAGTTGATTTTTTTATTTTCAAATTAAAGCTCATTAAAATATTAAAATACTTCAAAATTATACTCATATGTTTAGAGATTCTCCAAAAAAAACTAAAACTTCCTATTTTTTTTACTTATAGAAATTTCAAATTTTATGGAATTGGTATTTGGAATGTTTGAATTTGAAGAAAGGGCTTAATCCATATCTTATACTATTAACTTTTGACAGTTATTTTTATTACAAACATAATGACTGACAATTTATAAAATTGACTTTTATATACTTTTAAAAATATTTTCAGTCCTAACTACAATAAATTTGTAGTACACACATTATTAAAATTAATTTGATTATTGCATCAAAGTTGTATAAGTTGCATAAAATTATATGCATAAATAGTTATACTAAACGAATTTAAAATTTACAATTTACTCTTAGTAAAAACAATAATTAAAAATTATGCATCGTTAATTTGCAAGACGAATTCATTTACTCTAAGCTTTAGTTTACAAAAGTAATAATAATAGCAACATTATACATCCTTATTGTTACTAAATGGTATGTATAAATGATGAGTGCCTTAAACTTAAACAAAAATCAGCCATTCATTATGGAAAATTAACAAAACGGATTAGTTTCCTTTGATTATAATGTTTCTTAGAAGACAATATATTATATATGCGAATAATATGTTCTGTACACATATTCAATATTAAGTTCTCTTTTATGTAAACATAAATAATTCTAAACATGTTTTATTATAGGGGGATTTTTTATTCAATTCTAATATAAAGCAATAAATTTATAAACAATAAACAATAATTTTTATTAAATTATACTTAAAATAAAAAACATAAATGTAATTATTATTACTATAAATTTATATTATTTTAGCATTATTAATAATTAAAATCACGTCAATGTTTTACAACAATAATCGATCAAAGATATAACCAAAAAGATGACTTAATGGACATAAGAATTTGATAATAATAAATTTTTGATTATTATTATTATACCATTGTTATTTTTTTATGATTATTTAACCAAAAAATTTTATTTATTTTTTTTTTATTTAATTATGTGTTAATATACCGCCCAGCAAGCTTAAATTATTCATGATATAAAAGAGACATAACATTACAATAATAATTGGTATTACAATTATTAATAGCGAAGTCATTGATTTTTATTTTACAACTATACCGCATATATAACCAATAATACAATACTGACTACTGTGTGTAATACATTTTAGCGTAAAAATAATTATATTTGAACAAGGCTTGTAAATAGAAAGGTAACCGGATAATAATTAAAAAAAAATACAAGTTGCTGTGACACTATTTTGATGATTTTTTTTTAATATTCTATATTAATCGATTTTACTGAAAACTAATATGGAATTGTCTAAAGTGTCCACACGAAAATAAAGTATTTGTAGACACAAAGAGTTATGTAAGAAAGATGACTGATATTAACAATATTTTTTTCGTTAGACATTTAAGATATTTAAGACATTTAAGATGGTATACAACTATAACTTTTTCTACTTAAAACAATTTATATTCTCCAATAACATTAAATCGAGAATATGGTCTTGAAGATTGATACTCACAGACAGTAAATCTAATTTTTGAAATAATAAGATCGTAATTACAAATATGTTACAGATAGGTTATTGATTTTTAAAATTCAACAATAAAAAAAAAAAAGTATGTTAACGCATCATAATTTTCAGTTATTGTCGCTTGAAATAATTCTAAAATTAATTGGCGCCAATAAACTAATAAAATTATTATGTGTTATTTTTATTTTTTAATCCGGATGATGAATCAATAAAAAAAAATATTCAATAATAAATTCCATCAGATCATAATATAATTCGATCATATTTTAGACACAAATTTGATAGAATAATATGTTAGCATGTAACAAAAGTATTTATAATAGATTGTCAAACGAAATGTTAGATTTAGAAAAAAGTGGAATGCATATAAAAAGTAAAATGCATATATACATTAAAAAAAGTTTTGTTAAGAATCTTCAAAATATTATTTATACATTTTAAATCAAACTTTTAACAATATTTATTTACGGTTTACTTATTTGAAATTAAATAAATAAAAAAAAATACCCTCTATATTAATTAAAATTATAATTTTTCGTTATGAATAATAACCAAAGTTTAAGGCAATTTGAGTTTTTTTTAACAACGCAAACACTTAATTTAATAAATTTCAAGTAGACTAGGCCTGTCCGACATAATTCTTTTAATTAGGACTGTCCAACACAATTCTTTTAACCAATGCAAAAATTTAAAAAAATGTTAACCGAAAACTATTGATTTTATTTTATTTCATTATATGGATACGTATTTATTAAAAATGCATTTTAAAATTACACTTTTATTTTAAAAATTTATGTATTAATTTTAAAGGGAAGTTTATTTTACAATTTTTTTTGCTTAACTCTTCAAAATCTACGTTAAATTTTATTGTTGAAATTCTCAACAAGTTTTTGAAGTTTTAAAATCTATTTTTGTTTTGAAAAAATTTAGAATGTTTCACACAAATTAGTGATTCTAAATGCAATCACAATCATTTCTGCGAAATTTAGTATTTTGGGATATCTTCAACAGAGGGCGGAAGAACTAAGCTCGAAATATTGTAACCAGTATTTTTGTAGACTAATAAGATAATAGAAACCAGTTTTAATTTTTATTTAAAAAAAATAATTTTTTTTTTACCTTATCAACTTCCCATCTTCTAACGGTTCGATAAATAATGATGTCCAAAATTGAAAATTAAATTATCTGTTTGCAATTAAATATATTTTAAAATGGTTAATTTGCCAATAATAATTTTATGTTTCATATTTTAAAATAAAAATTTATTAACTATATTTCATAAATTAAAATTTTATATAATTTGTTAAAAAAAATGTTATGGAAATTTTCCCATTCATTTAGTAACATATACTTTGAATTGCCGTTATTACATGTATGTTCTCCATTTCATCGTAACCGTATACATTATGCTAAGTCAGCACTTTCTAATATATAACTATTTGTGTATCTAAATCAATTGTTAACCTGAAACTTTTAAAGATTTTCCTAAAAAAAAAAAATCTTATCTTTATGATGATGAAGTTCTTGAATTTTTGCATTTTATGTTCAAACTTTCTGACCATATAAAAGAATATAACCAATGTCTTAAAAATAATATAAAAAAATAATAATAGAAAGATGGTATGTCATTTATATCCATTATATTTAATAATATGTAATATGAGTGGTCATTTTTTAACAATTTCTTCTTCACTCATGGATAATAAAAAAAATATTTTTTCGTTAGTGAAATGTGGCGAAATAAGCTTTTAAGATATTTTATTGAAAAATATTAAAGTCCTAAATTTAAGTGTTCTCCACTTCTTGGTTACCAGCATATTAATGATAAAATTTTTATTTATTTTTTTTTGAAAAGATAGATTTTACTTTGAAAAGATAGATTTTAATTGAGTTTAAAAATCAAATTTGAAGATTATAATGAAGTGAATGTTATGTCACTTTTTATTGCGACTTTATAACAATTCTAAAGCCCTATCTAATAGTGTTATTATCCAACTAAATGGTTTGTGGAAAATAATATTTTTTTATAGAAACGACAGCCCTCATCAATAAATCTCCGACAAATCAAAAAATCTTCGAAAATTACATATCTAGTCGCGAAAACCACCAAAAAACCGATATTAAGTAATATAAAAAAACCAAAACACTTACATTGTAGATATTTTGTAATTAAGTGGCTCTTTTGTTTTAAAATGTGTGGTTGATATGGGTTTTTGACGCAAACCACATTCAATAATTATTAATTGTAATAATTGAAAAAGTCACAAAATCTTCAGAAACATATGAAAAACAAAAACTGTGATAAGATTGCTCGTACAAAAATGAATAACAATAGTATAATGCTAATAAAAAATTATATAACATATTATATTATTATTATTATAACAATATTTTATTTTATATAAAACTTTATAGAGTTTTGTCGTAAAAATAATATTTTGCAGCTTCTAAAACCAAATGTATGTTTCAATTATTTAGTTTATGGCAATAATAATTTTTGATCTCTAAATAATTTTTGTGACCTTACCAAAACCAAATAAAGATATAAGTTAAAAGTTTTATGAAATATAAATTAAGTAGAATTATATTTTAAAGTAATTATGAGGAATAAAAAATAATAATAAACCAATCCGCCAACAAAAGATTATATTTAGTTTTTATTTATAATTTAATTATATTTTTAATATATCTACATCTACACATATACGTATGTATAAGTTACGTAAGTATTAAACTATTTGGAATTAAATCTTTATTATACTATAAGAGGTTCAATCAAGACGTCCTTTATATATATTTTTATATATCTAGCTATGAAGTTTAATAATTTTCATTTTAAAGTTTCAGCGAGAGGTTGAAAACAAGAAAGAATATTTTTTTCATGTACTCTATTGAATAAACAAGAGAAGCTTACGATAAATGCCAATACAATAATTTAGCGAACATTGTAACAAAACATAACTAAATTTAGTTATGCCAAACAAAGTTATCGATAATATAAAATCTCATTAAATTTCAGCAAGAACCTTAAAATTACTTTAATAAATGCCGTAGTCTTCTGCAGAAAAATAATAAATTCTTCATATGTATAATAATAACAATAATAATAATAAAAATAACAATATTTATGTATATTGTATATATATAAAACTCTGAAGAATTCACCAAAGAAAAACCATAACTCATATGCTGAATTATTAATTTGCCATAATTTTTATTTTATTACCCATTTGTTATTGAAAAACAAACCAGAATTCCAATGATTTCAACTTGTAATCTATCTAAAATTATTACATTATTATTTTGAAAAATATTGGAAAGTAGCCGGTTTTTTTTATATATGTATCTAGTATTTTTATACCAATATTTTATAATATACATACAGTTAAATCCCTTATAACACGGTAGCTAGGTAATATTATGCGAACAGAACGACATGTAGAAAAACAACAAAATAAATAAATACATGGTTCACTTGCAAAAATTTCATAAATTTATATTCTTTTTAATAACTATAACAATATTAATATTAATTTTAGACAATAATTAATTAAAATAATTTTTTATTTTTGGGTACAGCCGAATACAGCACTTTATTTGGTTGTGATAAAGTTGTACTAGGAATTAGGACTTACGTGAATATGGTAATATCTTGTTTTTAACCAGTACGAATATGCAGTGTTGTCGAGCGTTATGTGTGGTAAAATATGGTTATAGAAAATAAAAAAACCATAATATTTTATTCCAACATATAGTAAAGAAAAGGAAAATAATTTTTCTTTATAGATACAATATACTCTGTACTAAATTATAGCAATATATTTATTTTAATAATTTTTTATCATTTCAAATCTTATTTTCTTTTTGCTTTCCAAAGCATCTATACGTGTATGGTTCAGATGAAAAATCATATAAGAATTAAAGTTTTTTTCATAAGTAATTTTATGAACAAGAAAATAATTCAAAAGTAATCTGTTAAAAATAGAAGAAAAACATATAAAAAAAATTCCAAAACCGAAATGTTATTGATTATGTGTGCTCCCATCTCGAAGACGAAACAAAATATTGGACATTTAAAAATCGAAGTGTGGAAATATATTTCGAGAATTATTTTATCATCAGAAGCTGCAGAGAAAAATAATTAAAAAAAAAAAATGTTTTCCAACTTTTTATCCATTTATAATTTTTTTTTTTTTGTAATAATTCAAATTTTAGAAATAAGAAAAAATTTTTAAAATTCTATTTAATTTAATAAATTCAGTAAGTAAATCATTTCTTCAGATCTTTTTTATTTTTAGAATATTATTTCTTTTACTCAAAGTGAAATTATTTATAAATCTTTGGGTTTGCTGCCGTTTTGCGAATAAAAAATAAAAAGGAAAAATAAAAGAAAAAAAATGTTTCCAGTAATGGTCATGTTTAGAATAAAATTCATATGAAAGCTACTGTTTTTTCTGTGCTTCTTTTTTTTTTTTTTGTATATGGGGTCATCAAGTTTTACTTTTAGAAAAACCATAAAAATCAATTACTGCTACATAAAATTCAATTATGATGAAATATGGGTTAATGTGATATATACGGAAAAAAGAATTACATATTATTTAAAGTTATGCTCTTCATAATAAAAAATAAAAAAAAAAAATTATATCATGCATTTTATGTTTTTAAATAATAATCAATATTTTTTTATTTTATTTTTTATACAAAGTTCTAAGAAATGTAAGTCTGGATACAAGCAGATGTTATAAATGTATATAATATAATAAACATGTAAGTAATTGTTTTACTTTGCTTTTGCACTTTAGTTTTTTGGGACTTGTTCTAGTGATGATTTTGATCAAAAGATTATTATAAGTTCACATAAGCTTTCTAAATCGAAAATTAAACATGATTTACTGAAGTTTATAGTTATAGAATACCACTTAAAAGGAAGTGGTTTTTTTTTTCTATTCTTCGAGAACAGTGTCAAAGTATATATTCCAGAACCATAAACAATCATAAATTTTATCTTTGTTGAATTCATCAATTCTCAAAATTCATAAAATTATAGAAATAATTACGTCACGTTTTCTAGTTTGGTTTCAATGATTTTATCTACCAGAGATTTTTTATTATATTTAACTTTTGTCGGAATTTTTTGTCTTTTGAGATTTTTATCGTATTTAATCTAACTCATTCATAATATTTTGTTATATATTTTTTTTGTTTCTGATGATAATCATCTATACAACAGAATATGTACATACGTAGATATATGTACTTTACATATAAAGATAAATATATAAAATTAACAAAAAACCCCATCATAAAATATGTTAACATCATAATTCCCATATAATTCAGGCTAATTTCGCTCTTTGAATACTAATAATTAAAAATTAAATCACAAATATAATAATTTATTATATGAATTAAATTATAATTTTATTCAAAAATTAAAAAAAAAAAAAAAAATTGAGGTTTATGACAAGGAACGAAATAACTCATTTTAAACTGTAATAATCAGTTTATTTATTTGTCACACGAACTTAATGGTATTTGACATTAAATATTTTTTGCAGACAAACTATTGGAATAAAAACCTAAAAGAACAAAAACGCGTAGATCAATGTTGTTATAAATTGTTGTTGATCTGTTTTAGAGATCAAGGAAGAACTGATTTGGAATTCATTATAATTTCCTAGTTCAGAAAAAATTATTCGGGTCAAACTAGAATACATATAATGTGTATACAACCACATTCACATCACAGCTTAATGAAGAGCTGTGAACAGAAAAGAAATAGTCCCGATGTATTCCAGTTATTCGAGACATGCGTACAATAAATTTTAAATTGAAAGTTTAGGCATAATGTCCCCAACAATCTAACGTTGAATTTAAGAGATATCAGTCCGAAAATTAAATCATAAATTTCAATTAAACAAATATGAATTCGTTATCATTTGGTCTAAAATATTCCGTCTATAATGGCAAAGTTCTCTTTCACTTAATGATGTCGAAAACTCACCATAAAATTCTATAATTAAGGAAATTCTTTCTTTGATTAATCGGGATTATATAAAACCGGTATTCAGAACGAATTACAAAGAACGAAAATAATGTAAAAAATTTAAGATATTCCGCAATTTTCTTTTAAAATTCAAGAAATTTTTTGCTCTTCCAATAATAATTAAATACAATAAATAATTCAGCAGGCAGTGCATAATTTAAGCTGAACTGTGAACATAGTTATTAAGGAAATATTATTATTAACTTATAATTGAAATCAATAAATAAATTAAATTAAATTTAAAAAAAAAAAAAAACTTTCCTTAAAGATAAAATTAAATAATGAAAAAACAAAAAAAAAAAAAAACTATTCATTAGAAGTCGAATTTTATTTTTAAATATTGTATACCGTATATATTCATTTTAAATAAAAGAAAAAAAAAATAAAATATTAATATCGTTATGGCTTTTTATATTTTTAAAAAAGGTGAATAAAATAATAATTTATTTCATACCTTTAATAATAACCATATAACTATGTTGAATTGTATGCCTAATTTTTTAAAGATACATTAAAAAATGTATTTTGTAAATCTTAATACCTTAAATTTCCGGAACAAAAAAAGTTTTAATTCATAATAGTAATATTTATATATTATTTTTTTTATAATGATAGAAACATGTTTTTTTTTGTTCTCTTATTTAATTTTCAATCTTTTGTAAGAAAAAAAAATTAACAAAACTAACCACTTGCTTTATCAAAATAATAACAATTATTTATTAATTTTTTTTTAATTAACGAAAACATCAGTAACGAAATTTCAAAACCTACAGAGAAATCCAGTAAAAATGCAGCAGTAAATGTAAAGCAGTTTCCGCTTATGATGATTCTAGAAATAATGATTTTCTGGAAGGCCAAATGGTACCTTTATCTTCTAATTCGCAAAATAATTCGGTTGAGACGAAAACTTTATAAATTAATTATAAGTTTTACTTTCACTTCAAATTTTTAGGATTGACAATTATTTTCGTAAACATAAACCTCTCGTAACCTAGACGAAACTACATATTACATAAAATTAGCAATAAAAATATAAGTTTGCCAAAATTTAATTTTTTTTTTGTCACGCGATGTATTGGTTTTATTTTAGTTCTGATTAAAATTTTATATTCTTTTTGTATAAATAATTTTAGTTTATTAGCAAACTTTGCTTTCCATGGAAGTAAATGTGTAATTGATGAGACTAATATGTGTGAAATGAGTTTATAAAATCGGAAAAAGTTTAAGTGCAAAACTAACGAATTAAAAGAATCTGTACAGCTCCATTATAAGTAAAAAAATAAATTTTTCAGAATTAATTCTTAATCCATATGTTTTCTATAGCTATTCAAATTAAGGTAGTCAAACAGAACTAACTTGAATTCAAGCAGTAATTTGTTTTGATTTGCTTCGAATTATTATATAATTATTTTTATTCAATTAATCGCTAATCATTGTACTTTATTTTTTGTTTTCTATATACAGAGTTCTTATTATTATTTTTTTTTATTATGGATAATAAAATTTTTAATATACATTTAATTGCAACTTCTATTTCAGTAGTAGAAAAATAAAATGCTCAGTGCGAATATTAATTAATCTAAGCTAAAAAATTTTATTTTCCATTTTTCTTTTCTATTTTTTTTTTGCTCAATATATAAGACCTGTACAAAAATAAATAAAACTCGATGAAGCCCTAAACTTAGATATCAACCCCTTTTTCCTTATTTTTATTTTTGTTATTTTAACTAATATCCATGAAAATTTCATATCATAGAATTTTAATATCGTCCTTTTTGTATAGGGATCATCTATACTTAATATGCATAAAAAGTATATATTTGTTTCTTTTAAATATTTTATAGAAAAAAAAAGTTAATTGGTTGAGGACTGTCAACTCAATGCGTCATTGTACGAAAACAAAATTTTGCCCATTATAGAATTCTTCAAAATTGTTCAAAGTCAAAATGGTTTTTAAAGGAATCTTCATAAACCAATTTTAACGGAGAAACTTGAATTAAAGCTAAATTGTTCGACAAACGCAAATCAACAGCTTAGTATAACGTATAATAAAAAGATAACTTTTCGAACTGAACAAATGTTAAAAAAAAATTAAATAATAAAGATTGTAGCTTAACCACAAGCAAAAAAAAAAATTCCTCAATAATACTCGGTTCCTTTCAAGTAATCTGCAAAAAAAAAAAACAGAAAATGTCAATGAAGATTATTTACAATTATACATAATTTACAATTATACATAAAATCTGTGACAAGATTCAAAATGGTTATGTTTAGAGTAGCAAGCATTATTGCAAATAAGTTTTCATTGCTTTAAAAAAATCGCTATTTTAGTTCACAGAAATGCTAGAACAAAAATTATCTGTGAACATAACTTTTTCAAACCCAAATGTAGTAGTAGAAAATTTTTATAGCATTGCTTTCAACGTTATTTCATAAAGATCCTTAATTTGCGCAAAAAAGTACAACAACAAAACAACCAATTTTTTTTTTTAGGTAATTTTTCAAATCATTAATTCTGATTTCATATACTTTTATGCTAAATTATGTGAATTTGCATTTTAAAATAATTTTATGATGTAATAATATTAAAAAAGAAAAGGATTTTCTTCTTTTTTTTTTTTTTTACGAAAATAATTTCCATAAAATATTTTCATTTTTATAAATAGTATTTCTTTAGTACTTTTTTTTTTCTTTCGTATTCAACCCACATTTTTATCCCTTTCTTTTTTTTGTACTTTTTTGATTTTTTCCGGTTGAATTTTTAATGAATTAATTGGTCATGGAAATGACGATTACAATTGAATTTACAAAAAAAAAGTTTTTATTAACTATACATAGATACATTATAATATATTTATATGAAACAAAAAGATAAATATATAAAATGTAGTAAAAAAAAAGACCTGATTTTAAAGAGTATTGAATCTTTATGCAAATTTTCATTTTACGTTTCATAAATTCGGAAAAAATTCCTTTCAATAGCTTCTGTTTATTTAATTGCCACTATATTGAACACAAAAAACAATTTGGTATCTAAGTCGAACCTAACTTAATATTTAACTCAATGGAATTTCACTGAAACAGGATTTAAACATAGAAAACCCGAATAACAAAAGTAAAATTTAAACTAATTATGCATATTTTCTTTTGATTTGGATTCCGCTCCGTCCTCCGAATTCAAGAAAGTAAGAAAATAGAAATGGATCTTTACAAAAATAAAATATACTAATTTTGAATTAAATTTAGAAAATAGTTATTCTTTCAGAGAAATCGGAGATTTGAGAACTAATATCTGGAGTTGGGAATCAATTTAATATATCGGGAGTTTCCCGGCAAAATCGAATAGCAACCCTGCTCTGTAGTAACGTAGAATTCGAATTTGAATAATACATTTATTTTTGCATCATGATTGCTATGTTTAGAATCAAGGCGATAAATAAGGAAAACGAATGTTCGATGGTATAAAGTTTATTGCACAATTCAATCAGATCGCATCAAACGTTTATCACAAAAAAAAAATTTTAAATCTCAATTTCTGGTTGATCTTATTTTGTTGTCATTGCGTTTGTAATCGTTGAATCTTTTATTTCCGGAATTTTTTTTTATTATCTAATTATTGTCAAAAACTTGTGCTACCTATAATATACCACACAATAAGGATATTCTGTAACTTCAATGAATATTGTTTATCGAACAAAAAACAAACAAATATTAAGAGAATACATCAAGCGAGTTTTTTGACATATAGCAAAATTCAATATGATTAATGAATTTACTTCGTATCTACGTAAAAAGACAAATTATTATTCTTTTTTTTTTCTTTTTTCAAACTATAAAAGTCAAAAATATATATATAAAATAATCCTAAATGGAGTCATCTCTCTGTCATCAATTTATCATTTTCTCCCCGGTGTGTTTTTGGCAAAAGAAAAATGAAAACGAAAAATCTTTAAAAGTAACACTCGTATGTATTAAGATAAAAAAACAACATTATAAATATTACACTTTAAAAACATATAAAATGAAAATTATTGTTAACGATAATGGGAAGATAAAAGAATATTATTTGTTTGAAATCGAAAAAAAAGTAGGTTAAATCGAATTTAGTACACCAAAATGGAGAGCGGCTCGATTAAATTAGAGAATAGATTTTCTGCGAAAGTTGTTTTTATTAATTTTTAAATTTTAGTATTGAAATATTTATAATTCCACACTAGATAGGAAAAAAAAAGCACTTTTCCTAACTGAAATTAGTACTGGAATATCAATTTATTCCAAACTCTAGTAGAAAAAATTTGAATTCCACAATGTGAATCAAATATATTGGCTAATAATGATTTAAATTAGTTTAAATTATTTTATTTGTAATTTATCCTATTTCTAATTTATCCTATTTACCTACAATAAATATATATAGGTGCACTTACAAAACATCGGAGAAGTATTTCCCAAAATTTTAACAATAAAAATTTACAGTGAAGAATAAAAATTCTTATATTTTTGCCAAAAAAATAAATATGTTTTTCATTTAATATTTTCCAAATCTTAATAGACGTATGTTTTAGAAGATAGGGCCTAATTTACACCCCAAAGGGAATATTATTTGTGGTGTTTATGAGACATTTGAAAGACAAGAAGATTATTTTTTATCATTAATATTAATTCTATATATTATTTTTTGTATAAACAAAATAAATGTATTAGGCTTACATTGATGTCGACTAAAAATGAAACTATTCCTTTTAATTAAAATTGAATTAATCAAAATTTTAATCATAAAAAAATCTGAACATTCGCAGGATTTGCGAACAGAAATTCAATTTAAAAATAATAATTATATTGCTAAGCCGATTATTGGAAATATTTTAATATTTTAATATCTGCATTTTTTTTTTTTAACTAATTATATAGTTTACTTCAAAATGATATGGTTCTAAAATCTAAACCGATCAAGGAAAAATCTGCACAGAATATGAATAATGAATCCGTCATTATTTTATATTAAATCATATTAAAATATCATCATCATATGAAACGTATAAAATCACAACTTGTTAAAAAATAATCAATAAATAAAAACATATAAAAATTACATTTAATCAAAATATATAATGTAATTATAATTTTTATGCTTCCGAATAAAACATCTTTTTTTTTACCAAATATGTATATTATAGAGAACATTCATTATTGGATAGTTTATTTTCTAAATAAAAACAAAAAAAAATTATTATTAATTTTTCTATGAAGTAATAAAAAATTATAAATCTTAATAATAATTTGTTTACAAAATTTTTTTCCAAAATATTTTTCACATAAACATGCGCTCAGATTTTTGTTTAGAATCAAGTACATTTAATAGCAATATGTATTACAATCATAAATCAACAGATTCATATTTATATGTAAATAAAAAATAAAATTTTTTATTCCCCAAAATAGAGTGTTTCGAATAAAGATAAATTATATTAATATGTTTTTATGGACACGTTTTTATTGTCCGAAAACATTTTTCCCCAATATTATATTTTAGAATATAATATTTAAGTACTTCATTATGATATTATCATTCAAAATACAACATTCAATGGCTTTTTATAAATTCAAAATTAATAATTAACTAAAAAGAAAAATAATAAGAAAAGTGAAATAAAAAGAGTGGGTTGAAAAAAAATTTTTTCGAGACTATGACAAATTAAATTCTTTAATTATTTTTAATTTACTATGAGTGAATTTACTATGAGAGTTTTACTGTGAGTGAACAAATATACGGTACAAGAAATTAATTATTTTCTTGAAAATGAGCACGGGTTCTGTTTTGTTTTCAGGCTTAAACTTAAATTTTCAATTCATTTGAGTATTCATACTTTATTGTTAACGAATAAGTATTCTATTTGTGTGAAATTGTACCAATTTAATATCAATTAGTTTATTTTGTGCATTATCTATAGTGAGCTCTAGACAACTCCGAACTGAAGTAAGAAGAGGTTTCAGCATTTCTTTGCGTTAAAAAGAAGCGAAACAACTAAGTACTAAGTACAATTAGTTCTACCAAAATATTATACAAATATACCTAGTTGTATACGCAAACTGTTCGACTCACTCTAATAATTTATCGATACATGATAATTTCAAAGTTTATGAGCAAAAACAGCTGTACACATCACACATCATCAAACTGACAAGTTGATGAGTTGTTGGTAAAAGAGTTTTCAGAAAATAGAAAAAAAAATGTATTTATAATTGAAAAGAAAATTCCATAAATATAAATAATCTTGAAACAAGAATGTTTTTTAAATTGATACATAATTACATGGATTTTTTTTTTTTCTGAAAAGAATTTTAATATTTATTATAATAGTTTTTCAAAGTTTTTGTGTTTAAACATTAAATTGCTAATGAGTTTTTTTTTTTATAATAAGGCAAAATAATATGTGGAAATTAATGTTTTTTTTTTTATAATACCGACTATAATTTAGTTATTACCCTTTAAATTTCATCATACTAAATTTAGTTGATTTGAATGTAAGACGCCAAAATAAAAGCCATTGTAAAGTTGACTTTAGAAGAAATAAAAGTCACTGGCCTATAGACTTTTAAATTTGAATTATAATTGATTCACGTGATATCGATCATATCATATCGTTCGAAAACAACTTTCCTAATTTTAAGAACTTCTCAAACAAAATACGTCCTCAGAATAAAGGATATTACAGAGTTTATTTTAAATGTAGTTACACATACGTGTACATAAAAATCTTTAAAGCTCAAAGTGTTTTGCAGTACTTAATACGAAAATAATAAAAGTAATTTCATTTAATTTAATCACAATTCTCAATAAAATAATTTATATAGAACTTTTTTAAGACCCTCGTACATTTTCACATAATTTAAACTAGGTACTTAATATTTTTATGGGAAAATTTTTCAATCACATTATGTAACGCACTCAAAATTTTTTTCTTGTTCAATTTGGTAAATTTTTCTGCAAATAAGAAATGTTCAAAAATTATTAAAAATTTAGTAAATTTCTCTTAATATTTTTTCTGTAAAATTAACATTTTTATAGAATTGAAAAAATTTGTTTTAATTTAAGCATAACATTAAATTAACTTTTTTGTTTTTTTTTTTTAATTTAGCAGTGCGTACTAAACCGAAGGAAATATTTAACATCCGTTTCCAAGGTAAATAATCATTAATTTTTGATACATAAAACTCAGATTTTGCAAATAATGTTTTTTTGTTAACTTTTGTTTTTTCAAAATTGCAGACACATCATGTATTTCCCTTCAGTGAAATAACATTTTTATAGAATAACAAGCCATCATATTATATTCCTGGCGTATTTAAAGAAAAAATGTATGAAAAAATACATCTCACATATTTAAAACATAAATAACATTTTAAATGCATATTTATGTTTAGTTAAAGTAAAAACTACAATAAATGTGATAAAATATAATGTAAAAAAAAAAAACGAATAGGGCATTATACTCAAGGTCACTGCGAAGAAGTTGCACCTACTTTTTATTATTACTGCTTTCTCGCATTTTGAATCTGGTATATGTTATACGATATCCATTTATTTTTTTATGTTTTCCTATTATTTAGCATTCGAAGAATACCTTTTTTTTTCGATTATGGAAACTTTCTTAAATAGTTCAGTTTTATTCTAAATAAACACTACCATTCGAATGTGTGGAATTAAAAAAAATTATTACAATTTTAGTCTAATTCATAATGAACATCGCACTTATATAGTATGCAATTTCAATGATATGTCGATACCCAAAAAAAATACATGCTGACTTAGTTGTAATTCACAATTTTTTTTTTTTACATAAACTCAATAAGAAACCAGATGTTTGTTGTTTATTTCTTTATAGCATTTCAATAGCCGCTGGTATTAGATGAGCGTTCAACTATATTGATATACTATTCTATATAATGTTGATTTAACTATTCTATTATAAATTTTGCATATTAAACCAGATAAGTGGATAAAAATATTATGATTGCCATAGTTAGTTATTTGATTTTATAAGAAAATTTTTTTTCTTATATTCCAATATTACTTATATGCTTACAACATAATTGTAATTTATGTTCGTCAAAAATGACATTTATATAAACTTTTTATTTTGTTTGTAAAATTCAAAGTAAGACAATCTGGAAAACTTATCAATGATGTAAAAATAATATATTTGCAAATTTAAAATGTATTCTGTTAATAGGTTTTTTTATGTTACAATGAAAATCTATGGGCTATCTTAATAATTTTTTATATTATTATAAACCTGAACAATTTTTTTTTAACTCAAGTAAGCCTGATAAGGTACACAATGTGTGTTTTAATTTTAAAGTGGACCAATTTAAGTTTTTATTATATTTCACACTTTGGTATAATAGTATAGTAGTAGTATTTTAATAACATATCCTTGGCAAGTAACCTTCTATAGTACTGTGTTTATAAACATTCTCGATTTCAGACTAACAAAATGTTGAAGAAAAAGCCTAAAATAACAGTCTTGTAAAGTTATGTTATACACACGATTAATTATTGTTATACGCTTAGTATCTTAATATCGAAACTTTTCAACCCTATTCATAGAACTGCCACTATGGTCACAGTCATTTTGTAATGGTATTGTCATCATCCCATCTGGCGTTAGAATTTGATTGAATACAAGTTTATAATCTGATGAAAATTTATAGTTAAATTCCATTTATCGGAATTTAAAAAAATCAATTTACATCAAATTTATTAAATATGTTTACAATATTTTCTAAGAAATCCATTAGATGAATTTTCTACTATTATAGCTAAGTGTTTATTCTATTTGAATAAAAAATGATGGTAACGTTATAATCGAGCACAGTTGCATTTCTTTTTATAAGAATTTACATATAATTGAAGAAACACCAAAGTGATAAATTTAAATTTAAAATAAATTAAACCTAAGGGAAACACAAATGTATAGATTTTTAAATTTTAAATATTGAAACAAATATTTTCATATTTTAATCAAAGGTTGTATTAATTTTTTAATATAACCTTGCCTCCAAAATTCAATACGCCTAGAAGGAGCAGATACCTTCCCCATAGTTTTTCATATTTTCATAAATATTTTTGTTTTAATAGACTTTTTTGTCTTTGACATCAGAATATATATGTATATGATATTTTACTTCATTATTTTTATTTGATATTTATTGAGATTAAAATTAATATAGAACTGATGTTGTTACTACAACTCAAACAGGTTGCAAACAAAATCGTGTGAGAATACAAACAACTGAACTATGTATTTTCAAAATATGGTCTCATAATCCATCTTCATTTCTAATAACAATCATTATTAAGATAATAAATCATATGCAGTACATATTTTAGGAATTTTATTTTTTTTATTTTGTGATTTATTTCTAAACATAATGACTATAACAATCCCCAATTAGTGAAAATATTGTAAAAATTCCATAATAAAAATATTCATAATTCCCCAAGATATCATTAAAAGAAAATAATTAACTTAAACCGTAAAAAATTGTTTTCCACCGAAAAAATATTTATGTTCCTCTATCAACTTCCGCATAGCTTTATAGTTTTTATGAATGATATGTCTTAATTTATGAAAATTCTAGGGAAATAAATATTTATGGAAAATATTACTAAATGTGTGTTTTGGGTTTAGCTCCCCTTTTTATTTCATAAAAATATTTCGCACATTATTTTTGAAGCTAATATTTTATTCCTGGAATAGTAAAAGGAATTTTTCATTTTTCTAATCATTAAAATTCCACTTACATTGATTTTTACTGAAATACAAGTTTTGTGTTATCTACAAACTTTTTGCTTTGAGCGTATAATGTAATTTGATTTAGAAGGCATTGGTACTACTTTTTGAATATAACAATTTCACTTTGTAAATTAAAACGGAAATACACTCAATGTTACTGACGTGTGTTATCGCAGCGAAGTCCACACCTTGAAACATTTTCATATATTTTAATTTTTTTATTTTGAGTTTATCCTCGACAGTATTCGAATTTCTTTAACTGTCAAAGTTAATCACATTACATCGACTGAACGGTCGAATTTCAAAACATATTTAACGCTCTCAATTCGAACAAAGTATAACATGTCCAGAATCTTAAGCCACATCCTTATGATTTTAACATCACATTAAGTTCACTTGGACCATATTAAATGCTTTTACTCGAAGTGAACCAAATAAATATAACAGAAACAAATTATTTTTAGAGAATGTAAAAATATTTACTACATTTATTGTAATAAAATAGAAAACTATTCACTTTGTTATTACTTCCTTTATTTTTCTAATTTACGCACTCGAATTTCCCCACATAGTAAAATTTAATAGCTCTATATGTTTTCTACCACCCAAACTGTTAAGCCAATATTATTTATGATATAGACTTAATATTCATTCAAGAATACAATTTGCTTCCAAAAGATATAAATGTCTTTTTTTACAAGAATCGAATTGAAATGAATTATAACAATAAAGTGAAATGAAAATTGAAAAGCTTACAAAGTTGAAAAAGGGGAAAATTATTATTTTTATTATTAGATAGATATTATGCTGATACACATATTTTTTTTTTTTTAAATATAAAATACAAATTTTTGATACAATAATTTTATAAATAATGCTCTCTCAGATCACCTTTAATAGTTCCACATGTATAAATAGCAATAAATTTTAAATTTTTTGTTTTTTATATTGTCGAACTACAGATATGGGTGGACTGAAAACATAAACTCATAAATAAAATTTTTAAGACTTTATTCTTTTTATGTTTGTTCAAACAAAAAAAGGTTAAATAGTTTTTAATTCAAATAAAAAAAATATATATAATATTATGAATATGAAAATTATGAGATGTTTAACAGTAATATTTTTATTTATGCTTGAGATACTTTTTTTTTTTATTTATATTTTTAAATTGTTTTGTATGACAAAAATACGAAACGACCAATTCTTAATAGATTAATACTCCTTCAGATATTAAATTTTCTAGAGAGAAATCTGCTAAAATTATTTAATTGGATCTTATGATGTTAATTGTTGAAAAAAACAAAATAAGCTTAAGAAATGTTTCTGAGAGCGATTGCAAAGTTTTTTTCTTTAAACTTATTTATGTATATGTTTATGTTATGAATTCCAAAATCATGTATATATTATAAATATGTTAAATTTATGTTAATTCGATTTTTTAGATGTTAATAAAATGGAATATTTGGACATTTGTATAATCTAATTTAATTGCTGAAACAAAATATTATTGACGATGAAAACTCCTTAAACCATCAAGCACCCAAAAAAGATGTTTTCAATTTCACTTTCAGCAGATTTGACATTTATTAAATAAGAAATTTCACATAAACATTATTTAATATATACGTAATTTGTAGATATGTTTTAAAAGTTTTCAATTTTACCTTTTATAGGTAGGTTCTAATAGAATTTAATCACGTTACCGTTCTCTTACCGTACGATATGAGCATGACTTTTTCTATAGTGGGACACGCAGTTTTTAATTACATACTATACTAAAGTAGAATTACTCAACTTAATTTTTAACCCATTAAAATTGATTTTTTACTCCATTAAAAATGAAAGAAAGGACTATTTTTTTTTAAGTGTTTGTCCGTTTTGTTCGCGGCTCCAAAAATTCTTAACTAATGAACTACTCAATCAAGTTGACTAGAGTACAAGATGAGGTTGTACGATTTTTGGTTTGAGATTAAGAAGAATAATTTGCATATAAAAATATTACATGTTGCATATTTTTTTAAAACTTATAATGACTTTCGACAAATATCACTGTGTTTTATCGTGACACGTAATTTTTTTAAGTCTATATTATTTTATAATTGATTATCATAAACTAAAATAATACCAGGTTTACCAACAAAGTCAAAAGCATAAAATTATTAGAAGCTATCCAAAAATACCAAATTATAAGTTAAGAATTTTCTCCGAGTTTTTATTTAACCTTTTAGTTTTTCGAACCACCCAAATAAAAATTAACGATTTTATTAAATTTTCCTTTTCATAAATGAATTAGTAATAAAATATGTTAAGTGGCTTCACTTGACGTCTGTCAAAATAGATATAATTTTCATAAAAAAAAATTAAAATATAACAAATAATTTTTCGCTTTATTGATCATTATTATTATTATTCATTCATTCATTCATAATTTATTTTTTACTTTTATAGTTTCTTAAAGGGTGCCGTGCGGTGGCGGTTAAAATATGAAATTAAGGCGCACTCATAGTTTTCATTCATTTCTTGATTTGAATGATTGAATTAACATTTTTATAAAATGTTAACTAAATTGAATTGAATATTAATTTTGAAAACAAGCTTAACAGTTTTTTTTGTTTTGTTTTTTTTTTTTCATTCGATTATTTATTAATTTATTTTCTATTATATTCAATTATTGATTTTATTTATTGTCATAAATTATGAAATTATCTTTCTGAAATCTATAAAATGAGTTAAAAAAAAATATATAAGTTTTATCAGAATTTCACTCTGGTATGATTTTCTCATTAAATGAAATGGTATAATAAATTTTCATTCAATATTTTGATCTAATAAATATAAAATAATAAAAATAAATTATAAAAAAAATAAAATTGGATATATTTTAAAAAATGCTTGTCATTAAATAAACTTCTTGGATATAGTCACGGGAAATATTTGTATATCCATAAAACAAATATTGTTTCCCAAAATTGCATAAATATGTATAATTCCACCACATAAAACATGGAATTTGAGGCAGAACTTCCGTAATATTAGTATAATCAGGAAAAATGTTGGAATTTGCAAATAAAATTTTAATTTATAATTTTTAGAAATAAAATAAATTATTTTTTAAGTCAGAATATTTGCTCCAGGCTTATTCTTAACTTAATAAATTATATTCTATTTTGAGTACAAAGGGACATGCCCAAAAACTATTAACGCGAGAATAAGTAGTACCATTAGAAAAGAAATTTGTAAGATATGATTTGCGAGCATTCATAACTTCCAAAGGAAAGTGTTCAGCATATAATAAGAATAAAACTCTGATTCAGATACTGGACTTTTCCCATGAAATATTATATTTATTTTTATTACTTTTTTCGTAAGGAAAATCTATTTAGAAAATTGAATAACACAAAAAATTGCAATAGTAAAAAAAATTGCAAATCTTTCAATTTTTTTTTTATATATTATTTGTATATTTCTTTTTTTTTTTTTCAATAATAATCAAATCTAAGAAGTTGTAATTTTGATATCCTTTGGGATAAGAGCTCATAAAAAATCTGAATAATAAAATTATTTTTACCACACAATAACACATAAAATCTGAAAATATATAATAACAGATATATGTATATTATATAAAAATTTAACAAGAAAACATTTTATTTTTGTCATTGAAATTTGATGTCAGAGGCATTATTATTTGAAATAGATAAATATCTGAAGTTTACTGGTTGAAAATTAAAAATATTAAGTAATAAGTAGATAGAATACATTTATGTTTTTATTAATATATTTATAGATATTGGTTTTATAAAATAAAACTGGAAATTAAACAAGCCTATGTCACTTCAAAAGATGAATCCCTGTACTTCCTTGTTTCGAACGCTTTCTTAGCTTAATATGATTTATGATTAACGACACGGCGTCACGCGGCGATCTGACTAATTTGAATATTATGGAAATGGAAAAATTTTTGCGAATACTCTGAGAAATACGACTAGCACTTGCTTAACACACATTTTCATTAAATTTTCTTCTTTTTTTTTATTTCGATATTAACTTTTTTTATATTTTTCAAAAATATCACTGCAGCAATTTTTATTTTATTTTTTTTTGCTAAGAAAAAATAAATTTTCACGTACTTCAGAGACACAGGACATCAATTTATATATGTTTTAGAAACTAGAAAATTATTATTATTTTTAATAAAAATGAAAAAGCACGTATTTTTGAATTTTCTAAAATATTTTCTGTCCTTGATTTTATGGACACAAAATTTTTGTTCTATATTAAAAATTCCGACAATAGTTTCAGTCGATTAGTAATTCAATTCATATGTCCGACTATGTACATAAATATACTATTTTTTTGGGAAAAATATTAGAAAATTAATTTTCTAAAAACTATTTGTTTTGTTTTCTGTTATCATTATTTTTATTGAACAACAGAAATCATTTTTTATTGCAAACTTATACATATAAGACTTATTTTTGATAGTACAACACATTATGTATAATACTATAATACTGTCAATATGTAACAAAAATATCAGAAGATTTTTAATTTAAAATTCAATTTTCCTTTTTGACAAAAAAAAAATCTCTTTTAAAATACAGAGAAGAATCAATTTTCTTCTCATTTCAAAATTTTATTTAATTTTCTTTACCTAATTAAGGTTAAAAATACTCTCAATATCAAACATTTTCGTTGCAATGTTTTCAATAATTCTGCATTACAGGCAGAGGGTTAACATGTACTCTTAAATAGCCTTAAATTAACAATAATAATGTGACATTAAGGTCATACATTTTTATTGCAAATATATTTTTGCAAAAATATCATACATTAAAAATCGCTTATTATTATTAATAAATAAAGAATTTTTATATTTCCGGTGTTGTAAAATCATTCATAAATTTATAAAATTTCCTAATAAATTTCTTATCAAATTTAGAGATCTTTAACAGAAATTCTCACGAAAGATGTGTTCTGTTATTTATTTTGTTTTTTTTTTACCTTATGGTTTTTAGACACAAAACTCTACTCACTAATGACAAAAAAAAGTATCTTTTTTGTTCAGAAGGAATAAAAAAATATTGTATAAATATATAAAAAATAAGTATATTTTCAAATAAAAAAAAAATACCTAAAACATAAATAATTATTTTATCTCTAAGAAATATTATATATGAAATATTTTAAAACAAAAACATTTTTTATTTTAAGAAAAAAAAAAATAAACGTCATATTTTTCAATAAAAATATTTTTTTTAATATCACACAATTCATAAAATATTTTTTTCTTCTTTTTTTTTTGATAAAAATCTTTTCAACATTATATGTGACAAATATTGAATTTTATTCTTCTAATTAGGGTTACTGTATAATAGATTCTACTTTTAACGAGGCTACACAAACAATATGAATTCATAAGCACGTAATGTGAATATTTTTTGTTTTTAATTCTGAGGTGTATCAAAATTTAGAAAATAATAAATTAAAACTTACTTAATGTTGTTATTAAGGAATTTAAATATAAGAAACAATTCAATAATAAAGAACTTGATATTTAAGTTAAAATATTTACATGTATTATGCCTCTAAAATTCATAGGAACCTCAAAATTAAACATTTTTTTAAAAGTTATTAATCTGGAATATGTATTAATTTAATTTCTTATTTTAAGAAAGCTGTAAGAGAATTTTTATGAAAATTATGTTTTGTATGGATTTTATTTTTAAAGTTGGGGTTCAAGGATGAAAATAATTATAATTAACTATATCTTATATAATTATTTTGTATTGTATAATATTCCACGTAATGTGTAATATATAATTTACTAATACTGAAAAAAAATTGTGGTTAAATTTTGCTCGTGGATTATAACATCATTAAGAATACGTACCGTACATTCATATACATAATTTTCCCTAATAAAAAAAAAGCTGATTCTATGTAAAATTTAGAAAACAAAAAGCGATTCAAAGTTTGTGCTTGAGTGGTATAAAACTCATTTATTTCCATAAGTTTTGATTATAGATACATCACCACAAACTATAATAATAACATCCCTTGGCATAATAACATTTATGTTTATTCAACATTATAATAGTTTTATTTCCATTCTCAATTTTTATTTGTTACAAATTAGATTTCTTTTTTTTTTTGGAAAAATAAATATTCTTCACTAAGAGCAAACCTGTAATCTTATAAATATATTTAAATTTTATAACGACTAAGGTAAACATTAATATTTTTAGAAATATTAATTTTTCCAACAAAATTTGTTCGTTTTTGTAAACATTTGTGTGTGTTAGTTTTTCGTTGACTCGTTGTCTTACAAATAATATTCTATTTTATAATGAAAAGATAAAATAAATAGTTCGAGAAAGCTGAAAGATATAGTTTCTGGTAGTTAAATGCAATCAATTCCAAAATTTTACTTTTGTACATAAATTTATACTTTTTTTTTTTTAATATAATGAAAATAAGATATATTGAAACACATATTATTTTAATTAGAAACATGGGAGTAATAAAGTTTCCATACTTTTATAACGACCTAAAATATGTTTTAGTTTATTGGATATTTTTCTTTCTGAACATTTTCATATATTCAGAATTTATTTTTGTTTTCTTTTTTTCGTTTTTTTTTTTTTTGTTCATTTCATAGTTACAGAGATGATGGTTTTTTTGAGTATTCATAATATTGTTAAATGAAAATAGTTGTGGTTACTTTTTAGACACATATTTTTATATGCTACTATATAATTATATACAATATATGTATACGGAAAATTTCTGCGTTACTGAATATTATCATCTAAAAATTAAGGTTTTTGTTTTTGTTTTAAAAATGAAAGAATATAACTCTTTGCAGATAGTTTTGTATAAATCTGAAAACTTAATTTTTAAAGTTTATGTATATTGTAAAATATCTATTGCTAGTTGTTGTTGCGTTCGTGCTTCAAAAATTTTTTGTATGAATATTAAAATAATATTTTTTTAAAACAAAATATGTATTAAGTTGATTAAATTAAAAATTTTGGATAGTACGAATAATATGACTATATTAATTTAAAGTCACTGTCAGTTGCTCGAAGAAAACGAAAGATATATTATTTGAACGTGAAATTCCTATAAGAAAAAATATATTATCTAAAAGTATGAAAAAAAATAATAAAACTCTCAGCTTCTCAATCTAATTACGATTGTCTACAGTCACAGTGATATTTGCATCAAAAGATCAATATTCGCCAGTCATATAAGAATAAATCATAAAACTTGTAAATTTTTACTTAACATCAAACATATTATATAAAGTCATACACTTTTATATATTATTTAATATCCCTATAACTATAGTGATATTTATCTAGCAGATTAATTAATTTAATTTCATAAAATGTTATTATAATACAGCTTTTTTATTATATATATTTATATATATATATTTTTTTTGTAATTCTAAAGCATAATTTTTTTTTATTCTTTATCGTTACAAGAAAATCAATATAAAATGCAAATCAATATAAAAATAATTTTTATATGTCTGGACATATTAACTGCCCTGCTACTGTTTTATTGAATTAAAAAAAAATAAAAAATTATATAATTTGAAAAAATAAAAAATCTTTATCTAGTTTCCTGTTTCGTCGAAATTCTTGTACTTAAATACCACACAGATATATTTTGTGTTTTATTTTTTTTATTTTTATTTTTTTTTATTTTCTTTACCTGATATTCATTATGAAACTTATGTATGTTATATTATGTTCAAATACTTTATGATTTTGCATAATGCTAAAAAATGAAAATAAAAACAAAATCCACTGTTAAAGATATAAAAATGTATAATATTTTTATTTTATTTTTAATCTGTCTTGTTCATTAATATCTGAATATGGAATCTATCATCATGAATGAAAAGTAAGAAAAAAAAAATGTATAATATATGTTTTATGTGAATAAATAAAAGTTAGGTACAGTAATTTAATTCAATTTTTTTTTTTATCCATTTCGCTATTATTGCAGCAGTAGTGTGACAAATTATAAAACGGTTAACTTTTAACTTTATACTACTTATATTCTAAGTGAATCGGATTATCATTTTCTACACTAAATTTGAAAATAATTGGACTTATTATCCTAAACGTTTCATATTTAACGCTACTACTGTGCTAGCTTTTTAAAAAATTATCTATCTTTTTTTTTATTCATTCTATACTATACTATCTACTAAAACAGTCTGAAGAATTGATTCAACTAAATCTAGAATTATGTTACAAGGGGTCAAATAACTGGTTACAGTTCTATCTTAAATTTTATGGTACAAACTTTTGCCTAGGCTTGAATGTTTTTTGAAAAATTGTTCAGCCTGTAACCAGTAACTCCTTATTGGTTCCGAATTTAATTACTCTTGAAATTAACACACTTATATTTGAGGAGAAGATTTATTTTGTAAAGTAGATAAGAAATTAGAAAAAAAAAAACTACTGTATTGATTCCTCTATTGTAAATATTTATATTGATTAAAATCGTTCACAATCATTAGACATAGTTTACTTGGGAATATTTTTAATTATTATTTTCAATATAATAATTTTTATAAAACATGTAATTAAAGTAGAGTTTAAAGACAACATTCTTTTTTGACAATTTCTGTGATTTAATGCTAAATAATTAGTAGAAGTTTATTTCCTATACTATTTTCCCTCACAATTTGTAACTCATTATGCCCTTTATAACTTTCGCTTAAAAAATTAAAACAATCATAGTACATGTTTTTAAAACATTGAAAATAAAAAATAATACTTATTGCGAATAATAAAAAAATAAATAAATAATATCAAATGATTTAGCGTATAACAACAATATTTTTTATGAAAGAAAGATAAGTAAGTTGGAGGCGCATATTCGAGACATCTTGACTGTTGATCTTGTCTAAGAATTTTTTTTTTGTTTCTTTTATTTCATATTGTTTTTTCGTTTCATTCTACAGTAGCAAGGTAGCTACCGTTTTTGTTTTTATTTTTATTTTTTTATTTTTCAATTCTCTTCTTATATGAAAAATTAATTCAAAATTAATCTATGTTTATGTTTTGCAACAGAAGTATGTATGTATGTATATTTAAGAATATTTAAATTTATAAGTGGGTATAAATAAACTAACATATATAAAAAGTATGAAAATAAAAAAGATAATGCATATTATTAAAAATTTATTTCAATTCAATAATATTTTAATATTACAAAAAAAAGGTAAAACTATTTGTATCTGTTTTCGAGCAGACGCTCAACATCGATGATAAACAGGGTGCCGCCTGTTATCGTATAAAGTTGAAACTTTATTTTTACAATAAATGTTTGTCAAACCAGTTACATTAACTTCAATGATTCAATGTAATTTTTATACTGCAATTTAAATTTTCATTTTTCTAACATACTTTTTTCGACACTCGACTTCCGTCACGGACACATTCTTGTTGGTAAATGAACAAATTTTTTATTACTGTTTTGTATTAATGTTAATTTATGATATTGTCGACATACCGAAAACTGCTACTTATAACATTATAAACTTGAATATTTTTTTTTTTGGTTTTTATTTTTTTCAAATTGCTAACATTATCTTAAATCAATTATTTTTCAATCAACATTATACTACTTTTTCACAAAAATATGAAACAAAGAACAGAAACTGCATAATAAATTTAATTTACATGATTTCTTTTAACAAGTCAGTGGAATTGGACATACTTTTATTAGTTTTCAATAAAATAATGATACGTTTGGAAAACAAAAAATCATACATTTTATGCATATTTTTATGCGTTTTTTACAGTTAATATTCAAATTACATGAAAATAATGTCTAGGATGGTGTATTCTGATAAAAATCTGTTTTATGTGGAATAGGTTGACAGATGTCATTTTAATATTTCGGAGGCACTTTCACATCTTTATTGATAGCTATTAAAAAGACAAAATATAGCCCGATTTCAATATTTCGATAATTTAATTTTACGGCTCACAATCTAGGTATAATTTACAATCGAAACATATTTTTTGGTTCCATACACCAATCCATATGAAAATTAATAAGACTCTTGACTGATTTTGAGTTTGTAACTCACAAATCCAAAGTTGTTAATATGGAGGCCGGATTAACAGACAATTAATGAAAACAAACAAAACGTTTAAGCTCTTTCCGATTTTCAGTTATCCAAAACATTATTGCGATTCTAATGAAGAAAGTTTGAGTGAAAGTTTATCTAAGAAAAACAAAATATTTAAAATAAAAATAATGACAACATAATAATTATACCTCTTCTGTGCCTCTATTATAGTTAAGCTCTAAGAAAGTTTGAGCCAATTTATTAACTATTTTTCGTATGAAAAAATTAGAAAAAAAAAGAATTATTAAATCTAAACGAAATCCAAAAAAAAAAAAAAAAATAGCATAAATTTAAAGAAAAAAAAAGAAAAAGATTTTTTGCACTGAAAGTGTCAATTAGCAAACAAAAAAAAAACCAAACTACACATTTTCATTGTTAATTTTATATGTGATTTATATACCAATATGTATACATAATGTATTTTTTTTCTTCTCTTGTATGTAATGAATTATTTATTTCGAATAGAGTTACACATGTGGAGACAAGTAGGTGGTCAATTATTCTGAATATTAATTAAATTAAATACATATTTCTCATTAGATCGATATATATATATATTTACTTATTATATTATTTTTTTATTATTTACTATTTTCAGTTTTCTGTTGATCTAAAATACTATTTAGTTTGAAAATATATTTAAGCTCATCTCTCTGATTTTAAAAATTTTTTAAATCGTAACAATTTCGAACAAAAAAAATATTCAATATGACTAACAATGAAACTCCAACTGAGAAACTATAATATTTTTGTATAATTCCAGAATGATATTAATAATCAACTTTTATCATAATATTATTCTTAATCCAAAACAATAGTATAATACCATAAAGGAAGTATAAATAGAGGAACTAGTCCCATACAAAAAATGCTAATAAAAATAGTGAAACAAAAAATCCATATCACAACCCTATTTTGCATTTTTTAGACTTCCACTCTCACAAAAGCTTTTAAAACTTTATAAATTGTACATAACTGTTGTTATTTTTGAAGTTTTAAGAGCATTTGTGAGAGTGGAATTCTCAAAAAATACAAATGGAGTTGTGATATGGATTTATATGTTTCACTATTTTTATTAGCATTTTTTGTATGGGACTAATTCCTCTATTTATACTTCCTTTATGATAATATACTAGAATTCTACCAACCGTATCTTTGAAATATTTACTAAACTCTCTATCTCCTATAACTCTATATATTTACTAATTTTATGTATAGTTCAGTTTTATTTTCTCTATCACAACTTCATTTGGAAACAATATAGTTTCATGTGAACACACATCATTATAAAATTTTAAGAGGAAATCCTGTAAAATTTCTTCAATCTTCGAATATATATAAAAGTGATTTTCAAACCGAGCTTTTTCCGCAAGTACTGCTCATAGTTTCACATTTTTTTGTTAAAATTATACTTATAGTCAGTATCTCGTTCATTCGTATTTAATTTACGGATAAAATACGATTTGGAAACATACGTTTCACATAAATGTCCTAATTTAGTGATCTCCAACAATATAATAAAAATATTAAATAATGGTATTTCTCAATATGTATATTATTTCTTTTAATTAAACACTTAAAAATTTATGAATTTCCTTGAATTTAAAATATCTTCATTTTTAACTTATTTAACTGGCGAAATAGCTTGTTTTAATTTTTTTTATAGCCACGCCACACCAGATAATAAAGGTAAAGAATCTGCATATAAAAATTTTGCGAAAAAGAAAAATATTAACTACCTATCTGAAACAAGTTTAAAATTCTTATTTTTTTATTTTTTTTTTAATTTTAGAAGATTTATTTTTCCTTAAATATAAAATAAACATTTAAATAAAACTTTGTATATTATTTATACAAAAATAAATGAAAATACATACTATTATATATATTCAAGTAGTTATGTATAATAATTTTGATTATTTATTAATTTTTATTTTTTTTAATAATAAATTGATTTATGAAATTAACATTTTATTAGGTGCAGTTAGCAGTTTTCACGAAACTTGTAGGTCGAGTCAAGATAAAAAATTATTAAATGTTATTTATTACTAATTATTTTTGCAAACATAGCTGACTAGAAGATTTATGAATTAAAATGAATTTAAATGCGCAGCTTATAGTTATTAAATGAAACATTTTAGTATAAGTGCCATTTACAAAAAAAAAACATATGTGAGTCTCGGGACACACGGAAGAAGTGAAACTTCATGGCAAGTAGTATTTTCTGGGAAGGCTAAATAAATATTTAAAATGGCCAAGTGCATATAAGATATGACGCCGATCGATTTTTTCGACGGCGACTAGTTGATTTTTGCCCTTCGAATGCTGCGGCCAGTCGACTTAAAATTACTTGTTTTGGGGAATTCGGCGGCTTAGAAAAATTAAAACCCAGCGACTGCTTGTACCTTGTTCGCATTCTAATTTAAATTCCAATTAAATTCCGGAAAACAAATTACCGTTCGCATTACAAAATTTGATGAGAAGTGGAATTTAAAAATTTAGAAAGAGAAAAAATTTTTGTTGTTGAAAATTTTGACTTTTTATCTCACTTTTTATCAATTTTATTTGGTTTTTTTTTTTCATTTTACTCGAATTTGACAAAAAAAATTGTTGCCAACTATAATAAAATTTCAAAAAGTGAGTGAAAGTAACTATAAATATAGAATTTTAACCCTGACAAACTAGAATATGAAAGTGGAATATACATATTCCGGAATATATTTTTATATGAAAAATCCAGTTCATTTTCCTGAAATATTCCGGAAAATAGCATATTCCACTAATGCGAAGACCATATTAGAGATAAAAGCATTTAAAAATTCTAAAATACTTTTTAAGCTCAAAAAGTTTAGTGGCATAAAATTATTTCAAAATGGCTAGATTTATGGCAACACTGATTGCAGATGATTTCTACTATATTTTAAGCTGTAAACACAATTCCGGTTATTAGCGACAATAATGTATGAAAAAACAGCAGCGTGGCTTAAATCATGTTTTCTTTTTGTTGCCCGAAAAGTTTAACCTAAAATAACTTTTTCAAATATGCCTGAAAAATTTCATGTTTATTAGTACTTCTTCTGAAATGGAATTGTAATAAACATATTCCTCCTGCATTTTATTAGTGTAATTTAATGTCAAAAATAAATTACACTAACAAACTACAAATTACATTAAGAAAAATTTTTTTCTCATTTCATCTAACCACTTGGTTAGGGTTCAGTTTCATCAAAAATTGAATCGAATAATCTAGTTATAAAAACCATCCACTAGAGGGACATCTGTTAATTCAATACAATTAGAAAGAGAACACAATATAAATTATCATTGTTTATTTTATTCTTTTCTTTTTATTTTCATGACAGCAGAAATGCCATGAAAAGTTTTTGAAGTGGCTTTTTTTTAAATTAATTTTATGAAAATAATGAAACATAATAAATTTAAATGAAAATTTTTAATTTTTTTTCACATCGATTTGGAAAAAAATTTTTTTTTTTTTGCATTAAATAAAAAATTGTATAATTTTTCTTTTCGCGGATATGAAAAAAAAAAATTAGTGCTAAGTGCACAAAATTGTGAACGAAAAATAGAAAATTGTGGTTAAAAAATAAAAATATAATTGGAAAAATATTTGAAAATAAAAAAGGTTTGTGCCAAAAAAAAAACTTGTTGGTTCCCGGAAATTCATATTGTTTTTTTGTTCTTTCGTCTTTATTTCACAAAATTTTTTATTATTGTTTTTTTTTTTTGCCTTTTTTTTTGACAATAATCGTTCGGATTTTGACAATAGCCGTTCGGATTTTGCCTTTTTTTTTGACAATAATCGTTCGGTTTTTGACACTTACATTTTTTTCACTCTCAATCACAATGCCTCTAAAGAAGTTTCACTTCAAAAAATTGGAAAATAAAATTAAAACTATATGGGAACTACATTTATTAATTTTGAACCTCAAAATAAAGTATTGAAAACAATATTAAAAATACTTAGAATGCATTTCTGTCATAGTCAGTACTCACTCACCATTGACTCACAACTCAATTTATTTCGTAATTTCAAGTAATCTCGTAATTTCAAGTGATCTCGTAATTTCCAGTGATTTCTTAAAAATTTAAATAGATTTTGTTAAATTTGCTTATAATATAATTATATAATATAATATAATATAATATAGCTTAATTAATATTGCTTATAGTATTAAGTTGTATAAAATATAGAATATTTTTTCAAATAATTTCTTAAAGAAGTTTTTAACTAAATCTTTAAAGATATTAAAAGTGTAATAACATAAAAAAGATTATGCAAAACTAAAAATTCATAAATGGCATTTAAACTAATTTATATTTAATACTTTAATACTGGCTAACTAGATAGTAATTATTTTGAAATGTTGATTTATGAATTATTAAATTATTTAAATTAAAAAAAAAATAATAACAAAAATAATAAATTCTGAAAAAAAATTTATTAGATTATTGTTTTAAGTTTGGTATAAATCATTTAATAAAAAAAAATTTAACTCAAAGAATTTGATTGACGTAATATTAAGAAGAGTTTATATTATAATTAAAAAATACGAGTTTAATATAATAGTTTATTAATTTAACTTTTTTTTTTTAAAGATGCATGGCATATATAAACATATGTAAGTATATTTTGGCAACATATAATTTAAGGTAATATAGAACCTGTTCAATATAAAATTTTCTGAATTGATTTGCCAATTTAAAAAAAAAAAAAAGGATATTAAAACACAAAAAATGGTTGTACTTTGAATTATATATTCTTTAATGTGCAATTTTTTTATTTTTAATATTTTAAATACCAAAAATTATTATAAACTTGTCCAATATAGAAATATAAAATATATACCAATGATAAATATAATTTTTGATGTACATTATGTTCGTGGTGATCATGCAGCTTATTTTTTAATAGAACAAAAAGGTGACAATGTAACGCCAATTGAACAAAGTAAATATTTTAAATAATGTTCTCATTAACTTTATTTATCAATAGAACTTTCTATTGTCGTATCCAAATTTAAATCCCAATGATGAATTAATTATCTTTAACTTTTATTCATTTATTTCATGTGAACAGGTAATTTATTATGCTATTATAATTTAATAATTTTTTAATTTGCAATTCATTAAATGTTTTTCCAACTAAAAATATTGAATTAATTTTTTAGGTTATTTATATTAAAACAATTATATTTTAAAAAATATGGTCACTGCAATTATATGTTTATACTAAACATCAATTTCTTCTTTTAAGCATATTATTTTTAATTGAAAAATTCTCTATATCATCGATAGACAATAAAAAAAATAATGTTTTATTCTTGAATTTTTATGTTATTTTCCAATAAGAAGCACATATAACAAACAAATTTGTTATTAATCAGGGTAATAATATTTTTCAAATCGATTCATTATTTATTTCCTACTTTCAATTACTCTTTTTAAATATAGATAATAAAATGCATTTTTTAATTATTTAATTTTTTTTTTTTATTATAAAACCTTATGTTTTTTTCTTAATTTTATGGAAGTGCATACTGTGATGGTTATTAAAGCATTACGAAAAAATATTAAATCATTATCTTTTTAATCAATTATGAAATAAGAAATATTTCTATTAGTCAACACTTTTTTTTTTTTAAATACCGCATCTTGAAATATAATAAATTTAAAAATTTTTTGTTATTTATCGTAAGCATAAAAAAATTCATCCAGACCCATTCAGGTTGATGTTCATATTTGATGAAGTATAAAAATATTTTAACTTGATCTTTTGTATGTATTTCTATATAAATAAAGATCTTGAACTTTTGAGAAATAATGGGGTAAAGTAAAAATGTAATAAATTTTCACTAAGTTGGAAAAATGTTGTCGAAAAAGAATGAAAATCAAATTAATGATTGGATTTCATATTTTTAACTTCCTGAAATAATCTTGATAAATTGAGACGGAACTTTGATGTTTGAATTGTGAATAAAATAAAATTGTGTCGAAAATTACTATTTTCAATTTCAAATGGGTAAAATGTTTTCAAATCATATACTGAATACACTTAAAGGTATGAAAATTGAACAATAACCTTTGTATATTAATTTATGTGGAAATGTATTGAGTTCTGCATTTTTTGTTAAACACAAATTTATAACACATAATATATATTCAATTTCGTTGTTAACCTAAAAATTATTAGAAAATCCAAAAGTTTTTTGAGTTTTGACAAAATAATAGAAAACTGGCGAAGGTTGACGTAATTAATTTCCTTTTGACTATTTAAGTTTTTTGATCTTATGTTAATCATATTCACACTTTTCAACACTGCTGTGTTTTCTACGTATGTGCAATACACATATTCCTAAAGGAAACTAATGGTACATCCTAAAATTTAAAGAAAACACAACCCGATGACACCATTTTCGAATTAATTTCTGACTTTTCCCGTATATTTATTCTGTCCTCCAAAGATTCGAAATCTCATTTATCCAGTTGATGCCTAAGATGATGATAATTTGTCACTTTAATATCAGATTTCAATCAAAATAATTGTTAGTTTTGAATAAAATTTAAACTTTTAGAGTGAAATTCATTGGTTTGTGGTGGTATATAGTATTAATTTGGTTTCAAGTAGGAGACAAATCTTATAAATATCAAACAGTAGATACATAATTAATTACAGCGTTTTAATTTCTGTAATTAGTCACGATTTTTATATTTCTCTTTTTTGTGTAGCAAAAAAAAAAAACATTACAATTGTTAAAAAAAGCAAAGAATATAATATAAGAATTACAAAAATAAAAAAATTAATTTATGAAAATAAAAAAAAAAATCAATATTTTGTTTGGCTAGAGCCATTTTACTCTCTTAACATAATACATTACAGTTGTGTGGGTTGCCTGAGCAACTATGTACCTACTAAAATGTGTACTTTGAATTTAATATTGTTTATTTTCATGTTTATTTTAATTTTTTAAAACTATTTAGTTTATATAAAATTCAATTTATTTTATTTAAATGTAGCGCCAGTCAGTTCTGTTTTAGGGACTGCACTTTTTCTAGATAAGGGATAATAATTGCATAAATTCATAAAATTAATTAAATAAATATATATACGCTGCTTATAAATAGGTACATTATTTTAGTTTGGATTTTAATTTAGGAGGGCTATTTTGAAATATAAAACTTTATTATGTGTATTATTAAATGAATGATTTTTTTTTCTTTATATTTTACATATATTCAATTATTTAGCACGATTATGTCAAAGTTATCTTATTACACTTATAAAAATAAAGTATTATTTCTATGATTTCTTTAAGCTAATTTTTTGAACTTTAAGAAATTAAAAATAAAACTTTTATAACTACGGTATAATAATGTAATAAACAATATGTATGTTTGTATAGTTTGTGTCCCGGTATAAATAATTTAATAGTTTTGTTAGTTCAATGAAATCTTAAATTTATATTATCTATCTGATAGATTGAAAATAAAAATAAATTATTCAGACAACAACAATTATGTTTATGTATAATATAATAAACATTAGTGATAGTTTATATATAATTCTCTTTAATTTCTTTAATTTTAATTATTCGTTGTTCTTTAGAATGAACCATTTTGGAGCAACATCTTAGTTCTTCAAAAACATTAAATCATAATTGAAGTATTAAGTATATCTAATATGAGCCGTTTATTTTGAAAGTGGTTTAAGTCCATTTGTTCTTGTATTGAGATATTTAAGGTTTTGTGTTTGAATTGATTTAAAAATTTACATTAATATTTCCATAAGCCAATTTTCAAGTGTCAAAATCAAAGCGGTTTTAATGATACTAGACTAAAATTGTTTATAAATAAAAAGAATATATACTATTGTGCCTATTGTCATCATTAACTATTTTTTTTTGAAAAATGGACTTAAACCACTTTCAAAATAAACGGCTCATATATGAAAAATAAAAATAACTAACATTTATTATATTTTATATAAATTAATATTTCATAAACTTAATACAAATGAAAAATAAAATTATAACATGAATTAAAAAATATTTTATACGTTAAACTATATATAAAAATTTTTCGGCGTTGATCATAAAAGGAAACTTGCAGAGAAAAAGAAAATGTAAAAAAAAAAAGCTAATAAAAAATTATAATTTCTACTCTGATTATTGTATAGTTGAATGAAATTTTAATTTATTTTAATTTGGACATACATAATATTGTAAAAAATAAAAAAATAAAAAAAAATTCAAATCACATTCTATTTTAACTATATTTTATCATCTTTGCTACTTGTATTTAAGTACACACATAATTATGGCGTTATTTTTATCTCTAAAAACTAAAAACCATTTCTCAAAAAAAAAAAATAATAATAATAATAAAATTAACATACTTTTTGTAAAAATAATAATAATATGACATTTAATTTTTTTTTTTTATTAAATAAAGTTAGTATATTTACGTGAATTATTTTTTTTTTGTTACTATATGAAAACAACAAAATGTATATCGTTCGTGCCAAAAATTAAAGCTCTAATTTTGTGGTACTTAAAGCAAATATTACTTCTTTTTTTTTTAAATATATTTTATTTATTATTTTATTATAATAGTTTGAGTTTTTTTGTTGTTTTTTAGCTAAAATGACATTAAATAAATTTTAAATTTATATTCAACATTGGCTAAAAGCCATAATTTATTTATTTAGTGCGCTATTTTTGCTACCATTATTTTTTTATAGGTTTTTTTTTTTTTTGGTTTTTTTTTTTTACTGAATTCATTCAGTTTTTCCGCGAAAGTTTTTTATTTATAATTTTAATTTTTTTTTTTTAATTATTATGTAGTTAGAAATTTTTTTTACCTTATCAAAATGAGTGAGCTTAAGAAGAAAAAAAAATGATTCTTGTATGCCTTCAGTACTGGGCATAGAGTGTTTTTCATTAAAGTTGCTGTTTTTTGCGGCGAAAAACAAAAATAATAAAAATATACGAATTATTTATCTTTTTAATTTTTCGTTTAGCGATTACTTTGTTATGGCTAATTTATTGGTGGGTTCCCTCCACCTCAGAGTTTTCCATGTAAATTCGTATTTTTATGGTTTTAAGAAAAAGAATAAATTTTGCATTTAAATATTATTCTCTCAACAGTCTAAAATGTTGTTCTATCTTAATATCGAATAACAGTTTTTCGACTGTTGTTCATATTACGATATTTTCAAATTAAAAACAAATTATTTTCTTATAAAAAAAAAAAATTGTTTGTTATTATTAAAAACTTTAACACATTTGCCGCAATTGAATCTTAATTGTGGCTTATGTCTATCAAAATTCTTCATTTCAATCACATTTACACTTCAAGTCAACTTCAAATACTTACTAGTTAAATCGTAAATGTATTTCTAAAAAATTTTTTAAACAATTATCCAAATTTATTTAAAGTACAGGGTATAATATTCATCCATGATTCTAATCAGATCGCAAAAAAAAAAAAATCAAAAGACAAACAACTGATCAATCAAAATAATGATCTGTAAATCAATTTATATTGAAATAGAAACAAAATTTATCACATTTTTCACCTTTGAACACGTCATTAAATGGTTTTTTTTAATTTTTTTTTTTCTTATTTTAATAGCCAAATCAATAAATCGCGCAAATTCTAAAATTTCCGCTACACAACATTGATTTATAAAGATTGAAAATCGCCTCTATTCGATTAGAAAATTTATTTAATTTGTTTTAAAGAAGAAAAAAAAAAAATTTGTAAACATTTACTTTGAAAGAAGTTAAATTTAAATTGAATTTTAAAATGTGTTAAAGGAACTTTATTTACATTTTTTTTGGGGATTTGAATTATTTCTTGTACCTATATTTAAATAGCTATTAGTGGATGATAGAAAATAAATTCTGACACTGTTTTAAGCATATTAATACAGTGAATTATATTTGTGTTGAAGATTTCAAGCCGAAGATGCCTTTTGTATAGTATCTTGCTATTTGTATTCCTTCTCACAACTTATTTTTTACTATTATATCGAGTATACGGTTCAAAGATTTTTAAAATTAAAATTCCAATCAAAAGTTTATAATTTTCCATTATTATAAGCAAATTAATATTTTTAATAATTTTCACATGTTAAAATTATTTTAAAGTATATAAATAATTGCATTCAATTGAATATTCTGTCAACCCCCATTTTAATCATAGTTAAATTTATTTTAAGAATTTATTTTTTGCCGCGTTTATTAAAACAAATTATATATGTAGAGAGATATGTATTTTTATAAATATTCACATTATATTGTTTTTAAAAATTCTATAAAAATTTTCTACATTAAAAAGAAGAAAAATTATATATATTTTTTCTATATTGAAATAACGTCCATCTGTCTATCTTTTATAAATTCAAAGTTCAATCGTTCCGTCAGTTAAATCACCACCACTTGATTGTTTTGAGCGCTTTTAAATCTTTTTGATTTTTCAAATACATAAATATTTTTTTTTTAAATAAAATATAAACAAAAACATAAATATACATATATATATTTATGTATGTGTATATATATAAAAAACAAAAGCAAAATTTATACTTTTCAATGCAGTTTTCAAATTTGGATGGTGGCCTATCATTTATATTTCCTTTTCTCTCGTTTTTTATTTTTTTTTAATTTTTTATTTTTAATATTTGATGTCTTCAAAACATATAATTAGATAATTTTTGAGTGCAAAAATACAAATTCAAAAGACAATAAAATTTTTCATTGAAATATTTTTTTAACAAAATGATTATAGCCGACAGGTTATTCTTTTATTTTCCTTTTCTTTTTTTAATACATAATTTAATTTTTTTTAAAGAAAAAATTATTATTTGAATGGAAATCTGAGAAAATTTAATGAAAATTCTATTTTAAAATTTTTAATTTTGATACTTGTTAGAAAAGAATCAAAGTGAGGCCGCAGTAGTATTACTATTTATCCATAACTACTATTACTACATATCCATAATATTTGGTTTTATTTAATGTACTTGTTAGTTAAAGAAATATTGTAAAATTTACTATTTCTATGTAGTTATCTAATATTAATCCTTTAGTAGATGTTCTTTCACTACAAATAATACTAATTTATGTAAAGTTTATAATAATCTCAAATTATTGCAAACATTTTATTTTATTTTAGATTGAAATTATCAAATGACAGTGTAATGATAGTAAATTATGAAATTTTGATTTGGGGCATTTATTCATGTAATAATTATGTCTTATGTTTATCATTGCTGAAGGATTAATTTTATAATTTTTTAATTTTGGTGTATACATATTATACCAAAATTAAATTTGTTAATAATGTTTACAAGAATTTTGTAATAAAGAGAGCAATTAAACCAGTCAAATATTAAATTAAACAAAAAATTATAATCATTGGTTATACTAAAATTTAATAATTTGGATACAAAAGTCTAAGGCAAAGCTCTCAGTGATTGACAACATGAAACCTATCTTTATAATTGAAATAATTTTAAAGTTATACATTAGAACGAAGATTATTCAACGAATAAATGCATCCTATGCAAAAATAGATCATATACCTATGTATTTTTAAATAAATACATATCCGCAAATATTATTTTAATATACTTGTATCTAATTATAATAATTTATATCATACATACATAGTTAATTGCGGTTATAAAATAAATTTTATTGTTTATTTGCTGAGTGTTAATTAATTTATTTTAAAAGCTTCCTTTTTTAATAAAAATTACATAAAACGAAAAGAAAGAAGTCGCTAAATTTAAAATATCTTGATGTAGGTTGGAAAGAGGAAAATTCCTAAATATTAAATGTCTCATTTAAATCTTGAAAACGTGGAATAACCAGTCTTTGTTTAAACATAAGTAAATGTAGGCAATAGTTCATTTTTACAGGCTTATAATTGTATAGGAAAGTTCAAGATCAGTTCGAATAAAGATGATCAAAAGTTTATGAGACTATCAGATCGTTGAATAAAACCTTCAAAAGCTAACACTAAGTTATTTAAGGTATAAAAATTAAAAATTTAATTTAACTTTAATATCCGAAGAAATGATCGTTATTAGCTGAAAATTTAATAATTCCCTTTCATTTCTCCACTCTAATAAAAATTCAAAAAATTAAAAAAATATTGTTATTTCCTCAGTAATATAATTGTTTTGTCCATGGTATTTTAAACATAAAAATTATTAATTTATTTAACTTTAAACTCATAAAACATTAATAATTAATAAAAAAAATAAATAAATAAATAAATATTTATTGTTTTATATAATTTTGAGACAAATACAATTATTATTTTATAAAGAAGGAAATGAATTTGGATGATAGGGGCGCACCTGCTTTACATTTACCAGCATTGACTTTATTATTATTTTCTTTTTTGTTTTTTTAAATCAATTAAAATCGTAAATTTACATGACAATTGCATTCGTGTATACATTTTACACATCACTAAGAAAATAAAAGTGGGTTGATGATGATGATTTGCATAGTAAAGTAATATTAATATAAAAAAAAAAATATTAATGAAGTTTTCAATTTGAAAATATCTAAATTTCAATTTTGAAAAAAAAAATTGTTTATTTTTAATTTTTTATAAATTAATATAACCTAGTGTAGTTATATAATTGAAATTTCCGAGCTGTTTATAATGTTCATTGATTCATTGATTATATACTTAATACATTTTTGTAAAATATAAGGGACAGTATATAGTAAATAAAATAAAAAATCTGCATCTTACAGAGCTGACTGCAAAAAAAAGTACAATTTCACTGTCTTTGACAACAAGAAGAGTGCATTACTTCAGGCCACATAGAATAGATATTTTAACTTGAAAAGAGGTGGTTTTCATCTTTTTATCATATTATTATATCTAATTTCAAATGAAACTAAAAATTTCATGATAGAATTATTTAAGCTTAACATAATGTATTTCAAGTTCACAAAATATTAAAATCAACTTTAAATTAATAAGTAAAGGACAAGTAATTTGTAAAAAATTTATTAATTCAAGAATTTTTTAAACTCTAAAAACCTCTCTGGCTTTACGTAACTAAAGTCACAATTTAGAATAATAATAATAATATCAATAAAATTGTAATCGCAATTATATTCCAATAAAATGTTTATCAATTTACAAATTACAAAAATTTAAACTGAGCTTTTTTCTAATCTTCAAATTTTAATAAATCAAAATAAATCAAATTGTATTGAATTATTATAATTGTTGTTTTAGGCGGAACCACGCTTGATAGGAAGTTAGATATTTGATATTTTGATTAAAAAGGAGTGCTATACTTAAACTAAAATTTTATATTCAAATTAATTACTAAATAATAAATGTATAATTTAATAAAAACACTGGAAAACTAAAGTATACATTTTTTCTTTATAAAAACAGCTTTTCAGGAAATTTCAACGAAGCTAGCAATTTATATTTTCAGACCATCTTACTACAACCAAAAATACACTTTTTAATTAGACTAATTACTAATTGGGCTGAAAGATATTGAAATAATTTGACATACTTATTTGCAATTTAGTTTTTTTTTCACATTGTCGTTAATTCAATACACCTTTAAAAAATATAATAAATGATATAAGTTAATCTTTAAATAACCACTATTTGACTCATTTTTACCTAGTTTACCTAGTTTATTGTCGAACAGTGTAAAATAAAAATAAAAAACTTTATATGTATGTATATGAATTTATGTTAAAATTACTGTACATACATAATTCATATTGTTTAAAAAGATAATTTTAAATTACAGATCAGATTGACATCTTAATTAAGTATATATTATTGATACACGATAATTTTAAATAATAATAATATTATTTACTGCATATTATTTACACATAATGTTTGAACAATTAACATATAAATATATTTACTGTATAAAGATTTCATTGCATTGTATGTAATAATAGAATTTATCATATAATTATTGTTAACTATTTTACTTATATATAGGCATACTCATACTAGTTCTAATGATGGTACATTAATTTCATATTCAACTTATTCTCCAAACTTGAGATATTTACAATAAATTATTATTATTTTGACTTGATAACAAAAAAGCTGAACCTACATTGTGAATTCTCGAAATCGTTTTATTCGAAGACTTTTGCTATATATCTACCGATAATGATAATGACAATGATATCTTTTATTTCTTCCGAAGTAAGAGTAATTTATTCATTGAAAATAATTGAAGCCAACCAATTGGAAGTCAAAATAATGGAGTTATAACTAACGTTAGAGTTTTATATGTATACATAGTTTAAAAGTTCAACCTAATAATAATGGCTGATAATTTTGACAGACGTTTCTGATAATATTGAGTTAATTTACAAATAAAAATATCTCTAACACGTGCCAGATATTAGACAAATAATAAAAATTATTATGTTTATGTAATTCTTTATATGCGGTGCGAACAAGAATTAAATAAATAAAAATCTCTGTTTTGTTTATGAATCCAAACATAAAGTTTTATCTGTAATCTTTGATAAAGGAAAACAATGTGTGCAATAACAATAATATACTTTTTCTTGTATTTTTCATTTTATTTCTACAAATTTTCCATTTAAATAATTTCAACGATTAAATAAATGAAATATTTTGAAAAATTATATTAAAATATTAAAATTAGAAGAATTATATAACTTCTATTTTTATCATAATATGAGGGTATACTTTTTATTGTTGCCATAAATTAACCTTTACACATAAATTGTATGTAAAATTAATAATCCTGTTTAACATTTTTAATATTTGTAATTCACTATTAAGGATCTACATTATGCTAGAAATGTAATTCATTTAATTTTTTATTCAATATAGTCTATAAGTTAGAATATCATTTGTTCTACAAAAAAGTTAAACCGAAAGGATATGTTATGTTGATAGATTTTAGTCACTGAAGCTTAAAATTTTTGTAGCTCTAATTTATTGTAATAGTAAATAAACTATTTTTATTGAGAGCGTATATTGCATTGAATCAAATTCATACTACATTGTGTAGTATATCCTTGAAAAAATTCAATATAACCTTTAATTTAATAAGCAACATGAACCAAGATTTTTTTTCTCCTTCTTTTGTTTTAATTAACAGGAAATATTTATTTCTCATTTGCTGTATGTAAAATGAACAACTTTATGCCTCAACTTTAACTTGGTTTGAATTCACTAGGCTCAAATAATGAAAATTATAAAATTTTATTTTATCATAACAATATTACAAAAATCCGGTCATGAGTATGATTTTATTAAATTTCTTCAAAAATGTTGAACGGGAAAATATATATTATTTTTTTCAAAAAATTTCAATGAACATTTTTTATATAAGAAAAAATATAGAAAATTCTAGAATGTACCTTCAATATGTAAAAATACCTATAAAATTAAAATTGAGGGTGGTAAATCTAGGAAGAAAAATCTACTACTTAGTATGTTTGGAAGAATATAATATATAAAGGCGATGGTCAAAGATAAATGGCTAAATTATACAATTTGTCTGTATTTATACGATTTAGCGATTTTCATTCAAAGATAACATTATATTGCATGTGGTTTTATATTTTTATTTATTTTATTTAATTTTTTTTTTTTTTCAATATAAATAAATTGTACAAATATAAATAAGACAAAAAAAATGATATGAATGTGCATTAAATCTATTCCTTTTCCATTTCTCTTTGTTAATGTGAAATTTGAGTAAACACCTTTTAACTTGTTTTTAAATGATAACGAACAACCCTATAAAAGGAAATTTGAACGAAATTTAATTACGTAAAAAATATAAAAAATTACATAATTTTGAACTGACTGACGACGACGAATATGAATATGGCATCAAGTATAGGGTATTATTTTAACAAATATAATACGACATTTATTTGAACCTGTAAAAGACTAATATTGTAAAGATTCCCTAAACCTACATGGGTCTTCTTTCTATCATAAAAATTTGATGAAAGTTTAGCCGTCATAAGGTATCAGGATCATACTCTGACTAAAACATATAATAGCACGTAATTCTTTATTCATAGAACTGAAACTGAATTCATAGTACTGCAACTGAATAGCTCTGAAACTTTATTAGAATAAAAGTTCTAATTTTTTTACAATTCAATAATATATGTATATATTAGAATAAAAATTCAATTCAGTTTGAGTTAATTCAGAACATAAAATACTGTAGAAAGCCAAAAGTATGTAATTGTTTATTTGCAGCAATTCAATATTGATTTCCGTAAGAGCACCAAATTCACATTCATTCGCAAAACTTATGTTTTTTTCTCTTTTTTTTTTTTTAATTCCTTTCACTTTATAGAAATTTTATATTGCGGTTTGTAAACTGGTGGTTGGTTTACGTTTAAAAAATAAAATATTTTTTAATTCATTTTTTCTTCTCATCTAGATTAAAATGGTTTATGAAACGTCCTCCTTTTTTTTTATTTTTTTTGAAAATTATTATTCCATAAAGAACCTAACTAAACTGTGTATATTTTTAACAAGCATTTTGTGGTTTTTTATCTTTTTATTTTAATTTTTGTTTGATGCAATAACATAATTTTAAGGTATTTCAGAATGCTTAGATTTTTTATTTTTCAATGAAATTGTATTTAATATATATTTTATTTTCTAACGAAATTATCCACTTAACAAATGGTAGAATGAGTTTATATTTAAAAGAATCATCTGTTAAAATAGAGCTATGTTTTATTATTGTTTCCATCCAACATGTACATAAATATTTGTTGGTATGATCTTTTTTTTCAAAATTGCAAAATATCAATTCATCGGCGATGTTAGAGAATCTATTACACATACCTTTTTATAGTTTCGCAAGCATACTCTTACTCTTGTTTTCTAATAACCTGAAGTCCAAAATACGAAATATATGATTAGTTTATTTCTATTTCCAATATCACATAAGTTTTGCAAGACTCTAGTCTAGATATTAGATAAAATTTTTAATGTAAATTTTTTTTTCCTAATAAATTTTTTATATAATTAAAATTCCATAATTAAAATTTTATATATATTTTTGTAATTTATTTCTTTTCCTTTTTAAATCTTTTTTTTTTTTTTATATTACATTACATTTTTTTTTTTATATTTTATGTATATATATAATAAATGTATAACTACGAAATAATTTTAAATTTAATTATATTACATTTTACATTCTTTACCTCACACTTATTTTTAAAAGTATATATATTTATAATGATTAAATATTATTCTCCTTTACATATATAGTTTATAATGTCTATTACAATTAAAATATTATGTTTAGAGACCTGTTTATCTAAAAAAAAAAAACAAAAAAAATTTAAATCACCTTTATAAATAATATACATTAAATAAGAAAAATCTACTATGAATATACATACACTCATTATTATGTACTTATATATAATTTTGATATTATAAGAATATATTACAAATTTTAAGTCTAAAATATATTAATTATATATTTTAATTATCCTTATAACCCTTTGCTAAAATCTATATAAATAAATTATCTTTTTTTTTTTATACTTATAGATAAATTAAATTAATTATAAGATACGTAAATTTATTTTTATACAGTAACGAATAGTATCACAAATTTTGTCAAAAAAAATAAGTTATATTTCTTGCATTCAAATTTATTATTAAAGAAAAGTTCATATTTTCAGATTTGTTGATTGAAACCTAAATCATGTTTAGCTCAACTTTAGTTATTACCAGTTATTTCTTTTGTCTGAGCCAACTACCAAATTTAAGCTTATCTTTATTTATAAACAATATCAAGTGAAGTGATATTTGGTCAAAACTTCTATTCTTGAACTATATTTCGATGAAATTCAATGATACAGATCACCATTTTCACTCGAATGAAAAGGAGTATATGTAAATCAATGTAAATCAATCACATAAAAAGAAATTATAATAATTTTACTGAGAGGGCCAAAAACTGAAATGATATTTGTCAGTATTGCCCAACAATATACACAAGTATATATGAGCATTGTGCTTGTACATAAATTGTGAACAAACCTATGAATGAACTTTTCTTCACAAATTTTGTAATAAGACTGTACATTTTTATGTACATAAAGAATTATTTACGGAAAAAATTCAAAATACCAACACGAATTAAAAATATCGACTTGACTTGATGTACTTAAGTCTTCTACAATTTTTTTTTGTATATATAGGTGGCTTTATTTTCGATAACATTTAAAATGTTGTCCCATAATTAGGAATTTAACTGAGAAATCTAAAATATTTTAATTGGAAATGATTCCAAAAATAATTCGAAAGATTCTCTTATTATTTTATTTTTTCTATGTATTATATTGTTTCTTTCCAAACTTTATTTTAAATCCAAATGCACTTTTTTTTCGTTGTTCCTAAGACCTTTATATTTTAGAGACCAGTATAAGATCTATACATTTTAAAGAAAATTTTAAAAATTGCATTTATTATTGCACTATTCCATGATGGAATAAAAAAATTTAATTTTAACATATTCGCCTACATTTGAACCATAATTTATCAAATTCCTTTCCCATTTTAGTCGAATTAATGTACTATGCATTCAGAATTTTTATTTAGAGTTCTCGCATTTTATTTTTTTTTAATTTAAAATGAGTTTTCTAGAATACAAAAAAAAAACTTCAAAATGAAATAATATTTTTGGATACAAATTTCAGTCTATCTGTGTGAAAAAAAAAAAAACATTTTATGATTGGAAACTCAGTTTTTCGCACTAATTAAATCACAAATGGGATGCATTTTCTTTGGATACGTTACATCGAAGAATTCCGCATTTTTCCCCTTATTATATATAAGAGAATTTCATACATTAACTCTACTCATTTTTCAGTTAGTTGTATCTGAATATAAAAATTCGGAAAAATTTAATTTAAATAAATATAATTCAGATTGATCAATTAATATGACTAGTTGACAGAACATAAAATATGATTTACTCGAACCCATCTTTAGCGTTTCTCATCTGTAATAAAAATAAATTACTTTATAGTTATTTTTTTGGATTTAAATAATTTTTAAATATACAAGAATTTAATATTTTGAAAGTTTACAAATTTTGGTTTTAAGCATTATAATGAGTTCAAAAATTGAGTATTTTAGAAGTAATATCTTTGTGTATTTATATGAAGAAAAAATTGTTTTCATAAACGGACTAAAAAGTTCAAAGTAAAATATTTTCCTATTTTTTTTACTAATACAATTTCATGCTGGCAAACTGATAATAGAGAATAAATTTATTTAGGAGAAAAGAATTAATTTTTTTTTTGTTTTAATTTTGATTGATATTGTTCAACTTGTTGGAAGATTATTTTTATAAGTAAGTTAATCCATGTGAGGAATTCTATACTTTTTTGTTTGTATACTAAAGAGATTATCAAATATGATGTTTATAAATTAAGTGCATAATAACTTTGAAACAACAAAAGATTAATATTGTTAATTATTGGAACACTTACATACTCGAATTTGACTGCTCGATTTCTAAATGCATCCTGCTCCATATCTCGAATTTTATGCGTAAGCATATGTTGCTTTAAATTTCCCTATTCGAAAAAATAAAATTAATTTATTAAGAATTTAAAATTTTTAGATGTTTAATTTTAATTCCACCTTTGTTGTGAATCCTCGGTCACATATGGAGCACTTGAATGGCCTTTCTTTTGTATGACTTCTGTAATGAATTTCAAGAGCTGAATGACATGGGAATGTTTTGAAACAAATGCCACAGGTAGTGCTACCACGGACACCTGTTTGTGAAAAAATATAAATAAAAACACTCATTAAAAATTGACTTAGGAAATTATTATTTTGCAACTTCTATTTCAAAATTTGTAAACTTTTTCTATGCATAACTCAATAATTTATTAATTATTTTTAACTCACCAGATAAAGCAAGTGGATTATATGGTGCCGACGGCATTACTGACTGCGCAATCGAATTCATGGCATTGCACATATTTTGCGTGCTTGACAAACTAACGGTTGGTGGAAATAATGGTATATTAGGAAACATTCCAAACGGTGGGCGCTGTGGCATCATTTGACTCAATGGGTGGTTATTGTTCATTTGAGGAGGCATTTGTGGTAGAGGAGGAAGTGGTGGTGGCGGGTGCGATAATAATACAGGCTGCTGAACAACAGGTTGAAGAATCGGAGGAGGTGATGCCTGTTTCGGAGTTGGTGGTTTTGAATGCAGTTGAGATAATTGTTGAACATGGGTTGTTGACATTGAAGATAAATTCTTTGGTGTTAAGTCTAATGCTCCTTGTGATAAATCTGAAGGATCTGGGGAAGATTTATTTAATGCACTAATTGGACTTCCTGGAGCTGAACTAGCACTCGTTTCTGATTTGGGACGAGATAAAGGTGGATTGTTATCAATTTTCAATTTTTGTTCAAACAGCATGCCTCTTATATCATCTCGGGATTTCGGTCTGTGATCAGAATCTCCACCATTTGAGATATGATCCTCCGATAAATCATCATCAAAGTCATCACTGCAGTCCATATTATCATCCATTTCTCCTAAAGATGATTCTGACCCCATATGATGTCCATTATGTGGACCTATTCCAAAATTAAAAGCAAATGGATTCATGAATGATCCGTGCATCATTGAAGGTGGAAAATCACGAATTTCTGCTGCCGAAATTTGCTCTGGAGTTAAGTCTGTTGGTTCCCCTGTATGCAATCGAATATGTTGTTGCAACACAAGGGCATTTGAATATTTTTTATGACAAACGGGACACTGATGAAAATTACGCATTGGAGGACGAATTTTGTGAACAGCCATGTGAGTTTTTAAATTACCTTTTGTTGTGAATGCACGACCACATATTCGACATTTGAAGGGTCGTTCACCTGTATGTGTTCTATAATGCATTTGCAAAGCACTTTTACAAGACAAGACTCGGTCACAAACGAGGCATTGATTAGGATCCGTTAATTTTTTATTTTTCATTAATTCTTTTAATTTTAATGTTTCCGAAGTATTTGATATTTCTATGAAATTTTCCCAAGAATTATCATTACTATGTGGTCTTGGTAACAACGCCATTTCATGTGGATGCCTTGTGGGTCCTAAAAACGGAGAGTGACGCGGAATACTTGCAGGTGATCTTCGATCAGGTGGTGTTCTATAGCCTAAATGTAGACCACGTGGATCCATCATATCTTCACGACCAAATGAAGGTGGTAAATTATTTACAGATTGATAATAATCGTGACTATGAGGATGCATGGGAATCATCGATGATGCTGTAATCATTGGATGAGAATGAATACTTGGAATCTGATGCTGTGATAAGTTCTCGATTGACTTTGACTCCATTGCTTTTTCTGTAGGGGTTTTAGATTGTTTCTCAGGACGTACCTCATTATCTTCATCATCATCCATTTTTTCTTCCTTTATTTTTATTTTTTCTTCTGCTTCAAGTGACTTGTCATTATCACTTGGTTTTTCAGACACATTTGCAGTATTTGAACAAGCTGCATTTGAAATTTTAGAGACTACGGAAGCATCAGGTGTTAATGGTTTTCGTAAATCGGTTGGCATTTCTTCATCTTTCTTTTCTTTTAATTGGTGTGGTGATGATTGTGACTGTTGTGATGAAGGAGGTGTTAATTGAGGAATCGAACTAAGAAATGGGTTTGAATATGATCCTAATGATTTAAGGAGGTCTAATGGTGGTCTGTACAAAGACTGTAGTCCTTGAAAAGCAGAACTACCTGGAAATTGAAGCGGTAGAGTTGCTGGAACTGGAGGCATTTGTGGTTGATGTGGTGGAGTTGACTCAGGTGATGACATTTGATCCAAAAGCGGTGGATGAAATTTATCTAAATGTTCTGGAATTGGAGTGGCATTCATTGGAATATGCGGAAATTTCTGCGCATGGCGTTGAAAATGTACTTTCAAATTACCTTTGGTTGTAAACCTGCTACCACAAACATTGCACTTAAAAGGCCTTTCACCAGTGTGAGATCTGATATGAATTTGTAATGCTGAATCAGAACCAAAAACTTTACCACAGTAGCGGCATCGATGTTTAAAAAATGGTTCGTTTCTATTTTTATCGTCTTTGTTTTTACCAAATGCTAACTCATCTGCTAAGTTTCCTGACAAAATTCCTTGTGATGCTGAGTCAAGAACTTCTTGGGCACGTTTTTGTAACATTTCTAGTGAATTAGGCTGATCTGCGGAGGGTAACTCACCGTGATTAGTTATTATTGAAGATGCTAAGTCAGAGCCATATGGCAAAGGTGTATTTTCGTCTTGTCTCAAGTATGGTGGTAGCAATACACCCTTACTTGTTAAATATCTACCATCTTTGCCTTCTCTTATTTCTCCATACTCTAGTGGCTCATCCGGTCTAAATTTTTTAAATTCAATTAAACAATCCTTTTCATCTTCAACAAGTTTTGCTTCACTATCACTAGACTTTCTTCTAGTAGTTGAAGTTTTTCCTAGATCTTCATCGTCATCCTCGTCATCACTTTTAAAACAGCTGTTGCTGCGTTTCTTAGAAATTGGTCGATTCGTATCATTTAAGTTATCGACACTTTTTTGATTCTCAATTTTGCTTTTACCATCTTCTTGCTGCGAGTCCTCATCGTCCTCAGTATTAACCCCATCTTTCATGTGATTCATTGCCAATTGAGATTGTAATTGTTGTATCAGTTGAATTTGAAACAACTGCTGTTGTTGTAAATTAAATAATGTTTGCTGAAGAAATGCTAATTGTTTCATGGCGGCCTCATTTGCTTCATTATTTCCATTTGCAAAAGTTTTTGCAGCAAATTGAGCGATTGCAAGTTGCATATTTTGAATTACCTCTAAAGTAACTGGACCAGCAGGAAATTGAGGCATTTGAGGTGGCGCATTACTACAGTCTACATTTTCATTTTCTTGTTTATCTGAACTCAACTCTTTCGCTGGCTTCTCTGAATTTTGAGTTTTAGAAACTTCTTCCGTAGTGGTAGTTAATGTTTGACTACTGGAACTTTCTTCTACACTTACTTCAATAGAACTTTCATTAGATTTTTCCAAACTATTTTCGGATTTCTTTTCTGTAGAATTATCTTCTATTACACATTTATTTTCTAATATTAACTTATCATCATGATTAGTAATAATATTTGTTTCTGAAGTTGATAAATTGCCTTCAATAGCCGGGGATGCTTGCGGCTGATCTGCAATGTGATTTTGTTGCTCCGCTAAAGCTGGTGAAGGAGTTTTAATATTTTTATCGTCCAACATTAGATTAGAATATGAAGAAGATTTAGTTAATGAAATCTCTGTAGAAGTATTTGTTGGTGCTGCAGTTTCTAAAATATTATTATTATGAACTAAATCATCATCTGTATTAACCATTGTTTCTTGAGAACTACTATTTAATTGTATGCATTCAATAACTGGAGAACATGATAATGAACTCGAACCGTTTTCTTCTTGATCGTTAATGATATCTGCAAGGAGTAAATTTTGAAGAAAATTATTAGAAATAATATCTATATATAAATATTATAGGTATATATAATAATATTTTAATGAATGTAAAATTGTTGTATTTTATAATTTATGAATATGAAAAAAAAAATCAGCTTCATTTCTAGTATGTATGTATGCTTGTAAATGTACACGTATTTTATTAATTGAGCCGTTTATTTTGAAAGTGGTTTAAGTCCATTTTCCAAAAAAAAAAAAGTTAATGATCACAATAAACACAATCCTATATATTCTTTTTATTTAAAAACAATTTTAGTCAAGTATCATTAAAATCGCTTTGATTTTGACACTTGAAAATTAGCTTATGGAATTATTAATGTATGTAAAAAATTATTTTTAAGTATACAAACCTTTAAATATCTCAATACAAAAACAAATGGACTTAAACCACTTTCAAAATAAACGGCTCAATTGTGAAACACAACAAAAAAAAACATGTTACATACTTACTTTTAAAATAAAATTTTTCCGATTCAAAATAATTATTGTTATAATTGAAATACAACATAACATTTTAAAAAATGATTAAACAACTAGCTAAAACAAAAAATATTGGGCGCTAAAATTATAATAATGGCTAATGAAACCTATAAGCATAATATTGTGAATAACATGTTCCATTTATAAGTCATTAAATTGATCAACTCATTATTTTTAATTTTTGTCTCTCTAATATGTTAAAATTAATTAATTAATGAGATTATTTTATTGATGACTCGAATAATAAGCGATCGTTTTAAACTTAACAAAATAACACAAATGAGGCTAATTTAAAAATTGATTAATGCTATGATAAAAACAGTAAAGTACCAAGCATGATAACCATTTTAAAATGAAATTTTGAATTATGTGCGACATATTTTCTTCATTATAAACATAAATTCTTTTGCAGTCTGCAAAGCTGTCAAAATTTTAATAAAAAAAAACTAGTTATATGTTATACTACTAGTTATACACTATGAAGGATAATTTTATAAGCCGCTTAGTTATATTTTTGTTATGATTATTATATAAAAATGTATGTATTTTATGCTTTATATATCCAAAATATATACATTAAGTATTTATGTAACAATAAAAAATAAAACTTAAATTTAATCTAATTAAAATTTCGTTTAAAAAATAAATTAAATTTTTATATTATTATTATTTTATTTTTTTTTTTTAACAAATTTCCAGTCTAATGATTTCATTTAGCACCTATTGTTTTCAAAAATCTTGTAGTTTAGTGTGATGTTGTTTTATTTATTTATTTTTTATTTTATTTTTTTTTTATTTCATATGTACCTACAGAAAATTCATTCATTTTATAATTCAAGTATTTTTCTTTATAGTTTGGCATCTTAACAAATTGTGTAATTATTGCCACCTTTATAGTTTTTCAATAGAAAAAGAAGAAAAAAAAAAATAAACTCCAAGATCTGATGTTGAATATTGTAAAAATGGAAAATTTTATGGGTGTGCTTGTTGTTTGTTTTTGTACATTTGTTCAAAATTATAATTGCTAAGAAAAAAAAAATAAATCTGCTAGTGTAAGGTTTATAGTAAAGAAGGCGCATAGTTTGAATTAAAATGTTAAAAACAATAAGAAATAAATTGAGCTAATTCAACAATAACATTATTAATATTATTTTTAATTTGTCATTATTTTAAATCCCAAATCCTAAATAAGAAGTTTGTATTTCTTACATTGTAATCTACGTGCAATAATCGTAACATACTAATCTGAATTGTTCCTTTTATTATCATTGTTCGATTGAAAAGTCCTAAGAAATAATTTAACTCATTTTTAAATGTCATTGCCCGCTCAAAACTCATAAATAAAGTTAAAACCGAAATCATATCAGTATGGATTACTTTAATATAAAAATGATAGATTTTTAAAGAATTAGTAAAATTTAAAAACTCATAGCATTATTATGTTAAATGTTATCTTAATATCTATTTTTTTTTTTTTAACTTTGTTTAAATCATAAATAGTTATATTAAATCATACGCCTTTTGAAGAAAATATACTTATTTATATTTTATTTGTGCATTTATATGTTCTGTAAAAAAAAAAAAAGAAAAAAAAACGTGTAGAAGGCTGAAAAAGAAATATAATATACAAGATCGTTGTAAAACTGCAAGATTGTTGTAACTTTTGTTGTCTGCACATTTATAATAAATATATACATAAATTTTTTTTCTTTCATAAATAGATAAATTATAAAGGTTTACAATTTATAAATATTTCGAAAACATTTAAGTATATAGTTTTACAAGAAGTGACGAAATAGAAACAGTTTTTTCTTATTAGACACGTGCCAATATAGCATTATGGTTCTTTTTTTTTTTGTTCATAAGCTTGAAAAAAAATTTATTTCATTCTCAATATACCATGAATGATATTCATAAGGAAAACTGGTTACATTCTGTTTTATACTATTAATAAAGTCAACATTGTTATTATTATTATTTTCTTCTAGTGGAATAAGAAAATAATGTTTCACATTTTCTTTTCTTCACTTTTCTTTTCTTGTCTTGCCATTTTCAAGCTTTACTTCTAAACAATATTTTAAATTTGCGGCTCATTATATTCGATTTTAGAAGAAGATGCTACAACGAAATAAACGATATATTCTTTTAGATTATTTCAAATTAGCACTAGAGTACAGTGAACCCTTTGTGCGCACATTTTAATATTTACAAAATATTTAACAATTCATATGATTTGCTATATTTAAAACCTTATAGCTACAAAAATCCAAGTTAAACCAATAATTTTGTGTCAAAGAAGGTGAAATGTTTAAAAAGTTAATTTAAAAATATAATTTCTATATTTTATACTTAGTACTTACTACTTAGTACCTATTGATCCCCCCAACTAATATGCAAGTAATTTGCTACAGTTTCGAAATTTGCTTTGTTTATCTATGAATTTTTCTCACAATATTTTTTACACTCATAATATTTTCTTTTTTATATAAAAACCTTCACACAAAAATAAAATTAAATAAGACACTTATTCAAAATAATTTTAAGTAAAAAAACATAATTTTTAATTTTTATAATAACTAAAATAAAAACAATTTTTTTTATTATAAAATTAAAAACTCAAAAAGTTTTGATTAATTATTTTTTGATTGTCCAGCATAAATTTTTAATTAACAACTCTAATAAAGGTGGAAAAATGAACAAGTATGTTAAAATGTTTGTTGTGAAAAATTAGTGACTCTGTTGTTGTATGTTAAAACTTATATGCTCATATGAAATTATTATATAGTTAATAAAAAAAATAGATAAAAGTGTTTTTAAATATTTTAGCGGCAAATTATCGCTACGGGAGCTAATTAGTACTAAGTATTGTTGATAACATTGACTAGCACGTATATAAAATCTTTGGACAATTTTTTTTTTACAAAAATTTAAAGCTATTCTGTATAATAGATAACTATAGTATCTTCTTGAATTTTAAAGATAAAAAAAAGCCAAGAAATGAATTATTGATTTTTTTTTTTTTTTTCATAATTTTAACAAATTTATGAATTCAGTAATAACTTTGAAGAAAAAAAAAATACTTTCAAATGTTTAATAACGACAAAACACGTTAGTCAAATTTTATTTTTTTTTCTTCGCTCTATTATAATTAAATTTATAAAACAAAATATGCTTATTAATTAATCATTAAAATGCTTTTAACTTTATGATTTAATATATTGACGACAAAATTTTTTTTTTTTTATATATATTATTATACCTACATTATATCTACATTTTTATTATGTCATAATTTTTAATAATCCTAAATGAATTCTGCCAAAAAAAGTTATATTAGACCTATATAATATTCAAATAAAACCAATTATAGAGGTCGCACTGAACAGAAAGACCAACAATTTTGTAAGATTATATAAATTTTAAGAGAAAATTTTTATGTTAAGAGAACAAAAAGAAAATATAGTTTGTCAATGTTTAAAAAAAAAAAATGTTGCTAAATTTTCGTAATACTATGCTTATTAAATAATTGAGATATATATTGTTTTATTTCTATGTGATTCGAATTTTTTATAATTATTGTATCTATATTTGGAGCAAAAACAATTAGGTAGAATTATATATTTCGAAAATACCATTAAAATTCTTTTTCTGTGAATTTAAGATTGTGATTATTATTAATTTTATTAAATATCATATAAATAAAATTTTCATCAGCCATAATTTATATGATTTAAAGAATCAAAAAAAAAAAAAAAAAACCAGTATTTATCATATAAAAAATTATAAATTTTGGTATTTCATTAAAATGAATTAACATTAAAAATTTTATTTTTATTTTTATTTTCATTTTTTTTGTTTCGGAAACAGAGTATTTCAGCGTGGGCAGTTTAGGTCCAGAACGCAACGACAATATTTTCATAATTTTTAATATAATATCTTTATTTTATTTTTTTTTTGTCAAATTGCAGCTGCAATAAATTTCATAAAATTATTAGCAAAAAATTTATTAAGCATTATTAAATTTCAACAGCTCTTTATTAAAAAAAAAAAAATACAAAAAACAAAATTAAAAAAAAAAATTAACACAAAAAAAAGAATATATCATTAAAATAAAATTAATAAAAAAAAAAACTCATAAAAATTATCTTTAATTTATGAGTGCATAAAAATTTTTTTTTTTGTGTGCAAAATATATAAAAAATCTGTTAAAATAAAAATTTACGTAAATTTAATCTGACGGAAAAAGAGCCGAATATATGTTTTTCATTTTTTTTATTTTTATTTTTTTTCAGAGATTTCAACAAATCTAAATGTGAATATAGAGATTATCTTAATTTAATCATTATTATTATTATTATTATTAAATCCAATTTAAATTAAATAAACTAGTTTTCAAAAAATTAGATCAAAATCTGTCAAATTAATTTATTAAGTATTATATGAAAAGCGAAAAAAAAATTAAATATATCTGGCATTGTCGTCCAATATAATAACTTTTTTAATCTGAAATTAATTATTAAATATTGAATACAGATATATGTACTTATTTTGGTAAAATTTATTATTTGTAAAAAAAAATATTTAATCCTTTATTGTAATGAATAACTATTTTAAGTATATCCAATCAATTTCACGCCCTTTCTTTTTTGTAATAATTTTGCAAAAAAAAGGAATCAGATCATTTTCATATAATAAATAAATAAATTAAAATTAAAAAACAACAAAATATTTCTGCTTGCCAGTAATTTTTATTATTTTCCATTAATATGGCATTAATTTCATACGACGTAGTAAGTCATAGTAAGACATAGTAATCCGAGGCAGTAAGAGTTCCATGCAAAGACTATTATAAAAATCAATACTTTTATAAAACAAAATTGTGATTTATTTAATTAGATCATATAATTTTTATTCTTATTATTAAACATAATTTATCTAACAATTACAATCTCAACACTACCTACTGTTTATTTTTTAATATTTTATTTTATTTTTATTAAATAAATATTTAAATTTATCTAGATTAATATTTTAAACAATAAATTGGGAAAATGAAATTGAAAAAATGAAATTGAAATCGTTTAATGTTTGATACAAAACTTAGAAGTCTACAAAAGTAAACTCGAAGCAGATCTTTCTATACAAACTTAGCAGACCACAGGGAATACAGAACATTCTATTTGTTCCAGTTTAAAAATATTTTTGAAAATGTCAAATATTTAAAACTATTTGAGTTTAACTTGTACTTGGCTTGTTTATCTTACTATTTTATATATAAAAAACCAATTTTGCATGTAAAATGATTTGTAGATGGTCTTAAATTCATGATTTAAGTCTCCTTACTTTAGTTGAAACAGGGGTAAGAAAGGTGTTTCTAACATTTTTATTCAAAAAATAAATATTATTAATTAATATATCGTAATTTTATTAAAAAACAATTTTGCATTTTTATTATTACTCTGATTTATTTTCTTTTATTTTCAATTGCTATTATTAATAACACATAAATGTATACAGGTGCAATGTACATCTTACTTGATTATATTGCATTCAAAATTTAAATAAATTATTAGTTCTGTAACGAGAAATAATATTCGTTGCCGTTATTTGGACTTTATAAAAATGTCAAATAAAATATCTACAATAATAAAATATAAGATTTTTTTTATCATAATTCGATTGAATAATTTGAAAAATATTGTTTACCAAAATAATTTAATAAATCAATACCACGAGTAAAATTATGAATAAAACAAAATTATAATTTATTTATCTGTGAGAAAAAAAATTTTTTTTTTAATTTATTTATCAAAAGCTTATTAATTATATTTTTTTCTATACTAAACTGGTTTCTTCATTTAGTTTTAAGTTATTTTTACACATGGATATGCTTTATATATTTATGAATTATGTGAAGATTATAAAATGATTTAGTTATTAATTTTGAATTTATTTAATTTTTTAGCTTTCTCGGGAGAATTTATTAAAAAAAAAAATGAAAAAAAATTAGATAATCAATTTTTTAATTAATAAGTTGTTAGATCACTTGAGAAATATATAGTAGTAAATTGGCTATGTATATTTGTTGTTGATGAACTTTTTATTATTGATAATGCCTTTTATTTAATAAGTACATATATCTAGATATATAAAACAATATTTACAGGCTTGTCTGAATTCAAAGTTAGATTTTTGAAGTTTAATGTTTAAATAAATTGCGAGGTAAATCATTATAGTATTTGCAGGCACATAAATCATTTTTATTGCAGTACAAAATATGATGTTTTAAATTTTAAAGAATTTCATTTTTAATGTTATTTTTTCTATTTTTCCTGGTACCCTTGAAGCGCGGTTCAATGCATTAAGGGCACAAATTGTACATGGAATTTATTTTTTTGTTCCCAATTTTACAATATAAAGCCAATATTGATTGACACAACGGCATGCCAGTTGCAAGTGACTAAGAGGATTTTTTTTTTAACTTATTTTATTACTGATAAATAAATGTTCATTTCATTAATATTATTACCATAATCGATTTTATACCAAAATTAATTTTAGAAACATTAATTCTTGAATATTAATGTATTAAATTTATTTTATTAATAAAAATTAATGTATTTTGAACAGAAGCTAAAATTAAAAAAAAAAAACAATTGAATTGTGTATAAATTTTTGATTTTTTTTTAAAGTCAAGAGGTTATATTTTAAATAAATAAATATTAAAATAAGAAAAAAAAAATTTATATAAATAAATAGGTACAAAACAATATAATATGTGTATGTTTATTTAAAAATATAATAAATTTTTCAATTTCATAAAATTATTTTATTTATTTTTTTTTTACTTTTTTTTTTTTAGAATTTATTAACCTTCTCAGTTTTCCTTTTCATCAATTTATTTATATTTTATTTCAAGAACAAATAATTCAAATTATATGCAAAAATAAAAAAAAAAATTATTTGGATTGAGTAAACTTAGAATGTTGATGATGAAAAAAATAAACATAAGAAAATTTTAACAGTCCTGTGAAATAAATTCATGGTATTATTTTGAATAAGTATAATTCTAAATTTAGTTTATGATATTGGTTTTACGCAGTTTTTTCGTACCATGCTGAATAATTTTTGGAAAACAAATAGGAATCGTACTATTTGAATGTCATAGTTGGTGTAGTTATTAAGCTATGTCGCAACATCGAGATAATTAAATCAAAAAAATTATGTGGTGGCATGTTCAATTGTGGGTTCGATTGCTATAACTTTCTAATTGAGTCAAATTGTCCACTTAAGTGATAATTTGAAGTTTGCTAACAATACTCTCTATATCATTAATCACTACAAATACGCTCGAATTTCTTTTAGCTTCTTAATTTAAGTACAAGACTTAGTTCATAAGAATACAGAAATAAACGATTAGGTACCTAAATTCATTTAATAATTTCTTGAAAAAATATTTTTCATGTCCTCTGAAGAGGACACACAAGTAAAAGGCAAAAACTTACGGATAATATTATAATTTATTTTATTTAGATTATACATATTTTATTCTTTTGTTTTTGTCTTTTTTTTTATTTTTTAAATAAATTCTATAAATACATAAATTTATAAAGTAATTTGGTTTTTTAAAGTTCAATAATTTTCGATTACTTTATTGGTAATTGAAATTTAAATTCAAAAACAATTTTTTTTTTTTTTTTGTTGACTTTAAAATTTATTTTCTAGGCTTCTGTTAGCTAATTATGCTTAAATAATTTATGTGGTTAACAAAGTTATATGAAAATTAAAAATTTTTATTTCATATTACCTTTAGATTGAAGATGAATTATTTAAAAGGTTGTTTAATAAATAATTGAACAAAATAATGTTCGGCATATGAAGGCATAATGTTTTTTGATAAATATTTTCAAGAAATATGACTTGAAGGAAATATAGTTGAAGGAAATAGTAAAATTTATAGAATATCTGTTTAGAAATCAAGACACTGTAGCTAGTTCAATGTTTTTTTAAATTTTAATATTAATTTATAATAAGTAAGAAATGAAAAAATTTACATTTTAATTGAAAAAAAACCTCATTTCTTACTCCAAAAATTTGTTGCTCCTCATTAAAAATATTGCTATTCAAGCCTTAAAGAAGATAGACTGGTTAGAAATAGTTTTCGAATCTTCAAATTTTATTTTCAATAAACAATTCGATATCAGTGAAAGAAAAATTCTAAAATCTATTTCAATTCAAAAACCTATTCATCAAATATTACTTCGATATACAACAATAAGTGTAGGTACTATAGGTACTTTTTATTTTATAATGTTATTGTGAGCAAAAATAATATAATCTGACTTCGAAATTATAAAATAGAAGAATTAAAATAGTTATATATATAAATGATCTTTTAAACATGATATTATCTAAAAGGAGTATGTTAGATCGGAATTACGATCAAATGAAATTCAGATAAACATTATATTATATATAAACAGTCAAAAAATTAGGTTTTAAATAATAAAATTCGGAATGAAAACAAATAACTACAGAACGGAATTTCGAAACAAATTATATGTGTTAGCAACATCAAAAACATCTTCAATCCCTTTCACCGAAGCTTTTAATGTTTTCACCCACTCAAGTGATCAATGTTTATGTTCCCTTCATAATAATTATAATAATTTTTTTTTCTATTTATTTATATTTTGTAACTCAACTAATTAGTTACCACCAACGCTAAATTTTATTTGATTGAAATACATAATTTTTGTTTATTTAACTTCCTTTTTTGTTTATTAATAATATTAATTTTGATCTTTATCTATATACAAAAATTACTAGGTTATCTTCTAATAATAATAATAATTCATCTTTAAACTTTTAATGTTGGGATTTTTTTTTTTTGCCTGCCAAAAAAAAGTATTGAAAACATAAGAACTTTTATTATTTTCAAAAAAAAACAACTATTTATCAAGAAACATCTGCAGGAAAACATGTAATAGGTTAAATCTTTTACTGATTGTGATATTAGAAATTTTACTTGCAAGTCTCCATAATGGGTTGTGTAATTAAAATAAATATTTTAGAAATTATAATCGTTTGTTTGATACTAAAGTTCTTAAATCTAAGTTTTATAATAATTTCAATGACAAAGTATAAGTTTTCTGCATGAATATATAATAATAATTTCTGCAAACATTTTTTAATTAAATTAATAAGGAATATGAAGTTATTATACTCTTAATCAAAATATAAAAACCACAAATAGGTAAAACAAAAATATTATACATTCATAAAGAAGCTGTATATACCTATTATTAAAATTCTTAAACTTGAATGTTCATTCTTGTAATTTTATGCATATTATTTCAAAAAAATTAAGCCAAAAAAATAATATAGCCTATTTTGAATAATTGAAGTGAAGTATTTGGCCAGCCGAGTATATGTTCCACTAAAGCATGTCCATGTTTCAGATTCATATTTTGATAGAAAAAATCCAATCTTTTATTATATATTGACAATTCGTTAAAAAATACATAAAACTTTCATAATAAAAGACCATCAGCACTTATTCATTGTAGAAACTTGAAATATTAATTGCATCCAAATATTTTAGTTCAAAATCACTAAGTTAAACTGTATTATTGAAGAAAAATTAAAATTTTAGGAGTAATACAAAAAACATATTCTTTAAAGGCCGGTTTTCACAATCCAAGTACACTTTGTCAAAGTTTCTTTGATCAAAGTAACTTGAACCAAGTTACTTTGAACCAACTTTTTACTTTGAAGTTACTTTGATGAATAGAAAAAATTTGCTTCATACAATTCCATGAACTAGACGTTTTCCAGATCAGTCCACTTTCTTTTTCTTTTATTAATTAATATTTTACTCATTTTTTTATTATTTTAAATTAAAATTTTAAATAATTAAAAAAAATTGTCAGAATAAAAATTTATTTTTTTCTTATTATTATTATTTTTTTTTTTACAAATGCACTACTTTGATCAAAGTAAGTAGAGCAGTGTCCAACTCAACTTTGATGTGGCTACTTTGTCAAAGTTGACTTTGACACCCTGTTTACACGATCAAAAAGAGTGTCCATGTCGACTTGGACAAAGTGTACTTGGATCGTGAAAACCGGCCTTAAGTTTTACTATCTTAATACATTTTATTTTCAAGTGTGATGCTATATCAACTTCCTGATTATTACCGGCATACTGATGACTACAGAATAACTCCTCGATATCAATTTTAAATAATAAAAAGAATAAATCCTGTAAGAAAGACCCTAAAGATTTATTTGAATTATTTTTCAATGAAATCTAGCTATTCGGAAATTATAGAATTAAATATCAATTCGCTATAAATGCGCTATTATGAACAAAATCACAATAATTCCAAAAAAAAATTTTAATAGATCTTTTCATACATAGATAGAATCTAAATAGAACAAATGCAAAGAAGAATTATTGTCAGATTCACAAATTATAAAAATATTGAAAAAAGAAAAATTAATCAAAATGATTTCTTTTGATATAACACCATAGCTAGGTATATGAAACAACAGATATTTTGAAAAATATTTGGATATTTTTTTTTTTATTATTAAATTTATGATATTTATAGATTGTTTAGAAATTGATTATGTTGTTCATCTTGCTCTGTAGCAAATACGAATTATATACAGAAAAAAAAGATCATATTTATATTTTCGAAAAAAAAATTTATGTAAATAAAAAAACATTTAAGAATATAAATTTTGAGAAAAACACCTATGGAAAAATTATGGAAAAAAAAAATTTATATATATTTAGTATAGAAAATAAAACAAATTTTTTAATTTATGACTTGTTAAGTTTATGTAATTTTTTTTTTATTTTTTGTATATTTTTCATCCGAAACTATATAAATTTGAATATTTTTTAAATAAACATTCCAAAATAACACTTTTTATTTATAGAATTTAAAAATGAATTTATTAATTGATATTTAATTGAATATAGATCTCCATATAACATATCCAAAAGAAAGAAGAAGAAAAAAAAATTTAAAATTAAATATAAATCATTAAATTAAAATTTATTATTATGAAAAATTTTAAAATTCCTATCTCCTACGTTTTCTGGAGAATAGAATTATTATTATTATTATATTTTACTATATTTTTACCAAAACTTAATATGATAATTGATTACGAAATTGTTGAAATGGTCTCTAAAATTTTAATTATTTATAAATATTTTTACATAATTATTAATTTTTTTATTTTGGCTATAAGATTTCCGTCGACAAAAAAAAATTATACTTTTACTTTTTTACCTCAAAACTAAGCGAAATTCAAATAAAAACTGCATATGAAGTTCTGCCGTAATTTTAAATAAGAAATCCAGTTTTTCGAACATTTCTCTAAAACTAATGTATTCGTTTCATATGAAAAATTAAAAGATAGTTTTTTGCCTCCTGGACCAAGATCAGAAAGATTGTTTAATTGGGGAATCATGAGCATTTGAAGCCGAACGAACTTAATTCGAAAGCATTAAATTAACTTCATTACGAATTTTAGAATTAAAAAAAAATGACGAAAGATTAAATATTTTCTAAAAGGGAAAAAATATTTCCCTTTTACATCAGATATTCCAAAATAGCAAATAATGTAAAAAATTTCTTATTTTTTGACATTTTACATTTATTAAAATTCTTTATCGAATTAATATGGAACTTTTTGGATATTACTTCATTCGACATTAGTAATGTTAGTTCATGGAGTAGTTTTTTAAGGTTTCTAAAAATTGAGGAACAAAATTATTTTTAAAATAAGGTAGATGCATTAATTTAATAGTGAATATTTTCTTATAGTAAGTTATTTGAACAAATTAGAATTTTCATGTTAGCTAGCTATACTTTCAAAATTTTCTAATATAATAACCCAAAATTTTGATGAAAATCAATTCGAATTTAATAATAAATATAATAAAAATTATCAATTGATTTTCCAAATAAAACTTTCAATATTATATTGACAAACACAAATTATTAGATCCAAAAACAAAAATTTTCATATGTATTATGGTACATAAATATATATATATATACAGTATAAATTTTTAACACTCACTATTGTATGCACATGTTTATGTTTATGTTTTTTTTTTTTTTCAACATTTGATAGAAGTATTCGGAAACATTTTCCATTAATTTTTTTTTTTATTTTATTTTTTACATTTTGATTTACTATATGTAATATAAGTTATTCAGAAAACTATACAACATATATTAATATTAACCGGCTCTTATCAGTATACCGGTTTTTAATTAATGTCAATATGACCACGATTTTTAATGTGAATGTTATATCGTTGTTTTGCAGAATCTTTCATAAATAACAAAATTAACATTAATATCAATATTTTAAATTAGTGAAATTATTTAATTTTTCCGGAAATTTTGATATTTTGATTGATGAGCACATATTTTTAAGTGGAAAATGTAGTTATTAGTTATTATGCAATAGATATAATATATGATTAAAAAAATGCGATAAAAAATTTCATAATTTTTAAAATGTAGCGAAATATTTATTATCCATGAACCAAATTGCATGAAAATTTGACAATTTACGTTATGCAATTCAATTATGTTAACAATTAATTTATATTTTAGAGAAATAAAATTTCAACATTGATTTTTCTGTATATTAAAATTATATTTTTGATAATTTAAAAAAAAAAAGCTGATCACTAATGTATATTTATAATTTTTTTATATCAAGACTAATTTCTATTTTACAATTAAAGATCAATTTGTATAAATATATTTTCTGAACAAATTTACCAAACCATATAAAAACGAATAATATTGAAAGAACTGATTTCAAACTCCTTATTTTAGAATTTTGGTATTACAAACAACCTTAATACAGCTTACGTCCAAATATAAAAATTACGCTTGAACGTCAGAACAAATTTAAAATTTGATATTTATACCCTAGATCTCTCGCCAAATTATAATAATTAAAAAATTGGGGAAAAAATTAATATTTCTACAATCTACGTAATCAAATTAATTTTAATAATTGTGATAATTGCAAGTTCAACTATGTAGTATAAAATAACGTTTGTAATTCACCTAATGAGTACAATGTACACAAAATAAAAGCAGTTCTCTTTCTTTCAAACACATAAAATATTTGAATGTTGAATAAATGTAGAAAATAAGACTTTATTTAACAAAAATTTGATTCAAATGAGAAAAAGACTTGTGCTTTTATATATGTTGAAGTTTAATTAAAATTGTAAACTTTAATATTAAGATTAAGTTAAGGATTAATTTTATGTTAAATGAAAACCAGATTGAGTTGTTGCCGTACATATACTATTTATAATAATTGTAATAATTACAGGAAAATTACAGAGTTAAGACATTTAATAATTTTAATTAAAAATAAATTTTCGTACAGAAAGAAAAGCAACAAAATAAATAAAAAATTATAATTTTATTTTACCGCAATTTTGAATAGTTTTAACACGAACCACTTAATACAGAATGCTAATTAGAATATGTATCAAAATGTTCTCTCATTCAAAGATACATTGAAAAGAAATATTTAGAAATTGTAAACCTTAAATTTTTCTATAGAATTAAGCTTATTGTAATAGTTTGAGTGAGTTCAACGAAAATATAAATTAATAAATAAAACTAAACATTTTTTAGCGTTAACTTTTGAAATTAATTTCGATAAAAATTAAAAGTATTCTTTAGCCCTAAACTTTTGGGCTCTTTTGAACTAATTCATGCATACCAAGAAAATGCCTAACTTGTCCATAATTAAAACCCAATTTTTAGGAGGAACAGAGATCAGGAAGTTTTTCCTATTTTAATTGTAATCAATAAGATTTGAAATTAAGCCTTATAATATAATTCATAAATTTGTGCCAAGTATTAAATTCTTCATATAGACTTTTTTAATATAAATCGCTTCATATTAAGTTAACATACATATCTGATACCATTTTTAATAAATAATTTTCAAATAAGCCGGTTGTGAAGACACTATACTCAAAGAAATGACTTTTTTCCAAAATTCTAATAATTGAATACCTTATAATTATTCGAAATTACAAAAATGTTCACAAATCGATTTTATTTAATAAACCAATGAATTAAAATTCTCTTTTAATATAAAATTTTGATATTAAACCGTGTTATAAAGTTAACTAAAGTATTATTTTCAAAATTTCATTTTTAAACTGGATTTTAAGTTAGTATATAAAAAATGTTAAAAATAAAATTTATTTTATTAAGTTATTGATAATTTTCTATTTAAATGTATAATGAACATGAATTGCCGTCGGCCGGCGGCAACTAAGAGAATTTTTTTTAACTTCAGAATTTTCATATTGCATAAAAAGAAACAAAATAACGATTAATAAAGACGACCCTTGATTTATTCCTGCACTAAATTTGACATTTCAAATTTGAAAATTTTTGAAATAAAAAAACTAATATATCTTAGATCTACTTAGATCTAACAATTTCCTCGACCACATTAAAATAATTTTTCAAACATCCAGAAAAAGAAATAATCAGGTCAACTTTTTGGATATTTTGGATCAAAGCTAAGCTTTGGATTTTTTTTTTCTTAAAAATTTTAAAATTTGTAATTTAAGTGTACTTAAAGTAAACAAAATAATTAAAATAATTTTAAATAATGAACACTCACCTTCTCTTTCATTTTTTGAACGTTCTTTTAATTGCTTAACAATTCCATATTTGACAGTTCCGAATTGTATCATTTTATTGATATTATTTGCATTTAAAATTAAATCACTTCGCATTTCATTAAATTAAATTTTATTTTCTTTTATATTTTCAATTTGAATAAAAAAAAAATTTTATTTTATTTTTTTAAATTATGAAAAAAATTAATTTTTAAATATTTAATTTTAATAAATTTTTTTCCTTTTTTGTTTTTTTTTTGCACTAATTTTCTATTTTTTATTTTAGTAATTTTTTTTTTTTGTTTTCAAAAATTCATAATGTAAACAAAATTTTCAATAGCAATATTTTTCTCTATCAATAAAACATAAAAAAAAAAATACTGTGTTGCATCTTTTTTTTTACTTCTTTTATCTTTTTTTTAACATTTTGATAAAAAAAGAAAACTAAATTTCAAAAAAAAATTTTTTTTGTATTAATATTGCACTTTTTATATTTTATATGGACTATTTCGTTTCGCTGTCAAATTTATTATTTATATTGACAGAATTGTTTATATAATTTACTTTATTTTGTTAAATGGAATATGAATTGCTGTTTGTATGTGTCAAAACAAAAAAAAACAAATTTCCGAAAAACTTAAAAAAAATTTTTTTTTTAATTTATAAAAAGTTTTAATATTTCTGCTATATGATAAATTTTCATTTCTGATATTATTAAATTGAAAATTAATTTATTATTAAACGTGTTAACTGCACACGATTCCATCATCAACTGTCATCATTCATTCATATTTTTTGTTTTGTGTTATAAATTGTGAGTGTTTTTTTTTTATTATTATTATTATTATTCTTATTATTATAGTAGCAATACACAGGAAAAAAAAAAACTGACAAAAAATTATTATTTATTTTAAAAATACAATTTTTTTTTTTCTGATTATCGAAAAATGATTTTTTTTTAATAAAAAAAAAAATATATTTATATATATATATATTTATATAATATATAATTTTATATTTACGAAAAATTTATATGATTGCCATACATAGAATATTAAATTATTTTTTGTTTTTTTTTTTTATATTAAAAATAAAAATACATACTATTGCATATATATAAATGTATAGATGTGTGTATGTATATGAAGGAAAAATTTTTATTATGGAGTATAAACTATATAAAATTAATAAATGATTTTTTTTGTTGTTGTTGTTGTTGTTTTTGTTACATATTGTTGCTTATGCTGGTAATGTTGTAAAAAGCAAAAAAATCCTTGTTTTTCTTTAATATTTTCTTCTTTTTTTTTGGTTAAAAACTTTAAAAATATTGAATTTTAAAATTTTTTCTTCGTTTTGGAAAATTTATATGTTTTTCTGCAAAAATGTTTTCCCAGCTGACTGGAATTTTTCTTGAGGTACCTATATTTTATATTTGATATAGTTTTTTGTTTATGTACCCGTCAATTCTATATTTTAAAACTATCAATCAAGCTCTATGAAATTATTAAGTAAAATTGTCAATCATCTGGCTTAAAATTTGACATAAAAATTAAGTTTTTCTGGCATTTGAAAATTCTTAAATCTTTGAATAAAAATTATAAATAAACTTAATTCAGAAGACTTCGATAAATGAGATATGATGAAGATCGTCGTCAAGTATAAACTTTATAAAAATCTTATAATGTGTACAAAGAAGTTAAATTGTTTTCATTTATTTTTTTATGTTTAATTTCCTTTTTTTATTGAATATATTTTTTTAATTTGTTCTAAAAATTTTATTTTCTTTTAATCTTTATTTTACGAAAACGTATTTCGTCGATATTCAACAAAAAAAAAAAAAAAACAGAAAAATATCTTTCCGTAAATTTGACGAAAAAAAAAATGTTTAAAAAAGATATGTTTACAATACGCGCGTCAAAACAACACTGACACTAGGAATGGTTGAAGGGAAAAAAAAACTTCTCATTAAAAGATAAACGGCCTTACTGTTGGCTTAATAATATATTTTGTGTGTTTTTTTTTTTTAATATATACATTTTTTTTTCCAATAATTTTATCGTATATTTTTTTTTTCTACGTTTGTATATGTGTCAATCATCGAAATTGAATTAAAAGAATAAAATTATCAAACAAATAACAAAAATTTCATAACAAAAAAAAAAGAAACAATAAAAGATACACATGTACTGCACACACAGAGAAAATATATTTGAAATAAAGTATCTTTTAGATATTAATATTTTATTCTCTGTATAAAATATATATATTGGGTATATGTATAGGAAAGCATAAATCTTTCGAAAGTTAAGTGAAATAAAAAAAAATTAAAAAAAATATTAAACTCTCTCATGTTATATTTTGGATGGTATTTATTTCTGTTTTGAAGAAATGTTACAAAAAAAAATAAAAGAGAACTTACCAAGAAAAGAGACACAAAAAAAATTTCTCCTCAAACTTTATTTCGACATTGGAAATAAAATTGTTTTTTTTTTTTTTTCGAATTATACAAAAAAAATTTAAAAGTATGAAAATAAAGATTTGGTTTTGTTGTTTTTTTTTTTTTTTCAACAAAATTTAAAGTATTTTTTTTTTTTTTTATTATTTGTCTGTAGAAGAAATACTAACTTGCGCTTTAGCTTTTTACTATTATGAAAAATTATGAATTCACAAAAAAAAAAAAAGAGGTAGATATGAGGAAAAAAACAAATAATGAAAATTTATCGACGAACGAATTGGATTCTTATTTTAAACATGAACAGAAATTAAGACTTTTAAGATAGACAATAGTTATTCGGTAATGAACTTACTTTGATTACAGGTTAATTTTATAATTTCTTTTTTTTAATTAATTAACTAAATTACGCACTTTTGCATACAAAAATTTACATTTATTAACACGTACAAAATAAAATAAAAGTTATGGAAAACTGTTAGCTTGAACTTTGTCTTATAAACTGCTGTCTTCTGCTATGATGATCACTGCTTATTAATCTGATTTTTTTTATTAATTAAAAAAAGAAAAAGTGGGGAATCAGATCAAGTATTGCTTGTTTAAGAAATCCATCAAAAATTTTTATATCTTTTAAAAATAAAATAATTTTGTGAAAATTATCGAAATTAAAATTTGTTTTCTTTTTTTTCAATGAATTTTTAAAAGCAATCTCAAACTAAGTGTATAATAAATATATAACACAGAGATATCTGAGTTCATCCTATTATTGCATAAATTTAATTTCATCTTATCTTATATTCTTATTATTCTCAAATTGTTTAATATTGGTATTTAACTTATAACAACATTAAATTTACACTATACAGATTTTCATACCAGAAAATCATACTTATATGTATATTATTTTACTATATGCTTATTTTGTTGTTGCTTTATGAATTTTTATCAATTTTTTTTATGTTATATAAAGTTATGTGTATAAAGAAAATATATTTCATAAAAATATTATGAAAAAAAAAATAAAAAATAAAAAAAAACTTGACACCCCTGTTGGTTTTTTGAATATCTTCATTTGTGGGATTGAATGAAGGTGAATGATTGGTTCAAAAAATTGTATATTTTTCATAAAAAAAAAAAAAAAATCAAGAAAGTAAAGCAAATTATGTTTTAATAATTTTCATCGAATAATATTTAAGAAATATATAAAAAAAAAAATTTTTGTTTTATTTACTTATTATTCCGAAAAAAAAATAACATATAAAACTATATATACCACGCATTTATTCGAAATTATTAAGTACATGACTTTTATGAAATATGATTTTTTTTTTATTATTATTTTTTTTTTTTTTAAATGTGGGTGGTTTTTTTCTCTGGTAAATTTATTATTCAAATAAATTAAATATGAACATAAAAAAGATATATGCTTATAATATATACATAAATATCTATGTATATAAAGAAAAAAAAATATAAAACTCATAATAATGTAGTTAATAAATAATAATATTTACATCAAAAATATTTTAAAATAAATATATAACAAAAAAAAAAATCTAAAAACAACATTTAGATGAGAAAAGCTATAAATAAATTTACAAAATTTAAATAATTTTTTGTACATAGAATATTTTTTTTTTTGTTTTTGCTTGGTAATCCGCCAAATGTCATAATAAAATATTTTTAATAAATTTTATTTTTTGTTTATTTTTTAATTATAATTTAATTTTTATTTTTATGTATCAATTATTGGCACTGTTAGCACCAAAACATTTTTGAATACCACTGCACTTGAAATGAAATGTAACTGAAACTGCGTTATTTTCTGGCAGTATATGTTAAAAATCTTGCAATTATTATTACATGTATATAATAAGTCGTCCAAAAATGTGTAGCAAATGAATTATAACAAAAACTGTCACTCGAAAATAATAATTTTTATTATTTTTTTCTATCGAAATTTTTATCTCGAAAATTGTTATAATCATATATGTATACATAGCAAGGAGTATACAGAAAATATGGCTTTCTGTTTTTTCAGAGAAGGAATTTCAGAATATAAAGTTAAATCTACCTACGTCTAGATTGTGTCTACAAAATCATACAATTTAGTTCAAATATTTAGAAAACATATTTTCTTAATAACTGAAGGAAAAACATCCCCGAATACCATTCGTCTACATTAGGACCTGATTTATAGAAAATTTAACTGAAAATTTTACAGATTTTTAGTTTCTGCAAGAAAACTTTTCATTTTATTTTTACAGCATAGCTACAAATTTTAATTACTATATAACCTATGCTTTGATAATTTTTTCACAGACAATCGAATATTCATTATTCCATATTAACTGAAACTACTGTTATTTCTATCATGGTTTTCTTTCAGCACCAAACTAAAAATTTAAAAATAATCAAGATATTCAAATTACTATTTAAACATATATAATACTAATTCAAATTCTATTTTATTTATTTTTTTATGTTTTGTAATACAATAATATACAACAAAAAAAATTTAAAATCATAGATACAGTGTGTACATTTATATTATATTATTCAACAAAATTTTCCAACAAACAATATGAAAATATGTGTAAAGATATAGTATCTTCTAAAAACCGTCCAGACAGAATAAAATTTTGATTCAGATATCAGAAAAATGTCTCATGTAACCCCGAAAAAAATACAAAAAAAAAACATAACAATATGTTGATTTATCAATTCGAAGTGAAGAGGAAAAACAGATGCAGAAATATATTGTAATGTTGTACAAACACCGGAGTAACTAAACTATTATAAAATCATAAAATTTTTCTCTTTCGCTCTTATTATTCGAAAACAGAATACAATATAATAATCATCGAAAAAAAAATTTTAGTTATAAGAGTTCAGCCCAAAATATCTCTTAAAATTTTAAAACAATATCATAAAGTATCTAAAAAAAAAAAGAAACAAATACAAGAATGTATCTTTTTGGAGAAAATTCGATTGTAAAGCTTTTATAATAAAACTAAAAAATTTATATCACTGACACTTATCCTTTTTTCTCATCTTCTCTTTAGCTTTTCTCATTTTCAAGTCTCTCATATACAAAATTTTTTCATTGCCTCTCATTTTGAGTAAATCGCATTTTAAAGTATTGAATATTTATGATATTTCTTTCATTATACAAACACAATCTCATCAAAATTTTAAAAGAAGGGAAAACAAAAAAAAAAAAAAACATTTAAGGAAAAACTTCATAAATATTTATCATTTTTTTATTATTATGTATTTTGGAAAAATAAAATAAAATAAAAAGATATTCTCCCTGAAAAAACAATCAAATATGAAAAAAATTCATAAATATATATTTTTTTTTCTCGTTCTTTCCATCTCTTTTACACCAATTAAATAATGCGGTAAGAAAATATGGATAAAATTATACTTCTTAGTATAAAATTTATATTTTAGAGATACTTTTATATAAAAAAAAAAATTTATATATATATAATTTTTTTTTTCATAAGGTTATGACAAGGTTAGGCGGAGCAATATTATTATAATCTTGTGTTTTTTTTTTTTTTTTTGGAAAACATTTTTCTTTTTTATATATAATAAAAATAAATATGAAATATCCCCCTTTCTGTTTTTAAATTTCTTATATTATATCCGCAATATTTTTAAGATAATTTTTTTTTGCGTTTTTAATTTGAAATAAATTATGTATATAAATAATATTATGTTGCAGATATTTTTGAGTACATATATTTATTAGAGAACAAATAAAAAATAAAAAAAAAATTATATACCCATTTAAATTAGAAATTTATTATAAAAATATTTTATTTATGTGTATATATTTTTATTTCAATAACTTCCAATAAAACTATCAAGTCTTTTAAATTTTTTTTTTCACAACAAGATCAACCTAACAATAACTTTCTAAGAAAGATGAAAGATTGAAATTATAGCGAAATGAATGCTTTATAATGTCAGAAAGACAGAAAGATATTACTTAATAAATACTGAAACTTTGGCTTGAGATATGACATTTCAATCATCCTTTTTAATATTTATAAATACAGGTTATACTTTGCCTAAATATTGATTACTCAATCGAATTGATTTCAAACTCTTGTAAAAACATCAAATAATAATAAAAATAAGTCAAAAATATTTATTACAAGACAGATGTATTTTATAAAATTGTACATTAATATCGTAAGTGCAAAATTGTATTCAAATCATAGTTTGTGTAAATACTTGAGTATGATATTAAAAAATATGAATGTTAGAGAAAAATAATTAATTTCCACATAATTATACAGATAGTTTAGTTCTTAAGAAAATCAATAAAAAATGTCCCTTTGTAATCACTTTAAGAAATTCAAAAAAAAATTCCAGAGTATTAAAAAATAGATACGGGAAGTATTGACACAGTTATACAGTAGAATAACATAAAACTTTATTTGTTTTTGTTGAAGAAGAAATTTTTCGCTGTTTTTTTAACTGTAATATAATATTGCTTCACAATTTCATGGAAAATTACTTTTTCCATGTGGTTTAAAAAAAAAACTCAACAATTTGTTTTTATATGAGTATAAAAATATTGTATAAAGTTTCAATTAATTGTATCGTTTCAGTCAATTAAATAATTTGGTCTTATTTATATCTAATATGTGTACAATAGTTCATATTAGGAATCTGAAAATAATTGTAAAAATTTTACAAATATTCGATAAATTTAAATTTGTTACATTTACAATTTTTATAGGAAAACTCCAAATATTTAATAAATATTAAATTGGTTAAATTAAATCAATTTTAATCCAAATTGTTTTATAATAATATATTCCCTCATAATACACTATCACCATACATATAAATTGCGTTATCATACGGATCCTTAATGTATACCTAATTCAAATGAAAATGGACCCGTAGTAGATTGCATATATCTTCTTCTTTTTTTTATCAAAATATTGATTTAATATAATGGTAATATTTTCATTTTTATTTAGAATTTATGTCAGATCATAAATTTAACACCCACAAAATTTTCTTCACATTTTCATATTCCTAAAAAAAATAATAAATAAATAGAAGAGCAAAAAAAAAATCAATCCTTATGATATTTTTTACATATAAAATAATATAATGTATACACATTTAACTTAAAAAGAAGAAAAATAATTTTTCATCCTTTCTTTTTATCTGCAAAATAAATATATACCTAAATTAATATATATAAAAATATGATAAACTGACTTTTCTGCTTCTTCTATTTTTTTTTTTTTTTTATTTTTGAATAAAAAAGCAACAAAATTCTTATAATTTTTTTTTTCAAACGCGTCTCAAGGCAAACTTTTTTTATTTTTTATTTTTATTTTTTTTATTTTATGGTTTTTAGTTATTTTTATTTATTTTATGTTTTGTTTTTTTTTTTTTTTGTTTTTTTCTTCTTACCTTTACAAGAAAGGCGGAGTCATAAATTTTTATATCTCTCAGCTGGTTTTTGTATTGAAATATTAGTTGCATTGGCCGACAAAAAAAAAAATTATGAAAAAAAATATATATGTATATATATATAAAAAAAAAAGTAAACAAAAAAAAAAGAGATACCTTAATAAAAATCTTACAGATACTTCTACATATAAATACAGAACAACATTATAATTTTTTAATGATAACATTATGAAAAAAAAAATTATATTCGAATTTCGAAATTATTATTTTTTATTTATTTAACTTCTTCTTTTTTTTTTTATTAAAATTATTATTTTTATACATATATATATATATTTATATATACATATATAAATAAATATAATAAGTATAATTTTGTTATCATTATTATTGTGTTATTTAAATTTTCTCAAAGGGAGAATTTTGATACATTTTTTTCTTATATTTTCTATTTTTTTTTAAAACCGATTTTTTATGAAAATATGAAGAAATGTTAAGCTGATTATGATTTTGACATATGAAATGAAAAAATAAATTTTTAAACAACTTGATTAAAAAAATACAAGTCTTTAAAAAAAATTTAAAAATTTTCCAAATGATTTGGTTTGGTAGATCTTCCTCTAAAACTAAACCTGGAACTTTATATAATTGTCCGTTTGTTCGTACATTCTATATAAAAAAGTACCATTATCCTGACAAATCTATACATTGAACAAATCTATATATTGAATTCGCTTTCTTTTTTTTAATTAATTAAACATATACGCCAAAAAGTCAGGATCTATAAATTTCATTAACATTATCAACAAAAATTTCCCAATTTTGATACATTATTAGTATAGACTTCCTGTGTCACAATTCAGGTATACAATTGAAACCTTAATAATTTCTGAAAAAAAAAAATGAAATTATGCCAAATTTAGTTAGATAATTTTTTATATTAGTAAAATATTATTTTTTTATCTTTCGAAAACTATTAATTTCCATTTTGATATTTTATACACGTAATATTAGGCGCCACTATCGATTGCATTCAACAAATTATGACTTCTGGTTACTTATATGAAATAAATTTTTTGCTAAAAAGATAGTAGTTACAAAAAAAAAAAATTAAACTGTCATGAACTTATAAATGTATGTATATAAAAAAAACTAATAATTATCTCTTTTTCAACAATGAAAATGTCCTTTGAATGAAGGGAAAAAAAATTATTATTAAAATACTTATTTTGTCGACACATAAATAAAATTTTATCAGGACATTACTATGTCAATGGCGCCTAAACAAAAATGTGTGAATTAAAAAAAAAATAACAAAAAAATTTTTTTTTTTAATTCTATAGCATTAACAAAAACTATGTCCTTTTTATCATCACTATAATTTTTTTTTAACGTAAAAAAAAATCAAATAAAAATCCTCTGAATGAAATGTTTATGTGGATATTTAAAAATGTGATTTGTTTTTTTTTATTATAATTAAAACGATGAAGTAATTTGTTATATTGAAGCCTAATTGTAAAAGACAAGAAAATCAAAATTGATTTTGTTTTCATAAGATCAAAATTTTCGCCTTAATCTAACAAAAAAACCCAAGCAAATTAACACTTCATCCCAACCAAATTAATATTTCCATAAAAGAACACTTTTTAATAAATAATTAACCCGTGTGAAAAATTGCAGTCGACATACTTAGATTATTTAATATATTAATATTACAAACAGCACATATGAACAACACTATAATTGCAATACAAGACTACGTATAAATTTGTAAACAAAAATCTCATTCTATTAATGGGTTTACAAAAATTTATTTTTTTATATAAATAATTATAACTATTATAAGAACCCTATTCCTTAAATTTTATTTCAATTATGAGATAACTTGATGGTACATTTGGGTAATAATAATAATTATTATACTAGTTATGTATACTTTTAATAGACAAAATCCCTATAATAGAATAAATTTATATATGCACCAAAAAGATAATAATAATAATAGTTAAAACAAAAAAAAAATATAAAATCGGAGTCAATAGAATAACCATAAAAAATATAAATTTAATTTTTTTTTTTACACATTAACAAAATAAATTAAAGTATATAAAATAAAAAAAAATAACTATAAAAAAGATATTTTTTTTTTTAATTCTTGTTTCTATATCATAACAAAATATAAAAATTTATAACTTGTCCCTATTTTGTTGACATATTGTCATTAAAAATGTTTTTTTTTTTTTTATTTTATTTTACAGGAAAAAAAATTTTTATTATTATTATATTTTATTTTATTAAATTTTTAGTTAAAAAGAAATCCTTTTACGTTATAGCTTGTGGTATTTAAATAGAACTAAGTTCCATCATTTTTTTTTTGAATTTAGATCATTTAACTTCTTCATGTATGATTTCAATTAAAACTTAACCACAAACTCTACATATTTTAAAATAATAATCGAAAAATTTTCCAAATATCATCCAAAATCCGAAAAATATCAGATTTGAATCCAAAATATTTGACATATGACTTAAAATGTTTGAAGTAAAAAGTCTTCACAGTGACCAAATTAAACCTGCTAACGAAATGATAGTTCATCAAGCTTTTTAACTTAATATTGATAGCATTTCATAATAAAATTTCCATTTACTTTCTTTCTCGCAATCCGATGGAGTTTAATGTTAAAATAGATAATTTCATAGATTTAGAAATGCAATAAGGTTTTGTTTCAAGCCATCTGGAATCTATGCATAAATTCTTAGACAAGGTTAAAGAACAATAAAAAAATATGATTTTTTCTTTATCTGAAAAATTGTAGGTATATTTTGTAGATATTTTAAAACAACTAAACCATAAAAATTAATTAATAACCTTGACTTTTTCGATAAGGGTTGTCCTTCAAGAAATAAATTTCCCAAACTCATTAATACGTTATAAACAAAATTATCACATTTTACTCTAATTAAAGCCATAAAAAATTATAATACAAATTCCATAATTTTATAAGAGACATTCTTTGCCAAAATTTGGAAAGAAATTTTATTTTTTTTTAACTTTTTTATTGCTCAAAATTAAACAAAACAATCATATATTTAAAGATACAGTTATATTGCTTTAGTTATATATACACTTATAAATCATAAAACATACCTCCTACTTGCCTTCAAAATATTACAAAAAACATTTTTGGGAAATTTTTTTATTTTTATTACCTCTCACTTTCTTCCTCTATTTGTTAAAATCTTAACCGAAACAATAAAAATATTTTTTTATTTTGGTTTGCGAAAACTTCAAAATTATATTCAATTAGAAAATGGAAATTCGTTTAAAATCATTTTATCTTATAATATTAAGAAATAAATTTAAATCTAAAATTGGAATTACCAAAATTGAAATTGATATTTAAAAGTTTTCTGCATATAAAATCAATAGAGTTCAATTTGTTTTATCCATAATTTGACATTTTTATTAGTTGTGGCAACATCCGATTTGAATTCAATGATCTCTTTTATATAACTAAAATATTATGTCCTCAAAATTTCTGTTTTAAGAGACGTCAGAAAAAACTTCATCTAAACTATCTGAAAATGAAAATTAGAATATTTTTTTTATATCAAAAAAATATGCAGAGATCAATATTTTTACCTCAGCGACAGAGGTTGAAAAAATTATTACAAGGGTTAAGAATTACCAACTTTTTCTTCAATTAGCCTTTAAACGATACAATTTTTACTTTTAACAAATGAACCAAACAATAAACCAAAAATATAAATATTTTTATAGAGGATCTATTTCAATATCTTCTTAAGCAAGAAATCTTCTTAATTTGTTTTGATCCAAAAAGGAAACAGTAACGTACCATAGTATTATAAAGAATTAATATACAAAATCGGATATTAAGACAATCGAATTTTAAGAAGGAAATTTTTTTTTTTTTAAGATTAATGGTGAAGTGACGATTACGTTCTAAATTTTAAGTATATATATAGAATACCTTATTTCTAAACAAAATTCTTAATTCCTGGGTTCTTTTGATAAAAAAAAACTTCAAAAAATTTTTGATCCACCGACAACTGCTAAAAATATGAAATATGAAACAAGATATTTATTCCAGGAAATTATTGAAATTTTCAATACTTAATCACGACAAATATTTAATTCGAACTAATGACATACCTATTCCAATTTTAATATCAAACCTTTTATAATATATTAAGTAGGAATACTGTTCTTATTTCATTTCCATGTTTGCGCAAATAATATCAATATAATACATTACTACAAAGCTAATACAATTTTGGAATAAGTAATGTCAAAAATAGAATGTTTTAAAAAACAGTGGCTCCTTTCTACTGAAACTTCAAATAAACTAAAAAATATTATTATTTAAAATTTGATTTGAACGTAAATTTAGATTTTTGAACAAAATTAGTAAAAGAAAATAAATAAAATTTTTTTGCAAAACGATATCCTGCGGTGTCCTTAGAAATACTTCTATTAATATTAATTTTTTGCATGTTTTTATTTAAAAATGTAAGGTTTAAGAAAAATTAACAATTGTCTGAGATAAACATTTTGCAAAATAATTACTTAAAGTACTTTTTACACATACACTTAAATATTTTACCAAGAAAAATGAATTTTTTTTTTTTAAGAAGATTACCTTTAGAACAAAACTATATTACCCTTTAATTTAGCATATCAAAAATTATCAAAAAAAAAAAAAAAAAATGTATCTATTTATTTTACAATATTTATTATCCCTTTTTAATTTGCACGCTTTTCTTAGAATTTAATTCAAGAAAAACAATTTAAATTTTTTCCAGAATTTGGCAAATTTGCGAATTTATGAAGATTTATGTTCTCTTTTATTTGTCAAACAAAGAACAAAGAATATTAAAATACGGCTGACAGAGTAATGTAAACAAAATTACAAATTAACCAAAATATATTTTTAATTTACTAAAATAAAAAAAAATTTATGACAATTCATTAAAAATTTATAATTTAACTTTTCATTTAGAAAATTATTTTGCAAGAATACTGAAAAATATCTATTGTAATACATATATTGTAATCTATATGACTACAGCCGAATATTTTTGTTCTATAGGTTCGAACATAATTATTTTATATGGTAGTCACAGAAAATCGATATTCTGTTCATCTCTCCAATTTACAATGCATCTGAATGCATTAAACACAGTTTTCTAAGATTATTCATCCCCCCTTAATTATTCCATTGAAGTCTGAAACCATTATTTGATGAATATACTCAAAGATTTTATTACCCACTAGCCTTACATCCTCGAAGTTCATTAAAATAGTTTTCCTACATATATATATAAATAAAAAACCATTACCCACTAGGATGAAACACAAAAAGAAAATTTTGTATTATAGATATTTTTTTCCCAAATATAGTTATCGTAGGAAGAAAAAAAAAGTTTTGATATAACACACCTTCGCAACACTCTTCGTATTAAAAAAAATTTAAACCAAAAACAATTTAAAATTATAAAAAAAGTTTTCATAATTTGTACTGTACTGACTATACTAATCTATATATAGTATGCACATACTTAACGTGTGTACATAATTTTCAGATGTCAGAAACAAAAATATTTTCAATAAATTAAAAATTTTTTTGTTTTTAAATACACAAGTTTTTTTAATTAAAAAAAAATATATATTTATGAAAAATTTTTAATTTGATTCATTTGTTTTTTTTTTTATTATTTATTTTCCTTATCCTTCAAGTCTGTTGTACGCTCCCCCCTTATATAATGCAAGCCATATATTTGGCTTAATATAATATTTTACATTCAAAAAAAATTAATACAATTTAACTTTTCCTCAATTATAAAATGTGCACTCAATTTGTGCTATGCTTACATTTAAAATATTTTTTTTTTTTGTTCAAAAATTTTTTTCAGATATAGATATTTTCATTAAAGAAAATGGGAAATCATTATAAGAACTTGTTGTTATACAGTACAAAAAAAAATTTGAAAAAATACAAATTTAAAAATAGATTTTTCCCTATTTGTAACATTTGATATTTTTGTTACATTTTATTCAAATTCGATATTGACCTTCAAAGTTCAATGCAAAAAATAAAAAAATAAAAATTATAAAAAGGAAAGTGTCATTGAATTGTGAAATAACGTTTTTTTTTTATATATATTTCAGTGAAAATCAAATCTTTTTTGTTTAATCGAAATAGAATTTTTCAAAAAGAATTTCAAGAACAGTGTAGGTATTACAAAGAGAAATTAATGGCACGAAAAAAGAATTGAAAAAATATAGAACAGTATATAGTTATCGGATAAATTAAGTATGGAATATTTTTTTACAGTTCAATTTAAGACACTTTAAGATACCTTGGTTAAAACTAGGGCCTAAAATTATTTTTTGTTTACTTCAGTACCATATGTACGAATACCATTAAATTATAAGCATATACATAAAAAATTTCATCGAAATCAAGACCATAGTACTAAGCATGTTTTAAGTTTAAATCTAACCATGTTTTAAGTTCCTCTAATTGATATTTATCTATCGAACATAATAATTTTCATCAGAAACTATTAAAAGTTGTAAAAAAACGTAAAATATCAATATAAATTTTATATGAAAATTATTTAGATCCTAGTTTCTAACTCCCAAATCTAAAATCGTAGAGCATTTTAGTGACAAACGGATAGACATTTAATGCTGGACATTTTTGATGAGAAAATAGCTAAAGATATGCAATTTAGAAAAATATCACGCGTTCAAGAATTTGTATTCGTGTTTAAAAAAACGTCTCCTTTAATATGAGATTGAAATTATTATAGCTGTAAGCTTGGTTTTATTTATACATTTTACTTTATTTTAATTCAATAAATTAAATGTTAAAAGATATACCTATGATAACAAGATAGTATTTAACGCTTACAAAAGTTATTAAAAGAAATCTGTGTTTCAATAACAATAACTTTTCAATCTACGAAAAAAATAGCAATAATTAATTAATTCAGTAGTTAGGATAAATAAAAGTATATATTTAAAATAACTAATATTAACGGCAATAGTCAGAATAAATGTATGAACTGGAATATGTAATTTGTATCGTATTTAAATAATTATCTACATCTACAACATAATTTAAAAATGCAAATATATTTTTAATCCATTAAAGTTTGAAAATCAATTAAAGTTTGAAAATCAAAATAATTATAATAGAAATAATCCATTATTTATTAAGTATGTCTATAATATTAACAAATTAATATCTTGAATATATATTTAACTATCAAAATATTAAAAGATTTGATAGTATTTCTTACAAAATATAAAGACATGAAATAAATCCAACTAGGTGAAACTATAAAGGGAACTTGAAAAACTTTTTGTGACCAGTTTTATTTTACTTAAAATGTAAAATCTAAAAAAAAAACTAAAATAACTAAAGTCCCTGAACATTTAATTTTAATTAATAGATTTATCAATCTCGAATTTTCTTTAAGTTTGGCTATGAGAGTATAATAGTTTCAAACACAATCTTAACAAAAATATTAGTTTTAAGATTAGAAAAAAAATTATTAAAGTACATACTATAAAAAAACTAAATTTGATTTTAATTCAAAATAAAATTTATCTATAAAAAAAATAGATAATCTTCACTCATAATACCGACAACATTGAAAAGCTAAATGGAAAATGTATTTATTTTTTTTTTACAAATACAACATTTCGATATAATCATAAATTGTGACAAATAAACATAACGCCTTCCGGCACGTGACCTCCCAGATTTGTTAAACAAAAAAAAGAAGAAAATCCCCCATTAGTGTCAGCAGACGCATGATTGTCATTTTATGTTAATCATAAAAATGTAATATTTTCATAAATTTCTGTTCAATTTCATCATGAATAATTATTTAATAAAAACCTTTTTTTTTTTTTGTTGTAGCCCTATCTTTTTCCGATTTTTATATCAACAAATCATTTCATTTTCATAAACCTAATAATAATCACAGCCAGAAGTTAAATGCTTATACATTCTTAAATGACTTCCTCACAAAAAAAATATTAACCCTTCCCAACTAACAAATTATTCTATTCACCAAGTCAAAAATTTAGAATAATAGAAATTTTTAAATTATGTTATTCTCACTTTCACTAATCTGAATGTGAAATAAAGCATATTTGGTCTTATTTCATTTTACTTATAGCACGGACCCGAATAATTTTTTTATTTTTTGGATTAGAAGAAATTATTCTGCAATTAATCTAGACTTGAATCTACAGATTTGCTTCTAAAAATATGTTTATATTATCATTAAATTTTCAAATTTAAATTTTTAGAATACATTTTGTTACATAAATTATACAATATTTTGCAGCCGTAATAACGCTACTTGACATAACCGCGAATGTCATAACCGAGATTTTTCATCGTTCGCGATTATAACTTTTTTTTATAAAAGAAAAACATTTTAACAATAACTAATATGTTAATTGAAAGTCTGAATTTATTTATGTCATTGGGGTCAAATTTTTTTGTGATGAAGAAAGAAAACTACAAGACTTTTTTTCGAATTGATAGATTTTCAAAAATATTAGACATACTTTTATTAGAGAGTTTATCATATTTTTAAACTCTTAAATAAACTCAAATATATGAACTTAAATATGAAGTAATTAATGTTATATGGGATATCTTTAAATTTTCTTCACAAACTAAGTCACCCAAAAATTTAAAAAGAAGTTAATGTTTATTTATCTTATTAACATGTAATAGCATATGATTATATTATGATACAACCCTATGAATTATTAAAGAATAATTTTCCATAATTTTTCATTTCCCTTGTTAAGTGTGCAGCGTGTAAATACTACGTATCTTTAAAAAAAAATTCTAAAGATGAATTTACTATGATAAACAATCAACATATTAAAAAAGGGGCAAAACATGACACTACAATGTTGAAATTATGAATAAGAACTTATATTTTGACTTATTTTTGGATCACGTGTCAACATTTAGAACCCATTACGTCTATTAATATGAGTTTTTACTATTTCTGCTGCACTACTGGATGTACGTATTTAAATAGTTTTTCTTTTAACAAACGGAAAAAAAAAATTATGATAATTGTTGATGGATATCTCCTGTACATGTTTTAATATTTTTTAAATGTTTATTTAACTTTATGAATATAATTTTAAGGATATTAAATATTTACGTGTTCTTATTATAATTATAAATGATTTAATGTAGTTATTTTTTTTTTCCTTAAATTAATATTTTTCTTTTAATTGCGTGACTTGATATATTTGAAAAATATATTATATTTTTTAAATATATTTTTTAAATAAATAATAATTTAGTTCACACTTTAATAAATACATTAATCAATGAAGTAATATTTTGTTTTCAAAATTTAAAATATTAAGTCACCAGGGAAGAGGTAAAAATATTGATTTACCTTTAAAATTGTTTTAGTTCCAACTTCACCAAAAGCGTAAAAGGTTTATGATATTTATTTATTTTTTTTTGGTTTAACCAAATTGAAATAAGCATAACAGAGTCTCAATATGAATACATAAACATGTGATAGACATAGTGTACAGTTTTTTATGTTTAAATAAAATATGTGGATTAACTAGCGTTTTCCCATCGCTGAGAATACGAGAGTTCCCGAAAACATAATATATGAACAACACATCAATTTTTGGTACATAATGAAATATTAATAAATAAATATAATCAATTTTGAGAACATTGCACTTATAACAAACATTCATAGTTATATTATATTGAAAGATTGATTTAAGCTATTATTTACTGTATTATTATATATCAATAAAATGAATTAAAATTTAATTTTTAATTACTAAAAATGTTCATGATGGAATTGCCACAAGAGTTTTAATTAATGACAATTCAAAATAAATTTGTTTTTTAACGCATCAAAGAAAAAAAAAATCATTTATTAATATAGTGTATATGTATGTTATTGTTATAAATAGTAACAAAGTATTCTCTCTTGTTTTTCACGAAGAAAAAAAAAATGGTTTTATTTAACTCAACCCAGGTCCAGAAATACTTAGTAAAATTTATATTTAATCAACTACCAAACAATTTCCGTCTCTTAAGCACATAAAACTCTTTTGTCTTGCAATTGATTCTAACAAACCTTTTTTTTGGACAAAAACTACCAAAACTAAATAATGATTATATAACTTATAATAAAAGTTATAATAAAGGTCAACGTTAACATCACAAATATCATTATATAAGTATACTGAATTTATTTAATTAAAAAAAATCTTATTTCTTTTTTTCGCTAAACTCTTATAATAAAAAACATTTTATATAGGGTTTAAAACAAAATAAACATTAGCTATAGTACCTTTACCTCATACATACGTTTTTTTTCATGATTTTATTAATTAGAATTATTTTCATAATAACTATATATAAGTAATATATTATTTTATATTATGATACTGTTAATGTTTTAATGTCTTTTATTAATAATAATAAAAAATAATAATTGTAATAATAAAAGTGCACGCATATTCGCATTTATATTCGTGCAGAAATTTAATTTTTTTTTTATTTTTTTTATTATCCTTAATAATAATAAAGTCACTTTATAATAAGAGATTATTATCGTTAAACGTAATAAAAATATCATAATTGCATTACTATCAAAATACTTGGAATTTATAACGTTTTATATTATATCATTAAAAAAAGAAAAATAATAATAATAAAATAAAAAAGAATATATGTTATTATATTATTATATTTTATATATATATATTATATATAAGTTATATAAGTATAAAGACAGTTTTTAGAACATTAATTACACAAGGCTAACTGATGGGTTTAAATAACCTTAGGATATCAAGATAGGAGTTGAAAATTTTTGGACGCAAGTGTATATTTGTAAGAAATTTATTTTTTGTTTCTCATGTCAAATTTTTTGTGTTAAACTAAAGAAAAGAGTATATATATCAAATCGCATGATTCTAAAAATTTCTAATTCTGGAATTTCTTATAAAAGATACGTCTGTAACTTTCTAAACAAGGCTTAACGCATCAATTATATTCAATTTAAGTGTACTCGCATTTGTTTTAAATAAAATATTTAGTTTTTAATGTAAGAATTTCAGTTTTAGATAAAATATTGCAAAAGTAGATGGTTTTTTGATATCTTTTTACTTTAGGAAATACATAGAAATTATTTTAATTATATAATTAGTGTTAAATGAATTAAAATTTAATGGTGCCGTGTATCATATTAAAGATATAATATGGTAAAGGTAATTATTATTAAAAATTTAATTCTCGTAATTATAAAAAAAATTATAATTTTATAGGGGAATGTGAAATTGAGTAAATAGAACTTAATTTGATATATAATTTTCATGCTAAGATTATAATTCTAATATATACTTTTTTATTTTCAATGATAAAAATTATTTTGCCTATTTATTATTCAAACTCATCGTCCTGGATATGAATTGAAAAAGAAAATATTTAAATTTTATATTTCATACTTCTTTGTTACTAACATACACCATATTTATATAATTTCTAATCAAATACAATTTAATGTATTTCAAAAATGAGCAAAATTCTTTACAAATTCTTTATTGCTAATTATTTCGTCAAACAAAAACATAATATATTTTTTTTCAATACTTATTAGAAGAAATAAACTGATTTATTAATTTTATAAATAACTATCTATGCTCATAATGTTATCGTCACAAATATTTGGTTAATAACATCATATATTTGATTCTGGAGAAAAATTATTCTTTTATAGTTCAACATAATTTGTAAAATAATTTATTGTCTGTTATAAATTTTTATCATAACTTTAATATCGCACAAAAATTTCGTTATTATTGAACAAAACTGAATGGCGAACGTATAATGACAAAATTATTAAAATTATAGAAATGTACATAATCAATGAGGAATGAAATATAGAGCCCGCTTCAACATTTGGATTTGAAATACTTCATACAATCATACAGCTTCCAGCCGGCGAAGGGTCTAAATTATTTTTACACAAAATTTACATTAATTTTAATTTTGGAATGGATTCTGATGCAAAGTAGTATTTTGGGAAGACGATAAACTAAATAAATGGAAAAACCCCTTCTGTACTCAAGGAGTCGGACTGGAAGTTAACAATGGATTTGCGTGAAAATTGATAAATGAGTTGATGCCAATTAAAAATACACAAAAAAATTTGGTCCATGAACAGAAAAAATAAAAAAATTAATAGTAATAGAATAGTATTAAATTATACTATACCTAATATTCATAAATAAAACGCCAAATTTGTAATTGAAATCACTTGAAGGAATTTCCTCCAACTTGGCTTATTTAAACATTTTAGTTAATAAATGATATAAAATAATTTTTGCATTCATATAGTTTACATTCAGGATTGTGAAATTTACACAGATAAATCTGAAGAAAAAAAAAAGTATATTATAAGAAGCAAGTGAAGAAAGCTGTCAGATTTGAAATTATTGATTTCTAAGATAGGTTAATAAATTAAATATCATCCTATCATGTTAACCAAAAAAAAATGTATGTCTACAAGATATTTATATTTTTTTCTTCATTAAAAGAAATTTATAATTCATTTTTGATTCATTGAGAGGTGCAAAACATCAAAGAGGAAAAGGCTCCTTGAGTAATGTGCAAATAAAGTAAATTATTTTATTAAAATTTATATAGCACACATTAAATATTGTTTAGTTTCCGAAGGAGGCGATTCAACACACGTGCTTCGATGCTGTCTTTTCTTATTAAATTAACTAAAAGCCTTGATTTGTTGCAAAACTAACATTGATTTAGCAGTTTTTACTCCAAATTTCGGAATTAATAAGAATGTACTTCTGCCAAAAATCCCACAGTTGAGCAGTTTTTACCAAAGAAGAAGAACACAGGGAGATGAAGAAACAAAGAAATTAAGATATCCAAAATAATAATGCATTGGTGTTGTTTTGCATTATGTATAACATCAAAGAAAAAATAGGCCTTTTCCTTTTTTTTAAGTTACATAATTGCATCTCTTGGAAAGATTTAACAAGAATTGACCCAAAAATAATATCCAACTACTAGAAATAATATCCAACTACTAGAAATAGTAACTAATATTAATATTGTCATACAAAAAATTTCAGGGATCTGTTGACATAAAGTTTGACTACGATCTCAAATTAATGGGTGTAAACGATTTGGGAAACCAAATTTAAAATTCATAATTTATTTCAAAATTTTAAAATATTTTCAAAATCTATTCTATGAATAACATAATGTTTATTACAATATTTTCTTTGATCTTTTATTGTTTGTGAATTATAAATCGTAAATAGTAATAACAAATGGTTTTTTTTTTGTATGAAAGTGTATCTTAAAGTTTAAACTTTAAGATACTTTTCAGCGCTTTTTTCAAATCAAATAAATTTATTTATAAAATATTTTATACACCTTTTATATAATTCGTCGTTTATTTATTTATTTTTTTTCTATCCAATTGCTTTGATAGATTTATGTTTTCTGATTAAACATTAAATAAGAAGTTATTACTTATAATTTTTTACAATTTTTGTTGATATTTTTTTTTTTTTTAAATGTGGAGAAAAAAAATGCAATAAATAAATATGTATTTATTGTTAATAAAAATGAAAACAGAAGCTAAAATATTGTGAGTTTATTTTATTATTATGATGAAATTTTAGTTCACCAAATCAATTTGTGTTAAGAAGAAACTATGTTGAGGCCTAAAATTTTGGATAAAATGTACTACAATAAAAAATCAAATCTGAAATCTTAAAAGCTTTTCGTGTTTTTAGTTTACTTTTGTTTCAAAACTCTGTTATCGTTTTGTTTACAAAGCCACTATATAAATAATTTATTGGTATTTTATTATAATTAACATTATCATTATAACCAAAACTGCGTTATTTTTGCGCACGACCTGCGGCCAATTTTATACGATAATTCTCTAATAAATCTAATAAACTTTTATAATATTTACTAAATGTTATATAACCCAGAAATCTATATAAGCCATAATTAAAGGTTTTAACACACAACTATTGTAGGATTTCTTATGTGTATAATCATAACTAAATTCCTTAACCTAAAAGTATAAGCGAAGCATTATAATTGAAAATTGAGAAAACCTTAAAAATTAAAACTACTTCACGGATCTCATATTTGTTTCCAAAAATATTTAACTTAATAAACAGATTTATTGACCATTATTGTTTTTTTTTTTTTTGAAAAATAAAAAAAAATTAAAAAATATAAATTATAATTGATTTTAATAAATTTTAATTCAATGAATTTGATGTAAATCAATCAATATGTAATAACTAAATATGGTTATGAAATGTGGTTGTCCTCTTTTCAAAAATATATGCGATATGTATCTTAGTATATAATTTTTAAAATTATATATATTTACACAAAATTATTAACAGAAAGTAATTTAAAAAGATTTATATTTTCAATGTAATTTTTTTTATGACAAAAACCAAATCAATATCCGACTTTAGTTTTTTGGTTCATTTTCCTTAAAGAAAATATGTACATGAAAATTAAATAAAGTAAATGCATAGGTACTAAAATTTTATTTGTCATTTTTTTATTACAGTTTTATAAGACAATATTAATCTCTAATCTACAGAATATGAATAGCTTATTGTTCAACCTAAAATTATATTCTACACTATATCATTGAATAAAATCCTTTTTTGGAAAAAAAAATTGAGGAATTGAAATATTTAGTGAACATACAACATTATTAATAAATAAGTTTTTATAGTGTTCTATTATAATTTGTATTATTTGCTGTTGGTTAAAAGAATTGGTTTAATGTGTACCTGTACTATGTAATTGGCAGAGCTTTTGAGAAAAAATATTATCTAGCTGGACCAAAAAATTAAAAAAATTATACTGGATGTCATAGATAAACATCGAATGATTGCATGGCCAGATATTGGAAATAATGTTACGCCATAATGTGTTATCGATCATTTTTGTATATGCGCCAGATTTAGTGTATGAAAGAGTTTGGATCGTCTTCAAAACTGAATAAAAGCAGAAAATACTTCAAAGAACATCCAATAAGCAACTAAATACACCGAATGAAACAAAATACACCGAAGAATCAAAAATAGAAGAACTTATTCCAAATGCAATATAAACATATTTGATTTTTAAAACGAAATTGGTTCCGGAGGTGGCCAAATAAAAAATTCCTATAATAATCTCCTGTTTTATTTTAGATAATAATTTTTTTTTTTTTTCATAAAATAAAAATTTTCCTTTTTTTGCATTATACCTAGGTCTGTATATTTAATTATAAAATCAAATGTTATCCAAGATATTTTTATTTTTAAAATTTTGTGATATGTACAAAAAGGCTCTTAAATTAAAAAAAAATAAATAATTAATAAGCAAAAAAATAAGATGTCATGATATTAAAAGAAAAATTTTTAGTATCAAATATGTAATAAAAAACTATATTGTGGCTGCAAACAATCCGCTAAACATATTTATCATTAAAAAAAATAAATTATAATAATAAAATATTATACGATTCTGGACATTATTTTTTGTTTTTAATAATAAAAGAAGTAATTTTTATATTGTTGATTTAAGACTAAAAAAAAAAAAAAAATATTTTTTATATATTTTCTTATTAAAATCATAATATTTTTTATTTTTAATACTCCTTTGAATTAAGAGACATCAAAATTTGTCTTATGCAATTCTAAATCATGTCAAAATATTTGTTCTGTGTTAACTTTGGCGCCCACCAAGTAATATATAGAAATCATTAATTTAAACAAAAGATATAAGCCAATAAATGATTACGAGTAAAATTTTTTATAATTTAATAAGTATATAGTTACGATAGTTTTCATAATATCGATGTAATCTAAATTTCAAATTCTATAAAATCCTTTGTATGTACAGTAATGTTACTAAAAGGCAAATACTAAACTTCCCAAAATTAAAATTCGTTTTGTTTTGGAAATAGACTATCCTTAAATCGATTAAAAAATGAATGTACTAAAAATATCTAAGTTCGAAATTTTCCCGCCCATTTGCCGGTTTAAAATTCTTCTTGAAATATTTCCAACGATTGGAAGAAATGGTTTTGTTTTGGAATACTAAAATTATTAATATTCTTTGAATTAAAATTGATGACAGCCAACCCAAATACCCAATCGCTTGTAAATAAATAAAATTGAACTTTTAAATGTCAGCTTTATTAAAAAAAGTAAAAAAAAACAAAACAATTTTTCTTAGACCAAAATGAGATTTAAAACAAGCTGGTAATACATAATGCACATACTGCACGTTTTATTTCTGTATAGGCGCATAAATTTTAATGAGCTACATATCATTTTGACTTTTTTTTTTTCCTTGGAGACAGAAGGAGACCAAAAAAAAAAAAGAAGAATTTTTATTGATATTTTTATTACCCCATCTTTTTTAACCTAAGAGTTATTAAAAATCAATTTAGGTTTAAGGTAGGACTGAATATGAGACATTATAATTTAAATCAAAAATAAATAAATGAATAAAAATTATGGTTTTTTAAAATAAAAAAAAAAAAAAAAAATCTGCATTTCAACTTTTTCTTTAGCATCCCAGTGCATGATAATAATTTATTCAAAATCAAGAAATATTAAAAGACAAAAAACAAATTTTAAAAAATAATTCAATATTAGAATTATAAATAATGAGTCGATAATTCGAAATTAGGCTTACATTAAATACAGGCAAATTCTAAAAACTAAGAATGTCAGAATGTTATAAATAATTTACTTATTTTGATCACGAATACAAGTATCTAATGATAATTACAATTAACTAATTTTTAACTAAAATCAAATTTTGTACCAATAATTTCAAATTTTTATAACTATTATATGAAAATTATTAACACTCTTGATTGGTTGAGAGTTTCTGATTCAAACCCGTAATTTGAGAATGTCACTCTTTAGTTTGAGAGAAAGTGAGATTACACGTATTTTGGTATCTAAACGATTGAAATCTTTCAAGTTATAAACATTTAACTGTTGAACGGGCGTAGACCAACACAAAATGAAAATATATACTTACTCGGTTTTTTAATTTTTGATGGAAATCGGGTTAAAAATAAAAATAAAAACATATTTTTAATTTTTTTTTTGAGGATGAGGATAAAATAAAACGAATAGTTTATCTTTTTTTAATCTACTGCCAATATATTTCGATTCTTGTTTTGAAACTTCTTCAGGGCTATGTACATAATATATAAAGAATTTTTAAATAAAATATTTCTTTATATATTATGTACATAGCCCTGAAGAAGTTTCAAAACAAGAAACGAAATATATTGGCAGTAGATTAAAAAAAGATAAACTATTCGTTTTATTTTATCCTCATCCTCAAAAAAAACAATTAAAAATATATATAAATATAAGGATACGAAAGAACAAAAAAAAATAAAAATATATTTAACATTTTTTTATTTCAATTTTTAACTTTTATTTTATATGTAATAACTTAGCACCACAAATGATAAAACTTTGGAGCTTGCGTTATATTTAAATAGATTAAATTTTAGCAATCAAGAATAAATGTTAATGATTAAATACACTATGTGTATACATATATAAAAAAAATTTATATTATCAATGTATAATGTAATGTAAGTACATATATATATGCGTATCCAAATTTATAATATAAAATTGTACATTTTTATCATAATTGGTTGTTTAAAAACCGGGCTGTTGTGATATGCTCTTAGGAACTTCTAAATTTTGTTTAATTTATAATGAATAGATATATTGTTTACAAATTTTTATTTATCATTATGTGATTGGTACGATATTTGTTTTTATTGATAGCTTTAGATTCAAGTTTTTCAAATAAGTCTTACATAGCTAAATTTTCCTGTACATATAATTTTATCATTTATTATTTATCATCCAATTTATTTAATCCGGATATTAAGAAATCGATAAATACATCATTGCTATACTTCACGACAGCAAATGGCTAATGTTACTCTACGCAGCAAACAAATAAAAAAATATGGAAAATAACAATTCATGTTTTCTGGAAAAGTGACAAAATTAAAGTTTAACTTCAATATCATACTTAAAATTATCTTTAAATAATATGAAAATTCACTTAGTTATTGGGAAAAAAAAATTATGAAATTAGATTCAGTATAATTAAGCATTTAACATTTTTCTTCAGTTCTTGAAATCAATCCGATACTATCTACATTTGCAGCCCCCAAATCGTATCCTTGCACTCAACCGAAACTTAACATTTGCTTAAAGGTATAAACATTTAAAGGTACGTACAATCTACATACACACTAATTTTCATCGAAATCAATTAATTTTCAGTAAAAAATTTCCATGACCTTTATTTAGTGTGGAATGGACGATGACGAACGTACAGACCAAAAATGAGAACATATTTTTTTCCAAATTTTGATGATAAAAGGCCCTTAAAAAAAAAATTTATTATTATTATTTGATTGAATGCAGAATTGAATTATATATATTTTGTCTCAGAAATGCATTAAAAATTTTTTATTTCTTTCTATATCATGAATGAAAAATAAAAAACCGAAACAAAAAATTTTATGGATATTTCTTATGAAAAGTAATAAACAGAAATTTAATTTACCTAATTTGGAATTTAATTCTGTTTAATTTTTTTTTTTTATTTTAAGTTCAAAAAATTATAATATGCATTAGATTTTCCGATAAATTTCTTAATCAGTGAACTTTTTAATTTTATTTTCTATTTCTAAATAATTAAATTGTTTTTTATTTTTTCTAATAAAATGGTACCTTCTTGTTAAGATTAAATTTATAGAATTATAGTTAATGGTTTTTTAAAGAAAAAATAAAATAATTTTGATCACGTTTTAATTAATTTGATATAAATTTAATTTAAATGCAATCATGACCTTTATTGTACTTTTTTTTGTTTTTGTTCTTGTCATTTTTTCATATTACAAAAGTTAATAGTATCATAATTTATACATTTATCTAAACTTTAATTGGAAACACTGTTAATTATAGAGTTTTTCATGTTATAATAATTAAAATTAATTCATTTCAAATAAAAGTATTCAATTTGTTGTGGTCATTTATGAGGAAAAATAAATTGAGCGCGTAATGATGTTTCATATCTCTGCATTTAATACAGGTATACCTAATTACTTCGTTCTACTATACTTACATCTATAAAAAAGTGTAACTGTACAGAATCTAAAGATTATTATAAAATTTTTCTACATATTAGAAAGAGACTGACTTTCTTTAATTAGTAAGTATAAAAAAAAAATTAAATTTTAACATTTTCAAGCTTCAAAAGCGTACATATAGTGAGATAGTGAATTTAATATGATTAAGAAGATTAAGACCTTCTTGAACTTTATTTGACGTTGAGATGGTTTTGGCACATTAAAAAAAATAATTTTGAAACTCATTATAGGAAGCTTTTGAACACAACAATTTTTTTGCTTATTATTTTGTAATACTAAAAGATAAAAAAAATCTTAAAAAATAAATCTAATAATTTTATAAGGCAATTAATATTCAAATATTTTTTGTGTTAATTTCAAAAAGTTTTGCATCGCTGCAATAATGAAATTTTTTTTAAATTTATATTATTCAAAAAGATATGATACATTTTTTTCCAACTATTTAACAATAAAAATATCTTTTTGTTTCATATTGTCTGCTCAAATTTTTTATTCATTTTTAAATTAAATATATTTTTGAATAATTACATTTCTTTATTCTTTTATGAACGCACAATATATCAAATTCATACTCTGGTTGCCATATTTTGAATTCTATTTTATTTAAAAAAAAAAAAAGAAAAGCGCCTGTGTATATTAGAGTGTGTCATAAATGTAAATTAAGAGTTTTTTTTTTGTATTTGAAAACCAGGTTTAATTTAGATTGTATTGATTATTTTAGGAGCACTAAAATTTCCCTTTAGATATATAAAAAATGTTTGCTAAATATATATTTTAATATTGCTGAATAGTTCATTCAATAAAATCTCATCTAATTCAAGGATAGTAAGTAAGTGTATCTACTTTAAAAAAAATTCAAACATATCTTTAAATATTGCAGATACGTATTTTACACTCTTGATGTCATTTTAAATAAAACCTAGATAGAATAGCAAAACTGTAAACTCAATCTAGATGAGTGGTTGACTAAATAGATAATAGTTTTCTCGGACGAAGAAGAGGACTAACTCCTCATAAATAGGAAATAAATGGAAATGGAGTTCTTACAAAGTACAAAAATCTAAAAAAACTAAAAAATCTAAAAATCTACACATAATTTTTTTTTTACAATTGGCACAAACTTAAATCAAAATTATTTTCATATTGCACCCATTCTAACATTGTGAGACCGATGATGTTCTATTTTATTATAAATGTGCATTATTAAAAATTACAAAAAATTAAGACTAATAATAATAATAAATTTTATGCGATATTTTGAAACAAAGCCAAATTATTTTCGTATATTAAAAAAAAAAAATTGTTTTTGAAATTATTTATTTTTGTCACTATTATCATTATTACAATGGAAAAATTAAATGAAAATTCTCAGGCAATGTTGAATTGCAAAGTAAACATTTTCTTTTTTCTAATTTTTCTATTTTCTGATTTTTATTCCCGAGTTCATAAATTAAATACAAGATTGTATTCCAGGAATTGAAATAGGACTGAAAATAGAAGCCGATGAAAGTTAGTGTATGCCTGCAAGGATTTGTATTGGGAACTGAAAACAGATTTCCATGGTATACGTGAGTTCAATTCTAGGAAGAAATTGAAGAAACGTTAAATGCAAAACTAATTTAATTAGAAATGTGAAATGTGTTTAACATTTTCTTCCTTAAATGGTCGAATAGTGTTAACATTTTTTCAAATACCTAAACTTCTATGTCCAAAATAAGTACCAATAAATAATCAGTACACCTAATTGTAGTAAAAGAAGTAATTAATTAAGTGGTAAAGTTATTAACGATTAACAATCTTATAAAATTTCAGGAATGGTAAACAGAAAAAAAAATTGCACTTTGCATTCAAACATTGACTTCTGAATACATTTAAAATAAAGTAAAAAAAAAATTATTAAAATATTTTACGTACCTATTCTATAAAAATTTTATTGTCTGCAAATTTATTTAAAAATATTTCAAAATAAATGCAAATGTCTTCATATTTCTTGATTTTTGAGAGTTTGAGCAATTTATTTCTTTTCTACTTAATTACATCTTGTTATGTTTACTTTCAGACAAAAACCTAACATTCAAAAATTATTATTTTGATAGGTATTAAAAGAATGGTCGTTTTTAGTCAGTTGACCTTCAAATCTAATTCATTATAAACTATTTCCATGACACAGGCATTCCATAATAAAAAATTATTTTTATTTTTTACCCTCAATGTCATTTATTAATGAATAAAATTTTAATATTAAATTAAAATTAAACAAATAATATAATATGCAATGCTTCGATAAAAAGGAAGCTTTAATTTAATGAAAAATTATTTTTCATTTATACGTCGAGACAATTACAACATTTGTACTTATACATATTACATACTTATATATAATTCTTTAAAAAATTAATTTATTTCAAATGTTAACTCATCAAAATATTTTCCAATCATGATTCAATTTTATAAATTAAAATCATTGAATATTTGTCAAATGCAATAATGAAAGTAATTCATTTTACGACATGAATTTTTTTTTTTTTACTTCTTATTATTATTTATATTCAATCTGTTTTAAAATTAATATCTGAAAGGGTAGATTCAGATTTTTTTTTTTTTCATTTTTAAAAACATAAAAAAAGGGGTGAACACTTTTTCTTTAAAATTGCATAATGAAATTACATTCAAGTTGAAATAACAGTCAACAATGTTAGCTTTGTGAAATAAATATTACGTTCGTAATTCCAATAGTAGCCTGAAAAAGTTGTAAAATAATTTGAAAAGGTTGATAAAAATCCTTATAACTTCACATCCTTAATTTCACATCAATTTTAACTTCACATCAATCTGAATATATAGGACTGATCGCACATTTTGCTGGAAATTATTTAATTAATATTAATACATCCATCGTGAACAAGGCTTTAATAACCTGATGGTTTAATAGTTAAATATAAATTTAGAACGGCGAGGGTTGTTAGAGGATGTCAGACGAAAAATTAAGTTAAGTAAAATCGCAAAGGAATTTATTTCTCAAATGAAAGATGTAATGAGTTAATACCAACAAAATTCATGTTAATTTATTCGTATGAAAAATATAAAATAAGAAAAACATATTTTTTTACTCTAGTCAATATACTCTGAAAAAAAAAAAGTTCTGACTTTATGTATTGTGCGATTTCGCGTACAGCATAAAGCATATTTTTTGTGTCATTTAACTTGCATTTGCTTGATTAAATGATTAATTCGATTACATTAAATTCATTTTTATTTTATTAATTTTTTTTTTAAGAATTTTTTTTGTTATGTTATATTTTCAATTATTTTTTATAGCTGTAGCAACTTTGAATACATATAAAAGTTAATTTTTGTACATTTCTCTCAAATAAATTGTATGAGGAGCAATGATAAAAAAATGTAGTCTGAACAGTTAAAAACAATGAAATATAGTAATCCTAATGTAACTTTGACACTTTCGGACCATATTCTTAAACCTATGTCTTACAAATATGTAGTAAAACTACGTATCCTACTAGGATTAACATATAATGCATTATATTAGATTTACACACTGATAATATGTGCTCAAAATCTTGCATTTACTATGTGTATTTATAAACAAAGTGTCATTATGTCATTGTGTAGGTATTTCTAAACGAAGTGTCACGTTCATATGAAGCAGTCTCCGTTTTAAGAACAAGTATTAGTTTTAATTTATTTTTAAAATTAATAAAAAATCGTCAACGATTAGGTGGGACAATATTACTATCCAAAAATCTTTTAAGTCTAAAGTGTTGTCAAATGAAAAATAAACTTAACAAAGTTATCAAAAAAAAATTTTAATATTTAAAAAGTATTTATTAGATTTTCCTTACATATATTTTTTTTACCTACTTAACTTTAACTCCTTCTTATACTCTTTAGAAATTATTTTTGGAAGGAATTAACATATAATAAGAAACACAATACAAAATAAAGGACAAAACGAAAAAATTAAAATTAATTTTTATGATGTGTGTATAATATCAAAAACTTTTACAACGTTCGTTTTTTTAAGTGACAGATTTGTAACAAAAATCCTTTCTTGCAAAAAAAAAAACGACCTTTTAATTTTTTCACTATACATTTTTGTTTTGGTTATTATTGCCGAAAGAAAAATATTTAACACATTAGGTATATATCTGCATAAAATGGAAAATCATGTTTTGTGACAATAACTAATAAATAAGTAATGTATTTTTGAAAGATTTGAAGATTTTCTATCACATACTTGTATTCCATATATCTAAGTACATATACATATTTGTATGAATTATTGTATAAATAAATATAAAAATGTTTTCAATGATGAACATTATTTTGTCAAAACCTGGAGATACACATGAAAGCACTTTTGGTAACAAAAAACTCCCTTTCAGCCATAAATTTCAAATTCGTTGTATAGACGTCAAGTCAAAAATAAAACAGATAATTTCAAAAATATGTAAATAAAATAAAATTATTTTTTATGAAATTCATAATGTACAAATATATAATACATATTTCGCCACGTGAAGGACATACATATGTATAGTAATGGAGTTATTTTATAATAATTCATCATGTGCATAGTATGTAATTGACCCCGAATTAAAATTCTAAAAATTCGTATTTAAAGATAACACAACACCTTAATCAGAAATCTAAAAAAAGTTGCTTAAGCAAAATTATGATACCAGAAATGGTTTTGCGATTCAACAATACTGTAGTCATTACTGAGATTCGTCATTTTTAGTTAAAAAATTCCATTTTTTTCAATATTTGGATTATAATATAATAAATATCAGTATGCTGATTGTGTTTGTGCAACTTTCTGTATTATAAAATTACGAAACTCCTGTTAATTACTGTGCTATATGAAATCTCATACAAGTCAATGTTTTATTTAGTTTTTGTTAGACTTAGAGAATTGAACATATTTCACCTAAATGTACTTATTTTTTTTTTATACCCAACAATATCCAAAGAAAACTCATCAATCTTTTAATAATAATTTCTTCCGCAACCAAATATCAAATCAATGTCATTCTTGTGAAAACTATGTATCAAATTCCATTTTATTATAAATAAAAAGTTTTCGTTAAAAAAATTTAATATGATGTTCTATACACGTATGTATAAATTGTCCAGTGAGTAACAAAGAGTAAAAATTACTAGAAAATACTGAAAATTAAGAAAAAAAATTTTATATGTAAATATAAATGGTAGAAAGAGGATGGCTGTAATGATAACAATGAAGGAAATTAAGATAAAGACATAAACAATTAAGGACAATTAAGGCTACACACAAATCCCACCAGCAAATCCTCTTTTATTCGTTTAAGGCCAAAATATACAGAATCTCGATCACTTTTACCTCGATTAGGGTTTCCAACACTTCGAGTTTCGAAGTTAGAGGCTATCAGTCAAGGGTTTAAATAATTGTCATACAAAATTTTTTAGATAAAAAGAATGTGTTGCTTGATGTCGATTAGAGGAATTTACTTCATAAGGTATTGTTCTATATTTTCAAAATGTCAAATAGTAAAAATTAAAAAAATTGTAATGATCTTGGAACTATACATAAATTAGTTTTTTTTATTATTTGAAGAAATTTACCTTTTGATTCATATAGAAATATATTTTTTAAATTTTTTTTTTTTGTTTCATAAAAACTTTTATGAAATTCCCTTATGCATCAAATTTAAAATTTCTAAAAAATGTATTTTTTACCACAAAAAAATAACTTCATCTGTAAATCGATCAGTCAAATATGAAAACTAAATAACATTATTATATATAATACAACAACATTAATTTTACGTAAAAAAAAAATCCCATACATCATTTAAATTTAGTGCATGAGGCTGCAGAAAAAATTACCTTAAAAATCATAAGACTTATACATACATTTTCTCTTTTGAAACTTAATATTTTTCTCTAAAACAAGTAGTTTTTTTTGATAAACAGGAAAATTTTAGATTATAATATTTTATGGATATAATTTATAACTATAAAAAAAAATCAATATTTCAATAATCTGAAGATATAGGAAGGAATTCGTTCAGAATATGACAAAAATGTGTCGTAAGAAAGAAAGCATTAGCAACGGAATAATTGGTATATTAGATAAAAATCATATACACATAATTTTACAATAATATTTCGTTGATAAACATTGATTGTCCCGAAATTTTACAAGTATAATTTGACCAATTTCCCGTCATCCGATCGACATGAAATTTTGCACAATAGCATTACAGCAAAATTTGAGCTTGATCGGATAATAAATCGGATTTAATCGGATAAAAAAAATTGAGCTTTATTGACTTTAGCCTTGTCAAATGGACAATTAAAATAATTTTAAGAATACAGAACTTCACATGCATATTTTTTTGAGTTGAGTAAATAAAAAATTGAGCTCTGTGCAAGCCTTACTTTTTCATGTGTAAATCTTGTTATAGTACATTTATGCTGAATGATGAGAATGATTCGAACAATTTATTTATTGCTAATTAGCGAACAAACCTTGCTCAATCCATCTTTTACTCCAATAATAACAGATCTAAGGCACTGCTAAAATTCTTCTCATGACTCAAATATTAAAATAAGAATAAAAATAGGAAAACATTTTATTACGCTTTGAATCAAATCAACATAAACTTTTCAATTCAAATATTTTATTCAATTTTTATAATAATAAAAAAAAATAAAAAATTAGAAATAACAGAACGTGTGTAAAGTGATTGATCTATTACGACCAAAACTACTATGCAATTTGAGAACACCAGAGAATTTATGGAAAGGATTGTTACAGGAAAAATGAAAATTTTATAAGAAAAAATTTTCCCAAATTTTATATTATTTATTTTTTTTTCTTTTTTTTTTTGTTTTGTTTTGTGAATATTAAAAATTCACCTTTTATTTATGGCCTGTCAATTGATTTATAAAAAATGTATTATACCTTTTATTTTACAATTTTATGCAATCTACACTGGGTAAAAAAAAATAAAAATTTTATATGAGGTGTGTTTGAAAAAAAAATTGATTTATTCGTACATTTGTAATTTTGATCAAAGACATGATAACTTAGAAGATATACAATGTACGGAATTAATAAATTGTTATCGGTGAATGGGAAACTATTTAAAGACATTAAAAAAAATCACATATATTCTTCTCATTATGCTAAAATATGTTTTTTATTGGTTAATAAATCATTAATTTTATATATACCTTATATACCTTATATACTTTGAGGAACGAGCTTATATACCTTATATACTTTGAGGAACGAGCTCGTTTAGTACTTCAAACCTGCGTTTTCGGAATCGCTATTAATTAGATTCGTCAAATTGGCATATTATCTACTATCTTGTATAATAATTCTTCTCACAAATCACAAATATTTGAAATGTTGAGATTTCGTTACGACTACAGTATTCCCAACATTGAAATAATTTTCTTTATGTCATTGATTAGATTAATGATGTTAAATCAAGTTTCAAAAATTTAAATTTTCTAAACATATTTCAATTTCTTTTCTCACCTCGTTTTCTTTTTTCATATATGAAAAAAAAATTAATATCAAGGATCTAAAAAGGGTTAACAAAAAATATTTTTCACTTATTTGAAAGAATCAAAAGACATAAAAATTCAATTTGTACGTGAATAAAAATCTTAGTTGAATTACGTCATAAATTTGTAAAATATTCAAAGGGAAACGAAAAGTGTTTCTTATAATCCATTTTCTTTTTCTTTTTTACATTATTCAGAACAAGATGCCTTGCAGTTTGTTTTTTCAATAAGTTTTTTCTAGATAATTGATTTTTCACACTTTAAGCACAACTTAAGCTTCGAAATGAATTATATATAAAACAATTAGTCTACAATTAGATAAACACTTTTAACTACATAATGTATATCAGAATTTACATATTATATATTTTTTTTTTAATAAAACATAATTATGTTTTGTGCAATAAAAATCAAATTTCCCGCATCAAGTAATTGAAATTTTGCATGAAGTCAAGAGTATAAAACTTCATAAAATATGATGCACATTGCATTCACACTTAACATAATGCACTAGTAAATTGGTACGAGTGGACACTTTTTTGCACTTATCATAAATAAAATTATCATTTTATAAGTCTCAAGTATCAATAGATTTATCACAAATTTTATTTAAAGTTCTAAATTTCAAAATGAATGAAAAATGTTCTTGAACTATAATTTTCCGTTTAAAGTTGACCATACATTTCGGAATCGTAATTTACTATCTAATTATCTTTATACTTTAGAAATGTATGAGAAAGAATTAAAAACTATAAACGCGCCGATAATTTATTAATATCCAAAAAATGTATTTCTTCATTAAATGCAATTCATACTTAGTAGTTTTTAATGTACACACTAAGAAAGCACTTGGAAGAAAATCAGCTTTAAAATATAGCAAAAAATTATAACTTAAACTGCTTAGGTTTTATTTAAGTTTGACAAGAACGAAATATAATTAATAAAATATTTCTGACTTTAAAATGCATAATTACAATTTTTGATAATTTTTCTTTATGTCCTTTTAGCATCATAATTAATGAATCATAATCCTTTCCAAAAAATCTAAACTAAAACTTAATTCAAGCAAAAAAGTACTTTAATATCATTATATAAATATTAATAACTTTCGACTAAAAATAATTTAAGGATTATATTTATAATATATTAAAAAAAAAGATTCTACTTCGAGCAAACCAATTCATATGTACTGTACTTACTATATATATTTTACAAAGAAATTAATGTACTATTTTTTTTTTATTGAAGAGCACTTTACAATGTACTTGAGAAATAAAATGCAAAATATTGAATAGAGTTATGATTTAATTTTGGTTAAAATAAGAGGAAATACCTATTTAAAATGATTCAAAATTTTTCGTGGGGCGAAATTATTTTGACCTATCACTTAAGGTTTTCATCACTTCCTTTCAAAATGAAAAGTTTAACTTTTTCAATTTTAATAGTTCATTAGTTTTTGATTTATATTTATTTTGTCAAATTCAGCAATGCGGTAGAATTGCTTCGATATTTGTTTTCATAATTAATAAATATAAATTATTAACTAACTAAATTAATAAATCAAAGATCTTTCATAACAATATTAAAAATTAAAATTTTAAAAACTAATTAAATTAACACTGAGTTGACTTTCCGAAAGAAAATATATATATTTTTTCATTAAACTGGAAACAGATATTAAAATGAGTTCAGTTAAACTGTACTGCGATGCTTATAGGTATTAAAAATATTTTTTGAATAAACATAACTTCCTATAATGATTAGCTAATTAACACATTTTACGTAATTATTACACTTTACTTATATAAAAATAATGCATGTTATTTCACAGCATATAATACATTATTTGTTTAGTGCAGAAATTTTGTGATAAAATAATAGTTTTATTTAATGTCGTAAAAAAATATAGGTAATAATTATAAGAGGATAAAAACTGTTCAATTTCAAGGCCATAATAATTATATATAAAAAAAGAATATTTTATATATATTTCGAAACATTGGGATCGTCAAAAAAATAATCATATGTCCTCGCAAGATAAGTACATTATAGCGCGATATCTTATATCAATTGTCATATAATATTACTTCTTCAAGCGGTAATACACAAATATTGTTATACTAGTGAAGTTAACAATATTTTCTTCCAATTCTTGAAGATCCATAGAAATAACCCTAAAGCAGAAAGATCTGGATCGAGCTGAAGTTCAAGTGTTCAAAACAATATCAAAAAGTAAGCTTATTCCATAGAAACATGTATTTGTTTATCGCAGTTTACTTATTTTGTGCACAACATTGTAATTTTTTTTTTTTTTTCAAATATAAATATTTTAATTTACTTTTTTTTTTATTATGATATAAAAAAAAAAGTAATAATAACTATTAATTTACATATTACTACCGCAGTACTTTATTTTAATTATAATATCTTATGCCACGATATCATATTAATGTTTATGCTAATTACAGTATACTTTATATAATTTGGCCACTCATTAAAAATAATATGTGAAAAAATATAAAAAAAAAAAATAATTTTTACATACGAGGTACTTTATAAATTAAATAAAATTTAATAATTAAATATTATATTCGTTATTTTTACTCTTAAATATAGTTTAAAAAAAAAAGAAGAAAATCATCAAAGGTAAGTTTTGAACTAGGAAAATATTTTTAACGGAAAAGAATATGATATATGCCAAATGTCATAGAATCACCCAAAAATATTTTTGAAATACAAGTGATGAAGGTATTAAGATGTAAAATTATGAATGAAATTATGTTATTAATGTCTGAAGGCTTTCAAATTATTCATATATATAAATAAATAACAAAAAATATCAGCGGTTTATATTACTGACTTTCACTTGACTTTTATTAATTTTACAAAACGATAAAAAAATCCTTTTACATAATTCAAAATTTATAATGTTTATTTTTTTAGAGTGTACTCGATTACCAAAAATCATTTTACTGGAATTCTAAAACTTAGAAGAATTTGTAAACACGGAAGAAATTATGCCAACAGTTTTAATGGTTTTAGGAAAAATGTTGTTTCCACAAACACATAATACTACTAATTTTTATATTTATATTTTAGTTAAAATGAAATTAAAACAAAATCCTTAAGATATTCATTCAAAAGAATTCTATTAACAAAAAATTTACAACCTGTCTTAGGAATTTTGACGAATTTATTAATAAGATTAATGGCGCCCACCAAAATACGTATTAATTTAATATTATACACTGATTGAAAAGCCGCACACGTTAAACATTTTTTTAATATTTTTTTTTGTGCTCAAATTTGTACAATATGATATGAAGAACTAAAATAAATTATTATATGATTTATGTTTTTTATAAACGAAAAAAACAAAATTAGTTTAAAAACAAAACGTTAATGATTTTTAATTTTCCCTTAATTCTTTCTCTGTGAGCCTTAAAGAATTTGAATCATTCAAAAACTTCAGTCATAATGTCGTCATTGATAAAAAAAAAAATTAACAAAAATATTTTCAATTTTTTACAAATTGAACAAATTTTCTGTTAATTTCTATAATGAGACATCATCATCATCATAACCAGAATTAATATGTGCATGCACTGATGCTGTAATAATATTATTGAAGTTTTACATTATTTGAAATATGTAATTAAAAAAAATGTATATGTAATATCAAAATTTGCTTGAGATGCAATAGATAATAGATAATATTTGAATATTGAAAACCAAAAAAAGTTCTCCGGGATTAAACTTTTAGATCTAAACTAAGTGTGTCTTATTTCTATAATTGTAAAATTGTATAAGAAAAGTTGTTGTATATACACGCACTATTACCACTACGAAAGAAATCGCATTTGCAAACATTTTTTTCGCTCCGAACGCACTAACACGTCCAACAAATATATCAAACATTTTTATCAAATGTGGCTGTAGCATATGTCCATTTTTCCATTAAAATTTCGAGTATACAAAGCAACATCTCATAATTTAGTATCTCTGTCACTATTGAACATTAATAAGCTGATAAGTCAGATAAACATCTTAAAGGAAAATAATTTAATGTCAGTAGGAGAGAGTTCACAGTTCCTGCGATTTTGAAATTTTCTTTCAAGTGTTCATTAAAGTTATTGCTTGATTTATTCTTCAACAAAATTTATTTCTAAAAAATACATATTAAATATAAACAAAAAAATTACATATTAAATATAAACATTATAAAATATATTTGAAAAATTAAAATCTTCAAACCATTATCACCTTAAAAAAAAATGCAACAATTCACATAAGTATAGATAACTCAAATACTTTATCTATTTATTTCTTCTTCTTTTTTTTCAACATTTACTTTAACATAAAAACAAAAAAAAATTAGTCAAAGTTTTCCAATTTTCTCCCCTTTAATTTAATTGATGGTTATATCATTTTACTTGTCTCAAAAACAGATTAAAATTTTTCCATACTTTTTTTTTTTTTTAAATTCTCAAAAGGAAAAGTTTAATCAAAAAACATCATGACAAAATTTTATTTTTTTTTTTCTTCCTTCTTATAATATTCTATTAAAAAACAAAAATCTCAATTATTTTTCAAGAAAAAGAACTTTCAAATTAAGATTATGTGGTGTCTCTTGTTTTGAACAAAAAAAAATAAAATTATAAAATTCTGATAAACATTTTTCCAATTATAAATCAATTTTCTATTAAAATTTCTTTTGCTTATGGTTTTTAATATAAAATAAAATTATTTCGCAATAATTTCTGAAATTTCTTTTTTTTATTCTATTCTCATTTCTATATGTAAGTATATTATGTTGAAGGATTGCTCCTTCCCATGTTACATAAGGAAATAATTTTGTACATATATTTTGTTTAAGCTTTTAATGTTTTTTTTTTTTTTCAGAATGAACTTGCATTAGTTTACAAGTTTTAGTTTATTTAATGGGATGGTCCACAATCTATTAAAATGGATTCAAAAATATATATTTGTATTACCTTTAATATTATACCATTTAGTAACATACCTTAAATATGAGTTCAAGGATGATCTAAGAAATTGTAAAAGTCAAAAAAATAGGACGGAAAAGATAAATTTATGCTTTGGAGACAAAATTTCTATCTAAAGCTAGTTTTTTACATAATTGTACATTATTATAAGCTTCATACTTAAATTAAATTGGACACCGTATTAAAACTCTTTTACATGTTTGCTCCCTTCAACTCTCATGAAAGTTTACTACAAACAATTATTAACATTTTTCTTGCTGACTTTTAAAGCAAAGTAAATCTTATTTACCCTGAGGCATATTTTTTAACTTAAAAGCAGAAAATAAAAAACCAACTTAAAACCTTTTTTTTGAAAAATACTGTATTACTCATTTCTTAAAAACACCACAAGTATCTAAAAAAAATCTTTTTTTTTTTTTTTCAATCTATTTTATCTTTCAGATACTCGCGGCTTTTTTATATCTAAGTCTTTTTTTTTTTATATATATTTTTTGCATTTTATTCATTGAAAAAAAACACAAATTTTGTTTTTTCTCTATTTTCACTAGCAAAAGTTTTTCCGTTTTTCATTTTGATCTTATTTAGCATTACAAGTTTCCTTGTTGCTTTACTTGTTTTGTTATTGGATTTACTTGTTAAACAAAAGCCGCATCACAACCAAAATATTCTAGAAAAAAAAAATTAAAAAATAAAAATAAAAATTTTCTTCTATACTTTTTTGAATAATATTATTTTGCTTCGAAAAACAGATAATTTTCTCTAAAAATCGTAAATAATATGAATTTGAAATAAGGATGATGAAAATAAGTGGGTTGGCTTTTAAAAATAAAAATAAAATTGAAAATATACTTAGTTAAAAATCAGTTCAAACTGCACTAAAATTATATTTTTGCTCAAAGCAAAAAGAAACATAGTGTTAGTTAGTATTTGCAACAGAAAGTAATTTAAGAAATTTGAAGTTTTTATTCTGGAAGAATGTCAAAATATTTTTAGACAGAATAGAAAATTGTTTACTGATAATGAGTAAGTTCTTAGATATTTCTTAAGTTTTTCTTAGATTGTTGTAGAATTTGCATCCAAAATTTTTCTCGCCTTAACTTCCGTATTAAATATCAAAGTATAATTTTCATCAATTGAACTAAGGAACACTCAAAAAGAATCATTTTCATCATCTTATAATTTGCTTATGTAAGAAAAAACCTCCGAATTCTATAAACTTGAATTTTAAAACTTATAAGTACATACTTTAATTGAAATATCAAGTTAATGTGAGACTGAAAACCCTAGCTTCAAATGATTTTTATATAAAAAAGAAATTCAAATTCCTTTTCAATTTCAATCAACTGTTTTGATGTAGTGAATGTATAAACTAGATACTTTAAAAAAAAATAATAAGAAAATGTTCTGCGGTACTACATTTTTTTTTTTTTTGATTCTAAAAGAAATTTTATTTATATTATAATTCTCTATCGAATACAACTTAAAAAAAAAGTTAAATTGTGCGGCGAAGCATTCTGGTGTCTTAAGAAATTTAATATAGTTTGCACAACTTAAATAACAAATTTATATGTGTACAAAAATTAACGAATAAATATTAGTATGAAACATTGTCAAACAATATTTTAAATCTTATATAATATATGAAAAAATGCATTTTATTTTAGATTCTTCACATTTTCAGAGTCTTAATATGTAGAATATTGATATTAGATACTATGTTTAACCTATTTTTCAGAACAAAGCACCAAATTTTAATAAATTCAATTGATCCTAAAAAAATTAATCCATTAAATTAATTTTTTTCTAATTCTGATATGTTTAAGCTAAGATTTTAGATATAAAAAAATATTGATGAAAAAAAAAATATATATCAAAATTAAATTAAATAATTATTCAATTCAATGAATTTTGCGTGAAATTAATTTCTATTTCTTTCATAATAATATTATTAGTGTTCAAAAAATTCCTTAATTCTCCCCAAAGGAGGAAGAAAAAAAACCCCAAAAAAATGGTTAGAAAAAAATTTTTTTAAGACGTTATGATCCTTTTAAAAATATTTATTTTAAATCCCCTCATAAAATTCATTATGGTTTTTTTTTTTTTGTTATCCCGAAAAAAAAAATTGTTAGATTTTTATTAAATTAACTGTAAGTGTAACCTGTCGGCATAATTTAATTTCCTGGATAAATTTTTTATTTCTGAATTTATTTTTTTTTTTTTCATTTTAATCCAAATTATCTATAATATAAAACAATTTTTTTTTTGTATATATTTTACTACCACCGCAGATATAAGGCAAATTTTTTTTTATTTTTGACTATCTCCATTAGATATGAAAATTTATATGAAAAGAATGAAATGATACGTTTTTCTAAAAAATATTCAATGAAAAAAAAAATTAATTATTTATCCCCAAAAAAAAAAATGTTTGTATAAATATTAGAAAACTGAAGCTAAATGTATTATTTGGTTTGGTTCTATTCTATGGTAGATATGGTATTATTTAGGGCAATCATTGAGTATACTCAGTTTATAGCGAATTTTGAAATATATGTATTTATCTACATATATATCAGTATGTTTATCTTCCTGAAATTACTAAATGCATAGTTAATAATTATGAACATACTTAAGAATCTTATAATATACATACATATACATTGCAATTCATACACACCGGTCGAATTCGATTGAAGCCATCATATTTTAAAAATTCTCAAAATTTTCTACTGTTTTATATTTTTGCTCTTATTAAGAGGTACTCTTTATACAATGTTTTTTGGAAAGCAGTATTTTCTATTTTTTTATTTGAATATTTTCGAAAAAGTGAATATAATGGAAATTTCCTGAAGTTTAACTTTTAATGTGGTTATTAAGTTATTAGTTGTTATTAAGTATATTTTATCTACAATATATTTTTACAATACTTATAAAATTTTCTGATTTGGAGATTAAAAATGTTATATTATTTTGTCTGAAGAGTTCGATTAAAACTTTTGATATTACTCTTAACTTATATGTAAACCTATGTAATAATAATAACTAATTTAGGGAAATATAAATTTTGTAAATAAGTTACATAAATTTTATTGTTACGGAAATAACAATATAAAATACATTTATTGTATGTATATCCTTGACATATTTTTGTTTGCATAAATTATACTTTTAATGAAAAAAAAAAAAACAAGCTTTTAATAATTAAACTTTTTTCATAAACATTTACACATACATATATACATTCATATAATTACGCCAAAAAAATTATTTATCAAACCGAATAAAAAATCTAATTTAATTATTTATTTATGTGCTTGTAAAAAAAAAAAAATTATCATTTATTCTTTTCGAAATTGTAAAAAAAAAATATTTTGTATATTTTATTTTACTTTTTTTTTTAAATAAAAAAAAAAGTATATATAAATAAACAAATGACAGTAATTAAAAATGCAAAAACTTCTATCTTTCTGTAAGTATGTATAGCTATGTTAAAAAAAAAATTAAAAAAAAAAAAAAAGAGAAATGATAACGAAAAATTATTTATATACATAAATATCCTGCTTAATATTGAATTGAAATCTAAAGAAAAAATAAGTTAATAATAAAAAAAATAATATAAATATGTTAACAAATTTTGCCCATAAAAATAAAAAAAAAATTTTTATACCACACATTTCAATTTTTGACATTATAATTTTACTATCATTGATAAATTAAAAAAAAAATACATATTTTTTATTAAGATTTTATAGGTGTAATAAATTTATGAAACAAGTTAATAAGTATAAATATATATGAATAATAAGTATAATATGAATTAAGTATAATATGAATATCTAAGTTATATTCTACTTCACTATATGTACTTAAAATTTGTTGCACTAGTTTACTTTACCAATATTAACTTTGCTGATAACAATTTTTTTGTTTTTTCTTGGCTGCGGCTGGCCGGTTCTCAGATCTGTGCAGTTTGTTTAACATTGAACTTATATATATATTTAAAAAAAATAGAGCAGTAGATACCTCATAAATGAATTATATCGGACCTGTATTCAAAAGTTCGATTTAAGATACTTTACATTTAAGATTCCATATAAAAATATAAAGGTTTTCTTGTGTTAGACCGTACGTAGTTCAACTTAAAAAATTATACGGTTTGATTTAAGGAATTTTGACGATCATTTTAATATAAAATGTTTAGACATAATCTTTGATGTACATTTAATCTGGTAAATTCAAAATATTTATTTTTTTTTATATTAAATTTCTAAGATAGAAAATATTTTTTTAATTTATAATAAGATATCTAGCTCCATTCCACTGAATGTGATTTTTTTTATTTTGCGAAATATTTAAACGCGCAAATCAAGAAAAAAATATATATAAAAAAAAAGTTTTACTTTTTATTTATTTATTTTTTTTTTGTTATTGTACAAGGTCCCTTTAATTTAATTCACTTTATAGACGATGGTAAAACTTGAAGAGAAATAAAAGTACAAATTGTATTTTTTTATTCTTTTTCTTTTTTTTTTTTTTTGTTGTTAAAAAAGGAAGAAAATAAATTATAAAATAAATAATAGCAACACTTAATCAAATGATAACCACCCACCCTAGTGGATTTTCATAAAAAATATATAATATGTATCTATGAATAAAAATATAAAAATAAAAATATTATAAATATAAAATGTAAATTAATTACACCCGACGACTTTTACGGTGATTAATTATATCGGGGGCCGTTTAAGCTAAATAAAATGCAAGAAGTTTTATTTCATTTTTAAGGAAAAAAAAAATTAAAATAATAATAATAAATCTAATTACCTCGAACTAACTCAAGCCTTTACCATTTTTTATGATGAAAAGAGTTCAAACGAAATTTTAATATAATCAATTTGAGCCTAATGTTGTAATTTGACAGAAATCTTATTGAATTGCACAGTAATAAAAAAAAAATTATTTTCAATTACCTACTTTAACATTTAAACTAAAAATTTGAAAGATCAGGTGTCGAGAGTGCTAAAATAACTCTGGAATGCAGAGTTTTATATTTAATTTGAACATCTCCCTTTAATATAATTCATGGGTCATTTTTAGTTGTTATTGTTCTGGGTAAAAATGAAATGTGCCTGAATTTATTTTTTCCTGTTTTTATAACAAATTCATCCTTTACAGAATAATATAGAAACTCTTCAACAGATATTATAATGACTATGAATCGACCGTCTTATGGTATAGTGGTATTGCCATTATTCTACGGCGTTTGCGTTCGTGGGTTCGATTCCCACATCGAACTGGAAGTGTTAATATTTCTTAATTTGTGCATTTGAATTAAGTGCAAACAAATACTATTCATACAATTAAGCAAGTTTTTAATCTAAATCCAATAATTGCAACTAAAAGATATTATAAATTAACGATTTGTGTTCATATCACCTTTCTAATTGAGCGCAGAAAACCATAAGACATTTTTTTTTTTTCAACTTATATATTAAAGAAATTTATGGAATAAATTATTATCTAAAAGAATATTTAAATTTAAAATAAATCATTTGTTACGAATTAAATATAAAAATAATTCATTTCAAATATTTTTATTTCACAGGTAAAGTTTTCGCAGTTTTTTTTTTGTCTGAAATTAATTACTTTTTAGTTTTCGGAAGAAAAATTATACAACTGAAATTTCTTATTTTATTAATTTTTTTTTTGAACTATACATTATTATTGTCTTATTTACTATACTTGAAATTTGTCTGGTAATCATATATTAATTTCAATAATAAAGGAAGAAGAAATTGTGAAAAGCCGGAAGTTATTTTAATTCTACACTCCATTGACTTGAAACTACATATTATGAAAACTTAAATTTTTGACTCAAATGTTTTGTGTTGTATAGTTATAAAATAGTGTAGTAATTATGTAATGTTTTAGTTTAATGTCAGTTGCTGATATTTGTGTAAGGAAATTATTAACTTTCGAAGTGTCATAGTCCCTCAAATTCCGAGTTTCCGTGCAATTATAGTTCAATAAGTTTTGTTCCGTGTCCAATCATTATATATGGTTTTTGGTGGTAATAAACATTACAACAAATTAAACAAAAAAAATTAATTTCATAAATGTTCACAATGTCAATACTAATGATTCATTATTGTTAGTAAATTATTGTTCATAAAATTTCACTGAATAATATCAAAAATTGTTCCAAACTTCTACGGCAATTGCAAATTGCAATGTCCCAAAACTACAAATACTACAAATATATATACTTTCATTTAGACGTTTAAAAACCATTTTGTTAACTTTCTTTGAAGTTTCAGTTTCATAGCACTTTAATACTTCCATGCTCTTGTTTTATATTTGGTATTTAATTATCACCTTCTAAAAAAACCGTCTCTAAATAATATTATTATTTCCTCTTTTTCATTTCAAGGTTATACTTAATATATGCTTTATGTGAAGTCAACAAAAAAACCTTATCAAACCCTTTATTCATTATAATATATTAAAATTTATAGTTTGTTTCAAAGACCTAGATATATTATTCAATTTTAATTATTGTTGTATTTATAAAAAAAAATACAAATTAAAAAAAAATATATTTTTTTTTTATTCCCATAAAGATATCAAAAACAGTACAATAAAAGTAATTTGCGTATTATAAAAAAAAAAAAAAAAATCGTATATTTTTAATTCATTATCGTAAATAAATTATAATTAATTCAATTTTTTATCATTAATTGACAAACACTTATTACGATTATTGTCAATTCTCATGTAAATTATAACACTTTTCTACGCTCTGTTGAACATATACAACCTATTTATTTATTTTTATTTTTTATTTTATTTTTTTTGTCTTCTTTTTATTTTTTCCAATTTCATTTTAATTTTAATTTTGATTTAATAAATTTTCATTAAAAAAAAAAAAAAGATAAATAAAATTTGCATTATTTTATTATCACATAAATTTAATACATAATTTTATTTATATTCATTTTATTATTTTTTATTTTCTTTTTTTTTTATTTTGAAAATTGTACAAATGTGACGGATACCCGGAACGTTTAACTCATAAGTTGATTTCCGGACCTGTTATTATTATTAAATACGACGACTATTAAATTTGAAAAAAAAAAAATTGAATTAATATAATAGTCAAATAATATAGAATATGTATATAAATATACCTAGGTATATGAATTGAAAAGTTGTTTTTAAGCTTAATCATAATTATATTTTTCAATATAAGAATTTCCAATTTGTTAGACTTGACTTTTTTCGAAGAAATATTTACATAGCAAGATACTCATGCTTTTAGTTGAAATTTAAAAATAAGTTATAAGATTTCAATTTGTTAGTTCAAAAACGAATAAAATATATTAAATTAAACAATTATTATAATTTTGTAGTTATTACAAATATTAGAATTTACTTTCTGTTCTTTTAAACATTAAACATTATTTATAATGTAATGCCTCCTAAGAATTCATAACTTCGAAATATGTACATGATATTTATATAAACATTAATCTATAAATAAATAAATAAATTGAACAATATATAAAAATTTCATTAATTCTTTATTATAAACTTTTTTTTTTTTGATGTAACTTTAATGAAAATACAATTTTTATATTATTTTTTTTCTCAAAATGTTTTCAGCAAAAATTTTAATGGAGGACTTAATTCTAAATATTTATTCATATTAATATTTCAAGGAAAATTCAAATATTGTGCATTTTTAAAATTTTTACCATAAAATTTATTTAATATACAAATTTAATTTCATTCAATAAGAAAGAACATATATAGAAAATTACAAAGTTTAAGACAAAATTGTGGATATTTTTATGTTTTAATTTTTAAATTTTGAATGGGATTTGAATAAACTTTTGTTTAAAATAGCTATCAATTTTTACATTTTTAAAAAATTTAAAAATTTAAATATTTCATATTTATCTTTTCAATACAATTTAGCTTTTTTTGAAAATTGAGTTGCGGGAACATAAAAATACAACTAAACTTAGTAGAGATATCGTAATGTTTCTTCAAAGATCTTACAAAAAGGTGATTTTCATAGATTTTCTCTGATTGCTAACGAATTTTTTTTTCCTATAATTATAACCAGAAAATTTTTCAACATTTTTATACACCCATTAGTTTTTCAATATTAAATATATATTAAAAAAAAAAAATTAACATTTTCAGCAAAAATCTCTGAATGACTTTTCCAACAATAATAATAATAATAACAATATTGTTTCTGATTCACTTGTCTAGGTTTTATATTATTTTTAAATTTTATTATACATTATTCTTCAATAAATATTTCCATAGATTTATTTGAATAAAAATTCAATAATAATTATAAAAAAAAAAAAAATTGTTCATTAAAAAATAAAAAAAAGTTACAAAAAAAAATCTAGTAAATTGTTGTGGCCCAACCTATTTCCTTTATTAAATTTAAATTTTTCATTGATTTAATCAAATGAATGATTAAAATATTTTTTAATTTTTTAATTTATTTTTATTTTTATTATTTTTCTTTTTGATTAATTTATAAATTGTACAATAAATTCAATAGCACAAAAAATTGTCATTTGATATTTTTTTTTTATTATATAAATATGAATATAACGAATTTCTTTCAATATATACCTACATATGTAATAACTAAAATTATTCATGCGAAAATCAAAAAAAAAATATTCTCAATAAATTGGGAAATTAGTGAATTCGATTAAACTATTAGTGTGATGAATTGAATTGCCGTGAAAAAAAGTGTAATTTTAGTGTGAATGATTGACTTTTACATCAAAAACAAAACTTCTCAAGTTGATCATAGTGTGATTGTTAAAAAAATCGTTGTTTCTTTTCTAACTCTTGATATTCAAAAAAAAGTTTAGCTTAACTTCAAAATGAAATTATAATTTTTTTTTTAACCTCTTAAATAAATGTATACCTACATTCTATAAAACATTTATATGTCATTAAATGTATGTACATTGTACAACATATACTGTATATGTAACCTTTATTCAAACAATAACAACCCATATTAAGTTCTAGGATAATTATATAAAAAGACAAGTGTGGTCAAAAAGTCAAAACTACAGGGATTCATAGAATGGATATAATTTTTATAACATTTAACAGGGAAAAATTAAAAGTTTTAATGCAGAAATATTGTGAAAATAAAAATTGACTTCTCGACATTTATGCATATTTTATTTCAAAGAAATAAAACCGTATAAAAAGTCAACTTCCTGTCATGCATGATGAATACATGTAGGGGATATATTCATTTTAGTGCGATGTCAATGTTATACACATTCTGTATGAATATTTTATTGAAATTCTTCATTATTATAAAATTATGAACTTTATTTGTGAAAAAAAAATTATCCAATAAAATTTACATTTAGTAAACTATATTTTTGTTTAAAAATTCCCAAGCTGGAAAAATTAAATTGCAAATTTAAATTATATTGTTGTTTTCATTTCTCACGCTAGGCACATCAAACTATAACTCAGAAATACATGGTTATGAATTTAAACATAATTTCCTAAAATTAAAATTTGCACCTTAATAAGTCTTATCTTTTTTTATTAAAAGAGAAAAAAAAAGAAATCTCGATCTTTGGAAAAGGTATGTGAACCTATTCCAATACTTAACATGATGGTAAAAAAAAAACATTTTTCTCTGCAAACATTACAAGACCTTGTAATGTCATATAAAATTTTATTACAGCAATAATTTTTTCTTTTTGCTTTTTCAATAATCGCTGTTATCATTACAAAAATGTATTATTGAGATTGACATATAAAAATGTTAAGCAATAATTCTGCCAATTTACTCTTTTGAAGTGAAGACCACACAAAAAATTAAACATTAATCATATCGAAATAATTTAAAATAAATATAATGAAAATATTTATTATTACTCTGTAAAATGAAAATAATAATATAAAAATTATTATACATATTTCAAGAAAAAAATTAATAAAAAAAAAGACACATAACTAAACTAATATTATCAGTTTGTATTTTAGTGCATATTTTCATTATACAACATCAGAATAACAGGGCAATGGGCACATTTTTTATTCATTCTTTTTTTTATTATTATTATTATTATTATTATGCTGTGTATTTTAGTAAGTAAACTTGTCAGAGAAATGGGACATAAAAGGTAACTGGTCCACCACTTGAGATCAATAATAATAATAACAAACAAATAAATTTTTATTCAAAACATAAAAATATTCCAATAAAAATTTCATAAAAATGATCCACATTTGAGTTAAAAACGCAATTAACTGTCTTGAAGAAATATTATAAAATTACTTTTTATGTTCATGGTTTTGGTTATATGTATATATCAATATGGGATCTTTATATATATAGACTATACAAAGTATCTTGAAGTTGTTTTATTATTATATAAAATAAAATTAATTTTAATAACACAAAAGTCGTATTTTTATTGTGTAATATTTTTCATATTAATCATAATTCATACGTCTGGACGATTTGGCTCTAGTTATCTAAAAAGTCTTTAAGGACATCTTTAAATAAAATAGTTTATATGACTTTAAAGTATGTAGAATTTTCTAGAAGTAGATGATCTAAAAATAAATTTATTTATTACTGATAGTAGTACGCAACATTACAATCATAGTTATTAATAATTCGTATAGAAATTAAAGTATTGTCTTTCATTCTAATCTAGATCTAGTTTTAGCCTTCTAATAAATGACATAAGAAAACAATAAAAACAATTATACATTGAGTGCCCAACGTATAAAATTAAACATATTACAAATTTTTATTTTAACATTCAATATTGAAGTTCATTATATAAGAGATGAAAAAGTATTAGATATATCTTATTATATAATTAAAACTGTTTTAAACTTTATACGGAAAAAAGATACTGGTTAGTTCATTTCACTTTATGTTTGGAATACATCCAACCAAGTATTTGTTGGATGGGTTATTAAAATTATATTTATTCTTACATTAAATAGAAATTGTTTCACAAGATGTTTATGTTAAATATTTGACGTTTTGGTGAACTTTCGTCGAAAATTGTTTTATCCAATTCTTTAGCCATTTTTGTCATTTTAGTCACTGATTTCCACATACAATTTCATAAATTTAACTTTTTGATACCTACATAAAAAAAAATTGGTCTACATGTTTTATTCTAGCTTAATTTATAATATAAATTTGTTTACACCAAATTAATTTCAGTATAGTAATATACCTTTCTATTATTCTATTTTTTGTTTTGTTTTGCCTGCAAATTTTATTCCATTCATAATTAAATTTATTGTACACAATGAAGTTTTTTTTTTTTGCATAAAGTAATGGTAATTAGAAAGTAAAAATAATGTTCTTGACCTTTTAAATTTATTTCAAAAATATATGTATAAATACAGATATTTTTATTTTTAATCAAATATTGTTTTCTATGTCTGTAATTTTTATATTTTTTTAATCAAGTTTTATTATTGATTTATGAATAAATTGAAATTATGATCATTATAAAATCGTTTGATCCAAACAATAAAACACTATATATTTATATACATATATTTATATATTATTATTTTCATAAATAATATTATAATAATAATAAATAAGAATAAATTAAGTAATAAATTTCGCCATAGGAGATCAATAATTCTCACGGTGATGAAGCAAAATAAAACTGAGTTATTATATGTATAGAAAATATTATTATATTTATAAATCTCTATAATACATAGATTTACAAAATTTATTAAATATATAAATAAATATTTTTTTTATTTATATTAATAAAATCTTCTATAAATCTTTATTTGAAAAATAAATAATACAAAAGAAAAACAAAAATTTTTATTATTGATCAAAATTTAAAATAAAAATGAATAAAAAATTAGAGTTCTTATTCAAAATAACAAAAAATTAAACAATATTATACACAGCACATTCCAAGGTATAGATAGACATTCTTGTATAAGTTAAATTCTAGTATTAAGCCGTCCCGATTTCTAAGGCTCACAACTCTTTTTTGATTTTATATAAAACTCGATTATCGAGAGGTAAGTAAATTTTTTCTAGCATATTATTGAAGTTGAAGACATAAAACTGAAAATTATCAGAAAATGAATTATATTATTTAAAATTTAAGACTAAGATTTGATTATCGCTGCTTGTGTTAAATTATGCCTTAACAAATTAAGTTAGGCTAACTGCCATCTCAAAATTCATGACTTGACAAAAATTACACAATAAAAAAACATGGATATTTATTATTTCCTTTTTGTAAGATCTGTTTTGCCTGCCAACAGCAATTCTAATTTCAATAAGAATCTATAAGTGAAAGTTCCGAAACATGATCTCGAAAAAAGCAAATTATAAAAAATTCTTACACAATATCGTAAACGTCTTGTATGCCCTCTCAAACAAAATAATCAGTAATATAGTAAAAAGTGTCACAATATTATTATAATTAAAGTCCACAACCATATTAACAGCTTACTGTTATTAGAGAAATAAAAACTACAATGTGGTAAATAGCAGAATTTTTTAAGAGGTTTAAAAAATTAATACGATTATTTACAAATGTAATTATCATAAAAATAATAAAAATGTCAAAACATAAATCGCAATCAATTTATGAAAATAAAATTGAATGAAAATATATATGAATTGAAAAAATATTAATTATTGCATTATACGATTACAATAAGTTAATATTAGTGAAAGAAAAAAGTTTTTAGATAATTTTTTTGTTATATTTACCACAATTCCAGTTATTAAATTAATATTTTTATAATTGTATGTAATACGATGTAAGAAAGTATAATAAAAGTAAGAAAAACTAAAACATGTTTAAAAGAAAGATGCATCGTCTACTATCAATAATAATTTTATTATTTGATAGTTGGAGTGATCGCTACATAAACTTCTTGTTCTCTTCGAATTTTAAGTTCTGATATTTATAGAATTTCCATCTTGTCCGTAGGTCCCATAATGATATATTTCCTCTAACAATGGATAACAAATTTTGTTAGAACTTCATATAGTTTGCAGAAAAATATTATGTTAAATATTGTCATAAATTTCATTTATTTCGTTCATAAATAAAATAAAAATTAAATTAGAAATTGTATGTCAGTATATCTTATGTGATATCATATAATTTATAAACAAATTAAAATTATTCACGTTTTATTTAAGAACTAAATAAAGACAAATAATATGATTTATGGTTATGCATTTCCATTTATATTGATATTGATCTGTCCATTATTAGACATATTATGAGTTTTAATGAGACTATCAACCTTGCATTGAGAAGATATGTATATATATGAATTAAATTCTTAAAATATTAAAACTAGATAAGGTGTAATAATAATAACTAGTTATGCTATGCACATATTAAGATTATCATAATTAGCAGCTTAGAACTAGTTAGATTCACTCATATTGCCATGGTTTCTAATTATAAATGAAAAATTTTATTTATATACTTTATTCATTATGTACAACATTTTTTAAATTTTTAACTTTGTTATATTAATATTGCCAAAATTATATCAATTATTTCAACTTTAAATTAAACTATCAACCATTAATGTGATTAATAAATTTCAGTAATACTGGTTAATGGTTGAAATCCAATTCGCGATGATACTCTTAGAATTTTTAAACTGCTTACTTTCAAATCTCGCTCGTTTCATTTCTAAGAAACAATAAGGTTATTAACATCGCCATACATAAGTGTTTATTATTACATGATACAAAATATTATTAGAATGACGATGTCTTAAAATACTTCATAAAATTTTTTTATCTTTAAAGTATTTATTATTAAATATTATAAAAAATAATATTAATTTGTTAGAAATTCTATTTAAGGTAATGTTGCTAAAGAAGAAAGGTGGAGATTTCCATAATTGAGCAATGATCATAATCATATATATGATGAAAAATTAATAAAAAGTAATGCAATTTGGTATAAGCCTAATATTGTTTTTAATTATACATTATATTTTTTTTTTAAATAATAATTTTTGGCACAATTCTTAGACAAACTGTCAATAGCGGTTCCAAATTTTAACTCTGTAATTAAACTAGACAAAATTGTATATTTTTATTAAAATAAAAACTTAATTTATTTAATTATAAAAAAGTTGATTTTTAATTTAATAAATATAAATTTTTCCAATTGAATTATCTATTTTAAAATATATATAATAAAAAGTCACAAACGGGAGCAAGCAAAGCTTACATAATGTAATTTTATGTAATTTTTTCGTTTAATTGAAATGCTTTTAATGATAAAACTAAAGCATTTCTTGAGAAAGCCGAAAACATTATTTTTTAGAACTCTCGCAATAAATAAGATTTTGAAGGTGATTCGATTTGAAGTTTCGTTAAGAATATTTGGGAATAAAATCACAGCATTCAAATATCACAACACCCACAACACTATTCAATTAAATAGATAAAATAATCTTTAAAAAAAAGAATTCTAAAATTTTTTTAAAACACAAACGCATATAAGAATAAAATGATGAATGAAATACACTTAGCAGGTACATGGCATATTGTTACTTCAATCCACGCAACTGTTTCCTTTAAAAAGCCAAAAATACTTCCCATCATAAATCTTTTAGCTAAAAAAAACGAAAAAAAAAACCGACCCCTTTTATTAATTTCAAAATTTTACAATTTCATTAAAGAAATTAAATCAACACTCTTGCTTTTATTAATTTAATATATAACATAATATTTTAATCGTCGTAACAAAAAAAAGAAATCATAATAACATAACACTTGGGCATTCAAAATGTTTCCTGCAATTTCAAAAAAAAAAATATTAACTATTTTTTTTTTGTTTAAAATTTTCTAAATATTTAAATTTTTATCACTATATATATAATAATATGTATGTACATAATATTAGTATATCTTATTTTTAAATGTATAATTTTCAAATTATAAAAATTAAATATTATTGGGGGGTGATATCTAAATATTATTAACATTTTCACCCTTCGTCATTATTCAAAATGAATATAACCAACTCTTTGCTTCGCATATATATATTTACAGTGTTCATAATTCTAATAAAATTTTAAAACATTGTCATTTTTCGATTAAATAATAATAACATAAAATAAGAAGCATATGAACTCCCTTAAGAATTTCCATTCTCTATATAAATTGGAGGCATCAATTAAATGCTTTTATATTTTTCATATTCTTTCTGTATGCAAAATGTTATTAATATTTATGTTTAATGTTAATGTTGGTAAATAGTTTTGTAGTAAATATGTTGTTTACTAAAATATTTCAATAATTGTCAAAACATTACAAACAACAAAAATAAGGACATAAATAAAAATTTTATCATTCACTTAACATGATAATTATTAAATTAGTATCTTAACCATTGGATTGGCATCATCATCTACTTTATTTTCCATATTTTTAATTTTTCAAGTACCTAATCGATTATATGTGACTTTAGTTATTGTATGCAACTAAAAAAATTATCAAATGAGTGTTATAAAAGTCACCGACACTTTTTTATCCAAATATTTTTTTGTTTTAAGTAACATTTTCTGCATGAAAGTAATATAGTTAAAAAAAAAAAAAGTTTAAGAAAATATGGTTTAAATTTTCCGCTAAAAAAAAAATTGTTCAGAAAAAATACATAAAAAATTAATACAAATAGAATGCACTCAAATGATAATCCGTGTCAAATAATGTGGCACTAAATTGAATTTTCATATTGTTGATATGAATATAATATTTAAATCGGTCTCTCATCCCTTCAAAAAAAATAAAAAATAAAATAAAATAAAAATATTTATAGTTTTCTTTTTTTTTTTGGCACATGAAATAGAAATCTACATAAAAACTCTAACTACATATAGTATTCTCAAGGGTAAATCATTCACTTAATTTTATTATTTTATTTTGAACAAGTATTTCCTTTAAAACACTTTATAATCAGAATGTCAGCTAAAAAATGTGATTCGTAACCGTCATTCAAATTTTCATTCATAAAAATAAGGAAAATTATGTGTGTATTTAATAATAACGTACCGTACTTAAATCAAATAATATTTAGCCCTCTGGGTGTTATAGCTTAAGGATACGAAGGGTAAATATTGACAAAAAAGAATTTTTTTTTTTAAATCCAAATGTGTGAATATTATGTACTGTATACATAAGTATAATATTTTATTGAAACATATTTATAATAATTTCGAATGCCTGCCAGGCTTGCCAGCTTTTTAACAAGTGATTATTATTTATATAATATTTCATTTTTATTAATTTGTTTCCAATAATTGAAATTAGGATATACTAAAGATTGTTATCCTATAGAATTCCGTTTTTTTTTTAATTTCGATACTTTGAAACTTATTACTTAATGAATAGCTGACATCAACAAATATACATTCATACTTTCAGTCGGATTTATTAAGGAAATTTATGTTGTGTGAATATGATTTCAAAATTCCATGTTTGGCTAATTTAAAATTAAATTTCAAAGTAAAAGTTACATATTATGCATTGAAAACTGAAGTCCATATGTTTTCGTTCTAAGTAGCAAGAACTAAATTTTTAAAATTAAGAAACAAATTCCCGAGTGTCTAAGTACATTATTCAAATTCTACATTTATATGATATTCTATACGATTGAGTTTGTAAATTATACCCAATAAATTCTCAATATTAACAAAATAAAATTAAGATTTCTTGAGAGAATACCACCACAAAATACTTAGGAAAATACATTTGGACCAATTCAACCTTAGTGAAAAAAACCTAAATTATAAATATCTACGGATTTTTGGTGATAATAACAAAATTAAAAAAAAAAATAATATTTTTTCTAAAACTAATCGTAGATTATATTTTATTTCAAAATCTATGTTCAAAATTAATAAGAACATCTTATCTCATTTTTTGACATTATTTATACGGAATAGCGAGTTTTGATACCAGACTCTCCAATGACATAATGTCAAATTAGTTACGATGTTAAAAAAATTTTACTGGTAAATTTATCAATTCCTTGTCTAAAAAAATGTTCATATTTTTTTTTTTTTTATGAGGGGAATTTTCTACATAAATATATATTTTTAACATCTGAAACAAATGATGAAGCATTGTTTTCGGGTAAGTTTCCTGCTGGGCAATTATTATTATGCATTTTATCGTGACAAGTGAATAATTTTTCAATTTGCGTTAACATTAAGGTTATAGTATTAACACGCTTATATATTATATTTATTATTAATATTATAAATATATCTGTCAAAAATTTTAATTTATAATTTTTCTTAAATCATATTATGTTTATAAATTTGTTTTTATTGTTATGTATATTTTTATTAAGCAGACAATGAATATATAGAGTGAACATATGGACTCAAATTCTAGACTACATGTTGATGATAAATATTATAATTTTATAGAGACATAATATTTTTGATTTCAATTTGAATAAAATATTATTGAAAGTAGGTATTGTAATCTCTAATCCACATAGTCATACATGTTTATTTATTTGAGATTTGATGTCGAGTTAAATTAATTACTGATTTACTATATTACAATATCTTCTTACAATTTCTTCTTGTTAAACTTGTGATGGGTCCATCAAAGTTATACGATTTGTACTTTCCTTTTCTTTCCGCAATATACTAGAAACTAGAAGATTGATTGGCATTCAGAATGTAGTAAATGAAAAAGAATATCAAAAAAAACAAACGAAGAACTTGTATCTAGTCTTAATGCACATTTATAAAAGGCTTTTTTCAAACCAAAAAAGTGTTTTTGAATAAACTAATATCATCTGATAACCATATTATTCTTTCCCATAATAAAATCTTTTTTTTTTATATAAAATTCATAATCCCACTTTTTATATTATACAAAATACTGCAAATACATAATATATACAACATATAATATATATATACCTATATAATATACATAGAGATTTATATATTTCTAAAACATAAATATTTTTCTAAATATGGCTGAAAAAGGAACTTAAATTGTATTATTAAAATTTTTTTGCAAACTCAACAAAAAAATAAAAAAAAAATAAAAAATACATATTTCAATAAAGTTTTCTGGCTCTTTAACCAAACTTATTACAAATCTATGGTCAGTTGGTTAAAATTCTTCCTACATTATATTTTATATACCTAAACTATATACTGTGTGAACTGAAATATGTATAGTATATAACGTTATACACATATAGTACCTCATCCTTAAAGCACCGCACCATTTTTATCTATTTCGTGCAATATAAATGTTTTTAGTTAATATTAAATACACTCTAAATCTAAAGTCTAAAGCAAAAATATTTGTATTTATGAATTTCAAAAATAATATTTCGGATATTAAGTTTTCAAATATTTTTACCCTTGCAAAATTAATTAATTAATAAAACAACTGAATTTAGATGAAAAATTCGACAATCTTTAATTTTGAATTATCTAGGAGACATAATGTTTTACAAATACATTTTTAAATTGATACAAAATGCTGAAAGTAAAAAAAAATAATTGCTTATCCTAAACTTAACTTCTTCACATCAGTGGATATATTAATAAAAAAATTTATTTAAAAAAAAAAGTATATGTTACTGAAAATTTACAGTGTATTCATAATACGAATGTACATAACCAATGTCCAAAACATGAAGATGACTCAAAACGCATAAATGAATAAAATTTTCTTTGTGATAACTATAAAATATCCTAATAACATAAATTGAAATACATATTCTTATATGCGAAAATACATTATATAAAACTTAATATATATACATGTATCTATTTATTTGTGTATCCTTAAAGTGGGATACACCCCCCAAACAAAATCATATATAACAAAAAAGGATATGAACACATAATTTTTGTCCGTTTAAAACATAAACTTATTATATTTTTGTCATATAAATTTTCTCTTCTGTGGAAAAATATCTAACTACATATCTTTATAGGTATTTTAACATATAGATATAATATTCTACAGTTTTTCGTAAAAGCATTTTTAACCAGATATTTTTGTCCATTTTACTTGAGCATCAATATAATAATTCCATTACATATATGGGAACGCATAAAAATTTAACAAAATAAGCTAAAAATAATTTTTGTTGTTCTGCTGACATTCATTTACAGAATGTTTGTATTGTTAAAGTCTAATGTTAAGTTGAGAACAAAAATTAACAAATTTTGTAATTTGAGGAAACATATATTATAGATATTACAAAAATTTTCGTATTTTTGTCAGAACTAAAAAGCTAGATCATTAAGCTATTTATTGCACTTAATTTTTTCAATCTTGATAAATTTTTAGTTTACTGGAATAGAATCGACTTATATGAAATTGAACATGTATCCGTTGCGTTGTACTTAGAACCTTATATTTAAATTCCAAATCATTCCCTATTCTCTAAAGCACGCATCGTCAACCCTTTCGGCTGCGGCTCAATATCAACCAAACAATCCATTAAGAAAACCTCTGGTCCACACAAACCAATGTGGCTTTAAGTTTTTTTGGCTATTTTTATTATTTTTAATTTAAAACCATATTATTTTAATTATATAATTTTATTTATTTATTTTAATGCGTTGGGGATCGTTATGTTGTATTTAGTGCTATAGAATTTAGATCACTAAATGGAGTATTATATGCGTCAATACACATGCAATCATTTAGATGCATCTGCGTAAATAATGAAAAAATTTAGATGCATCAGCGTATATAATGAAAAAATTTAGATGCATCAGCGTAAATAATGAAATCATTTAGATGTTTCGTATTGAATATTACGTAATACCTAAACAAACATAATATCTCTCACAATATTTCAATAAAGCCAAATACAAAAAAAAAAGAGAAAAAATGAGAAAAAAAAATATTCTCTCTTTGCAACTACCTCTCCCCTACGCATTAAAACAGTATATTGGATATGTAAACAAAATTTGTTATACAACTCGTTCTGTATTTACACAAAAATACATTGACACTCTTGTCAATTTATATCACTCGACCTTCGGTCTCGTGATATAAGTATTGACTCGTGTCAATGTATTTTTGTGTATACAGAACTCTTAATTAATAACAAATTTAGTTTACATATACAATAATCTACTATTATTATATTTATTATATTTATTTTATTTAACATTATAAACAGCTTAAGATAAACACCTTATTCATAAAAATATAACTGGTTTAATTTTTGGAAAATTTCGTAAAGAGATAATTCAAAATCATATTTATTTTGGGGAGTTGCTAGGATACCAATAATAATCTCATCTACGTATGATATTATTATGTGTATTTTTAGTATACATAAAACCGTATTTATCAAACTGTTTTAATATTTTTGTAACTATATATAGATTTTACATATATTAACAATATTACATTACAACGTAAAAATACTAATGGATGACCGTGGAAAAAAATAAAAATTCTTATGCTTGTATAATTTTAGAATTTTCAAAGCTATAAGATAATTCAGCATTTAATTGAAATTGGCATATTTTTTACCAATATGTTTAATACACAAGAAATTCGCTTCCTGACGCAAATCGAAAATAGTCTCTATATCAGCGGTGTACAAACATCCACCTTAATAATAAAGCTCCGTATTATAATTCTTTTATCAACATAATTCTTTTACGTATATTTTTATATTATCCTAAATAAGTAAAATGATCCTAAAAGGGCTCAAAAATGGCAATAGTAATAGGTTGTATTACATCATCGTTCGTGATCCAAGTAATGACGATTAGCGTAGGTTTATAAGTAAATTTAAAGTAAAATTTTCGCTTTGACAATAGCGATAATTTTGTATTTATTCGAGTAAACGTTTTGATTTCGATTTTGTAAACTAGGTTAAAACATAGTATTTGAGAAGATTTAAAACTTAGTTTCCGCAGTTAAAATAAAAATAGTTAAATTTTTCCCCGTAGTTAAACATGATTAAAATTTACCCTTTTCAAAAAAAGAAAAAAACATTATTTTAAACGGAATAATTAACCATAATATAGGAAAAAATTTATTTCTTTTTTTTTTACAAAAAGGAGACATCAACTCCAAAATTATAATAAAAAATTCAAGACCAGAAAGCCATTTTTCTTTCTCTTTGGTTGATTTTAAACGTAAAAATATAAAATATTTGTCACCCTTATTTTATCCCAGTGATTATCTATGTTTTCCTTAATTTTTTTTTTATTTAAAAAAAATAAAATTTTCAAAAAAAACAAAAAAAATAGAAAGAAATAGATAAAATGTATCCATTTTTTGTACAAGATTAGAATATCCTGTAAGCCCCAGGGGGTAAATAAAATAATATCCAAAATCAAAATCAAAAAATTTAAACTAATAAAGAATAATGTTTATCAGTTGACATTATGATACTTTTTTTTTTTTAGTATAAAATAAATTTGTCCCCGAGCTTTCTGGTACGGCTGCAAGACCAAAGCTATAGTTGAAATAATTTCGAGTTAGGTAAAATGAATTTTAATTTACATTAAAATCATGTAATAAATTAATTTCAATTCACAACTCCATAAATCTTTAATTTTTGACATTCTATGAGTAGAAGTAGAAATTAAGTTACATCTTGCTTTAATTTTTTTTTTCTATACATTCGACGTTCCCTATAGAAAGTATTATATGTGAAAAAAATTCTTGTTTCATGACATTGATTTAAAACTTCTTTTTTTAATTATATATAGGTAATTTTTATTATAATTTATTTCCAAATACTTTATATGTAGAAGAGTAATACAAAAGTAATATTTATTAAATTAACTTAAAGAGGAAAAGAAAAGTTATGTACAAAATAAGTAAGTAAAATATAAAATATATAATATGCAATAAATTAATATAAAATCGCGTTTAAAAGAAGGACTATCAAAACTATATAATTGGAATAAAAAGTGAAATATGTTAAAAAATTTTAATAGGGAGTTAACTGGACTGTTTTGACTATAGTCAGTTCTAGAAAATTTAATATAAATAACATCGGAATTTCTAAGTTCAATTTTTCAAATAGATCAAATAGCTTAAAAGTATGAAAATTTACTTTATAATACACTAGTCGAAATACCCGGCTTCGCACGGTAGTCCCGAACTTATATTTATATAAAAACACTTTAATCCAGATTTTGTGCACTAAAAAAAACTGAATTTTAAAATTTATTAATTAGCCACTTCCCCGGTGCCTTAACACATCCAGTCTTCTAAATAGTCGAATCGGGTCCAACGCTATAATATTTTATCGGAATATACCTAAATTGCAAAACCAGCTTCTAAGGTAACCCCCCGTCGGGGCTTCGGATCAAAATTTCTAGTACCCTATAACCATCTCGGGTCCCAATGCTACTTAACTTCAAAATTTCGAAATTTGTTATGTAGCCCCCCCCATTGAGCCTTGGGACAACGATTGGGGGCCTCTATACATACAGTTTTTTAAATAGGGTTTTCGGGTCCAGCGCTACTATGTTTTATTGGAATATACCTAAATTTCAAAACCGGCTTCTAAGGTAGCCCCCCCGCCGGGGCCTCGGATCAAAATTTCTAGTACCCTATAACCATCTCAGGCCCGAATGATACTTAAGTTCAAAATTTCAGTCAAATCAGGCCAGCGGTTTAGGCGTGATTGAGGACAGAGAAACAGAGAATTTTCATTTTCATATATTAGATGACAATAACTTTCAATAGCGACCGTCAATTTAGAATATTATTATTTTTGGTCATTTTCATAGTTGCAAAGATTTAAATCAAAAACATTATAATAAAAGTTTCATAAGTAATATTTTAAACTCGTTTTTAATATCATTTTTTTAGAATTAGGAACATGGAAATGTGCATATCGACAACAATATGTCCCGGGTATTGCAGGGACTTTGCCAGTAATTTTTTTCCTTTGAAACTGACCCTTCATAAAGAAAATAAATAAATAAATAAATAAATTAAAAATTCAAAAAGATTTTGCAATTAAAATAAAAATTTTCCAATTCATATCTTCTGGAAAAGAAAATTGATGGTAATTTTAAAATTTTTTGTCCATTTCATTATATTCCTTTTTTCGATGACGGTTGAAAAAAAAAAATTTTTTTAAAGTAAGGTCCATTTCAAGAATTATAAAAATAATAAATTAAGGTACATGTATATTTTTTTTTTTTTTTATATAAAATTCAACTAAATTTTTAATTATCTTAATTCTCTAATTTCAAATTCAGTAAAAATAAAAATAGAAAATAATTCTTATTTTTAAGTTAATTTTGTTTTTCTTCATAAATCTAAAAAAAAAAAAAAAAAAATTTGTATTTTCCCTCCATTAAATTTTTTTTTGTATTTTTGCCTAAGAAAACACAAAGTTAATTAACGAAAAAGAAATAATTCTGAATTCTAAAGCATTTTTTTATTTAACTTTATTTTCTTTGTTTTTTTTTTTAATTTTATTCACTTTTTTTTTTTTTTGCAATTTTTTCTGCCTTTTTTAATCCTTATGAAAATTATGAAGGTCTATAGAATTCCTTGAGCATTACGATTTTTATATTATTATAAAACTGTGATGGTCAGGATACTCTAGTCATAGTTTGATTTAAATTTTTCACAATAATATTTTCGTTTTGGTTGAAAAAAAAAGAAATGAAAAGACCTATAAAAGTCTGTTCGCAACTTTGATATTATGTAAAGAAATTATATATTTAACCAGGTATGAAATTCTATCATGTCTTCAAGATTCTTTCAATAATTTTAAGGCAAAAAATATATGCAATAATAAAAACAAAGGTTGAATACAATTATTGGCTTCAGGTTTCATTAGTATCGACTAACAAAAATTTAAAGATTTATAATCCTCACTAAAATCCTCCCACCAACACTCTGCCTTCCACCTTAGACTATTTATATATACAATGTATATATAGAAAAATCAAGATTTAATAAATTAATTTGGAATATTTCGTCATTAGATGGAATAAAATATTGTCTGAACTAAATATAGAACTTTTTTTAATAAAAATTGTTGAACATGATTTGTTAAACGTGTTATCATTGAAATAGTAAAAAAAAGTATGTGTAATCAAAATAACAAATAACTTTTTAAAAGTTTTTTGCGCCCAAATTTTCGATCAGCTTTATTTGAAAGTTATTTATTGGAAGTGACTTGTGGTGTGCTATCTGTGAATAGAATGTTCAGTTCAAGGTTTCAACAAATCTGATCGGTGAAAGAAGAAATTTTTTTTTGAATTTTCTTATTCAGTTTTTCAAATGGAAAACATCGACTACAAGAAAAAACTAATGAATATAATTTTTTAATAATTTTGCAATTCCAATTTTAAAGTTTACTATTTTTTGTCGTGTTTGGAAATTTTTTATTATTATTTTTATATAATTTTTTTTTGTTTTTAAAAAAAAAAAAAGTAAAAAAATTAAATTCCATTCCATTCATTTTCTTTTTCTTTTTTGTTAATGCTGGAAAAAAAAGTGGCATAATTACAAAAAAAAAAAAAAAAGAAGAAATTTAAGAAACAAAATAATTTTCATAAAAAAAAAAAAGAATAAATAAATAAAAAACAGGAGGAGCTATAACAAATTAATTAGTTCATACCAAGCAGAAAATGCAATTAAAAAAAGATTTTCTTTTTCATTTTTACATTTTTCTATTTTGTTTATTTATTTATTTTGTTTTCTTTATTTCTGACAATTTTTTCTATTTTGAAAGAATTTTTTTTTTTTACTTTATTTTATTTTATCTGCGAAGGAGATAAACAAAACTGGACTACTTGAATATATCGAATGGGGTGACAAGTAAAAAAAAAAATATAGAAAAAATCTTGAAATTAAAAAAAAAATAATAATAGTAATAATAATATTTTGAAATTAATTTTGAACATGGGACAATTAAGAAAATTATAAGTAAGTATAAAGTAATAAAATCTTGACCGCACAAAACTTTTGGTGCCTGTACAGAAGACCACAAATAAACTTAAACACAAATAAATTTTTATAATTTTTTTTTTTTTATTTTTAAACAAAGTTGATAATTTTGTTTTTGCCATTTTTTTTTAATACTTCATTAAAGTGTTTTTAATTTATCAACAACAAATAATATTTTAATTTTTAGAATAACTCAAGACTTAACAACTTAACTATACTCGTAATTAACAAATGAACACAACATTATTTTAATCAAGACTTTCTTTTCATAATGCAATTGGACATGATGTTATTAGAAATTATTTTTTTAATTTAATATAAAACATACTCGTATTTGTATTTATGTATTATTCAAGAATTGGTAATAATCTTCGATGATTTGAAAACAAACTCGACCATGGAATTTATTATGATGTTCAAATTGATGAAAATGATTATCAACTAAATATTGTTTTCCTTTTGTATAAAATGTTTCATTTGTACTTTACTACAAAAATAAATTGATTATTTACTTTTAATATGTAAAAAAAAAAATGTTTGTTGCACTTAAAAATATACAAGGGGAAATTAAATTAAAATTATATTTTTACAAAAGAATTATTATTTTTCACAAAAAAGCTTTCAAACTCTTTTAAAAATATTTATTTTATTATATTATTGAATATTAGTATATTACTGCGTAAATTACAAATAAAAGAATTCTATATTCAGTAAATTAAAAATTATTTTTATAACAAAAATTATTATTTTCTATATTTAAGACATTTAGTTCCTTTAGTTCCTTCAGAAATATCTTTTTTATTTCAGTGAATTGCTTCGGAAGAACCAAATCGCCCGGTGAAACTAACTAATTTCTATATTTTCTATATTTTCTATATTTTAGTTAGAGTTATTAATAATTAAAAATTTATTAATAATTTCATTTACGGTATTAGCTATACAGCTAAAGTTTTATATATAGTACTTATTATATACATACGTGCAGGGCCGGCTCAACTGTTGTGGCGCACTATGCACATATAAATTTTTCCGCCCCCATATTATTTCTTAAACTTTTTAATAATAAAAATTCTGGGAAAAATGTATGAATATATGTATTTATTTAATATTTAAGAGTTATTTATACAAACTCAAACCATATGAATTTAGGTCGAACTCAAACCATATGGATGAAAAAACTTGTAAACAGCTAAAAATATGCAAAATATTTATTATTATATAGATACTAGGCTTATGTATATTTTGTATTAAAATTAGCCAAATTATTAATATATATTACCTTTTATAATTTTTAATATTTTTTTAAATTATTTAAATAAAATTTAAAAAAAAGTAAAAAAATGTCGGTCAATTTGCCGCCCCTAAATTATGGCGCCCTATGCATTTGCCACATTTGCATCGCTCCTAAGCCGGCCCTGCTATATATACTTATTATATATAGTAAATATAGTATTATAGTATTATAACGAATATATATATATAGATATATATATATATATATATATATATATATATATATATATATATATATATATATATATATATATAGTATTATGAGGAATATTATTTTCAATATATTTTTTATATTGATCTCGTCATAACTATAGTGATTTTTTAAAACTTTACAATAAATAATAATTTTAAAATACCAAAAACATCTTTAAAATCATGAGCCAATTGAAATTTCATTCGCTTATTTAAAAAAAATGTAAATATAAAATTATTATTGTTATGTTAGATTTTTCTATGTTCTACTACATTTACGTACGTTATTACAATTTTAACATCGTTATTATGCACATAAAACATTTTAACATTTTAACAGAAGAAAAAAGTTTGAATTTATTTTCATTTTTATTAATAATAAGGGAGCGAATATTTTCTAAAAAGACATTTAATTTTATTTTTTTTTTTTCGAATTATTTTAAATGTGAAAATATTCCTGTTAAATTGCTATATTATCTCGAATTAATTTAAGCGAAAAAAGAATTAATATTTCGTTTTCGTGAATTATTTCTAATTTTATCTAAACGACATTATTCATATAGTTACATTTAACTTTTTGACATTTGTTGTGTGTTTTTTTTATGAAAAGATAAATAGTCTAAAAGAAACATAGGAAAATGTTAACGAGCTAAAAGAAATTTACGAAACTAACTAAGGAATGAATCTTAAAAAAAAAAAGGTTTAAGTCGAATAAAAATAAAATAAATTCCGAATTTTCTGAGCTGTTATGTCAAATATTAATAAATTCTAAAAAATCTTTTTCAAGTTAAATAGTTAAATATAAGAACATTAGTTAATTTGAACTATTTGTTTCGTATCAAAATCCATTTGTGCTTAATACAAAATAATCCGATCTCAGATTAATTTCTTAATTATTATTATGTATACTTATACCCAGCTAAAGCATATCACTAACATTAACATCAACTATATAGAATAATCAAAAATTCATATCACAGCTTAATGAAATGAATTGCAATATTACACAAAAAATATTCATACATTTTTCTACTTGAAAAATTAATAAAGAGTTCAAAGGAAAAATTTATGTAAATATTAAAAAGTTTTAGAAAATATAATTTTCCAAATCATTTTCCGCAATATTGAAAAATTTAATTATATTTCTCCCACAAAAAAAAGAATATATATAAATATATAAATACATATAAATAACTAGTAATATATATGTATTTACAAAAGCAAAATTAATTTTAACATCCTTTTCTACCGCAAAGTTTTGACTCCATTTTTAAAACCCTTTCTTCATATCAGCATTTTTTTTTTCATAATCTTCATTTCTAACACTAGTACCAATAAAATAACAAACACATAAATTTGACTAACAGAGTTTTATATAGGTATATATGTATATATATAATTTTTTTATGTAATAATTTCATGAACATAAATTTATTAAAATTACATCAGCAAAAAAAGTGTTAAAGGATAAAAAGCTACGACACCATATCATATAATCTCTATAACTATTATACATGGCATTCATTAAATGATTCAAAAATAAATTAAGGTATGTACAAAAATGTTTGATAGAATGCACTGACTACCAATTATATGAAATTGGTATTTCGTACAATAAATTATTTTGGTACAGAAAATATAACCGATGAAAGGTTGTATTAGTTATCACAAAAAAAAAACAGATCTTAGCTTCGTTCTCTGAAAGGAAAAAAAATTATTTTAAGTATCGTTGATAATTAAATAATATCTTCTCTTTCATGTAACACACTTTAGAACAGACATCTCAAATTTGCGGCTAAATTCTTCAGTCTTATAATCCCAATAGTCCATTTATATTCCGGGATACTGAATTGTTATAAGAAGAATAAATTTTTTATTCAATAATACTATGAAATTTAGCAATGCTCTTTCTCATAAACCTCATAATCCTTATAATAGCATGAACGAGTTTCTATACTTGTGAAAAATAAGTAAAATTTGTTAATATGTATTTTGATAAAAAAAAGTTAATTAATTAAAATTTGTAAATCGAAATATAAAATTCGATACATTCTTTTTGTTTTATTCGAAAATCTTTTAAAAAAGGGTTGATGGCATCATTTTTCTATCTATTTTTCTAAAATCTTCATATATATACACATTTATCCACAATTTTTGCTGTTAAACAAAAAGAACATTTTAATATCTAAATATTCTGAATATAGGTACAATTAATTTTAACTTTTGGGTTTTATAAATTTAGAACGAATTAAAATTACATATAACATTCTCTTCCCACGTTAAAGAAGAAAAAATTTAAGCAAAAATAAACAAACAAAACCATAACAGACAAAAAAAAATTTATTTAAAATGAAAGAAAAGCTTCTTCCTCTTTATTTTTTCTTTCATAGTGACACAAAAATGATGATGGCGATGATGATGTCTCGTCTTTTTACTAACTGTCTCATTTTTCAATTATAAAAGTTCGTATAAACTTAATACATACCTACCGTCGAGTCGAGTCTAAGGGTAATGAAATTTGGTTTTTTGCACGATTTTATTTAAAACACAAACTCTAAACGTTTATACGTTTGTCATCAAAACTTGCAACTGATATTTGACTAACTCTGTACGTTTATACGTTTGTCATCAAAACTTGCAACTGATATTTGACTAACTTCACGCGAACTGATTTAGCTATTTTAAATAATGGAATCGTGTAACTTAAAATTTTTTTTATTAGTGTATATTATGTTATATATCGTCTGCTGAGAAATGAAACAACGTATGACATTTATACGTCATTATTTGACAATAGCACCATTCGATTCCTCGTACTCGATTTTATAAGTATACAACTACTTTGCAATATTCTTAATGTTGATTAAAATGTGTTTTTTAGATGAAAATTGTACCTACTTGATATTTTTTCATACGTTTTTTTTAATTTTCAAATCTTTAAATTTAAATTACTATACTTTTCATTATACGTTGTTTCATTTGACTGAAAAATTAGCAGAATTATTCAATGTATAGATATTTACACTTTATTTATATAAGAAATTAAAAAAATTATGTTTTTATTACTTACTTAGAATCAGAAGAAGCAAACATTTTTTTTTTTTAAGAATTCCATTTCGTACATTTTATCATTTTTATATTTATTCCTTTTAAGAAAATCTGTCTTTTAGGAATAAGAAGAAAAATATGTATATTCAAAAATATTCATTTATTAAAAAAGATAAAAAATGTTTTAATTTCATATTCTACGCTTAAGATAAATATGAAGAAATTCAGCAGGTGGTCATTCATAAAATAGTTTACATCGAAATTCAATATTATGTGAAATAGGCATTACCAAAAAAAAAAAAACTTATAAATTTATTAAAAGTCTATAACTTAAGATACTAACAATTATTTTTAATCCAAAGCAAAAGCGATATCAACCTTTTAATTTTTTACGATTCTTTACAATAAATTATAATTTAATTTTATACAAATTTTTTTTTTTCTTTAAATTATTGCAAAATTTTTGGCTATATATCGAAGCTTCATCATTCAAAGAAACATTTTTATTAACTTCACTATCTGCAATTGAAATATTGAATTGTATTTCTTAGTTTGAAAATAGTACATATAAAAAGTTAAAAAAAAATCATTTATCAAGCAATTTTAAAACTTCGGAATAACTATGTATATATAATTCCAACATATTAAGCAATATAACTGAAAAGTTCTAACACCTCAGTTGAACTTGTACAAGTTAATTTGAAGGATAAACTTTTCTAAGAAAGAAAATTAAAATTTCAACATTAAGAACATAATTTTATTTTTAAGAATAAAATCTTTCCAAATAAAGGCGACACGTTTCATAATGAAATTTTAAATTCTCTTACCCCTTTTCCTATATTTTTTATTTTCAAAACTCAAATTAAAAATTTTATAAAATATTTCTGTGCTTTATATACACAAATTCTATGTTTTATTAAAAGGGATGAAAATAATTTAGTTTTAAATGACTTTTTCTATAAATTTATAATCAAGTTTATAATATTTTTGTATAAATAATTATAAGTACTGGTATATATTATTCAGGATATTTATATATATGAGTTTTTATTTTTTATTTTTTTTGTAATAGTAAATTGCGTAAAATTTATTTGATTATTTTGTATTTTTGATTAAATTTTAAATAAAAAAATTAATAAGAGCTTTCAGAATCTAAATATTATAAATTTAATGGCTTAAATGTTAAATTCAGTATAGAATCTTCCGAAGAAACGTGGTAATTCAACCAATATGAAGACTTAAAAGAAATCAATCTCTAGTTAAAATACAGCAGAATTGAACCTCAATCATTTTTGAGTCCTATAATCAAAGTCTGCAAAAGCGATAAGACAATAGGGATTTTCCCAAAATAGATAAGACACACATTGGATTAAAACAAAGACTTTTTCACAATGTTTAGATCAATTTACATTTTTAAAATTAATTTTTGTGTAATACAAAAATATGGGAATTTATTTAAACCTTTATGTGTTGATGTGTTTCAACGCCCCAAAGCTCGTAATATTCTTGTATTTAGTGGGTACATAATATTTAGTTAATTTCCATTTTTATTTTCTAATTCAACATTATGTTTTATTTATTCTTCTTATTCTCATACAAAATTTATCCTTCAAGCTAAAACAATTTTATTTTTGTTTTACAATTAATGCCCCACTATAGTATAAAAAGGCTCTAATTTATTTATTATTTTTATTTAAATGGTTTTTTGATCATTGGTTTTATAATTAATTTTGTTTTTCAGTAATTTTGTTTCATTTATTTTAGTGTAAACAAAAAAAAAAAATTTACTTCATTTTTTAAATATTTTATTTTATCTTCTTACGGGATTATATACAGAATGAATTTTTTTGGCCATCATTTCGAGTGACGACCTTTTCAATAACGCACTTTAAACATAAAAATCTTCAGTCTTCGCATCCGACTTTAGGTGAGGTTTAAAAGATGATTTATAGGTACAGATTATACGAAAATGATATATAAGTGCACAAAAAGTTATAAATTTTGAAATAAATTGAATATAATGAATATGTATGTGAATATGTATAATGTGCACACAATGTACTTGTACATTAAAAACATTTTGGACAAGTATGTTATGTATAGTCAAAAAAATCAAATAATAAAAATTTTGTTAACGTTTATTTTACACTGCACTTTTATATATTTTTTTATATCAGAGGTGGTGAGGAGTATTTTCCAACAGCTCATCAAAAGTTTTTTGATAATATGAGATAAAATTCATTAATTCTTGTATCGTCCATATTTTAGAATCACTGTTTGTTTGAAACAACAAAAATTATTCTATCTAACTTTTCTATTTTAAAAAATTCTTTTAAAAGTTATACTGATTGACCTTAAAAAAGTCCACAATGTTATAATTTACGTTTTAATGTTTTTTATGTCAATTTTAAACTATCGCTTGAAAATAATACAATGTTAACTTCTCTATTCTAACTTCATGTCCGGAACCTCAAATTTCCAATATTTCAATAGTGTTCTGCAGCGACAAATAGTAGAAATTCAAGAATATCAACATAGTAGAAATTCCAGAATATTAACATATTAACATCCAGAATATTAACATCTAAATTAATTAAATTGTTAACAGAAGAGCATTAGTCCAATATTCTGAAGCTAGCATAGTCATCCTCATCCTCATCATACTTTTTAAACAAAATAAATATAATTTTTTTTTTTTTTTTAATTTATAATTTCATTTTCACATATAACAAGCTCACGTTTTTTGGAAAATCCATTCTAGGAATGCTATGGTCAGGATAATCACGTACAATTCAAAAAAAAAATTCGAAAAAAAACTTTTATATTGGAAAATGAAAACATTTTCAAAAGTTCATCACGAAATGGATAAACTCGTTATGAAAGTTTTTTATGTTTTTTTTTTTTTAAATAACAAGGATATTATCACAAATTCATAAGCAGTAACTAATAAAAACTTGAATAATATCCGGATCAGATTCTTTCAATTCTCCGGGAAAAAAAAAAACAATTTAAGTAATTAACGAAAAAAAAATTGTATTAATTAAAAATATTATATATAATATATGTATATATATATATATATAAATATATATATATTTATGTAAATACGTATTATATGTATATAAATAGACAGTTTCCGAGAAGAATACTACAGCTGTAATTTGCCTGGTGATGCTGATGATGGTGTTTATTGTATGCAGTGAGAATGTAACCAAGTCCCTCAATATGCGTTGAATTATTTGAAAAATGATTTTAGAGTCTAACGCCATAAATCGAAAATTAAATTATGAGGCTAAATTTGAGAGTGATTGTTTTCATAATTTATTTTTGTCGATAGCAAAGAGCATAAAATCATTAGAACTTAATCCAAATCAACTGCACACGCGACACTTATGCACTTTCTGATCTTATGCAGCTTTTTTGCTTTTAATTATCAAAAACTTATGATTGAAATTCTTCTTCACTGAGATAAAAAACATGCTAAAATCATGTAAAAATGCATAAAATCATGTATTTTCCGCAACAAAAACAGTCCAATGACGGTTTTACTAAAATCAATGCCTTTTGGGATTAAAATTTTTTAAAGGAGAAAAAAAAATTTTTTAATTTTAATTTTTTTTTCTATTTTTTTTTTTATTTTATTTATTTCTTTATTTATTTTATTTCTAATTTCTTATTATATTTTTCTTATGCCCTCTTCGGGATTTGAACCTCGGTCTTTAGCATTTCAATCGACCACTCTACCATTAGGTCATAGTAATAAAATTATTCATGTACATAAAATAGAAAATATAAATAGCGTATACATTTTTCTTATGCCTTCGTCGGGATTCGAACCTCGGTCTTTAGAATTTCATTCCATCACTCTACCATTCAGCCATAGTATTAAAATTATTCAAATATTTTAATTCAAGAATTTTTGGAATAACATTAATTCTCTTGGTACTAAAAATTATGCCTCTGGGCATTAATTTTACGATTTTAGCGCAGTTTGTACTTGATATGATACCGAAAGAACTTAAATATTGTTTTTTTTAATAAAAAAAATGTATTTGTTGTTGTTTTGTGTATAAAAATACTAGAACTTGATTTAATGCCAAAAGTCCTAAAATTTAGTACGCCTTTTTTGGCTCAGTGTTCGCTTCTTGCACTTTGCATTACATGCAAAGATTAAGATAATCTGACAGACAAAACAACTAATTCAAAATAATTAATACTTTCGTTAAAATATCATGTCTTATACGATTACAAAGTACCAGTGACCACATTTAATCCATACAAATCAAGCTAATTAAATGAAATTCAATGTGTTATGTTCTTAAATTATAATTTTTTTATCAGTGTTTTTTTTTTTTTTTCAGATTTTAGAAAATTAAATTAACAATACGAAAATTAATTTTTCTTTATTTCGTCATTTCAACAACAAAGCTTTAACGCAATTTTTTTATTAGCTCCGTCATCATATAGTTCTATTAGTCGAAGCAAGAAACCACAAACAAAAAATTAAGAACCACACAAAATTTTAAGGCAGTAAATCTTTATAGGTGGTGAAAAAAGTTTAATAAAAATTATTTTTATATGATGTTTTACACTATTTTAAAATGAATCAACATCGCTTAAAACTTTGCGAATCAAAGCTTGAGAAAGAATATTAAATATTAATGCGGAACTAAATTCGATGATTAAGGAAAGACAATTTCTTAATACAAAAAAGCCAAAAAAAAACCTTAAAAAAATTCATTCAAATAAATCACAAACATTAAATGTCAATTTTTCTTTTACTTGATGATATCAATTTTTAAAAGAAATTGGGTGAAAAAAAAAAATTATATGATGTTTTTTCTCCTGTTTTTCTATCTCTTTGGAAAATGATTGAAGTCCATCTGAAAATAGTTAGTTTTAAGTTCTTAATAGCTTCCCAGGGGATTTTTTTGGAAAATGTTTTTTCTTTTTTTTTTCAAAAAAAAAGGACAAAATGAGGGTAAAAACTGGCCATAGTTTCAAAATAAATAAAAAAAAAAACAGAAAATTCTTTATTTGATTTTCACTTTTTTGCACTTTTTTATTAATTTTTTTGTTTTATTTTATTTTTACTTTTTTTTTTCTTTTTTTTTGTTAAAAAATTGATGTATTCCCTTGGGTAAATGTATTTTTTTTTTTTTTTTTTTTGTAAATTACATAGCATTACATCAAAGTTTCTTATCGTTTTTTACCAACTTTTTTTTTCATTATTTTCATTTTTGTTTCAAATACAAATTTATTGAAAAAAAAAAACGAATGATTGAAAAAAGGACTGGAATATTGAATTATTTAAAAAAATAAAATAAAATAAAAAAACAAAAATTAAATATAAAAAAAAAGAAGAAAAACAGATTCTCAACGGTCATTTTTATTTTTTTGCCAAAAAAAAAAAAATTCATTACATAAATCCTAAATAATAAATTTTAAATACATAAATAATATATTTTAAATAATTAAAATTTAAGCCTGCCACAATATAATCTACCTGCTGCCGGCTACTCTGTCTTGTTTATTTTGAAAGTCAGATAATCAAACGTAAAACCGTATTTACACAATTCCATTATTATTCTACAGAGCTATATGTAATTTTTTTTTTTATATACATACCTCGACAAAAAATTTTAACAAAAAAACTGAAATAAATAATTCAATTTTTAAAGAATAAAAAAAATTCTAATTATTCCAATAGAGTAATTTAATTTAAAACAAAACTATAATTCCTAATTATTAACAGAATAAGCATTATAAAAATAAAAAAATATATATACAATATATAAAATATAATTTTAGCTTACAAACATTCCTGCTGACCAACCGTTTATTTAAGATATAGCCACATATAAATATGTAAAAGTATCTTCATAAACATTTATCATACCAAAATATTTTGTAAATACATTTTATATGAAAAGTTAAATTGAATGTTTGTATTTTTTGTTATTTTATTTTTTTTATTTATTTATCTGTACACATTTTTATGTATATATTACATAAATATGTATAGAATAAACTTGACATGAACATGACATGACAATAAGTTAACTTTTCTATAAATTTCTACTCAAATATAAGTCCAATTGAATATCCATTTGTTCTTATGTACACATTTTAAAATAATTCTGTTAAAAAGATTATTAAATTTTGAATAATTAAAAATCAGAAATGATGAATTTTTTTTTAAATTAAATTCTTGTATATTCGAAACTCATTATTAATATTAATAATGTGTTAAAATAAAACGGAAGATCTTCATTTTAGAGTTTTAATTTAATCAATTTATATTAAAATTTTTACGTTAGAAAATTTATAGAAATCATACGAACAAGACAGTTATCACATTAATCAATTCGATCAATAGAATTTGATTGGTAGCAATAACTAATTTCTTTTGATTGATAATCATATATCAAAATTAAAAAAAATTATAGGAATCTGAATATCTTGTTCAGTTCTTAATTTTTGTCCTTGCTTATTGTTGGTAATCTTGATTTTTCACTTTCTTTCTTTATTGTTCAAAAAAATGTTTAACAAAATTATATTTTTTTATTTCAATCTTTTTAGCATATTTCTTTTAAGTCTTGAAAAGAGCTGCATAAGATTTTAATTTAACAACTATGACTCTATGATTTTCTAAAAGTTGAAATATAACATAAAATGAAATCAAGATATGGGAAATATTTTTTTGAGACATGAATTCAATATAAAGGAACATTTTTCAATGAATATTTAATAAGGATTTTAAATTAAACACACTAACTATTTGTACATAGTTTGCGATGCATAAAACATAGTTTTTTTATATGAAAGGCATTACGATTTAAAATTTTGTATTTTTTGTTTTAACTTTTTTATTATTATTATTATGTTTGTTCTGTGTTAGATATCATAATTTTTTGGAAAATTTTTTGAAATTGCTGTTATTGGCGGGAGCTTTATATTTTAGTTTTCCTCGACATGGTTTTTCTTTAAATTTTGTATGTACAATGTTCTCATTCTTAAGATGTTACAGTTTTTAGGCTGTTTTGTGTAATTGTAGGTACATATTTGAGCCAAAAATTAAAACTGAGCCTAAGTTCAACAACTTGTTTAAAATCAAATTTATTTACTTTTTTAAAAACATATCAAGAAGAAAATCTTGAAATTACATAAGTTGAGAAAATTCAGAGAAATTATTTGTTTTACGATAAATATAAGCCTTTGATTCATAACTTGCATATTAAAAGAAAAATGTAAAGAAAATAAGGATATTAGTAGTACATTACATAGTACATAGTACGCTACTATACCCTTACTTAACGTAATTATCATATATATTTTATTTGTTATGTTATAAAATTACAAAATTTATATTATAAAATCCTTCAAAAAAATAACTCAAATAAAATTTTCAACTGCAACCGCTTTGAAATATATATTAAAATTATTTACAATAATTTATTTTACAAATTCATATAAATTATTCTCTGTAATCTCAGTATGTCCAAGACAAAATTCAATACAGACCTATTGAATAAATAATTTATGCAATAAAATATTTTCCTCAAATGTCCTGCAATTTATGTCCTTTAAATAAAAAAAAGTTATGAACATTTTCATTTCCTATTCAATTTTCAATTTTCTTTTTTATTCACATATAAATGTATAATATAGAAAATGGTTTTATTTATACTTTCTATTATAATGATTTATTTATGAAATTTTTAGCTTGAAAACGAATAATAAACAAACATAATTTCTGTACATAATGATTATATACATAATTACATATTTATATTCATGTTCTATTATATATGTATTTTTACATATAAATATATGTAATATATATATTTTTTTTTTTTCGTAAATGTAATTTTGTCATTGTAAAATGTGATGAGAGGGTTTTAAAACAACAGGATCTGACATTTTAAATCTGATTTTATATATTAATTGCATAAAAAATAATTAAATATATACATTATGCATATTAAATACAAGAATGTTATTTCTAGAATGGTTGAGCTATCACTTCAGGTGAAATCTTTTTTAAGTATAAACAACTCCATTAAATCTGGCTTGCTGAAGTCGAAACATTATTTTTCGCTATATTTTAATATAATTTAATAAAAATAGTTACTTACATTTCTTAGAAATAAATCAGTAAAATTAAGATACATTATAATATTAAATAAAAATAAATATCGCAGCGAGCATATTTATTGAAGATTTATCATTTTAAATATATATTGAATATAAATTCTTTATTAAATTTATTCCGCTGTTGATTTGTTTTAATTTTAATAAAAAAAAAACAGAGTGACTAACTTTTTACGCTACAGAAAAAAAATTTTAAACTAATCTTTGAGCACAATTCATGAATCTGTCTTTTCAATTTTTTAATAAAAATTTCCGATAATGATTTGTTCTTGTTTATACTCATTATTTGGAAACAAATAAACGTCTCCCTAATATTAACACTAAAATTTGAAATCCTTTAGGGACAGCTATAAATTTTATTTTTGTTTGCAGTCACTTTCTTATATAGTCCCTGTATTTGCTTAATCTATTTGCGTATTAAAGGCATTAAATATTGAATTTAAAAAAAATGTTCCCTTACCAATTTGCATATAAGCATAAGCATTACAAAATTTTCTCTAAGGATTTTCATTTAACAGTATGTATGTATAACTCGCATAAATATAAATATATACTATGCATACCAAAAAAATAAAAATTTAATAAAAAAGTTAACATTTTATATGAGTGACATAGAATGGAGGTTATGCATAACTTGCTATAATTTTTATTTTCAATAAATAAAATCCGTATACATTTCAATGGATTTTATAATATTTTGGATTTTCTTTTTTAGTGAATTTCTTTTTTCCAAGGGATAAAAGAATTTGGTGTGATTTAATGAAAATTCAAAAATAGCAGAATATTTTTTTTTATATAAGAAATTTTTATTTTAGTTATTGAATACTATTATTATTTTGGAATTTTGATTGGATTGTAGCTAAGTTCATTAAGCCCTCTCAATTCTTAAGTTCTATTTTAGATTCGATAGTAATAATGCAACCAGAAAGCACTTAGACCTTTTAAAATCGATTGCTTCTTTATTATATGATAAGAATTTATTTTAAATTATTGAAAGGTTATTGAATTGTTTGACCTTGTGTCAAGCTCAGGACACATCTAAATTAATGAAGTCCGCGTAGTTCAATGGTTATATTGTTACACATAAAATGAAAAAAAAAAAAAAAATGTCAAAAAAATTATAACCCTGCTCATAGTAAAACGAAAATACAAATATTACCGTTGGATGTATAATTCATTCATATATAGCTGGCTGGGGTATCAATTTTCAATTGAATATATTTCGGATATTCTTACTTATTTGGTTTTGATTTTTATTTTATTTTATTATTATTATTATTTTATGTAATTTTTTTTTTAGATTTGAATGGGAAATATTTATTTTCTCTAATATAAATTGATTTTTTTATTCATACTGTTTATTTTTTAAAATATAAGCTTAAGTATAGTATGTATAGAGCGAAATTCTATTTTATGTACAAAAACTCTTTTTTATTTTTTAAATAAATTTCACATATAAAAATGATAATTTATAATTTACATATTTTAAAGTTTTGTTTAAAAAAAATAAAAAAAAAATTTTTCTTCAATTTTGCTATTCTTATAAAGAAATTTATATACAAAATATTTTAAAAATACTTTTTTAAAAGAATTTCAAAGAATATCACATATTTAAACTTTCTTAAACTTAAAGAAGCATTATACGATATACTTTTATATTGTGTTATAACGTTTTGTTTTAATTCTAGAATTCTAGATCAATCCTCTTGCAAATTCTAGAATATGTTTTTTTTATTTCAATTAAAATTGTAAGAAATGAATAAAAACGTCATTTGACATTCGTCCAAATCCTTATTCTAGTAATAAACTTTTAATGAAAATAACAAAATACTATATATCTCGAAGAGAAAACTTTGAGAAACTTATTAGTCTCATTAAAGCTTAGAAGTTTATTTAAATTTATCATAATATCAAAATTGCAACATTGAGGGTTGAAAAAGCAACATTGGAGGTTGAAATAGCAGACCTCAGTTTAAAGAATACTGAGTACATATACATAAAATTTATAAAATCACTACGCTGTAAAATCATTCTTTTAAACCTCTTCTTTTTATTTCTCTTTTTTCTCGAAACGTTCGAGCCTTTCGAAAAAAAAATCTAAGCATCGGCAGTACTCTTGCATCAAATACTATTTATGTACTATACATGGCTTCAATAAAATAATTGCATTAGCTACGAAACAAAAAAAAAAAAAATTCAAACGAGTGTATATTTCACTTAGCAATTTCTGAAAATAATGATGATATCCTTTTTCTTTTATGCTTTTTTTTTTTTTTTGTTATTATTCTTTTATTTATTTATTTTTTTTTTTTTTATATTTCAAAAACTGTTAAACTTTATCTCACATATTTTTCCTATAATTTAATCAATATAATAAAATAATGAAAAAATAAATTTAAAAAAAAAAAAAAAAAAGTTTTCCTTTTTTTATTTTCAATTTTTTTTTTTTTTTTTATTTTCTAAATATATTTTTCTTACATTAATATATCTCTTTTATTTTTTATTTTATTTTTACTTTTTTTTTTTTTTTTAATACCAATTTAATATATATTTTGATCACATAGTTTTTAATATTATTATCGTCAATTTTTTATTTGTATTTTTTTTTTTTTTTTTTCAATTTTTCGATCCACCCTTACCACCTATTAAAAAATTATATCGAGAAAATAAAAAAAAAAGTAAAGAAAATTTTTATAAAAATTGCAAAGCATAAATCTAAAAAGGAATTGAGGTCTTACCTTATATACTATATATATCTACATACAAGTATTCGAATAACAATATATTTATAAAAAAAAACCATTTGAAAATTATATATACATAGATATAGTATTTTAACACAGCATATTATACTATATACTAGTCATATATATACTTTTAGGACTATCAATTATGTATATATTGTGTTGATATATTTGTCCATAAAAAAAGGGTTAAAAATTATACTTACTTTTTTTTTTCATTCATTTCCTTTTTTCTTTTTTTTTACATTTTTCATTTTCTCTGTGGAACAAGCAAAATCCCAGATACAAGAAGAAAATTATATAAAAAAAAATAAAAAATAAACTTTTTTTTTTTCTCTGCTAAAAAGAATGCTATTGTCCATTCAAGCGCAGACCAAAAAAAATATCCATACTGTTATATGTAGGTACTTTTTTTTTTTTTCTATATTTTCTTTCGGGAAAAAAATGTAAGAAAAAAATTTATCTTGAAATTGAATCGTTGAATAGTTTTCCATGTAATTATTATTTTTTTTTTAATAATTTTCTTTTATTTTATTCAAAGGACAATGAAAAAAGAAACTTCTCAATTATAATACGCATCATGATATTGCACACTGGTTTTATTATATATGTTGCTGTATGAATAATTACAGAATAATCTGGGCACTAGGCACTAAGTAAACTGTTAAACGCAAATTATCGCCGAAACAAGTAAAATATAATTCAACTTGAACAATTTAAATATATCTCGAAAATAATAACTATTATAGTTTGATTTAAAACTTTACGCTTTCAAATTAAAAAGTTTACATTCGTCAAAATTAGAAGAAAAAAGATTATTTGGTTTATTGCAAAAAAGGGATTGAGGAAAAATGACTCTCATAAAGTTTTTTCTATGAATATAAATCACAAAATCCCACCTAAGTTTTTTCTGTTACATATTTATACTATTTTTGTGACATAAACTAAAGTTATCCTCCATATCCTTTTTTTTTTTTATTCGCATCCTTATTGTTATGCAAACACCTTATGAATTTTTTTTTCCTCTTTCTGACCATCATATTAACATCGCACCTATAAAATTTTATAAGGTGTTTTCTTCCATATCCAGATAAATGAAAAAAAAATAGAACTTATGAACTAAAAGTATTAAATCGAAAAATAAATTAGATTCTTTAAATAAAAACTAGACCTTGCTGAGTAACTAATGACATCTTTTGTAACTGAAAATAATATTCTAAATTCTAGTTATTTTAAAGAAAACAAAACTGGCCGATGTTATTATTACCTGTATCATATTCAAAAATAATTTTATATTTAAAAAGTTTCCCAAACGACCGGAAATAGTTAAAAAGATTAAATTAAAATAGGTTTTATTGCTCGTAAACCGGATTAAACTGATCAAAATTGTACTTCTATAGTTCTGATGTTATATTTCTTTTTAAATAGTGACAATTTCATTCACAAATAACATGACAGTGATCTTATTGATATTGATTATCTGAAGAACTAATGAAAATACAGTAAAATTTGATCGAACCGCAAGCTTGATGAAAGCTCATGATGAGTGCTTAAGACATCTAAGTCAGAGATCCAAAGGGACTTAAAATCCTTATCCACGCTTTTGAAAATTCATAATAAATTAATTTAATAATTTTGTTCGAAACGAAACTAACATAATTTTGAATCATACTAATTTCACCTAAAAAAAAAAAAACTTATATTAATGAAAAAAAAAATAGCAGAACACCCATTCCATGGAATTGTTTTCCCACATTTTTCTACTTGAGGAAAAAAATTTATAAAAATTAAATATCGATTTTTGGTCAAGACATTCGTACACAATAAAGGATGTAGAGTATTGTGTAGAAAGAGGGTAATGTTATGGCTATGCTTTTTTTTCTTAATTTTTTTTTTCCTCCTCTTTTCATTTTTATATCTTTAATATATTTTTTTTTTTTATTATTTTCTATTGTTGTTATAATTTAAACTTCTTTTTTTTTCTCAACTTTAATATAAAATATAATGTAATACATATAGGAAAAGCGAATTGGGTCACACTATTTCAGGAAATGGTAAATTAATGTAAACCTGAGTTCAAAAGGTTTTCAATCTGATGACGTTTAAAGTTTTTTTTTCGTATTTTACATTGAATAACAGAATTTCATTAGACTTTAATATTATATATAGAAGAAACTGTGTGTTTATGGAAATCATTGGAGAGAATAGAAATTTTTAAAATAACAATTTGTCATTTAAGTTTTGGCACGCTTCTATCATACTTACGACACATACGTCTTTTCTGAGGAAAATTGTCACCTCGAAATAAACTTTTTTTTTTTCAAAAATATAAGCCTGGGAAGCTGACTTTTCCACGTTTATAATTTTATGCCACAATTAAATGTAGGGATAGTGAAGAATTTCAAAAGAATATCTAATCCTGTCTTAATTATTCGCCATGTCAGATTTGGATCTCCCAAATGAAACTATAAATTAATTAATAAACAAAAAATTAAAGACTTGAGAAGTGAATCTAATATTGCCTGATATTTACTTTAACTTGCAATTAGGACCATGAAACATTAAATACAGTCTTACTTCCATCGATGATGATGATGATGAATTAAAACTCTAATTTTTATATTTTTATTTCTTACCCTCAAGTTATATACGTCCATTAATTATATTGAATTTTTTTTTTTTGCACAACATTTTTACAATTTATTTATAAATTGTGAAATTTATAACAAAAAGTTAAAGAAAAACCAAGAATTTTTTTTTCATGTAATATAATAATGGAATGAAATTATTATGCTTTTTAATTGTGTTTTTGTTTTTTTGTTTTTTCTTCTCTTTTTTTTTTTTGTTAAAAAGTGCCTAACCAATTCGAGTAAAATTTGAAGAGAGACCGTACCATATAATGTACGTGTACAAGATTGCCGTATAATTTCAATAAGAAAAAATATTTATTATTTTCAAACTTAAATATGAACTCAACACTCCAAGAGGGTTGATTTATATGGGTTTATTTTAAGTTTAATTCATAAGCTTATTCTTCATAAATATTGGATAGAAAGTATAGTTTTTGATATCTTTCGTGGAAGTGTGCTATTAATTAGTTCATGTTCAATAAATTTTAATTCTACACTTCATCATTTCATATACTTATGTAGTACATAGTCTCGGCTTTGGAAAAAAACCTTCAAAAATAGATGTTCGAACCACTTTTTCAGATATATTGAAATCTAAATTATAAAAAATTCATATTTTTCAAAATTAAGAGGATGTTATAATATATGCATGTATATTATTCTACTATATGAACATGATTACAACTTATTATTATACTATGTGCTATAAAAAATCAAAATATACATTTATGCTAAAGAGACACAGTTATATACACATAGATATTTGAAATAATAATCGTAATAAAAAAAATGAACAAGCTTAACAAAACAAAAAAAAAATAAAAGGTTTCCTCTTAAAATTGCCTTAATTTTAACTAATTTAATATAATTTTTATTATGTTTATAACGTTCATTCAAAAAAAAATAAAAATAATAATAATAAAAATAAAAATAGAGATGAATTTCAAAAAAATTAAAGGAGATATTTAAAACTGGACAATAAATCACTCTAAAATACGAATATACATAAACATACATATATTTATACATAATTTTTTTGTAAATATAACATTTTTATATAAAAAAAATATATAGATATTCATTTCTTTTTTTTTATTTTTTTTTTTCAACTTTTTTATTTGTTAAAATAAAAAATTAAAAAGAATAAAAATTTATTATATTTTAGTCCTTTTTTCAGGACCTTTGAGCATACATAGTAATATAAAACGACAAAAAAAAAACCCTTCATTACGTTGTAAAAATTGTTGTTGTGAATTCTGTTTTATTATTATTAGGAATGACTTATTAAGCTATATCCTTTTCAAAATATTCTGTAATTTTATCTTTATACATAACCGGAAAAGGATATTATAATCTAGAAAAATATATTATCCATTTTTATATTTTATATATATTTATGTAAAAATATATTTCTATATGAAATAAACAAAAAAAAACTAAATTTTATATCCTTTTGACATTATAATATTAATATTTTAAATCAAAGGATTTCGATTTATGCGAATAAGCACAAAAAAAATAATAAAAATCATGCTAAGAGAAATTATGTAGCATAAAAATACATGTACATTATTATAGCAATATAAAGAATGTATAAGTAGATAAATTTAAATATTAGTATAATCGAACAAATCTACAAAAAAAATTTTCATAAAAAACTTATGTCTTATAATTGTAAATTAAAAATTGTATCAAGTTTTTTTATTTTAAGCTCGATTATTATTCAAAATACTAAACGTCAGTTTAAGATTTGCGATTTAACTAGCCAATGAAATATTGTATTATCTAAGCCTAAGTATTATCTCACCTCATAATTAATCAATTAATCATATATTAATTGCCTACAATAATCACAACTACTTATTACTCTCAAAGGATCAAGATTCACTTTACTTACAGATACGTGAGTATGATGTCATGAAATTTAAAATTCAGCAACAAATTATTTTAATTTAAAATAAATGTTTATACAGTTGAATTTTATATATTTGTGGAAAATTTTACCCAGAAATTATATTGCCATCATATCTATACTTGATAATCACATAGTATTTAAACATTACTATAAAGTTTCTTCTTCTTCTTTTTTATAATGTGGAAAAAAAAAATTTTTCAGAAGATGTAATCTTAGGAAAATATTATAATTCAAAAAGGTAAAATATATATGTACACATTATATTTTCGGGTGGACAGGACATTCAAAAGTTTCTTCTTATTTTTTTTTTAAAGTACGGGAAATAATTTTTCCACAAAGAAGAGATATAATAAAAATGGACAAGAATAACGAAATATTATTGGTCGATTTTTCCGCGTACAATTTTTCTGATAATTTTCTTTCGCTCTGTATTGCGCAATTCTCTCTAGAAAATATTATTACGATGTATATTTTTATATTTTTTATATCAAAAAAAAAATATTTATATATTTTCATCTTTCTTTTTGACCGCTTTTCCTTTTTTTTTTTATTATTTTTCAGTTCAAAAATGTTATATTTTTTATTACTTTGTTCTAGAATGGTCAATGTGGAAAATTATGATATCATGCTGTGCTGATAGTATGTATTGCAAAATATATTTTTTTTTCTCCTTGTTTTTATATATAACTATGTAGTGAACTATGTGAGTTAATGTCAAAATGTATGAGGGTACGTACGTATACTACATATATCTGTTGAATAAAAAGTAAATTTTTTTTTATTTATTTATTTTTTCTTTAGCACATAAAAACCAAGTTCATAAACGCATATATAAACATTTAAACAAGACACATAAATTGATAATATATCATAATAATGGTTTTTTATATATTATGTCGAATAAAAAAAATTGTATTTAATGAAATAAAAATGAATAGAAAGGACAGAAGAAGATAATTTATAAAAATTGAACATTCGCAATAATTAAGTCTTATGTGTTTTTAAAATGATACAAAATTTAATGTTAAATTTTATAAAATTGAAGGAAGTGAATCTTGTATATATTTAAAATACATGCAGAAGTACGTTTCAGATCGTCTGTCAAATTCATCTCTGATCTAGTGATTTGTTATAAGAATTTTTTTTAGGGATTCAACTTGGATAGAATCTTTAACTTAGATCGCTAAAACTAAAAACGACATAAAAAACAAGTATTTTAATAAAATATTTGAAGAGAGCTTATTTGTTGTTAAAGCTTTTAATATGTTGAAAAGACATATGAAAAATTTATTCACCTCTTTTATTAGTTCTAATTCATACCTAATTAATCTATCACAATATCTTCAATAAACTCTTAAACTATTTTGAATTGCTTAAATAAAATATATTCAACCGTTTTGGTACTCATTAACTTACCCAGTATCCATATAGATCTGAAATATTAAAATAATAAACATTTTCATATATATAATAAATTTGTACTTAAAACTAAACAGAACTAAAAAATTAAATTTACACATTTATTATGAAGAACTTTTATCTTATATATTTCATAAAAACAATATTTACACATAAGTTTATGCTTGGGGTTGACTCATCAATTTACCCTTAAATATTATGTGTTTTCTTTCTAGAGAAAACAGCTTAAAGGGTGGAGAAAAAAAAGAATAGAATGTTCGTTATGAACTTTCAAATTTTGCTTGCAATACGTTGTAAAGTATAAAAAATAACAAATACAGAAGATAGAGGAATGATATTATACTATAAATAATATTGAAAATTTTCCAACAAAGTAAATTAAATACACTATATATGTTTACTTATGTCGTTAACAAGAAATAATATAGTTTTCATCTTGTGGAAAATTTTATTTATGAAAATTTTTAATGCTGTGATTATGAATTTTCATAAATTTGTTGGGCGTGGTTTTTTTTTGTTTTTTTATTGTGCAATATTTAATGATAATAATAAAAATATTATTATACCAATTATGATTTGTCATTAACATAATTTTCAGTTGTGTTTCATTGGTGAATATTAAAAATTCTTAGACATAAAGAATAATAAATATGATTTATGAAAATTATAATGAAGCACTGCAACGAATATATAGAGTTTTTTGTGGTATTACATGATATTATTTATTACATAATATTAATACGATATGTAAGTATATGTGCTACAAAACAATTTAAACTTTAATATCTATCGGAAGATCTTTATAAAAATATTAAAATATCAAAAACCTGAAGTATCGAAATTCTTCATAATAATGACTAATAGACGTGATCTTATAATATTGACAATAAAATCAAATAATTTCCAAAATGATCAAACGTGGAATAAATAATAAAAATTACGACAAATCATCAAAACTTAAGAAATTTTTTTTTGTTAAACTAGTCTAGACTGGACAATGATGAAATTTTAATGTATTATATGAGACTTCTAGGAGTTTTCATTAATATGGTTCACATAAACATATAAATATTTTCACAATCCTAAATACTTTGTTTTGCTCAGATTTTATTCTTTTTTTCTTTTTTTCAAATAGTATTATCATCAGATTGTTTCCGTATTGTATTTCAACAGCAGGGTAGTTTAACATCATTTTACTTTGGAAAATATAAATATTTTTTTTATCATGGTACAATACACAACATTTTATAATATTTAATTGATTCAATTTATGTGTCTAAGTTCTAATCAAATTTTTATTATTTGATTGCATGTGTATAATTTTAGTGAAAAAAAAAAAACTAAGTATACATATTTATCCCCCAAAAATTACTGGCGCATTTAGTAAAAATCAATATTATTCATATTAATTTTTAATTTTTATTACATATGAAATTAACATAATGATATGGTTTTGTATATGAAAATAAAGTGGAAATTCTATTTTATTTAATAATTCATATAATTTTAAATGTATTATTATAATGATTTCAGGATATTATATTTATATAGCTAAAGAATATTTATTCACTTATATTTATTATTATATTTATTCCATTATATTCATTTCAATAATTGTGGATATGATAAATCAATGATTGTGAACAGTCTGTATAGGTTTTTAAAAAACAATTATGTTATTAAATCAAAATTATATTTGTTAAAATAATTGCTTGCTTTATTTCTAAGCTACGTTTTTATTCGTAGTTAATAAAATCTTATAGTCGATGAAAATCATTACAAATAAGGAGGCATGAACAAAATTAATGACAAACTTAATAGCTTCATACTTTTTATTCATTAGTCATTTTGGTCGTTTCTAAACTTTTATTCTGATACTCGTATATTGATATAGTGTTTTATCAATATATACAACTTTATTTTTAAATGTTAATATACTCTAAGCAAGGTATAATATTTTTATTTCATTGTCAGTTATTTGAAATTTGGTTATTTTGGTTTACACAAATCAAATTTTAAAATACAAAAAATAAAAAATAAAAATACACAACACTAAGTTTTAAAATGTAAAAAAAAAAAAAAATTTATTGATAGTATAGTAAAACATAATATTGATAATAGTTACATAAATATTTATATGTTTGTATCCATAAACTTTAGTTAATAAACTATTCAAATGCAAAAATACAAGCCAATACTCATATTTATTCAAGTAAATTGTGTTTATATTTCGAATCATATAGTTAGTTATAATTTTATATATAAAAGGACATTATTGAAATTTTCATTCTAAATTTTAATGAATATTGTTTTATTATGCAATTTATAAGGGAAAATTTTATCTCTAAAAAGCATATATAAAACAAAAAAAAAAGAGAATTATTTTGATAAAATTTTTGTAAATGATTATATTCTATTTCTAATCAAAAACAGGCCTTTTACAATAAATCAAAATGCGTGTATGTATATATGTTGTATGTATATCAAAGAAATTTTATATTCGAAAATAAAATGTAATTTACAAAAACTTATCTTTTACAAATTATACTGTTACAGTAAATATTAATGAAACAGAATCTGTTTTAAAGAAAATATTAGAATAAAATATGGCATTAGAATTTCCAAAATTAATGATTTTAAATTGAAGATTTCATTTTTTATCATGTTGAAGAAATGATGCACAAAATTGAGGCATATTTCAGCATTTAATACCATCATCCTTAAAATCTACGGCCAATAACAATAATAACAAAAAATTATACACTGTAGTTAGGAAGGAAATCAGTCCTTATAAGATCAGATATATTAAATATTTAATTGATTGCATAATTTCAAAATTAATCAAAACTTTTTCATATATAAATATCAAAATTTAAGCATATAAATATAGTATACATCAAAACCCGTGATATATCCGTGATATATCGAGCATATGCATGATCGACCAACTTACTGATGATTAAATTTTTGAGATCATAAAATAGTTTATCATTAAAACTACAATCATGCCATCATTTTTATAATTTTGTTGATTTTCTTTGGTTCTGTACAGAGATTTTAGTTATTTCTTCTAAACTTTGAGCTATATATAAATTAATTTTCGATAAGTATTATTATTGTTTATAGTTTAAGTATGTTCTACACAGAAAATGAAATTTTTATATTTCTTATCGAATTCAGCATAAGTAAAGTAATTCAAACAAAACAATATTAGTTCGAGTTCGGAATTTCATTTTATTTTGTATTTTGTTTTTTTTTTTTTTAGAAAAATGATGATAAATTTTGAATTAAAAATTTAAATCCATTTATATGCAATTTCACATTGCGGTTTACCTTATTTTCATATTTAAATGAATTTTCTACATTTTGTCCATTTTCAATGTTGTTTGATTTTGTCTTTTCGCAAAATTTAATTGTGTAGTACTTATATAATTCGATACATATATGTACGTATAATATTTTCAACATATTATGTATGTTCCTATAATATGGTTTTCTATGAGCCTATGTGAATTTATTTTTAAATATATTATACATATATACAATAATATTATAAAAATATGTATTTCCTTGCATCGAGGCTGTTTTCAAATATTAAAATCACTTTAAATGAATTTTAAAAAACTTATTACATTTTTTTTTTGGAACACAATATTTTATATATGTATATATAAAATTTAGAAATTATTCCTCGATACCAAAATTTCTATTCAAATATTGTATTTATTTATTTATTTTTTTCTTCTATAAATGAATATAATACAATGAGCGAATTAAAAAAAAAATGAATGTTTCGAGCTAAATGTTTTAGGATATATTTTCATCGTGAATGTAGATCACATCCGTATATTATAAAGTTGCTTTAAATCCCAAAAAAAATATTTTATTAAAGATTTTTCATCAAACTTAAATGGTATAAGTTTAGGAGACTCACGTGTGCACGAGATTCGACTGAACTTGAAAGAAGAATCTTGAGATAACTTATCATTAAAAAGCAATATAATGTATTTGATTATAGAAATTTCTACTCTTTTCTTTGATGGTCAAATAGCTACTGAAATATTCATAGGAAAGACGAACCTTTTTACTGATTTGCAAAACTAGGGAGAAATAAAAAATATCAAAAATAATTTTTTCAATTTTTTCCTTCAATTGTCAAATTAAATAAATTTGAAATCAGTTAACATTATTAGAAAAAAAAAATATTTTGTCTTCTGTTAAATCTATAAAATCTGAATAATGACTAAAATTTTATTTCAAATTTTCATAAACTTTCTTAGTTTGTTGTTGGAGAATTCTCAACATAAATAAACTATATATTATATATTATATAATATGGAATAATGCTTAGCATTTAGGTTTTGAAACCAATTAAATTATATAATGACGATATATTTCATACTTATAATAAAATAACATTTATCTTTTGAAAAGGATAAATTTAAAAGTGGTTTTTTGACAATAATTGCAGACCATTTTATCTAGTGCACCTATATTATTATTATATATTATACTCATGCATATAAAATGCATATATCTACTGTACATACGCACATCAAGTTATAATATTTCCCAGGATACAAAATTTTATATACAGAATGAAATAAATCGCGTTTAGGTATCATAATAATGAAATGCTTTTACGCGCCTATTTTCTAAAAACTATATAATATGTAGAGTACATACAATGTTTGTACATACATTAAATAAAAAAAAAAAAAATTAAATTTTAGGATTTATATCTCATTTTAATACGTACAATTTATTTCTTTTGCTTGATTATGAGGTTATATCAATCGGTTCCATATAAATGTTTCTCATTATTAAATTAGAATATTATATAAATAATGTCATCTACATGTACACGTACTACATATATTAGCAATAACCATCATCTGAATATTCTAGACGTAAATTATTTAAGTTCATATACATTTTTTTTTGTTATTTCGTAGAATTAAAACTATTTTTATTATAATTTCTATTATTGGTAGTCTATTTTTGATGACCAGGTTAATTAAGGGACTTCGATTTAGGGCTTAAAAATGTTTATAAATGGAATTCAATGATTTGACAGTTAGTAATTGAGTAAGCTTGGAAAATAAAAATTAATAACGAATTAAATATATACCTAAAGACCATCAACAAAAATTGTTATGTGTTTGTATGAACACCTAAATGAAATCTACAAAAATTATTATTTACTATAATTGTGAATATTTATGTGATTTAAACTACAAGGAACAAAGTCTTGTTATAAAGAATAAAAAATAAGTTCTTAATTTGATTTTAATTAACGAGAAAATCAATATGATCCATATATTATTTGTTAGAACTGGGAAACCGATCCATATTATTAGCTGAGCATCAAATCCATACAAAAAAAAACGTTTCTTAATTAATCCCACAAATTTTAAATTTAATTCCGCTTTACTTAAACTACCAACCAAACTAAGATAATTAATTACAGGTTATTTTAACAGAAAACCACTTTTACTACTGTCTAATATTCTGCCTTTTTGCTACTATACTATTAAATATACAATTTCTAAAATAAAAAAAAAAAAAGTTTTTACAAAAAAAAATAGTATAGTTATACAGATGATTTTAAAGATTCTAAACAAATTAAAATTTTGTATTAAAATGTTTTCTTTTCTTTTTTTTTTTGCAATTCAATATAAAAGAAAATCCTTTTTTGTTAAACTCAACCACAAATCTTTTGTGTTAATTTTTTACTTCTTGTTTTGAGTTTTTAACAACCAAAGAAAGAAAGAACAAAAACTAAAAAAAAATTTCTTATCTTTTTTTTAATTTAGATTCTGATTTTATGAATATTTTTTAATCATAACCGCAATATTAACAATTGTCCGTCTCTGTATAATTTACATTTTACATTCTATCGTTCGTAACATAAATTGAAAATGGAAAACAACCACGGCTTAGAATTTTTATAAGTTCGGCCAGTTTTTATTTTAACACCTTGTATCTTTCAATTTTATTTGCTCAAAAAAAAAATGAAAATATTAAGAACCAACAATTTTTGAATCAAAAAAGGTTCTTAAGATGATCTCTGTAGTAGTTATGACTTTTCTTTTGAATTAGCTGTTTAAATAGGAAAGAAAATTAGTTAATCATAAAATTTTATAAAAATTTTCATGTTTTCGAAGCTTTTAATATCTCGAAACCTTTTGTAGAAAATTTTAAAACTAAACATTTATTCTGTTAAGAAACCTTAAAACAAAAAATTTGCAGAATTTGTAAAATTTAAACAATGTTCGATGAAATTGATTTTATTCTGAATTTATTGTTTTATACTTTAAATACTGTTAAAAAAAAATTATATATCGAAGAACTAAAAAGATATAAATAACACTTTAATACTTATTATAATTATCCTTTTTATAAGAATTAGAAATAATTTATAAGTGTGTAAAAGTGGTGCTTTAATATAAATCTATGTAACTAAAATTTTTCTTTATTATTGAATGCAAGGGGAGAATAATAATTTATGAATTATAATTAAGACAAAACATTAGAATCACCCATAGACCATTAAAACTTGGTATCAACTTTTCTTCTTTTTTTTTATAACATATACCAAATATAATATGTAATGTATGTATAACTATGCAAAGATAATATATTTTGAATTCGTTTTCTTGACGACTCTCGTTATAGAAAACTCCCCATTTGGCAATTATCCAAATAAAATTAGCAGATGGACATTCGGGATAGTGGTAAAACTTTAATACTTAATTTTTTTATGTATACGGTAATGATAAAAATAAAAATAAATGTATTCAAAATAAAATATATAAAAAAAAAGAAGAAGAAAATAATCAGAAAATATCGAACAATTGAATTATGTGTAAATTTATTACATTTCTTATAATTCTTATGCAAATGGTAGGTAGAATGGAACTACAGTGCGTCTTTGATATAGAAAAATTCCAAAATTATTAAAAGTTCAATTTGATTGCAATTAAAAAATTCAGAAATTCTTCAACAAACGTCTATGTTCAACAGATAGCGAATATTAAAAGCTATGCAATCCATTGTAGCAGTATATAATAATATTTAATTATATCCATTATATAAGTACAACAAGTATACAACAAATTATATTGTGCTCCAAAGTATAATTGGCTCATTTTCTTAATTTTAGTCAAAATGTTTTCCTATTAAATATCAAAAACAATACAACCAGCGACAATTTGAGAAAAGCATCGAATATAGTTCTACATATTTCTAAGTGATGTTTATGTTGCAGTTAGGACAACAACGCACTCAGTGTATTCAAAAAGTTTCAAATTCGCAGCTTTTGTCTTTGTCACAGCTTCAACATAATCATACCCAAAGTTATTAAATTAATTTTAAAAATACATTTTTGACGGCTGAAAGAAAATAACTTGGGAATTAATAACATATTAATTTTAGAAAAATGATTATACTTAAAATTTAACATAGGATATAGGAGTCTAGATAATTCTTGAAGAATATATTCAATGACTTTAACAATTATATCAAAGAACCACCTTGAAAAAAGGTTCAAAATTAAAATTTAATATTCTTAAAATGCAATCATTTTTTTATTTTTATTTTATGTTATACATACAACTGTTTTTGTTTTTGATGAAAATAAATTCACTAAATTCTTTTTAGCGACCAGGACTATTATGTAATTTTTATTTCTATAACAAAAAAACACTTGAAAGATTTTAATTAAAAAACTCATTATCACTGATAAAACAGAAAATTGCATTCAAAAGAAAATTGCAGATTTTTTCTATATCCTTATTTTCATTAATTTATTTTTTATTTTCTTACATTTTGCATTTTTTTTTTTTTTTTTGGTAGCTTGAATAGCCAAGTTGGTCTATCCTTTTTTTTTAGTAAAACTTTATTTGAAGATAGTAAACTTTAGTTTTTGGAGTTTGAATAATTTTTAAGTATTTTTTGTAAGTAAAAAGTTGTAGAAAATTTTGTAAATTCTTTTTATTCATTGTAAAAAAAAAGGACTATCTAATTGGTTCGATTTAGAAATTACTTTATACTGTTAAACATTAAATATTAAATATAAATAAGAGTTTTGATAAAAGTTGAATAAAACACTTAAATGAAATAATAGAGAAATAAAATATAATTTAATATAAAATATAAACGATTATTGCCTGATTTAGAATTTAAGACGAGTATTAGAACATTGTGAGAATACATAAACCGTTTTGCAACTATGTATGCCGAAAAGAGAAATTCTGGTATTTTGAGCTTTGACGCTTAGTATATTTTTTATAAAAACTCAAGTTCGTAGTAATCAACAGCCACTTGCTACGATTTTCTCACAGAAAATCATTTTAAAATTAATCAAAGTTCATTTTCACAAATTCTTTTTGAAGTCCATTTTAAGCGAATAACTATCCAAAGGATTAAGGGAAAATTTATTTTATAATGAAAAACAGAAAATAGTATTTTTATGCACAAAAAGAACTTAAGCACAAAAAAAAAGAAGAAAAATAAGAAAAAATTGAAGTTATTTTAATGGAAATTTAAAAGACAAGTTTCTTCAGAAAAAAAAATTTACTTCTTTGAAGTATTGGAACGGAAATGAAAGCCTTTTCAAATTCTAATTATATTATGAAATGATTTTTTTTTATTTACCTTATTTTCACAAAACCAAATTTCGAAACTTTACTTGGTTAACATTTTTCTTAAAGGAAAAGTAAACAGAATTAATCGAATTTAATAAATAAACAAATTCTTCTAGAAAACACAATTCGACAAAACTTATTTCAAATAACATCCTATTGATGAATCAATTTTGGTACCCTGGTACTAATTTTTCAATAATGTTCATAAGCCAGCAAAAAAATTTAAAAAGAAAATTACATTCTATATTAATATTACATTATTATTAAATGTATTATTAGAGCCTCGACTGCAAACTTTACAAACATTTAAACAAGCGAAAAGTATTATTTTATATATTTTTTTTTTTTTTTTCAAACAAATTAATAGTCGACTTTGAACACAGTAAATAAATAGTTTAATTAGAAATATATAAATATATATGTATTAAGTTGTATGTTGTTCCAAATAAAAAATTAACAAAATATTTTTCCAATGAGTAAATGTAAAATTTAGGAACTTTTGGCCATCTTCGTTTGAAATTAAAATGATTTTAAATATTCGAATGCAAGACTTAATTCTAATACTCAAAAGATTGATTAGACGTTTATGGACCAATAAAAAATCAAAATTATTTATTCTTATAAAATAATTATACAATAATTATGTAATACATTTTTTCTATAACATACATAAAATAATAAACTTTGAATATAATTATTTTTTTTATTTTTAGTTTTCTATTATTAAAAATTAATACAATTTACATTCATTTATCTTCCGTTGATTTATGTAAATTCAATTCTGGTTGAATTAAAATTAGATTACTTTTATCGGGCAGTAAATGTTTTAATGGTTCCAAAATTTCTTTTTGATTTAAAAATGTGATGCCAAAATTTTGTAATGCTAACAAGTTAATGCCCAAATGGCTTGTGAGAACAGAATGTGGAAAAATCGCGTGAATACATCTTTGTAAATAAGGGCATAAATCATAAGCGAAACATGAACAAAATTTAATTAACATTTCTTTTTCATTTTTCGTAAAAGCTTGTTGTTCCTGTTTATAAAAATTGAGAATATTTTTTGACACAATACAAAGTGATGATTGCAATGTTCTTGTTAGATCTTCAGCTAAAGCTAGAGGAGCACATAAACGTATTTCATTCAGAGCGCTTAAATATCCATTACATAAAACAGCCAATGGTTGAAAGTCTAATAATGATTCTGGCGGCGAATATGATTCTTCTTCGCTTAAATCGGTGGTACTAGATTTTCGAAAACTCGACGAAATTTTATTAATAAGAGTGAATTTTTCCAAATCATATTCAAATTGTTGTTGAATTTTAACAATGGTTTTAACAAAATTATCAAGAATTACTCTAACAAATATGGGAACCATTAAAGCCCGGAAATCTGCTCCAATACGACTAAATGATAAACCGAAATACATACATTGGCCAAGAACAGTGTCTAAAGAATTTACTCCTCTTTCCAAATCCTCCTCAAGTGTTTTTAAAAAATTATCAATCTAAAAAGAAAATAAGGAACATAATGACTTCTATAATGACAGCCTTCGCTAACTTAATTTACCTTTTTATGAAGCCAAGCATGAAATAACCGGCTACCGTCACTTGAAATTGAGGTAAGCTTTTTATTGTGTGAAACAATATCATCATCTGGAAATACTGCTTTATATTGTGTAATTATATTAAAAACGTTAATTCTTGTCAATTCTATAGTTTTTGTGAGATGCTGTTGTGCTGCGATATAAAGAAAAAATTGGAGCATCAAATTTTGGAACGAACAAAATTTTTTCATTACACTTTATTAACTTTACTGTATATTAAGTGAAATTGACTTATTATTTTATCCTTTCACCGCAATTTTAATTTTTTTTATTATTAGCTAGAATGATAATTAAATAAATTTTATAATTAGTTATAGCTACCTTCATTTTTCGGAATATTATCTAATATATCCATCAGCCAAGCATCACGAACTTGTAAAAATTTTAGTTTTAATTCAATGTTGCCAAATGCTTGCATACGACGGATATAACCTATTACTTGTAAGCATTTCGGTAGTTGTAAATCTGTTTTGAGTTGTCCAATCAATTGCGCAAGCATTGTTTGCCATGACGATTCAATTACGGACACAATGTTCTTGAATTATAACATATTATTATTAGTAAATTTATTTTAATGAGAGTATTGAAAATAAAATTGTGTAAGCTTGCATATTTTTCTAAAAAATGTATATTTCTTTTTTAGAGAAAAAATATTTAGCTTTAATTATTAATTATTTAGCAACATACATTGATAATTGCTATATTTCCATGTTTTTGACCTAATTTTTGAACATTTGAAGCTAATTCTAAAGCTTCTTCATATTTTCCATCTTTAATACATTTTTCCATTAACTGTGGTAATTCTAAAATTTCTAACAATTGCGTATTTTTAGCCAAAGTTATTGAATTAATACGCCGTTGAGAATTGATGTCACTAATTGTTCCCAGAAAATTTTGACATTTTACACTAAAGACTGGTAATTTATCGACCAAAGCATCGACATGTTTTTCCGTATTTTGAAATTCATTTAAAACAGATCTTGAACATTCGGCAGCTTTTATAAAAGTTTTATAATTTGTTATTGCTAACTCTTGAGTTTGATCTACCACTGATTTATTTTCATCTTCCAGGCGTCCTTCTTCTTTCTTTAATTGATCAATTTTATAAGTGCCCAATTTTTCTAAGTATTTGAACAATTCTTCATTACCTCTGAGATTATCTAAAATTAAATTAAAAAATAAACTGCGATTAATTCTTGTAAGCAAATATCGCCTGCTCAGAAATGAAATAACGTATAATGAAAAGTATAGTTTCGAGTAATTTAAATTTAAAGATTTGAAAATAAAAAAAAACGTATGAAAAAATATCAAGTAGCGTACAATTTTCATCTAAAAAACACATTTTAATCAACATTAAGAATATTGCAAAGTAGTTGTACTTATAAAATCGAGTACGAGGAATCGAATGGTGCTATTGTCAAATAATGACGTATAAATGTCATACGTTGTTTCATTTCTCAGCAGACGATATGTTTAAGACCTTCTCTAAATCCTGAGCAGAAAGTGTCTTCCTTGGCCACAAAAATTTTAATTCTTAGCTGTAGCATATTTTTTGATAGGATGACCATACAACCTCCAACCAACTCCTCCAAGTAAGTAAGTTTTAGAGTACGACAATGTGAGTTTGCTCCACGTCCACCCACAAATTATATTTACTTACCAGGAATTCCATTGGAAAACATCAATTTTATTATTCTATCGTTTTCAAAATTCATTATTTATTCGTTTTTTTTCAATTATTTAATTTTAATAAAACTTATTTAATTATTAATTTTTAATTTATTTTATTTATGTTTTAAATTTTAACAAAAGACAAAATAAAAATAAACAAATAATATATTTTTCCACGTCAAAAATTAAATGTCAAAATGACGAATGCGTTAAGAAAATTTAGCGACCTAGTTGTCATTGAGCGAAACATTAGCCGCCGAAGTTATTTCAAGTGAGCAAATGTATTGAGAATTAAGAATAAGAACGAAACTAACGAATTAACAAATTAAAAATTAATTTCAAAAATTACGAATTTAATAGGTATAATTTATAAAACTATTTCATTGAGAATCTTTTAAACAAAAGAGAGGTGAAACTAAAAATGATGTTAGAATTCTGGATAGTAATAAAGAGCATCAAGAAAATTTACACCAACAACTAAACTTGGGGGTCTTGGAAAGCCTTAATGAATTTCAAGCTCCAAATGTTAAGCAATTTATCACAATAGCACAAGAGATCAAAATGTATGAGAAGAAATTTAAAACAACTTTTAGATGCTCTGTTTACAATCAAACTCAAACTAAATGCTTTATGTTTTTAAAAAAATTATGTTAAAAGGCATGCAACATTAATAAAGTATACCTATTTTTGCCAGATATTCAAAAAAATTCTTTTCCAATAATTTTAATTTATATATTATATTTTTTTTTTTAGCAACATTGTTAGATTGAATTTTGAATTCCTTTTTATGTTTGTTATACTTATTTTTATATTATTTTTTTCATTTTATTTTCATATAAAAACGACAAAATGTCTGTTGCAGACATTATCCCAATATACCATCGCGCCAGTTCGCAAAGAAATGTCAAGTATTTGTACTGGCATGGGCGTCGATTACTGAACCGGCCTACAAGTTCACTCATAGTTAACATATTTTTGGCACACCGGCTTAAAATATGCCTCCGACTTGTTTGTTAGTTTTGAAACTGACCTGAACACCAATAAACAGGAGTTTGTCCCGGCCGCCAGTTTTAAGGTCAGCTGAAAAGACCAATTTAAATTACCGACTTTTGTGTCGGATATTGAACTATGTTCTAAGTCGAAACAAATATTTGACCTTGCAGTCTATCTTATTTTTGAGTGTAAGCGACTTATTACGGTAATCTTTCTCTTCAAACAGTTACTGGTTGTACATAAATGTCAGTTTACGTAAAGCTGACAGCAGCGTGAGTTATTTTTGTACAAATAACTATTATAAATTGCTTATTATTTGTTGCTAAATCAAAGGAAATTGCAAGGCGTACATAAGCGCCAGTTTACGTAAAGCTGACAACAGCGTCAATTATTTGTTGCTTTGTTGACTTTGTTGATAAGTTGACATTTATAATTTCATTATATTTTGAAAAACAAACACGTGATGGAAAAAATTTAAATAACAATAAAATAAAATAAATAAAAAATAAAAAAAAGGTAAGTTTATTTTATTTTATTTATATTTTATTTAATTTTTTTTTTACGGAAAATAAATTGGAACAATTGCCATTATCTTCTGACAAAAAATACAATTGTCCAGTTTCAGAAGAGCTTTTTCTTCAAGATAACAATTTAATTCAAGTTTCTGCCCAAGTTTTTGAAATTCCGAATTTAATTACATTGGACATTTCTAATAACAAATTACAACAATTACCATTAGAAATGTGGAAAGCACCTAAATTGAAAGAGTTAAATTTGGCATTCAATCTGTTGAAAGATTTACCAGTTGCTAAGATAAAACAATATTTTGTAAAATTGTTGTATTTCTATTTTATGACATGTGCATATAATTTTTATTGTCAGATATCTCAAAAATGCAGAAGAAAACCAGATACGCCAATTAAAAGAATGGATTCAACTCAGACTATATGGGATAAATCTAAAAACATAAGGTTATTTTTTCTAGAAATCAATTTAGTTAACAAATCTCATTGTTTTTCATTATTATTTTAGCATCTATGAAGTAATTCATCGTAATATGTGGTCTAGTGCTCTAGAAACAGTAGAAAATGATATAAAATGGAATAGTAATAGGAAAAGCTTAGATGTTTCACAATTATCTAGTTTAAACATTGCCAATAATTTATTCACAGCAGTCCCAAGTTGTTTGCCATGTCTTGCTGTTAATCTAACAAGACTCAATATGTCATACAATAGTCTAAGGTATACTGGAAATGTAGTATTTTAATAAGAAATTATCTTAAAACCATCTTTTCTTAATAAAAGATCAATGGGACATGTTACAAGTTATCCAGCGACTTTAAGGCAGCTAGATTTATCACATAATGAAATTACTTGTTGGCCAAGTTTACCAAGAATTACTGATCTAGATCCATATTTGCAATGTTATAGTTCAGATATAGTTAGTGATTCTGAAAATTCCGAAGGTCAAATTGAAGAATCTTTGGAAAACAGTTGCAATTCTTTAAGGAAAACAATTCTTAAAAATGTTTGTCATCACAGGAAACACTTGAGGTAAATTGAAGTAACTATAGAAACGGAAAAATTTTTATTGGGCTCGTACTTTTCAGATTTGAAGCTCTGAAAACTCTTATTGTGGCTGATAATTTGCTTACTAGAATCCAATTATCAACGGACGACGTAACAACATTTGAAGAAGCCGATGTCGATTGGAATGTTATAGGATTGACAAAATCTAAATTGGTTTTTCCTAATTTATCAATGCTAGATATTAGCAATAATTGCCTCAAGTTAACAATTTTTAATTTTAACTAGATAAAAGGGAAATCAATTTATAAACAATCGTACGCAGATACAAAACAATACCAAAAACTCATTACACTTCTACATTCACTTCGAGAACACAAAACACAAAACACTTACTTCGAAACACATCGATTTGATGGTGCTATGAGTAAAATAACAAAACTAATAATTCAAGGGATAAACATTTTGTTTTTTTTTTAGGATATTCCTTCGTCAATAAGTGAATTAACTAGTCTTAGTGTCCTCAACATAAGTGGGAATATAGATATAACGGATTTGCCAAAACATTTGGGATTATTGAACAGATTGTGGAATCTAAATATGAGAGGTTGTTCATTGCAAGATCCGTGGAAAACAATGGTTGAGAGTAAAAAATACAAAACAATGGACATAATTGGTTATTTGAAATCTATTTATGAAGGTGAAAAATAATTTAATTGAAAAGTTTTAAAGTGCCAGTTCCTTCATTTAGTATTTCATAATTTTACCAAAAAATAAAAATAATTTATATAGATTTATCTATTTTTTGATTTTTTCACAATTACATATTATTTTTTGTGAGAATTATGGAGTTCTATTATTCTAGAAAATAGTTGTGTAAAATTGATTTATTTTAAAATAAATTTCAAATAATTATATTTTTTTTGTGATAGATGCTCAGCCGTATGCACGAATGAAATTAATGGTAGTCGGAGTACAAGGTATATTCATTATTTAAAATATGAGTTGTAAGTTTTATTTTTTTTTAATTTTGTGTTGTTTTTAGTATGTAAATAGTCTATTACGCAAACGCAATTTAGATCTAGAATTTATTTTAATTTTATGTATTACCTATTTTAAAAAAATTCTCTAGCCCATTCTGAACTTATAATTATCATACATACTCTTCTCTGCATATTATGAAAACTAATTCAAAATAATTCAACAATTATTTATGCGGAATTTTTGACTCAACTTCGATAATTGTTTTGAAATGAAGGACTTAATGTCCGTTCGATTTATACTTATTTTGTTACTGCCTGTTTTTGTCGAAAAAATACGTCGAAAAATAAATAAACATAAACAAAATTTTGCACTTTAAGGAATTGGAAAGACAACTCTTCTAGAATTATTACGTAAAGAAGATGCTCAAAAATCAAAACCCCCTGATAATTGGTCAACGCGCATGAGTAAAAAAAATTCAACTAGTTCAAATAAAAAAAATAACTACAATATTTCAACTGTTGGTGAGTACACAAGTTTTTTAATTTGTAAATATTTTTCAAGTTTTTTTTTGTAACGGAATGTTCTGTATAATTTAAAATATCTTATATTTAATTTTAGGAGTTGATATTGGAACCTGGGTTTGTGATAAAAGAAGAAGAATCTCTCCATACTATGGACCAGTTGTGTTTCGAACATGGGATTTCGGAGGACAAAAAGAGTATTAAGTCAAATTAATCCTTTTTATTTATTTTTTATTACAATATAAATATTTCTTTACAGATATTATGCAACTCATCAATATTTTTTGTCGAAAAGAAGCTTGTATTTAGTGTTATGGAAGATAACTGACGGATTAAAGGGTTTAAGCGAAGTATTGTTGTGGTTGGGAAATATACAGGTTATTATTTTTAGAAATTAAAATTAAGCACTAAAATCTCTGTGTAAATAAATGTAATTATCAAAAGTTCAGTCGAAATATTCATTCTCATTTCCTGAAAAGATTGCAATTATGGGTTATACCAACTGGGCACTGTCTGAAAGTAAAAAACTATCATCACAAAAAAAAAATGATGATCCTAATTAAATTTTATTTGTCTCATTAGGTATTAAGTATCAATGTATAGTTTTTTTTTAATATTCTAGACAAGAGCACCAAACTCACACGTTATTATTGTTGGCACACATTACGACACTGTGGGAGAAAATTTTGCATCTGAATATGCGGAAGAGTTGCAGAGAATTATAAAGGAACGGTTTATTTCTGTTCCAGATGCTGAAAAAATTGGTTTACCTAAAGTTGTAGACACTATTCAAATAAGTTGCAGGTAAATGATTTTTAAAGATTGTTCAAACTTATTAACTTATTAAGATTTATTTTATTAAAAAAATTAGCTGAAAATATCAATTTTATAATAGGTATCGTCGTCATTTGAATAGGTTCGACATATTTTCATACTTTTTTTTCAACATTTTGATAGTTTTCTTAAGTTTTATATTTCTCTCATTTAAAGGAATCTTTTACCAACTTTTTTTAATTAGTAAAAAAAAGTTGGTAAACTTAAGAAAACTATAAGCACATTGAATGAAATATGAAATTGTAACGAATCTATTCAATTGACAAATAATGTACTTTTTATGCTAATTTGGTTAAAAAATTGTAAAAATTTATTTGTATTACCTAAACACATACCTATTATAAATTCTTTAGAAGATGGAATATTGTAACAAAGATACAATTTTATAATTTATATTTAAGATCATTTTTCAACATTCGAATTCTCTCTGATTTAATATACGATACCGCGTTTTCAATGCGATCTTCATCTTCCAAGCAACCATTATTATTACAAAAAGTACCAGCTAGTTATATAGCTTTAGAAGATGTTATAGCTAACATAGTTTCTCATATGCGGATTTCTGATGTCGATCCAGTTGTAGATACAGATACTTTTAAAAAATTAATCACTGAATATATGAACTTAAATGATCATAAATCGTTTCGGTAAATTAAATAGAATTTATATTAAATTGTCAATCAATGTAACTTTAATATTTTGGTATTTCAGGGATTGGTCTGAATTTAATCAAGCAGTTATGTTATTACACGATAATGGTGTAATTCTTCATTATGATGACTCCTCATTAAAAAATTTTTATTTTCTTGATCCGCAAAGGTTGTGTGATATGTTGGCACATATTATTACAATAAGAGAAATTAATCCATTTGTGAAAAATGGAATTATGCGTTTAGATGATTTAGATATGTTGTACAAACAAAATGCAACAACTAATTTTAAAAAGTAAATAAACAATTAATTTACAATTTTTTTAAATTAATTTTTTATTATAGAAATTATCCCAATTATTTCGAAGTTTGAAATTAAAATTCTTAAAATGGGAAAATTTTCATTAGAAGATTGAAATTTCCGCATTATAATATAACTCCTATTTTTAAATAAAGAAGCAAATAAGAGCCATTCTAATTAGATATTAGAGCTTGATTGAATTGCAGACTTTTAGAGATAAATTTGCCTCAATTTTTATTTTTATATATTTCTCAATAAATAATTTTTTATTTATCATAGGCGGCGGGTGGAGGACCACTTCCAAAAAATGGCGCAGAATGGCATGATCTACGCCAAGGAAAAGTTCCAAATGTACCATTATTGAGTAGTGAATTTAATGATTGAATAAAAATAATGACTCATCCGGATCCAAATGTCAGACCGTCTTCTTCCGCAATTTTGAATCATCCGTAAGTTTTCTAAACATTATTATTTAATAAGTAGGTAGGTAATTAGCAAAAAAAATTACACGTACTAAAATCTATCTACAATACAATATTTAACACAGAATACAAAAGTTCTATAACAACTTAAAAAGCACCCTTTTCAGAATTTCGGATATATAAAAAATTTTAATTCCGTTTTTAATATATTTTTAATATAATACACAATTTTGAAACATAATTTTTAAATGTGTTATATCATATATTTTGAGGCGAGAATTTTAACTCACACAAGTAATAAAAATTTGTATACAAATTTTGTTGCTGGAATAGACTCAAAGTCTCAGGATTTAAAATGCTCCTTTTTTTGAAAAACAAAAATTTTAATATTAGATTTGCAAATTTTGAATAATTTTCATTTGCTCCTGTTTATAGTTTATAGAAATAAAGTAACTGCAATAATTTTTTTGCTGCAATCAAAAAATCTATATAATCTTCTATAACCTAATCATTTTAGCTTTGGAACCTGTTTAAAATTCTATCCAATTTTTCAGTAATTTGTGGTGCTTTTAACTCACTCTCATCATTAAAATATAATATCCGATGAAATAGTGGTACATAATAGTTCAAGTACATATTTGCACTATTAAAATTCATTTAATAATTGAAATCAATATGGTTTTATTTATAATTTCTTGTTATTTAATTTTTGATAAAGTTAACATTCATTCAAATTACATTCAAATTACTGAACTTTTGCTCAATATACTTTAAAATAACTTTCAGGTTTCTTATTTCTATCAAATCTGATAGATTCATGTCTTTTATAGCAGAGATTGAGTATTTTAACGCTGAATTGATTGCAGATTTTTTTTGTGACAATAATTAGTCAAAAAATAATTAAACATTTCTTAAATTGCAGAGTGCATATTAATTTTCAGAGCTATATTATTTCTTTAATAATTAATATATTTCCACTATTAGTTTAGTAAAAGAAAAAATTATTTTAAGGCAATTTGATCAAATAAATAATTTTAAATATTTAATTTTAATAATTGATCTTCTCTATGAATATTTTATGTTTAATTACAAATAGTATAGTATTTAAATTTTATTTAAAAAAAAAAAAAAAAAAAAAAAAAACACGTATTACGCAACCTGTATGGATTGATTTTGACGAAAATTGTTTATTCAAAGGGAGTGGCTACAGTTACGGTAACCGTAACTTTTTTTTTTTGTTTAGTGATTACGGCAAAGTTTTTTTTTGAGCATTATGACTTTTTTTTTAAATAAAAAGTTGTTATGCTGAATGGGGGACGGCAGCCGCCTCCCCCAAACCCCCTAGGGCTTCTTTTTTTTTTATTTTGCTTTGGCGCTTCGCGCTTTTAAAACTATTTTTGTATAACGATGTAAGGTTTTACTATTCTTGCATTTTTTGTATGACGATGAAATTAAATTTTTTTTTTTTTTTTTTGACAAAAAAAAAATTGCCGTAACTTTAAGCATTGCCTAAAAGTTACGGTTGCCGTAACTTTAAAAAAAAAAAATAACTTACGTTAACCGTAACTGTTAAAAAAAAAAATAAGTTACGGTTACCGTAACTGTAGCCACTCCCTTAAATTTTAGATTGAACTATACGATTACCTATATTACCTAAAAAAAAAAAATTTTAATTCAAATTTTATAATTATTTTCTTTGTAGGTATTATAGGTACAAATAATTTGATTTCGATAACATAACAACATCATCACGATAATATAAGAAATTTAGCAACCAATATTTTACATTCAACTCCAAATAATAATTTGAATACAACTATTGGTGTTGTACAACCAACGACATCAGGAAATATATTAGTTGAAGAGAGATATCAACAACAGCAACAACAAAACAATAATATTGTAGCATCAGTAAATCATCAGCAAAATTTATTGAATGCTCCCAATTTGACAGCAACAGAGCAATCAAATAAAACAGTTGCTATAAATCAGGGGAAATTTGAGCTAAATAATACGGATTTAAGTTGGGAAGAACGTTTCAATTTAATTCAATATTTTCTTTAATTAACGTCGAAGCAGAATATTAATAATAATAATGTAAGTTAAATTGATTATTTTTAATTTTAATATTTTATTAATTTCTTCTTTGTGCAATTTTTATCATTTTATGTTAAATAATAATCATATAAAGTACATAAGAAATGTATTTTCCGCAAAATAGATTCATTCGATAATTTTAATATTAATTACTAAAATCTTTCGTTTTTGAAAATTTATGTTTTGTTTTTTTTTTAGAGAATTTATGTTAATTTGTATTATTTTCATGTTAAATAATAAATAGTAATTCAACATTAACTATATCTGATTCTTATTTTTGCCATTTTGGTTACAACAGTTTTTTTTACTTTAGCAAAGTTACCATTAAATGAGCTGACATTTTGTTAATTGATGTTAATGTTAATTGTAAAATATACTTTAATGTAAGCTCACCATTTTTGTCCTCCTAAAAGGAGGGCCTATTCAGAATATTTTTAGTTTTTCGCAAATATCTCGAAAATATGAATGGGTAAAAAACGCACCGTTTTCGAAATATTTGCGAAAAACTAAAAATATTCTGAATAGGTCCTCCTTAGGAGGACAAAAATGGTCAGCTTACATTAAAGTATGTTTTACAATTAACATCGACGGCAGTCATAGAATTGTCCTTCGATGTCCGTCATATAAGTGACATTTAAGTAAGATTTACAACTAGCTTAGTAGTCAGCCTGATAACTGATCCTGGAGACAGTTTTAATTCTGACTTATATGTTAGTTTCATAACTAACGGCTACGTCAGCTATATTCTTTACCTTAATGCTTGTCGTATACCTAACGTTCAGTCGTAATTTACGGTTACAAATAACTAGCTCGAAGGCACTTGATGTATGGGCAATGTCAGTTATTTGTCACCTATATACGATCCATGTCGTACTTTTTATATATCCTTGTGGCTAACGTGTTCATATCATTAGTATACTAAGTTAGTTAACAAATGATGTTTTTTATTTCCGATGAACTAGACAAATAACTGACTCGTGGTATATTGGGTATACATATCGTTTTTTTCGTATTCATTACCGACGTAGACGCTATGCCACCAATAATTGTTAAGACTACTTTCAAGATTTAGTAACATTGTTTAATCAACACAACTGTGTACCAAACCTAAAATGTAGCTTGGTATTACTTAAGGAATAATTCCAATTTTTTTATTTAACTCGAAGGGAGTATTGTAACAGTACACTATTAAAAATTGTATATAAAACCAAAGCAAATACCTCACAGGACATAGAATAACTACAAAGAATATGATAACAGAGAAGGTAATATTTTTATATATATATAGGTATGTATTCTTTTTTTACAAAAAAACGAAGTCCTTAAAAGCGATCAGTCAGACTGCCTGTCTGTAATTGGAAAGTTTTAATATTAAGATATTTTTATATATTAACAACAGCTTAAATGCAATTATTCATAAGTTTATTTGCAAATATTATGCGCTTATTTTATTTAATCACTTTCAGCATGAATTTCACATGAATAAAATAGCAAGAAAAATTCTTCAATTGACCAGATCTCTTATACCAAAGTGTTAATTAATTTGTTTTGCATACTTCTTTAGCCGCAGCAACAATGTATGCATTTATCATAAAAAAGAAATATAATCATTTTGCATTATTTATTTTATCCATTTAATTTTTGTATTTTGTTTTCTATCAAAGTAATTTTTCAATAAATATAAATTATATTTAAATTCACATTTCACAGGTACTTATGTTATATTATTTGTTTACATTATATACACACAGATAGAGGAATTGATATTTCTCAACCAAAATTTATCTTACATACCTTTTCGATACAACTTCAACTGAACATCTGGATTACACGTTGATTTTATAAAGCTAATGGCTTTAAAAATATAATTTATGGCTACATTATGCAAAGGCCAAATTCTAAATGACTAGATGACTTTCAATAACATGTTGTTCGACAGAAATTTTACAATGTATATAAAAATAGTGAATCAATATAGTATAAACAAAGAAATGAACGTTCAACTACCAAAGTAAAATTAGGTTACCCGTCTAGAGTTCGATCTTTCAGCCACTAAACATTTAGGTACTATAAAAAAAATTGATTGAAAAGTTCAAACATATATATAGAAATTTTCTAGTTAATAATCAAATACTTCTCCCATTTTAATGTTTGGTCATATAATAAAGAACATTTTACAATCAATTTACTAAGCCACCCATTTCTATTAAAAAACAAAATTATTTTCTAATTTATTGCAAATAAGCAATTTTTCAAGCTAAATTCTATAAAAAAAAACATAATAAAAATAATAATAATGAACAATCTTCTATTCAAAACTAAATAAATTTTCCCACTTATGTATTTTAAAAAGCGCGCACAATTTCATTCAAAAGGACTACGAAAAACCGGTAAACAATAAGTAATATAAGAAAAACCAAATCCACCTGTGCAACATAACACACTAACCAAATTAAAGAAAAAAAAAGCTACATTGTTGAAAAAAAAAAAAAATTTAAAGATGCTCCAAAACACGTCTGTCTATACGTACATATATTATGTACAAAATATTCCAAAAGTTAAAAAAAAAAGTATAAAGTTTCATAAGGGGACAAGAGGTAAGATAAGATCTGTGTACTTATTACATTCATAAATAATAAAGTACATAAAAAACCAGACTCAATTACTTCATATATTGTGAAAGTCTTTCTTTCAAGAGAAATAAAACATTTTAATATAAATACATTATAAATTCCATTAAGTTGATTGTCGTGTTAAAGAAAAAACCTAATAAGAGGAAAAATTATTTCTATAATAAAATAAAATAAATAAACTTGAAATAAATCACAGTGAAAACTATAATTTTCTTCTCGTAAAAATTATCAAATATTATTTATTTTATTTCAAAAATAAAAATTTTTTTACGTCTAAAATAACGATAAAATTAAAAGATATAATTATTTGGTCCAATGCAAGCCGCGAATCTTTGTGCATATTTGGAAATTTTCCATTTTATTTTCATATTTCCTTTTAAGGTAATTTTTAAATTCTTTTGTTAAAGAAAAAAAATTAATTTAGTAAATAAACAAATCATTTATTATTAACAAATGTTTTAATTACTTTTTTAAATATTAAATATACAAGTTATATTTTATTAACATGACATGACACCTCTTTCTGAGATTTGCCGTATTCTACCACAATCATCGCTGAATATTTGATCCTAGTTTTCAATCCTTTAATATCCCAGTTCCATCATTGATTTCATTTATGTAAGTATTATGATCAGTGTTTTTGCTTAGTAGTTCATTTAATAAATTTGAAGCTATTCTAAATATGTACTGAGATAAGTTTATGAACAATAATGGCATTAAAGCTTATATAATAATCCTAAATAATGATTTACGTTATATAATTTTTTTTGAATTAAAGTTTTTTAATCTCTAAACTCTTAGAGTCTGTTCACTTATTAAACGATTGAAAAAAAAGAAATCTCCCTTTTCTGTAAAACAAATGTCACAATTTATAAATTGAGGACGTAATTTTCTGCATTCTGTATAATCTGCTTAAATCAACTACTTATAAAATAATATTTGGCTGACTGAAATCAAAAACTTATAATAATACGTGACCGACCGAATTTTCTTACCCATTTTTGCCGCTTTTTTCTTCTCTATACAATTTTAGTTTTTGAATTCACTTAAAAGTAGACCTACAAATTTAGTTTGTTATGGGAAATTTAAAATTTCCCTTTGCAGAATTTGAAAAAGTAAAATTGAATTTGTGAACGGATTTAGGACAAAATTATTTCATTTTTTTAAATAACAGCAGTAAAATCGTGTCGTTCACAAATTAAAAAACCTGGAATATTAAATCCGATTGCAATTTTTTCAATAATCGCTAATAAGTGAACAGACTCTTATTGTTGTCATTTTTAAGAAATTTTTTCGGAGCTTATTTTTTTTTTTTTTTTGATTAAAACAGAGTATGGTAAATACAAAAAAAAGAACCCATTGCATTTTGCCTAATTTGCAAAATAAGAAATAAAGAATTTTACTTTTCAACGTTTAATTTAAGTTATTACCACAACGTTTAACAGAAATAATAAGAAAAATATATACTAAATTGCACCAGCTGATTAATAGTTGTACACTTTATTTTTATATAAATTTTATTGAATTTATGTCCATTTTTTGAATTTAGTTATTTACACGAATTACTTATAATAGTTAAAGTTTTTTAATATAAAATAAAAATCATAAACATTGAAATAAAACGAAGTACCTATATGTATATAAAAATAAGTCGAATGTGAGTAAAAGTTAAAGCAATAGGGAGGACTATTATTCATTATTCCAAGTGATAATGATTTTTCTCTAATATAATAAATAAGTATTGTCTTATAAGTATTTGTGCCAAAGTGAAAGACTCTTGAATTAAAGTGGATAAGTTAGATATGTATTTAAAAAGTATAACATTAATCTAAGGTAACAAAAAGAAAAAGACTAAAATAACACACTTCTTCCTTTTATACTTAATTTACAAATTTATAATTTATAATTAAAAAATAAATTCCTGCCATATCTAATGAGTTCAGTAAAAAGATGATTCTATCATGTTAACATTTTGGAAATTTTTTCACTGGAAACTAAAATCAAACTATCAACAGAAATATATCCAATAAGCTTAAGTACCATCATCATCATAACGAAAAGAAAGACGATGAGGAAAAGTAAATAAAAAAAGAAATGCAAAAGTTTTTTTTTTTTATACATACTTTAAGTTTATAATAATATTTTACAGTTATCATAATTTTTAAGCAACCACCTTAAACTTTTAGAAATTTAAAATAAATAATATTAGTGTAATCAATGCGATCACTCTATCTAAAGAAATTTCAAGAACAGTCGAAACTGATTCATTCAACCTTCAATTTACTAGACCTTATTGACAGAGAAAATTTTCACTATTATCCATATTTCAGTTTATTATGCGTGTTGATTACATCACTATCTAACATCTTTCCAATCTTTCCAACGACGAAATTATAAATCAAACCATTTGTTAAAGTTTGAAGATAATGCATTTTCAGTGAATAAATGCAAGACCATCTTACAATCACGTCAAGGAATTTTTTTGCTGCTTAAAATAAATTAATACTTTTATTACGTGACTCAAATTTTGCAATTGTATCTTGTATTGAACAAAGTGCATTAATACTTAGTATTATAAGGATTTCATCTGGTTTTGGATCAATAACCGACATTCTTCTAAATTTGTTAAATTTATCTCGATTTTAGAGAAATAATTTTCCCTAAAGAGGAAATCCTCATAATAAGATATTTATTATTAAAGATTTTAACATTATTTATTTGTCTCGATTACTTTCTCGTGACATAATTTATTATATGAGACATAAATCTTAAATAATATCATTGATTAAGAATACATAGATTCTTAGCTTCATACAACATTTTTTCAGCCTTTTTTGGTATTTTTATGTGAAGGTGTTAGTAAAACTAAATAAAATTCTTTTCATATATTGATAATTATCACGTATTTTATTTTGTTTTACTAACACATTCACATAAAAATACCAAAAATAATATATATAAAGAGGAATCTGTCCCATACAAAAAAAAGAATTAAAATAGTGAAACAAAAAATCCATATCACAACCCCATGAATTTTTTTAGAATTCCACTCTCACAAAAGCTTTTAAAACTTCAAGAATAACAACAGTTCTATACAATTTTTAAAACTTTAAAAGCTTTTGTGAGAGTGGAATTCTCAAAAAAAAAAAAAAAGCTCATGGGGTTGTGATATGGATTTTTTGTTTCACTATTTTTATTCTTTTTTTTGTATGGGACTGATTCCTCTTTATATACATGCTTTTTGCTCGTATGAAGCTAAGAATCTATGTATTCTTTATTCAATGATAATATCTAAATAATTTTACTACAATATAATATTTGCCAAATATTTTGATATTTTGAGCAAAACAGAAAAAGCTTTTTTTTCTCTAATTTTTTTTATGTGTACTCATAAAAATTTCACTGACTGTAGTTATACTGCCGGTAAAAATAACTCAAAGAGGGGGTATAAATGGTAATGAAAGAAAAAAAAAAAAGAAAAAAAAAACTACTGACCTACAAAATAAAGAGCATGGCAAAAGTCATCACTTTTTCTTTGCGCAATTTTCAGTCAAATCGCGACGTTCAAAGACGACTAGGTATCTCTGAAAAAAAAAAAAAAATTGTAATAATAATTAGAAAAAAAAAATAAAATAAATAAAAAATAAAAGTAGACAAAAAGAATTTTTCTTTTTTTTTTTTTTTTTTCAATTAATATCCGTCGTGTTGATAACATATAATAAATTTTATTTTTTTAATATATGTAATTATTAAAATTTGTTATTGAAATTAATTTTATAGTCATCAATCTGAATCAATTAGATTTTTTTTCAATATTTTTTTTAATTGAGAAAAATAAATAAAAAATTATTAAACTAAATTAGGGGGAACAAAAAAAAAAAAAAAAGAAGAAGAAAGTATTTTTTTTTTATTAGAAGAAATAATAATTATAATTTTGTCACGTTTCAAAAATAAATAAATCTACGTTGGAGTAGTATAAAAAACAAATTTTATATAGCTTTATAGAAAGTGGTTCTATATTATATCATAAAGGAAGTATAATATAGAGTAACTATGTCAAACAACTTTTTAAAATATCGGTTTTATTTTTTTTCCTATTTTTTCAGACCCCCAAAACATATGTATACAAAAAAGCTTTTCTATTCTCTCTAATACTCATTAATTTTTTCAATTTTGAGGATGTTTAGTTTTAAAATTACACAACTTATAAAAATTCGAATGTAGTTGTGCGAAAAATCATAACTATAAAACTATAATGAATAAATGAAAAAATATGTGTCTAAATATGTATTGTTGTGATGTGCTAATATCAGTTTATTGCATCTATGATTTTTTTTTTTTTCAAAAACTAGCATCTTCGTCTTCATTGAAATTTATAAAATTCTTATAAGTTATTTCAAATCAATAAATATATCTATTACAATTTAATTTTTACATTAATAAAGAGATAATATCTCATAATATTTTATCTCCTTTGGATAAAATATTGTTAAACGATAGTGGGAGACATTGTTTTATTTTTATCGTGAATTTACGCTTAATTAGTTCATTCTTTAAAATAAATGTGTTTTGCATTTAATGGTACTTACATGTATATATTAAAATATTTTGCATGAACTTTGTTTTAACTATTTAAATTTTGAAATATAAGGACATTAAGAAAATTATATCGGAATATTTTATTATTGTTGGAAATTTATCAATTTGGATACGGAATTAAAATAAGTATAAATAATTTGAATAAAATAAAGTAAATATTTATTTATTTATTTTATTTATTAATAAGTAGGTAAACGCACTTTTTTGAATGCGCGACCTTCACTTAAATATTTTACTAATTCATGAAGTTAGAGCTCCATAAAGAGTAGTCGGCTAAACAAGTTATCTTCTATCGACCCCAATCATAAAAAAAATAAAAAAAAAACTAATGATGTCCTTGAATTGAAATCAGAACAATTATTATATCACAAAAATTATGACAATGATTTTGAAATATTTTATTTGATCTGTTTGAAATTACCAGATATCATATAAAAATTTTTGATAACTATTTTGCTCAACATTTTTATAAAAAAAAGAATTTTAACAAACTGTATGCAATGTTGTTTGGACGCAATAAAATTATCAAAAAAAATATGATTTCTGGTTCACCGAAACAGACGAATGTTTTGAACATAGATTTAAATTTTTGGAGTTGTTATTAACACTTTTAATAATAAAAGGCTCAAAATTTTTAAAAGGGATATTATTACAAAATCAAACTATACTTTCAAACCAAAATAAAAAACAAAAAAATCATTATTCCAATGATATAAAATAATGTGAACATCGTCGGTCTCATGCAAAAATCACTGAACTGCAAAAACATAGTTTTGAGAAAATTGGATTTAAATCTCTTTTTTTTAGTAAGTTTTGATACTTTCGGGAAAATAGAAATAGTCATTGCGTATATATAATTTATGACAGCTTTCAACTTCTAACTTTGAACATATTAAAATTTTAGTTTTTTATGATTTTTCTACAATATTAGGTCAAAACGGCCAAAACTACAGTTTCGTGATTTATGCACGAGACCGACGATATATAAATAAACTTGAAATAAAATGAATTTATTAATGCTTGAAATATAATTTTTTTATTTACATTCTAATCCAATTTTTTTTTTCATAGAGAACAAATACTAGTAAACATTAAAATACAATTATAATAAAGGAAATATTTTGTTTATTTTTAAAAGCTTTAATAAAAAAAAATATTTTAAAAGCTATAAAGCTCTCTCGTTATAGCGATATATTCTAAACAAAAATAAAAGCTTGGGGGTCTGATCTAATTTTGCTTAACTTTTTTTATTCGAATTTTTTGTATGGGACTAGTTCCTCTATTTATACTTCCTTTATGATTATATTGATTGAAAATTAGATTAATTAATTTTTATTTTTTTTATGAGCAATGACCAGCGCGCTGTTTTGTATTTAGAGATTCAAATCAAACTTATAAGTTTAAAAAAAAAAAACATAAATAACGATTTTGAAGCCCACAAACTTCGAACTGCTAAAAACAATGTATTCACAATAGAGTGCAAACAGATTCACAGCTTTCATAACTTTAAAGTTAATTTTGAGAAATCTCTAAAATATTTTAAATAATTTTTATTTTATTTTTTAATTTTCTAATTAAAATTAAAGAAAAATTGAGAAAAATATTGAGTAAAAAAGTGATGGAATTATGCTCAAAATATCCGTAATGATCAGTTTAAGCCTATTTTGAGCCCTCTTCGATCATTCAGTCAAAAGTTATAGAAGTTATAATTTTTTCTTCGATATTATTACTTTATATATAAAACTTTCAATTCATATATTTTTTTATTTGCCATTAATCATTGTAATTGTGCTTTAATTAGTTTTAAATAACTTTTATATACCTACTACCTATAATAAAAATTTCAAAAATAATTTTTTCAAATTTTTATTCCTCTAGCAAATTTTAAATTTGTTTCTATAAATATTTTTTATTATTGTGTTTTTTTTTTGGTGAAAATATATAAATCAAAATTGAAATCATAGTTAAATAAACATTGCCAATATAAGGAAACAAAAAAAAAAACAATTAGCTAAACCGCAAAAAAAAAAAACAAAATAAAAGCATAAGATATAAAAATATATACCTACAAATAGTATAAGATAAAAAAAAAAAAAAAAAACAAAAATAAAAATAAAAATTGATAATGAATATTAATTTATTTCTTTTTATTTTTAAACAAAAAATTTATAAAGAAATTGTATTTAAATGATTTGTTTTATATATTTTTTTTTCTGAAAACAAATAAAAAAAAAAATATTATTAGCGAAAGTTTTTAACGAAAAGAAAATTAAGTTGTTGTTGATTGTTTTCTTTTATTATTATTTTGTAACAAAATTGGATTTATTTTTATAATAACGGAGCAATTTCTTATTGGCTGTTTCTTGTTAATTTTTTTTAACAAAAAATAATTTTGTAAAACAAAAAAAAAAAAAAAATTGGTTTTTATTTTTTTTACCAAACCATATATGTTTTGTTTAGGAGAAATTTTATGATTATTTTACGAAAAAAAAAATTAATAATAAAATATGGATAATAATTTTTTCTTTATTTTGGTAAGTTTTTAATATAATTTAATAAAAAAATAAAAATTTGATTTTTATGCTAAATTGCCAAAAATATTAAATTATTTTTTTAATTTTCGTTACATTTGAATGAATTTCTCAGTTCTGTAGGTATGTAGGTTTGTTGGCAGTCATGGTGTAGTGGTTTTGCCATTATCGCATGGCAAATTCGGTCGTGGGTTCGATTCCCATCTCGGACTGGAATTTGTGTTAATTTTCTCAATTTTTTCAATTAAGTGTTGTGTTGGTTTTAAATGAAAAATAACTATATTAATTTTCAAATATATGAAGGAATGTCAAAATAACAGGGAACCTCTAATATATCTTATGAGTCTTACGACACAATGATGTCTTATGTATATTAAATTCGTAGACGTTATGCTTTTGCGCCCGAAATTATTGACTCGCGAAACAATTTAAACAAAACTTATAATTCGTTTCCTATATCGATTTTTTAATATTAATGGATATTCAAAAATATTTGAAACTATTATGAAAAGTCCAACCAAAACTTCGTTTCAAACTTTATTTTGTATTTAATTTGTATTTCTATTTTAGCACTCCAATGCAATGGAGAAAATGATTTCCGTAAGCTTCGTACTGCAAAAGAAATCCTCAGGATGCATCGTTCAATAATTTCAAGTAAACCTTAAAAAAATTGTTTATATCTACTAAATATTTGTTAAATGTACCTATAAATTTCAAATAATTAGAATTATTTAATTGATAAATACTTCTCTTCTCTTTTTCTTTTAATACAATTTAAATTGTAACTATAGTATGAAGAATAATCGATTTTCATATAAACTATTTTATATATGTAGAACTTAAAATAAAACTTGAAATTATTTAATTAAAATAAATTTATTTAAGTGCAGGGAAAATTCTCATTTAATTTGATCAATTCCACATAATTAAAAATTGTGTACACATAGTGTGGATTGATGGTACAAAAAAAAAGGGGCGTCAGAACTACTACTCATTTTCAACGACTTAATAACTAAGCAAATTGATGTTAATAATATAACAACATTATATTGTAAGTTAATAATAGTTAATAATATTAATACAATATTATTAATATTTCCAATTACATAATGTGTAATTAAAAAACCTAATTCATATTATGTACTATTATTTTCTTTATCATAATGAATAACATCAATGAGTTTTATTATAGCCATAATTTATGTTGTAATTTTACAACTTTTCCATTTTAAAATAAATGATCCGTAAAATTTGAACTTAAAAAAAATTTCTTATACTTAATTATTAATGTTTATGAAAGTATAATTTTGTTAAAATAGCTAGATACATACATTAAAATTATAAATATAAATAAATTAGTAAATTTATGTAAATTGTTTTATAGTTAGGAAAAATTAAGTCAGTAACAACATTTTTTGAGATGTATAGGTATTTTCAAAGCATGCAAATTTCTATTAATTTTAAGAATTTTTATAAGTTTTTTTGAATTTTTTATATTTCCATTTTTATAAATAAATATATATCTATGTACAGTACATTGTATGTATATATATTTAGAAAAAAAATAAACGACATATTTATATATTCAACATTAATTCATAATATATTTCAATTAATATTATACTACTTATATGATGCACTTCATTAATATTTCATAATCGACCCAATTTTTTTTTTTTTACATTATGTCAGATAAAATGTACATCAATAAACAAGCACATTATTGTCGTCGTCTTTATTGGTAAGAGTCCAAATAGTCTTCATATTTATATAGTTATTTTCTTTTACCTAATATTAACAATAAATTCAAATAGTTGACTATTGTGTTGCATGGCATATTAGTTTTAATTACTATGAAGTGTCTATATATGTATATAAAAATAAGATAAGAACTTAATTGAAATGAGCTAGACACTTACAACTAATTCACAATGACCTAAAATTTAACAAATCAAGTTTGACCGAAAAAATTGCAAACCAAGTTCTTTTTGTCATAACTTTTCATCATCATTATTCGCCCTGCAACCGCATTGGTTATGCAACTCATTATTACAATTATTACAATTGTAACGGATATAATATCGATGTGTCTTCTGCACAGAGTAGCAATTGAGTTGGTTTTAAAAAGTTGTGCTTCACTTTTTCTAACTTTCTGCAGAGCTAAGTTGTACAGGGTCAAGGCATCACTTTTAATGATTTTAATTTGTATACTTAATATTTGTTTTCACAGCATTTATTAAATTGTCAAAATTACATATTTCAGAAACTAAGTTTTCTTTAATTTTAGATTGGATAATAAAAGTGTGCTTACTTAATGAATTTTGTAAAACTATTGCATGAAAAAAAAATTATTTTGATTTTAATGTTTTGTATGTTTATAAATTAAGTAGTTCCATTTCAAGTAATTATTTTTGTTTATCTTTTTTTTTTCTTTTTTTTTTAATGATAATAAATTCTAAATAGACTTTCTTTGAAAGAAAAAATAAATATGTTAGGGGATACTAAATAAACATCTACTCTGTTTTGATTAGTGTGTTTACGTTTTAATTGTAATGAATCAATATTTAAAAAGATAAATTAATTCTTGTTTTTTTTTTTGTACTTACTTGTAGTTTTAATTTTAATTATAAAGTGTTTATTTAGATTATTACGAATATTGCTGTAAGGGCATGTAAAAAAACTTAAGTATATGTGAATAACGAGAAAGTTGTGCTATATTATGTGCTGATCGATATCTAAATCAAAAATATTTTAGTGATTTACTTATACAATATATAATCAATGATAATAAGTAAGATATTTCGCAATAAATACGATGCGAACCTAGTGCGTCCACCAACATGACAAACATTCTTCAAACATTTTACTGAAGACTATAAATTTTACTTTGTTACTTTTGTTGTGGTGTATAGTGTATCCAAAGCGAAGGTTGGCATTTCAGTACCGCCACTTTTTCTTTCAAAACTTAAAAATATTTTTAGTACGCAATTGCATATCTCATTTTATGTAATATCTGTTCAAATCTATTTTGTTTTGTTTTTATTATAATATGTAGGTAATTAATTATCAATTTGTATACTCCCAATTTTAGAATCGATAAAAAAAGCCAAGTTAGCAAATATTGTAAAAAATACAAATAACTTTGGTAGCGAATATATTTTCTAACTTCAGCCCCCTTATTTTTTGCTCCTTTGCTAAATTAAATTATAATAAGATTCTATAAAAACAATTTTATATTTTAAATTTTATTTAACTAATACTATAATTGTAATTATATACCTTCCGTTTTTTTACCCATTGTACATTTTCATCTTTATATTATTAATGTTTCAAATTGAAAATTAATTGAAAAACTTTTTCCTTTAAAAGTAATTACAATAAAATTTATAATATAAATAAAATAAAAAATTAAATCTGTTACAACTTACAATTGTACACATTACGTGAAAATATGTTGATAACAAACTCAGTGAAACAGGTTCGTCGCTTAAGTCTTTTGATTGCTATCTATGATTTACTTTTATTTAAAAAGTTAACATTAAATCCATAAGTGAATCTTATCTTTTTAATACTATATTTAAGTATTTAACCATAAAAAAAAAATAAAATAAGATTTATATTTTTCAAACTTGCTTATATATTTATTATTAGGTTGCCTAAAAAGAGAATTTTCTCACATTTAATTATAAATATTTTATATACCGTGTATATTTTCTTTTTAGTGCGCTTGAAATAAATACATAATTTTCAGATAAAGAAAATAAAAAAATTATAGCTAAAATCTAAAAAAAATTTCTTAAATGTGTCAATGTAATAAAAATTAATTCTGCATTTTGTAGAAATTTTTAATTAAAATCCCTTCTTGAAAGTTTATACATACGCTTCCGAAAAAATCACCTTCAACATTTTTAGATTACATTTTATTTATTTAATTTTCTAATACGTATTAAACTCAAAAAGATTTGAAACTATGTAGAATAGGTTGATTTTTTTTTATTCCAGCTACTAGCGCTACATATTAGACTCGTATTGCTGAAATAATATATTTAAGTACTAAATACTAATCAATACAGAATTCAAAATAATTTACATTTAAATCATAATACAACATTATTTATTTATCAACATAAATTATACATACTTAAGTATGTTTCTTACAGTCACAAGGTAAAACAAGACCGCTAACATATAATTATAATATCAATCAAAATTTTTTATGTTTACTATAACTTATTATACATTTTTTAAAAAAATTGTTCTGCACATGTTTAAATATATGTGTACATATATAATATCTATAAGAAAGTTAAAAAGAAAAAGAAAAGACTTTTACTTAACCCAGTTTTTTAACAGAATGTTAATGAAGTTTGAACAAAAAAAAATTATAATGAAAATGTAAATAAAAATAATATATATTTTATTTTTTTTAATTTTTAGTGCTTAAGTATATATAAAAATACATGCAGGTTATATAGTACTATACAAATGAATATAAAACATACTTATACACATGAACATATATATTAATATGTTTGAATGAATTTTTACTTTTCATCAAAATATCGTATGAAGTTTCTTTAGAGGTCGTTTCATTGTCATTTCATAACAGATTTTTGTTTTTTTTTTTAATTAAAGAATAATAATTATTTGATTGACTTTTTGAATTAAAGAAAAAAAAAGAATTTGTTTTCAGTCTCCGGAATTTTATTGGGAGAGTGAATTTTTATATAAATTGTAACTTTTTGGTGATATAACAAACAAATCTTTTTGTTAGTTATCTGTTATCGATATTATAATCTTTAATAACCAATAAGTTTCTCCGAAGATCAAAAATTATGAACTAATAATTGCATATTACAATTACACAGCACCTAACATGTATAAAAATTAATAGGAAGTATGTATTACAATTTAGCCACCTACGAAAATAGAAGCAAAAAAAAAAATTTTTTAAATATTTCCATACATTATATAAACGTCAAACATATATAATATTGCATTATCTATAAAAAAAAAATTCACTATAATTTCATTATAATAATATTCATTTAAAATCTGTTTGCATTAATAATTTGAATGTTAAAAAACAGTTTAATAACTTTCACTTTTATTAAGCATTTCTTTCATTTTTTATTATATATGTATATACATATGAATTGTGTGTATGCACCTTTTTTGACTGTTATGTAAAAAAAAAAAAGAAGAAAATTAAACTTCAAAATCGTAAGTCAAATTCAAGTTTTGTTTTTTTTTTAATTTGCAGTAAATAAAACACATTACACGTTACATGCAACATTTTATTGATTTTACAATAATTGTGGAACAATTTAAATAAGTTTCTTCCTTAAGTCTTTTGTTTTTTATTTGAATTTTTTTAGATACTGATCATTTTGCTCATTAGGACACGAATTCTTATGTATTAAGATTACTTGAAATACTTTTAAGATTATCTTATGATTATTGTAAATGCCAAATACACTATATTTATATAGAGGACGAATATTTTCATATTTTCTTCGTACACATATAAAGGATTTATTCAAACTTAATCATTTCATTTTTCATTTCAACTTTTTAACATTTAAAAGATTTTAAAAAATTAAATTATGAACGCTAACCTTTGTGTTCATAAAGTTCTAACCTTTATTTTATTTAAAAAAATGTATATATAAAACACTATTTTCTTTTATTTGCAGCTCCACATTCTTTGGATATTTTTCAGTAACGTATCAAGTTTTGGATTTGATTCTTCTTCGTGCCAAAAAATTTCATCTCGAAGAGGTCGAGCTCAATTATTAAAAACAATACCATGTGACTTGACAACACAAATTTTTTGTAATTTACCAGGATCATCATATCCGTGGCACGCTGTTCGAAAATTTGTTCATGAAAATCAGGGTCTGATGAAGCGAATGTACGGTAGTGTACATCAAATATCAATTTTACGAGATGAAATTCATAACAATGATTTGGATATCGACGAACTAGAATTTCGTCCAACATCACATTTCGTAAGAGAGGATCCTGACTCGTTTGCGGATTCGTCTCCATCATCATATCGCAAATCAAAATATCTTCATTCAGAATATCAAAACTCGAGAACTAACGACATATTAACACCTCATTTTCGACCTGTGGGTAGTAAAACAACATCAGGAACAACGTCGAAGCCAAGCACTTCGATAGGGCCTAATCTGGAGGAAGAATTAAAAGATATCAATGACATTTCAATTGAAACAAAAAGTGACGACAACTTAGAATCAAATAGTATATTTCAAGGGATCCCTAAGATCAGTAGTAATATCAAAATAATAAGTCCGCCAAACATTAATCAAAAAAATTTGAGTCAAAGTGAAAGACCTACAATATCCACAACTTTAACCGTTGTACAGCAAATCACAAAGACTGAAATAAATAAAACTAAAAGTGATAAAACAGAAAAAATTAAAGAAGATCTGATGCAAAAAATTCAAGAAAATCTAAAAAATATCAACGAAACTATTATGAAAAAGCAGACGGAACAATTGATATCAACAACTGAATCTGATGCGAAAATTGAAGCCAGTAATTCAACACAAAATGAAAAGAAAAAAATTCATAAAATATCTTCGTTAGAAGGACAATTGTTTCAAGATACAGTTCAAAAAGAATCGGTGCCAGTTACAAATCTTCGAGGAGTGTATGTACAATATTTTAAAGTATATAGCTCGATATTTTTTCTTTCATACTGATCCTATTTTTTCCTCATTAGAAATGCTTGTCCAATTAAAGAGGAGGTTGTTGCTCCATTTTGGTAAGAATTTGTTTCATTTTTACATCCAAATTTTTATAGATTTTTTAAATATTCAATATTCGAAACGTTATTTTACTTTAATTCGATTTCATAGATTATTAGCTTTATATATAATTAAGTTAAAATTAAAACAGATTGATTCGGGAATTTGATGTCGAGGAAATTATGTCTTTCCAAGAAAATTTAGTTAAATAATATGTTCGTTTATTGGAATATTAATTATGCCTTTTTATAGGGCCAATAATACCAGAGGTGAAATTTTGGCATTATTAAACTTGTATCCATTTGAACAATATGTTCATTTTCAAAAATGTCAATCAGAAAAGAAACAAATGTATTGCCGAGATGGATGCCGATGTGAGCAACAGGTACTTGAAAATAATAATTACATTTATTTTATAGGTCTTTTTCCGAATTGACTGTGAAGTGATACTTGTTTAAAAATCTTACACTCAAATTTTATTCCGATGAAATTTAATGATATGCACTTCTATTTTTACTCGAATGAATGGAGAATATGATTTATGACCAAATATCACGTCACAGTGAGTTCGGGTGTAATTTTCACTTTTATTTTACAGTACAGTTTACATCGATTGCTTGCCTATGATCCACACGATGAATGTCGAGGTAATTTAAGTAATAAAAAATAATCTCTTAAAGGCTCTCATAAAATTAGAAGTGAAAGAATCTTGTTCGAAATGAAAAAAAATGATTTTATTGGAAGCCTTATCTTTATTGTTGTCCATACTTTGTTTTTACCAATTTTGATCTACCATTTCGAAAATTTCAGAATTCTTACTGTAATGCGCACGAGAATCTAGAATAGAATTTTTTATTTGTCAAAATATTCTAGTCCACGTTATTTATTTTTATTTAATTCATATTGCAGGAATTTTTTCTGATTGGTTTCGTTTTCCCAGTTGTTGTGTTTGTAAATGCTATAATATTCCAGGTAATGAAAAAATATTTCTAATTTCATTTTTTAATATTTATTTGAAAGAATTTCATAATATTTTAGTGGAGTTTCGAACAACTTCAAGAAGCCCCAGATCACAAGATTTTTACACGGATGAAGAATACGAAAACAAGCGTGATCCAATTGATATTGCAAAGGAAAATGTACAACGCGCTATTTATGAACACGCAACAGAAGATTGGTATCGACCAGACAAAAAAGAAGACTTTGATATTGATTTTGATTGAACTTTCTTTTGGTTATTTCATATTCTAATTTTTCCTTTAAGCCAAGTTTGTTATGTTAATTTTTTGTTCAAAATATAAATTTCAATTTTAACTTAATTTTAAATGTCGATACCTTTTCTTGACTACTTAGGCTCTCAGCTCTTAATCATAGGATATACAAATAAATGGATAAACTCAAAAACACAACTAAAAAATCAATATAATTGTTTTACTTAAAATAAAAAAAAAACCAAAGTGGTAAAATTATCTCTATTGAATTGGTTTTCAAACAATAAAAGAAGTTGAAAAACTATGCTTTTGGACAATTTTCTTTTTTCAAACTTCTACTTACATTTTAATTTGAAAAAAATATAAAACTTTAAAAAACTATAAAAATTTCAAGCAAAAGTGTGAGTGTCTTTTTATTATTTTTGATCAATTCCGAGTCCTAACCAATTTTTTCCCTTTTTTTCTTTAGTTTGAACGCATTAGATTTTCCTTAAATCAACAATGAGTAAAACAGTATTTTGTACATTTATAAAAATTGTTTTTCTTTATTATCATTGAATATTATTCTCACATAACAAAAATATAATAAAAATTTATTATTTATATACCTAAGTTCTTATAAAATTATTTATATATTTGATTATAAAAACTATTATAATTATTTTTATAATAATAGAAAAATAAGGCTAGTGATATTTTTATAGTCAAAAACTGTTATAATAAACACATAAATTTGTATAACACATAAAATAATAATAAAAATAACATATGAAGGAAATATAATAAAATCAATTTTTTGTTTTTCATGATCAGCAATAGTCTTTTTACTTTATTTGTGTAAATATTATGTAAAAACTTGAATTTTTTGTATATAATATGTAATATGAATATAGTATATAAAAGTTAATACATATTGTTTTTAAAAAATAATTTCGTACACTTTTTAAAAGGCACTTCTCTTTATATTTAATATATTTTTTGAAAGAAGAAATTATTAAAACAAAATAATAAAAAATTTCAGCACCAATAAGAGAGCTAAGCTGATTTATAGCATAACTTTTCAAAAAAATAAAAAAATAATAAAAAACGCCATAAAAACTTATAATCAATAATATTAAGCTTTAAAATTATCACGAAAGGTCAAAAAAAATTGTTCCAAAACACAAATTCATTTATTGTTCTAAGAATATGGTTTACCTGAAGATGTTACAGAATATGTCTGCCATTCAAGTATATTCATATTGACGTGTATTTAAATTTTTGAAAAAGACTTAATTTTGCTCAAGAAATTTAGAACAATAGAATTACTTATGAAGACTGTATCCGCAAATTGTTAATGAATTAATTAGTTCTTTCATTAAAGCAAAAATAATTCAGTCTAATTTTTTCCAATAGAGAATTCAAGGTGTAAAAAAAAATTATTTGCGGAAATCGAACTTAAGCGTTATGCTAATAGTTTTAATTTTGTACAATTATTTTTTTTTTGTGAATTTTTAATTCAATTTAATCTTTGGAAGACAATATTAAATTAATGTGTTCAAAAATCAAAATTGTAAGCCCGAAGACTCTCAAGCAAGACCGTTTTTATCAGTGTTGCAACCCTGAATCAATTGTTGTGACATTTAAGCTGATAATCAACGTCTGATACAATTTTGTGCTCAGTTTTACATCTAATTTTAAATTAACAAAATAATAAATATCGAACTTCGATTGCTCTGCAACATTTTCGCATTATGTGATGTTGTTTAAGATTGAAAAAATTATCGGCTTTTAATAAGATCTGAAATCTTATTCGTAACGAATGATATAAGCACAGCAGAACTTTTGCAGATAATTATTCTATAAAGTTCTATTTTTTTCAAGCATTGTTTTAATAAAGCAAATAATTATTATTTATTACTAAATGTTTATGCTTAAATTAAAGTTAAAAATTTTAAAAAAAAAGATGAATTATATAAAAATATTGAAGCACTCATTTCTTTTTAATTAACTACTGGAATATATAATACTTTCAACTGCTCCTCAGCTACAGCTTGTTTCACTTGTGTTGACATGTGTGTTATATTAACACCTGCTGGTATGATAGCTAAAATTAAAAAGAAAACGAGAATTAGACGATTTTTTTATCAGTGCATAGAAATTAATAAAATTCTAGCTTTTTTTATTTTGGGATGTTTTAATATGTTCTATTCATATAACCCTGTTGTTAATCATTAATCGCAGAAATCAAATTTACTTTTATGTAAGACTCTAACGTCTAACATAAGTCTGTTGTTTTTTAATAATAAAATAAATATGAAAATATTGAAAAAAAAAACTCCTAGTCTAACGAAAAATTAAATAAATTTAACTTACCAGAAATGTATTGCTTATAATCAGATTCCAATTTCAATGATCTTTCGTACATTTCTTTAGCTGCTTTAGCTGATATTTTGTCGGTTGAATATCGTGAGTCCTTAATTTCTTTAATTTGCTTCGCTGATTTGAAACGCAACAGTAGTACAATTGGATAAATTTGTAATCGATGTAGTCTTTCAACTGCCGATATGCATATATCCAATACACAATAACGATTCTAAAAAAAAATGCATATTTATAATAATTTTTAGCATTTATTTAATGTAAGCCTTACGTTTTTACAAATGTTACGTATAGATTCCGTTGTAACACATTCAAAATAATTGCCTTTCCTACGGTAATCTACAAAAATATTTTTCCGCAATCCTTCTTCCATTGCTTCCTCTGAACAATTCATAGTCGTTGTTGGACAACGTTTGAAAACCAAACTGAAATCATTTGTTAATCTGTCGATGACGTATTCAGATAACGGACCCAACACTAATACAGGTCGGGAAACAGGGTCTTAAAATAAATAAATTAAAATAATAAAATATAAATGAGCTCGTATTTTAAAATAAGAAATATTTTACAATCTAATCTTTCAACTCTTTGATAACTCAATATAATATCATTTAGCATTCCAGAATCTGAAAAGTAGCTCAGTTGTGTATTACTAAAGCTGGCTAATTCTTTTGAATCACGTGATGAACTTCTTTGATGCTTCTTTCTGCGAAAAAAAGATCGTCTTGCTGAAGTAGATCCTCGTCGAGATCCTTCACAATCAACAGCATCACCCAAAAGACGGAAATCCTCTTCTACTTTAGCTTGACTTGGTATGCTACCGCACTCTTTTTTTTCACCATAAGCGTCCAACTAAAATTCATTTAAAAAGTTAATTTAATATTTTTTGTTTAGAAATTTCAAAACCTAAAAAAATGTTAAGATAGAGAACCATTTTTTTTTTAATCACAACATTACTGAAATACGTTCACAAATGTGAAATTTTTTTTTATATAATATTTTGATTTTTAACTTTATTACAAAGGTAAGTATATACCTAATAAAAAGTATATCGTTTAATTGTTTTTTATGTACCTGCCAAGCTCTCCATTGCCCAAATACGCCGTATATTGTATTGTCAACATAAAGAACATCATCTTTATTAAAACGTAATTCACCTTCCGCTAATTCTCCTGTGCGATCGAATCCAACCCGAATGTAAAACGAATCACCAGTTTCAGTTTCGTACTGAATTTGATTTAACTTCTGTAAATTGTTTTGTACTAACATAGTTACAGTTTCAGTTAATTTAGAAATTTCGTTTGCTGCTTGCTCAGCCGTAACATTTCTCAAATTAACTCCATTATATTCTAATATTTGGTCACCTTTTCTAATGCCTGCTATATCTGCAGGAGAATCTTGAACCACATCATGAACAAATATTCCAACTTTATTACCACCAAAAAGTTTAATTCCAAGATTTTTGCATTTGTGTGTGTAAATTGTGATCACACGAGGATCTTCTTCATACATACTATCTGATGACCCATCATTGTTTGATTGATTTTCTAAGCTATCAGAAAATTTCTGATGTTTCAACGGTGGCCCACTAGCTGAACTATTAGGTAAGCCAACATTTTGGGGAAATGTTGTTGACGCTGACGGCTGAGTTGGTGTGGAAATTTTCGCTGGTGGTCTCGGCGAATTTCTGGGGGTTGGTGATCCAGAGTGATTTATTGTATTGTCAATTTCTACTAGACTATGATGCCCATAATATTTATCAGGATTGTATTGAACTAAAATTTGTATTGAATTTCCGCATGAACGAAGTACATTACTGCCTATATCATATTCGACATTTCTCAAATTTATTCCACAAACTTCCAATAACTGATCTCCTATTCGAAGACCAGCACGGCTAGCAATACTTTTTTCAGCAACAGATGAAACAAATATTCCTGGACCAAATTTATTGCCAATGATTTCAATACCCAAGGGTTTGTCACTTTTATCAATTGTTATATTTCTCAGATCCCCAGGACATAAAAAATCCGGAGGTTGTGAGCTACGATTTCTACTTCCAGTACCTAAGCTGATTATATCGACTTGAATTGATGGCATTGGGCTCTCGCTTCCATGATTATGATCAATCGAAACTCCACTACCTTTGCTAGTAACACTCGGATTAGAAGGTATTCGAAATCTTTGATTTTCTTTACGCCTTGGAACCGTTCCACTTTCATATCCCTGATGAATGTGATATTGATTGCCTTAAAATTTTATTAAAAAAAAATGATTAAAAAATTTAATAATTTACATTTCTCTAATAAAATAAATAAAAAGTTTGATCTTTGAAGAAAAAAATATAATTTTACCGGCTAAAAGATCGTCATGATCTCTAGTAGGTGGCATTAAAGATGCTCCTCTACTCCTTGTACCATAAACTGAAGTATTCAGAGAATGTTGATGGTGATTACCACTTGATTGATGAACTGGAAAATCTAAATCAAATTTATCTGAGGATGAATTTATTGGCCCACCATTCATACTGTTTGGACTTAATGCATTTTCAATAGATAAAGAACTCACTGGTAATGTTAGTGGACTGGAGTGTCGAATTTTATAATGCTGTTGAGAGTTCAAACTAAGTGGTGATGTTCCATGTCGTTGTGAAACCGGAAAAAATAAATTTTGCGGTGTGTTTTGATTCATCGAAGTTGTTTCCATTCCAATACTTTCCCCACCGTCACTGCTTGGATATTTTGAAACATTTCTTGGAACTTGACGCTTCTGAAAATTATTACTTCCATTACTTCCAATTGAAAACTGTTCACCTGGTCTGGCAAGTGGTTGCATAAAAAAAGAATCTATTGAATTTTGGGATTTGAGTGAAACTACATCCGAAGAAGATTGTTGAGTTCGTCCATACGTATTGCTCCCGCTATGTTGTTGTGATTTAAATTCAACTGGCGGTGACGGGAAATGAATCTTAGGATGATGAACCATTTGAATTTGAGCCGAAATAGCGGGGTTATTATCTAGATGTTGCGAACGTTTCGGAATTAATTCTAAATTTTGATTCTGTTGAAATATATTTTGTGGTTTCTGATGCTGTTGTTGAGCAATTTGTCCTCCACTCTTATAGACCAATTCATTTGAAGTTATATTCAAGCTTAAGCGATTATTATGGTAAGCTTGACTATAACGTGGATTAGTTCCATATTTATTATCGGTCATTTTTAATCGCATATTTTGATTAAAATTTCTTGCAGGTTTTGCAATTTGAGGATCCAAGATAATGTGATCACCTTCCATCGGAGCATATAATGAATGACGATTTAAATAATTTCGTTGTTGTTGTTGTTTTTGTTGCTGCTGTTGTTGTTGCTGTTGTTGTTGTTGCTGTTGTTGTTGCTGTTGCTGTTGCTGATGTTTTTGTTGATGTTGTTGTTGTTGTTGCTGAATTTGCTGCGGTTGCTGGTGTTGTTGCGAAATATTTGATTGAAATAAATTAGCTGGAAACGATAGCCGATTTGGATTCTGTTTTGCGGATGATATCAATGAATGTCCTGAAAAAAGCATGTATTGCAATGATTAATTTATTAATATAAAATATAAATAATAAAAATCGTCTTAAGTAAAAGATTTCGTATGAAAAACTTATTTAAATATGTACATTGTATATAGATTATTATCATACCTGAATTACTTGCAGCGTTACCTAGATTATTATCAATACCACCTCCAGTGAAAATTGATAATGGAGCACGTTCTTTCTTACGATGGTGTACAATAGTTCCAGTCGGATTTTCAGATGAATTCAATAATATGGCAGCTCTAGGCCAAGTTCCCATACTTTTATTTGATTCTTTATCTTTTTTATTGCTAGATCGTTTATTGCGCTTTGATTTTTCATAAATAGAATTTTCCAAAATAACTGAATCCAATTCATGTAAAACTTCATTTTCACGTTGCAAGTGTGGATCGGAATCTGGTGTACTACCTGATTTACTTATATGAATTTTTTCACGAAATTTATTTATCATTTCGGTGATTTTCGATGGTTGTTTGGGTGTTGTTGTTGTTGTTATTGGTGGAGTTAAAATTTTGTGCATCGAATCATTTGAATCTGTTTGTGCAGATGAATTAGTCATTCTTCGATGATAATGATGATGAATGTGATGAACATCGTTATTTGAATAAACTCCAATATCTTGAATGTTTTTTAAAGCAACTAAAATTTTTTTTTGAGAATTTATATAGATTAGAGAAAGTTAAATTATACAAAAAATTATAGTTTTTACCAATATTAATGGATTCATTTCTAGGATCATCTAAAATTTTCTGAATATCTTTTACGGATTGAATGCCTTGCATTGATTTGTTATTAATTGATAAAATACGATCCCCGCAATCTAATTCTGGCTCAAAACTTGCCAATGAATTTTGTTCAATTTTAGAAATAAAAACTCCCGTATCTAAAAAATATGATTTAAAATTAATTTTTATCGAATTTAAACAAAAAAAAAAAGTAATTTCCTATCTATCTGAACAACTTTTAAAATAAACCTAATAACAAAAGAAAATTTTACTAATATTCCTTACCTAAACTTATGCCATGATTGTGATTTTCTAACAAATTAAGGTGAACAGAATATAAATTTCTTTTCGATTGTTTAGCCCGTGATACCAATAATGTGCAACGAGGAGCGCTGCGAATAGCTTCCAAAACCATATGTTTAGAACTTGATTGACAATCTAATTCATTTACTTTTAGAATAACGTCATTAATTTTTAATTTACCGAACGCAGGAGACGTAGGGGTTACTCCACACACTAACTTTCGACAATTAGAATCATCTAAAATTATTCCCAAATCATCATTATCTAAGTGGAAACTATTTAATTCAATTTCTAAAACATCATCAGATTCGTAAGAGCTCCATCGAAAGCTCTGTCTTCTTGCAGCCGATGAAGCATTCTGACTATTTTGTAGTTCCAGCAATTGTTCCTTCAAGGAATCAATTTTCCGAAATGCTTCATCTTTTTGTTTTTTTATTTCTTCGCTATCTACAATAGCAACCAAATATTTAGAAGTGGCTTCATCTCGTTCACGCCTTATATCGTCACAGTGCTTCTTCACAGATTCACGTTCTTTGACGATTTTCTCACGTTCTGAAATCGCCAAATCTCGCCGACTTTTAGCTAAATTTGTTTCTTGAACTGCTTTATCTACTTCAGTTCTAGCCTTTTCGAGAGATTTTCTCAGCTTTTCTATCTCTCTATTGGTTTCTTCTTTTGATAAAGAAGTGTCTGATGAATTAGATGGGAATTCCTTATTCCAATTCGTATTAGATTTCATTAAGATTTCACGTTTTTCTAATAATGCATTACACTGCTCAAGTTTTTTATTTGATTCCAAATTACTTTGCTGCAGTTTTTCGTTTCGCAACATAATTTCACTATAATCAACTATTTTTTGCTGAAGATCTTTTTTTGTAGCTTCTAAGTCCTCACTCATTTTTTGATGTTCTTGTAACACATTATCTTTCTCAGACTGAATTAAATTTAATTCTTCTTCTAAATTACCGAGATGAACTTTTGTAATTTTTAATTGTTTGGCCCTGTCATCCATTAAAACCCTTATTTCATCGATTTCCTTCTCTTGTTGTGATATTAGCAAATCCTTAGTATCTCGAAAAATCTCGTATTCAATTTTTGCACTTTTTAAATCTTGTAGAGCTGCTTGAAGTTGAATTCGCAGTGCATCACGTTCTACAACAATGCTTTGTCGATCTTTAGAAAGATCTAAAATTTAAAAAAAAAATAAATTATCTGATTTTAAAATAAGTATTAAAATTCAGAATTTTACCGGAATAAAGTTTTTTACAAAGATGTGCTTCTTCGATAATTTTACCGTATTTCAAGAAACAGCCACCATCACATTTTTGTACCAAATTATTATTCGCGGTCAAATTTGATGTCGTCGAATCATTCGACGAATTAATATTATTACTTCCATAAAACAATGAAAATTGTGGCTGTTGACCAGAACTACTTGAATTTCCATTCTCCTCTTCATGTTGTTGCTGCTGTTGTTGCTGGAAATCCATGAATCTTCGTAATTTACGTTCGAGCATAATATTTTGCTCAGACAAGCGAGCATTTTCATTGGTCACGTCCGTGTATTTGTTTCGTTCTTCATCATATCTATGCTTATAGTTTTCTAATCTAGTTGACATTTCATCACACCGACGAACTGTATCTGCGTACGTTCGTCGCAGAGAATTCAGTTCTAGAATAGCTTGATCATATTTTTTCATTATTTCAAAATTCTTATTATTCGATGAGTTTGTTATCAAATTTGAATTAGGATTACCGGATGAGTTTGTGGAAGCAACACGTCTGGACTCATTGCCATTATAGCCATAGTCTTGATTTTCTGAAAAAAAAAATTTAGCTTTTAGTTGCTTCTGTGCCTATTATGTAAACATATTTTTTTAGTACGATTTTATTTTGCACGTGAATAAATATATATATATATATATATATATATATATATATATATATATATATATATATATATATATATATATGTATACATACACAAATGTGCATAATGCCAAGAAAATGATTCATTAAATTATTTACTTTTTAATAAATTTTATTTAATTAGAATGTTCAATTTACTTTTTCCTGTACCTTCTTGACTACTATTACTAGTCATTGATAAGTCACCAGATGCCATTATTAAGAATATCAAAGCATTTTTTTAACAAAATTTCTTTTAGCAACCAAAATAAACGAAATAATCTAAAATTAAAAGAAAAAATTATTTACATTAATGATTTTATATAGAAACAATAAAAAAAATTATTCAAATGCTATTACTGAGATGATTCTACAAGAATCAATAACCTTTAAAAAGGATTACAAATTTGCTCGTAGATAACGAATGAAATCAATTTATTACAAAATGTGTACATAAAAACACCTAGAAGCTAGAATGTTTACACAAGTAAATTTTATTTTTTCCTATTAAATTAAAGCACAGTTAAGCCAAAACGGAAGTCACAAATATAGATTAACTAGATTATTAACGTTTATATTTTAAGTAGATGAATTCAACACAAAATAAATCTTGAGCCAAAGGACACAAATCAGGGTCTTAGTAAATATACTTTATTTGAAAAATCACTTGAAATTGTCAAATGTGATATTAAGGGTCGTAAATTGCCGCTTCTACATTTATACGATAGAATTCTTTTATGTTATTTTTCTTCAAAATATTATTTTAACAATTTAACAAAGAACTTTTAAATTTATATCTCTTGATATTTTGTTTTTAAGGTAATTTTTAACACAGAATTTTTTAACGAAGGCTAAAGATTGATTTGTCATCATTTCTGGTGATAATTGATAAATCAATCAAAAGATTTAGGTATTGAAGTCTTATATTTGTAATTGTATTTGACGATTTGCTCATATTTAGTACAGATATCGGTTGATATCTAATAACCTACGGTCATAGTGTACCACCACTATGTCAGTAAATCTGAATATTAAACAAAAATTTTAACAATAAAAAGATTGATTCATTCAACGTAGGTTTAGGTAGGTAAGTATATAGGAACCATTCCTATTCCTGCCAAAAAGGTAGGTACCCTAGTTAAATAGTTAATTAAATTCACAAAACTAGATTTATAAATTTAGTTTTTTTTTAATTATTAATAAATTGTGTACGTAAGTAAAAAAAAAAAAATACATCTCTTGCGAACGAAAGTAGGTCATCCATATAAAATTCCAGTCAACGTACATATTTAATCTGCCTTCTGTCAATATAATTTTTGAGACTGAAGTTAAGAAATCTAATTCTGTTCAAAATTTTCTATTCAGTTTTTTTTTTTTAATTTATCCGAAAATTATTGGCCTTGCAATTGTAAGCAAAATTTCGATTGGCAAAAAATTTCTCTTTTTTTTTTTTCTGCACCAATTAACAAAATTTTAAGTGATGTGTTGCAAAAAGCAAGAAAAAAAAATTTTTTAAGAAAAAATGGAGTCAAATCTTAAGTTTTCAACAACTCAACCCTTTTGGTCTTTAGTTTTCTTACAAGAAGTGATTTCCAATACGTATATATTCAATTAACAACAAAATTATATTATTTATATTTAATTTAAAATAAATTCAATAAAAAATAAATTATTACTTTTATTTTTCTTTGTAAAAAAATATATTTAGAAAAAAAAATAAGAATTTCACAAATAAAAAAATTTTCACGTTAAACGTCAACAACAAATGTCATTCTTTTATATTTTTCATTTTCTTTACCACACACACATTCCCCCTAAAAACATTGCCAAATAAAATATTTTGAAGCGAAAAGCTTACTTTAAGACGCCAAATATTTTAATAAAAAATTATTGAAATGAGAATGGTTGAAAAATCATTTCAACTTTTTTTTTTTGTTATTAAAGTTACCAAATCACTAGGTGGGATACCTTTTTACTATAAGAAGTATAGATTTGGTAATGAGGACAGGAAGTTTAGACGGGATTAAAAAGTGGGACAGTTAGTAGGTAATCATTTACACTCTTCTTAAAACGGCGCAAGTCGTAGATTAAGCGTCCACCAGCTGTGGGGAACAATTTTGAAGGGAGAGCATTCCACATTCTTGAGATGCGAATTGAAAACGAATCTCCGAAGCTCGTTCTATCACATCTGGGAATTTTGACGAAATATGGGTGTGACGTTGAAGCGGTACGTGTTTGGCGTGAAAATACTTGAAGTGAAGGAAGTAGGGCCTTTACTTCCACGGAATACGTATCCGTTCCAACAAGGTATTTATAGAAAATCGAAAGTGAACCATTACGGAATTAAAATGGTCTGAATAGTACGTAGTACGTAGTAATGTTGAAAGACAAGAAGGCAAGTTTTTCACTTGGTTTATACGTCTGTAGTGAATGTTTCAATATGTTTACGGGAGAAGCAATGTGGTATTTACGTTTTTGTTCAAAAATTGTGATCATTCATAGCAGCATAGATATTTTATTAAAATACAATGCAAATCATTTTTCAGTTTTATAAAGTAGACTTCAGATTGTTACGTCATTAAAAAGATTTATGACATTTAGAGGATTTTTCTTATTTTGTATCTTGTTGTAAAAAGCTTATTTTATAGATAGAGTATAGATATATTTATGTTTAGTTCTTTAGTAACATTACTTTTAGTTTTAACACAATCACAAAGTTAAAATATTTTAAATATTTTTTTAATTTAGTTTTGTTAAAATAAATACTTAAGTGCTTTAAAATTATTGAAAATAAATAAAGTGCTTTAATTTAATTATTATTAGAAATAGAAATTAATAAATTTTCATTCTATTACTGTAGATAGGTACCTACCTACTACAGGAAGAAAACAGGTAAGATTTGTATTTTTTAAGATTCTTATAATTTAAGATTGGTAGGTACTTGGTAGAGATGTACAATTGTGAAATATTTTTAAAGTTAAAAAAAAAAGAAATTGCAAAACGCAACAAACAACACTTTCTCATAAAAAAAAACCAGCTAATTCATATTCATTTCATAATAACAAAAATGTTGATGCAATTGGAATCGCAATGTGAATGTCAATATTATGTATTGGGGTGTGCCGTTATCTTCGAAATAAATAAATTAAATTAATTTTCCTATATTTTTTATAGATAGTATGACTTATGACTTTGACTACCTTAATAATTACAATTAACAAGGTCTTGATCTTAACCTTGAGCATTTTGACTACATTTTATTTAAAAACATAAGTTTTTATTTTAATGTCCATTTATTAACCCATGATATGAGTCTTTGAAAAGAAACATAAAAAAAAAATATTAACAGAAAAAAGTAAATTTTAGTAAATATTCGATCGAGCTGAAATGTATTGCTATAATGCATTGTCACCGACTACGAGTCGATGTGCAAAATTTCGTCTCGATATGAAAGTGGGTTCATAAAAATGGGGGGGGGGATAAAATATTTTATTTCCATCGTTAGTCTTTCACCTACATATCTCTATTTTTAATTATATTATTTGTCCACTTGTTATAAGATTTTAAGAAAAAAAATTATTCTAATCCAGTTTGAACTATTAAAGAAATACATAAAGTTAGTATTGTATGTAGAATGTAAATTTACATTTTTAATTTCATTTTATAGATAATATGAATGATTTGTTGTAACATAAGATGCTAAAATTTATTAAATATGCAACAATTGGAGGAGCTGTTGTTTCAACAGGAATAAGCTTACATGCTAATGACTACAAAATAAATTCTTTGGGAGTTGTACGATTGGGACGTTCAGCTGTTACCGCAGTGGATGTTGCATTAACATACAAACAACAATTATTCTACAAAGATTGGGACAAAAATTCTAATGAATTTATAGAGCAAAGAAGTGCGGTTCATAAGATTGCTGCCAAAAAAATCTTAGACCTAATGTGTAGGCATTTTTGTTTTATAGGAATGAAAAATTTACTAAATTTTATTCGTTCTAAGGTACCAACAGAGGTGTTTATATCAAAGTTGGACAACATATTGGAGGTTTAGAATATTTATTGCCTAGTGAATATGTGGAAACAATGAAAATATTACACTCAACGGCGCCAGAAAATCCAGTTGAAGATTTGTTTAAAGTAATCAGCCAAGATTTAAAAGCAAATCCAAAAGATTTATTCGAAACTTTTGAGTTGGAGCCTCTGGTAAGTTCATAAAATTTTGTATTTTGTCTAAATTCTTATTTTATAAAATAAATAAGATCGAAAGTTGAAGGTCGATAAATTGTAAATATCTCTAGAACAAGCTTCATGTCGATCCCTCAATAAAGATAACACATTATCTAAATAGATTTAGGAAGTACGACAGAAAACTTTTATTGCCGTTTTATGTTGATTTCTCATATGTAATCTTTTTCCAGGGTACGGCTAGTTTAGCACAAGTGCATAAGGCGACATTAAAAACAGGTGAAACTGTTGCAGTGAAAGTTCAACATCCATACGTGAAATCGAATTCTAGTGTTGATATGAAAACAATGGAAATACTTGTAAAAATTATGTCGATAGTTTTCCCAGATCTTAAAATTCAATGGCTTGTCGATGAATCGAAACGTAATTTACCGATTGAACTCGATTTTTTGCAAGAAGGTCAAAACGCAGAAAAAGTTGAAAAGCAGTTTCAACACTATAAATGGTTGAAAATACCAAAAATTTATTGGAATATTTCTACTTCACGGGTTCTAGTCATGGAATATTTAGAAGGTGGTCATGTAACTAATTTAAATTATATCAATGAGAATAAAATAGACCCCTTTGATGTTTCTAATAAAATTGGTCTTTTATATTCAGAAATGATATTTAAAAATGGATTTGTGCATTCTGATCCTCATCCTGGAAATATTCTTGTAAGTAAGAATAAAAAAACAGGTACGGCTAATATTGTTTTATTGGATCACGGGTTATACGCTGATCTGACTGATGAATTTCGGTATGAATACTCAAATTTATGGTTAAGCATATTGCGAGTAGATAGTGTTGGAATGAAAAAACACGCAATGAATTTAGGAATTAAAGAGGCTCTGTATGGCTTGTTTGCTTGCATGGTAACAGGAAGACCATATCAAAGCGTAATGAGTGGAATAACAAAAGTTAAAGTCAGCAAAAACGAAGTGAGTCATCAAAAGAATCTAAAATGAAATTTTTTTTTTTTTTTTTTTTTTTTTTTTTTATAGAAGGGGGGAAATGCTTTTACGCACGGAGTGCCGGACTCCTGATTATCATCAGACTACCGACTAAAACCCTAACCTTCATTCCTGCCAGATGAGAATCCACGGGACCACCTTTCGGCATTACTTCGTGGATGCTCCGGCGCTTCCTATTTTCTCCAGTACATTCTTGCAACAGGCACAATAATAATTTTTTTTTTTTTTTTTTTTTTTTTTTTTTAATTAATTGAGCTCTTAGGATTGTGATGAGTCACTGTTAAAGTGGTTTTGTTTTTTCTTCAGAATTTCTTTGAAGAATGTGACTCCGGCATCCCAATTTGTCTTTGATTGGAGCATCCTCTCCACTAGATTTTCTGGCGCCAGCGCTGCTCCAAGAGAGTCAGTCAATGACGCCCTTTCCCTATCCCACTCTTTACACTTGAAGATGGTGTGAAACACGTCATCATCTTCTTCTTCGCAGAATTTACAAGTGGCGTTGTCTCTTCGTCCGAATCTATGGAGATAGGATTTAAAACAACCATGTCCTGACAGGGCCTGAGTGGTAAAGAAGTCCACCTCGCCGTGTTTTCTCTTCAACCATTTCTCCACGTCTGGAATTAGGCGATGTGTCCATCTCCCCGACGGACTGTCATCCCAGCGTTCTTGCCATTTTTCCACCATTTCTTGTTGCGCTCGGCTTTTAATCTCTAAGCGACTATCCAATGTTTCAGCTTGGCACTGCCAGAACACGGTGCTCCTTTCCATCGCGCGTAGGTCGATTGGTGGAATTCCTGCTATTACCAGAATGGCACTGTCCGAAACAGTTCTGTAACTTGACGCAATCCTTAGGGCGGTGCATCTAATCACAGAGGCGGCTTTTTTCCGATAAGACGGTTTGTCCATTGCCTGGGCCCATACCGGAGCGGCATACAGCATTTTAGAGAGCGTTACTCCAGCGAGAATACTCCTTTTAACTTTACCTGGGCCGCCGATATTCGGCATCAACCTTGACAAACTCCTGCATGCACTTAAGCCTTTTTCCGTTAACTTATACATGTGCGCCTTGAAACTGAGCCTCCTATCCAGCTCCACTCCCAGGTATGTTAATTGGTCTTTCCACTGTATTTTAGTGTCTCCTATTTCCAGGCAAGGATGAAATAATGAAATGAATGAAATGAAATGAAATGAAATAAGTATTACGCTTAAACACAAGCAATCAAAATAGGAATTAAAGAACTAATAATAATTAAAATTTTCAAAATTAATTTTGCTTTTCAGAAAGAAATGTTACAAAACAATACTGCAATGGTTTTGCCACGTATAGTAGGTATGAGACTTTAATTTTTTTTGAATTTATTGAAAAAAAACTAATTGTTTTTTTTTTTCTTTTGTTTAAGATGTTCTTGAACAAGTAGATAGACAAATGTTATTAATTTTAAAAACAAATGATTTAATTAGAGGAATTGAAGCAACTTTAGGAACACAAAATCGAATGACAGCTTTTTGGACCATGTCAAAATGTTGTATTCATTCATCGTTTGATGAAATAAAACACAAACCAGAATTTAGGAAATTTCATAAACGTTTTATTGTTATTTTAAAAGAAAATTGGGAAATAGTTAAGTTAAATTTGTATTATTTCTATTTAGGAATTGTTAATTTTTCTTTATTAAGTGTAATTGACCAATATTTGTTCTAAAACCAAAATTTAATTTTGTTAAACTCATTTTTATAAATTTTTTAATAATAAAGTTTTGTAAATACTAATATCGTATTAATTTACTTTTTTTTTTTTTTGAGGACACAATTCTTATTATTATTATTAACTCGTAAAATAATTTGTCTGTATATTTCTTTACTATTTTCGACACTCTCGTAGACCCACTTTTCGTCATCACAGCGAGCTGAAATTTGGCACACAGGTTCATGTCGCGTGACAATTGAAGCTATCAAAATTTGAAGCGGAAATTTCCATGGAAAACCCGGAAAATCGGGAAAAATCATTTGCAAATTTGGTACAAATTTGAGTAGTGATAAATCCGTTTTAGGAAAAATGCAAAATATTCTGATTTTTCCGAGAAAATTTTCCGATTTTTCCGGAAAATTTTCCGGTAAAAAAGTTTTCTAAATTATGCAGGATCAAGTTCCCTATCAACTGGCATCATTACTTTCTCTCCGACATGGTGAAAACTTGCAGAAAAAATCGAAGAAAATTCATGTAAAACGCTTTTTCCGACCAAGGAAGCGTTGAGCGTTTTGCAACCTGAGACAAAGTTGTAAAGCGAAATTAGTTGCATAAAGTTGCTTTTGCAGAAAACTCCATGGAAAACCCGAAAAAGCGGAAAAATCATCGGAAAAATTTTCATTTATATGATTAGTCATAAAATTGTTTTCAAACATCCATGCAGCACATAAAAACAATTTAGTTAACGTGAAAAAGGCAGAAAATAAAAACAAGCTAAAAACGAGTTTTCCAAAAAACTGAGGCCAGGCCGCATGAAAAAGTAGAAAATAACTTTTTCTTCACACACAGAGGTGGACTCAGATTTTTTGATTGAGATGATTACGATTGACAGTAACATATTTTTATAAAAGTAATTTGGGGCTCTGAGGATCCAAAAGACATTTTTTTTTTGTAAATTGAATTGATTCGTAAAAAATGCTTTTAACAAGTCTTAATCACATAAACAAACAATCTAATTTGTTTTTAATTGATCACACTACAAACAATAAATAAACTAATTTTATTAATTTAAATGAATAAATATGTTGTATTCATAAGGCTAAGAATCTTAAGTAACTCTAAATTAGAACAATTTTTTCTTAAAATACACTTTAAGTAAATGAGTAAAAATTAAATCACAGATGTATTTTCACCGTTTTTGTCATCTTCTTGATTATCAGCAGTGGACACGGGAAAAGTATTGCCTAATGGAGCTATATTAAAAACTAAATTTTCTGCTGATCTCGAAAATTTGAAGCGAGATGGTGATAAAACTTGCGCAACATCAAACGCTGTGAATGCTGACGTAGACGGAACTCTCGGTTGTGATCGCCGCCACCTATGACGTTCTAATGACAATGTTCGGATCAATTGATTACTATAAGATGATCTCGAGATTATTTCATTTCTTTCATCACATCGATTACTTCCTGAAGGATTCGAACTATATTCTGATAAAATGTAGTCTGGGGGTAAAGAAGACTCATCTTGTAACCTTTGATGATTTGGTTCACCAAGAATTCTATAAAAATATTAATAGTTATCCTATTCAAATACATTCAACATTTTAATTATAAAAATTCATTACCTTCTAACACTACGACGAATACTTTGTCTTAACATTTTTGCTAATCTTGAACCTGTTGCTGTTGTATAAGATGGTGGTGGTGTATATTTAGGAGGAGAATCTGTTTGAACATTAAGTACTGGTGATGGCATTGGAGCTGAATGTGTGTTAGTATTCGATGTTGATTGTATCACTGGAGGTCTTCTGTGCGGTAATGGGGACTCAGTTGGACGATAAAGAAGTTGTATTCTCTACAATTAAGATGAATTCACATAAATCTCTAAATGATTGAAACTGTTACATTTTAAAGAGCAACTTACATCCAAAATATCTGGTGGACCTGAAGAAAGATATCGATATATTTGTATTATTGCTACAACGGGTACCAAGATTAAAAAAGCTACTTGTATCAATGAACCAAGTTTTCGGGCCCAAATGGGAAAATAACTTTTCCCACGCCAATAGAAAAATTGATTAGTAGTGGAAGATTTGTATTCAATAACTGATAATGTAACCAGACCAATGGGCAATAACACATTCCATGATAAAGCAAGAAAAGCTGACATTGAGGTATTCATTTTAAGGTCTTTCACTAATAAGTCTCCATTGTATGGACGACCTCGTATTAGAAATATACCAAAAATTTGACCTGTCCAAACAAGCGGAATCCACCATGCGCCTCCTATAAAAAAATATATGACAAAACAATATTAATTTGTAACAAAATATGGATTCTAAGCATTTGAATTTTAAATTTTTTGACTAGTTAAAACGATTGCAGAGCTTTATAATAAAAAAAATTAATTGTTTTCATATTTCATTAATTGAAAATCGGGAAATGTTTAAACCAAAAAAAATTGTGGAAAAAAATCTACAGAACAAACTTCGCATTTACTTCTTTTTCGATATACCATTTATACGCTATAGTTTATTTTAACTTATAATAAAAAATAGTGCATATACCTATTTCAGATTATCTATTCCGACTTATAATACAAAAACTCACCTATTAATAAATCTAAATAATAAATTCCAGATATTCCAATTTCAGTTGCAAAAGGAATACCAAGTAAGAGTCCAGTAACACAACTCAATAATACTGAACTTGAACTCGATCCTAGAGCTCCGGAAATGGGTTTCCACATTGCACACAATTGTCCAATTCCAAAAAATAGAAAAGCCAAGAATCCTAAGACTGTGTAAACTGAAGAAATTTTATTATCAGCAATAGCAATAATAGATGGAAAAATTTCAGTTATTAAGCGTAATGGTTGATATCCACTTTCAACAATACGAAGCCTTCGAAATGATTCACCAAGTACACTTGAATAATGTGATGTCCATTTTACAGGTATCGATATTAAACTTCTTGAAATTGGTGATTTTAATGAATAAATTGAAGTATAAGTTTCCTTGTGCTCTGTAAATATATATTTTATTTTTTGGTTTGTTTTTTTTTGTTTGGGATAAATTACTCCTATTTATATTTCCTTTATGGACCAAGCCAATTATTTGTTAGTTCTCAATTTTTTAATAAATATATTTTAAGATATATAATCTTTTCATTTTATATGGATCTTCAATTAATTATTTTAAATAAAAATAAAATTATTATTACCAAATGAACCTGGAAGATAAATGTAATCATAGTTTTTCAGGATTTGAAGACAAGAATACCCAAATACTGTTGCTAGACATAATCCAAACAGGGTTAAAACAACAACTAGTATTGCATCTCGTCTCAGAATCGTTTTACTGCTTTGATTTTCCGCAGAACGACTTGAAATCGATATAACTGATGGCCCTAACAATACCCCTTAAAATATTTAAGTTTATTGAATTTAATCTTTTGTTCATTATAAGTACTCAGTTAAAAATATTATATTTACTTACAAGTCAAAAATGTTTCCTGTGCTGCGGCACTCCATGTTTTTGAATTTACAAAAAAATCCTCAAAATCACTGAAAATATTCTTAAAAGCACAACAGAACAAATAAGTACCTACTTTAATACGACATTATAAAAACGGAAATAATTTGTGTGAGCTAAAAAAACCAAATATTAAAATAAGAACCGATCACTTCAAATGCCAACTCCCTGTCCATTTTCGATCGATACCAACTATAATTCATATAATGGGAAATGTATGAGTAGTGCAGCAAAAGTAAGTTTAGAAGAGGCGGTAGGCCTTGTACCCCAACTTATTTGAAACATTTTTTTTGGATCAAAATTATGTGGAAAAAAGTAACTAAAATTATCCTAGAATTTTGCAACTTTTATCCTATAATTTTGCAATTTTACAAATTTAATGCAACATATACTGCATGCGTTTCTATTGATAATTCATCCAGGGGCCCTTATCTAGTGCTAGCTAATTTTAAGCATAAAAACCTAGAACTAATAAAATAAAATAAAAATGAACCGTACCTGTGCAGATGAAAAGTCAATAATATAAAGAAATTTACACGTGATAACAAAAAATAGAATCATAGGTATGCTTGTTAAACCGAAAACAATTTTTCCAAATGATTTGCAGCCGCGGCATAAAATTACAAAAACAATAGTCCATATTACAGCCAAATTGAACGCAAGCTGAAAATTAAAAAAATATTAAATTTCCAAACATGTAAAATATGTACATAACATAATATATTAGTTCCTTTCTAACTCACTTGAAATCTTACACCACCAGTTTCAATTTTTCGACTTAATCCTAATTGCCAACGTTGTAAGACTATGCCATTAAAGTAATCAGGAATTGTTTCAGTTAAATTAGTTGTAAAATTGCTATCTCTTCTGAAGATGAAAAATTTTTCCTGCCATTTATAATTTTCATTTTTGCGGACAAATGAATCTCGCAGATAAACTAAAATCCAAGCTAAGCTTATGGTAGAATAAATAGCAATAATAAATTGAGCAAGGCATAAACATATTCCGATCCCCTTGAAGTAAAATAAACGTTTTAAAATATTATAGTAGGTATGTTTGTACAATTGTATATAGGTATTTGATATTATAGTTTTTTTTTTTAATGATATATCGATATCGGCCGAGATTCAAGTTACTGACTAGTACTGTACATACATAATGTACACAAATAAATTTGTATGGGTATAAAAATAGTAGATTTGTACGTAGATGTAAAAAGTTTACTCACTCTGCAAATTGGACTAATTTTCCACATAGATGCTGGTCCACCTAAAATTTTCGAACCGAGACACATTTGCAGCCATAGCATTGGAATTCCAAAAATTATCGATAAAATTAAAAATTGGATAACGAAATTCCCCCCATAATTCATCGTTAAAATTGCAAATCTTCAAATAAAGTTAGAAAATTTAAAATATAAAATCTTAATCATTAATTTTATTTGAGAAATTGAACTAAATTACTTATAATATAAAATTTATAATTACCGTGATATATTGAATAGTCCAAAAGTACAACAAAATAACGCTAATGTTCTGCTGTAACCATGTGGCCAAAATGAATTTATTTCGGTAGTATGTAATTGAGTGTTCTCGGGATCTAATGAAGGCTCTTCTACAGTTTCTTGCTCTGGATTTGAGCCCAAGGAACTAGTTGTGGCAGTACTAGAAACTATGGATATCGGGCTCGGGATACGAGATGATTCCATTGATGTATCAGAGCCTACAAATGTATTTGTCGAACAATAGTTTACGTTTGAAACTGAAGAACAAGTTAATGGTGCTTCTATTAAATTATTATTAAGTGAACTATCAGTTGCAGGGGCACTCATTGGTCTATGGGTTAAAGTAATTCGAGCAAAACCCGAATTTGTATTATCCATTTGAATTGACATTATTCGAGGATGACCTTCAGCTCTTCTTCCTAATTGTCGTGGACGGTTATCATATAATCTTGATGAATCTTCATCATTATTATGTAAAATCGAATTATTCAATAAGTTGTCCGCTATATCTAAATTATTTAAATTTTCCAATTGATTACAATTCTTTTTCGGAGAATCCTCATTAATTCCACAGTTTGCTTCTGGAGATGATGCACAACTCAGCTGATTTAATAAATTTAAATCTGAATTGTTTGTTGTTTCAACGTCACTATTGAACAAAAAATTCGATATTGGTGAGCTTCTATGGTTAAAAGAAGTAAAGTTAGCTGGAGTTGAATTTCGGTTCTGTTGTGGTTCTTGTTCTATTATTTTGTCTGGCAATGGCAAAATAAAAGTTTTACGCATCGAATTCCTTTTCCATGTTTGTCCAACAGATCCTAGAATATCAAAAATTTATATAGGTAGGTATATTACTGGAAAAATAAAAATGTTTTGGTAATTACTTGTCTAAACCGCATTCTATAGTTTCTTAGCAACGCATAGTTATGTGAAAATAGGGGACTTTAAATTGATGTGGTTTTATTGAAACATATTTTTCGTACCGTACATAAATACATATAAATGTAAATAAAAACCCATAAGCAATATGTACTCTTAAAATACATATTTATTTTTTGATAGAATGAAAAATAAAATATTTTCATAACTTTTAATATGATTATATCTATATATATGATTTAATCTTTATGAAAAAATTATTTCACTTATCTGGTAAAACAAAAAATTGAAAGAAAAGTTCAAACCTTTTTTTTTTATTATTTGTTCAAACTACATATAATTAGTTTCTGTGAGATAATCAATTATTTGGGACGCGAGTGCGACATATAAAACAAATGAGCTTCGTCTAGAAAAGAATTCACTAACTTGTCTTTGAAAATAGACTACACTACATTAAAAATAAATTTTACCAGAATTTCGTATGTCCAAAAAATTATTAGAATCATTATTAAAATTTCTATTTATTGATTTCGATTCAATATTTTCCAAATATTCATCTAATTCTTGCAGACATTCTTCAACTTTTTTGAAATCATTTGTTTCAAAATTATTTGAATCATTTTGTACATCAAAACCGGAAGCTAAATTCAAACTTTCAACTTGCGGAATTTCTACAAGATTTGCTGTGGCACCATTAATATCTTCAATTGAATTTGAACTCAAATGTTCTGTATCATTGAAAATATTTTTTTTACAAATAACATCTTCAATATTTTCATTTTCTTGAAAACTAGGTGAATCATTACTATCGTACTCATCTAACAAATTAATATGAATGGTATTTTTTGGAAATTTTACTGTTGAAATTTGTGAATCTAGGTTAAGTGATGAATTACTGTTATGAACTTTTGATTTTTTCAATTCCTGAGATTTTTTACTCAAAGTACAATAACTGTTGACATCAATTAAATTCGAAAAGCTTTCATTTTCAAGTGATTTCAATTTATTCATTGGTACTCCTCCATCTGATTCGGACTGCAAGCTATTGTGTGGCGGAATGTTACAATAAAATTCTTGATGATTCGATTCATTTACAGGAGAATGCATTTTTGAGATTCCTCATTGGTCGAAATATGCCAAACCAGAATCGTTATGTTTTAGATTTTATTTTCATTCAGAATAATTTTAAAGAAATAAATTGTTGGAATTGTTGAAATAATCTTAAATGTAAAGAAATTTTTTTTTTATTTTAATAATAAATACTACACAATGGTGTTCAAAGTAAACGTTAAAGTGCTTTTAATATTTTTATTATAATTTTTAATTGTTTTCGCTAACGTAGTAAAAGATTTGAAAAAACTTTATATATTACATATTATTATTCTCAGAGAAAACGTGTTCTAGTTTAAAAAACATAAATTTGTGAGGATTTTGATAAAATATAAAAAATTATTTAAGGGCATGTTTTCAATTAAAATTATTATGCAACTATAAATTTAATTATAATCTTTTTTTCCTATAATCTAATAAATAAAAATGAAAATTCTTTGTTTCTCTGTTTCTCTGTTTCTCTGTCCTCAATCACGCCTAAACCGCTGGACCGATTTGGCTGAAATTTTGAACTTAAGTATCTTTGGGGCCCGAGATGGTTATAGGGTACTAGAAATTTTGATCCGAGGCCTCGGCGGGGGGGCTACCTTAGAAGCCGGTTTTGAAATTTAGGTATATTTCAATAAAATATAGTAATGTTGGACCCGAGAACTCTATTTAAAAAACTGGATGTGTTAAGGCACTGGGGAAGTGGCTATTCAACAAATTTTGAAATTCTGTTTTTTTTTTTAGTGCACGAAATCTGGATTAAAGCGTTTTGATATTAATATAAGTTCGGGACTACCGTGCGAAGCCGGGTATTTCGACTAGTTAGAAAATAAAATCAAATAGAAATTCAAGTGAAAAATAAGTAATATGTAAATAGGTACCACAGTTATTGGAAATTAGAGTCACAAAAAATAATTACTAGCTACATATATATTTTATTTGAATGAAAACTCTTAAAATTAATAAACTTTAATTTTATTCAAAGTTTTAAAAAATTGTGCATTATTGTAAATTTATCAGATTAATGTGTAGATTATTATAATTAACAAAAAATATCTAATTATTAGGTAAAAAAAAATTACTTGTATGTGAATTTTTTTTTTGCAATAAACAATCGTAAATGTAATTAGACAAGAAAATTAAAAAGAAAACGATATATTGCAAGGTTATAAGAAAAATTGATAGAATTTTTAATATATGGTTAACAAATTTTAATTAAAAAAGTATATGTATATATAGATTTCAATACCGAAACAGTGTTCACAAGCATTTATGACATATTCATAAAGTTAAATAATTTTTTGTTAATTAAATTTATTAATTCCCACATTGAAGAAATTTAAGGTAATCGTAAAAGAGTAGTAATTAATACAAATTCAAATCGTACACAACTATCATTAAGTTATTTTATTATTTATTACTTTATTGTTATTGAGGTACGTCATTTGTTTTCGGACATAAGATTCTTTACTGTACTAGAGATCGTGGAAATGACTATAATTTTCAAAATGACTGATAAATTTATTCTTCAATCCTAACCCATCAGCTACAATATATATATAAAAACTAAAATAATAAAACATATACATAACGAGAGATCTAGTTTTCGAAATACAAGGTCTGTATTTAACGAATTTTTTGCAATTTTTAGAAAAATAAAAATAATAAATTATTTGTTATTTACCCAACTGAAGTTGATAAATTCTTTTAATATTTATTATTATAATTTTTTCTATACTAATACAGCACTATATTTGAAGTAAGAAATACGAGATCGAATATTTATGAGTTTTTTTTTTTGTTCATATTATGATTGTTCTGAATCTCTATTGATTTATTTATTTTTAGCATTTGTTAGTTTAGAAAAAAAAAATACGATTATATTAAATGTGCGTTCATTTACCCCATTTCGACTTTAAGTGGTATACAAAGTGGTAAAAAAATAATCCGGTGATACAAGATTTTTTTTTTCTAGCCATATTTCAACTAAAATTTAACTGCTATTATAAGTGTAGTTGATAGACCAGCTGTATGTTTAGAATTTTTTTTTACCAAAATATCTTGCCCGATAAGATTACTGATTAAATAGTATACATTAATAAATTTAGTATACCATTATAATTATATAATTTATACATTCCATCAAAATGAATAATATTTAATTAAAAAATATTTAAAAATTATATTTTCTGAAGGCGAAATCTAATTTTAGCAATAATTATATTTGAACTCATGAATTTTGTCAAACCATAATAGTTCGTGCATCCTTATTTATAGATTCAAATAAAAACTAAAATTATTTTATAAATTTGTGTTTTTAATTTCTTTATATTTAACAATAATCTTGATCTAAAAGTCCAATTAAAATATGTACCCTTTTTACATAAATTAAGTAAATATTTATTTTATATAAACTTTTTTAAGCTAATTATTTTATTTGTTTTCAATTCAAATGTCACTTTTTTATGATGAGATAATATATTGTATTTATGTTTTTAATTAATTGTCAATAAGATAAATAAACTTGATTTTTTTTTTATTTATTATAAATTTTTTTTTTAAATAAAACTAAGGGTGTGGGTTGAACAACCAGTGGATTCTTAATTTTTTTTTTTTTTTGGTTCTCAACAAAAAATTTTTTTTTGTCTTCTTGATTGAAGTTAAAATAAGCAATGTAAAAATCTTATTTCATATTCTAAATTTTAGTTGTTGTTTTTTTTTTTTGCCAATATTTGTTTTCTTTGAGAAACAAGAGTGTCAAGCATAAAGTAAAAATCTCTGTAAAAAAATAAAAAACAAAAATATTATGAATCATTATAAAACATACATGCATAATATCTGTGTATGGAAGTAAAAAGCAATAAACCGGATATTAAATTGTAATACTATAATTAATAGCAAAAGAAAATCTTCCTCCACTAACACAAAGAAGTACACGGTCAAAAATAAACCAATTCAAAGTTGAGAGAACGAATTTTAATTCAGCACTAAATAATTTAAATTCTCTTAAATTAAGTTCAGGCTGATGGCAGAGAAACCCCATTTTTTATGTAAATTTAGATACAATAATAATTTAACAGTTAAAAAAATAGGTTAAAAATAAAGTTGAATTTTAATTTTTATTATATCTGTTTAGGTCAATATCTCACTGCTGTTGTTATAGAAAATAAAAAAAAAATTAAAAAAAAGATACAAACAATAATTTTCTAAACAAAGCTGAATGATTTTACAATATTTTGTTACGTATAGTTAAAAATAATTTTGCTATCAAGAAAAAGATGAAATTAAGAAACGTTATATGGTTTTTATATATTCAAGATATTCGGAAAAATTATTGAAATTTTATATTATATTATATTCATAATTTGACATTATTTTTTATTTTATATTATATACCTAAATATAAAATATTTTATTAAACAAAAATTTGATTTAAAAAATATTTACATTAGAGATGCATCATTGCATTAAATGAACATTAAAAATGAACACTCAGTTACTTAGAGTAGTTGCAGAAAGTGTAGGTATTCGTTATTATTTCCCCAAAGTTTCTTCTTTAAGTCTTTTGATTTGAATAAAGTCAACAAGTTTAAGTTAGTGCATTTTTAATTAAATAAGCTAAAGATATTTTATACTTAGTACAAACAACGCCTACCGCTGGCGGAGGTTTCATTTACAACTTGCGCCGCTTCTGACTGGCCTACTTTTTAATCCCGTCTAAACTTCCTGTCCCCATTATCAAATCCATACTTCTTTAAGTATAAAAGTTATCCCACCTAGTGATTTGGTAACTTTAATAAAAAAAAAAGAAAACAAACAATGTGTTAGTTTTGAACAAGATTTTCTTTAAAACGTTTCTAGAAACTTGTTATTTTATCTTTCAATTGAAAGAAAAATTTTCTGCAAATGATATCATCAATTTAAAATTCTAATGTGCATATATTGTTATACACAACTTGCAATAAACTAATACTATGTGGTAATGTGTGAAAACTTTATAACTAAGGATTCAAGATAGTTAGTTAGTTTCATTTCAGTCGGTATAATCAATTAGCACGATATATTGTATTGTTATCACAGGAAAATAGTGAAATACATTTTCGGTTCATGAACATGCATTTGTATATTATATTATATTTGAGCTTCACAGACATGAAATATACGAACATATGTAAATATATAAGTTTTAAAAACATAAGTAGAGTTATTTCAAGTTGTATACATTTTATTTATTTATTTTTTAAATAAAATATAATTTTCGGTTTGTAATGTTATTAATTTAATATATAATAAAATAAAATTACTTGAAAACTCTCCCTTTACACACAATGCAGGCAGTTAACCTTTCTGACGTTACTGTAAACCAGAATAATTTCGCGGGCATTTATTTAGTCTATTCTATAAAGCAATAAAACTTGATATTATTATTTAGTTAACTTATGCGTTTTTTTTTCTCTTGATCAAAACTTGTTTTAATGTAATTCTGTTGCTAGAGCTACAAGAATATAATATTAAAGTAAAATTCTTATTTTTTTTATATATTATTATATGTTTTTTTTATCTTTATTGAAAACTTTTGCACATAAAATCAAGTGCAAAATATAAACAATTTTAGGCTAAATATGGATTATGTACATAAATGTCTGCATAATTGTAAGGGCATATCATTAAGATTTTCTATTAATTTTCACTTTCACGAACCACAAGGAATCAGGTAACTTTGAAAGTTTTAAAATGGTATATGAGATGGGATAAAATTTAAATACATAAGTTTAAAGCTAAAAAAAGTGGAAACTAATTGTTTGGAAAAACAATTTTTTTATTTACAATAAATTAAATGCCAAAAGATAAGTAATAACAATGAGATTTATTAGCAAGACAAACACTATTTTTATCATTTTAGCGGAAATATGAAAGTTTAAACTACTAATTACATTAAATTGTAAGTATACGGCATTTTTTTACAAACATGTTTTTATAAAATATTTTTTTTTATAATTCGTACTATTGATATTGCTGAATGACGACAATATAAAAACAATCAAATGAAATTATTTATGTAAATTTAATATTCAACTTTTGTCATCTTTAGCTTTGCAATGTCATAAGGTCAAAAGTCAAAACCAATCATTTTTTTAGTCACAAAGGATAAAAAATATATAAAAGTAAACATTTATTTTTATTTAAAATGTGGTTTATATTCAAATCGGAATTGTAAGTTATTGCCAGAATTATTTACTTATACCTTAATGTTAGTATTTGCTTTAGTGTGATTATACTAACAATTAATACTATACCATACTATTAGTAGTTAATTCATTTTAAGCTCTTTATAGGATAAATAAATTTAATTAGTAGAAGTTCGTTTAAAAAAAACAGTAGGTTCAGTCCACATCAGAGAAAAACTTTGAAGATTAACTCTTATATGATATGAGGACAAAGATTACAGAACCATTTGGAGATACATAATTTATTATTTGGCAATTTTCCATTTTAATTAAATAAAAAATATTTTTTGTTTTGTTCTTAATAAAAATGTAAATTTTAAAATTAGTTTTTAATTAAAATTACATTAAAACACCTTAGGAATGTAAAAAATTATTAATTACCTATTCTTGCATAAAATAAAATTTGAATATTTCATTGTTGTTGATTATTAGCATAATTCTTACCTGATTTATTATAGTCCATTTAATTTAGAAACAAAAAAATTAAAAATAATTATACTTTCATGAAAAAATTAAAAACATTTTTTTTCCCAAAAATGACTAATTGGAGCTTCGAGTTTTTGAATTTTTTTTTTCTTGACGTAACTATTATTCGTTATTAAAGCTACGAATTTTATTCAAAACACAGTTATGATCATAATATACATAATTTTTTATTTTTTTTCTTTATAAACAAATAACAATTAATATTTCCATTGATTTCTTTTACAAAATTAAAATGATTATTTTAACACTGCGATGGTTTTTAAAAATAATATATATTTCGGTAGTATTATACCATTAATCTTTTCTTTAATAACAATCTAAATTTCAAATTATTTACAAACAAAAATCAAAAACAAAGAAAATAAAAATAAACTCTTTAGTTTCAAGGTTTGTAACAACTAAGCACTTTTTTTTTTAATATGCCTTCATTTAATATGATCTTTATAATTAGAATTATAGTTTTATTTTTTGACAGAATTATTACAACTAAGTTTTTGTTTCTTTTGAAATGTGAAAAATTCTTTATCATTTATTTAATTTAACAAAAAATTTACAAAGCGATTTGAAAGAAAAAACCCTACTTATATCTCATTACTTTTGTCTCAAAGATTCGATTTTTTTTTTTAAAGTACCTAAGTCAATAATAGAACAGTCTGTTAAAAAAAAAGTTCGATATTAAAAAAAAAAATTAACAGTGATATGAGAATTTTTTTCACCTTCAAATTATTGTAAAATCGAATAGCCATGCGATTTTATATTTTTTTTAAAGTTCATGTCTTAAGTCTTTTGTTTTTTATTTTAGTATAATTCTTATTTTCATTTAAAACGTATTTGAAATTATTTCTCCTAATCGACCAACCAAAATACATTTTTTTCTCGATGAGACAAAAAATCCCCAATAAATCAGTCAAATTGTTCTATGAAATTATAACAATTTACCATTATTCAATTCAATTATTTATTGTGTCCACAGAATATTTACAATTTTTTTTAATAAACATAATTAAAGTAACTTAAATCTAAGAGATGAGGATGGTGGAAATCCTATATAACTAATTAATCTCTACATAAATGTCATCGACGAATGCAATATACAATTTTGAAATTTTATTATTTAAGGGAAATGTGGAATAAAAAACCCTTCTTGTAACTTTACCATTATGTTCCCTATTTTTTTACTTATTTGCCTTCAAATTTCAAAATCTAAAAAAAAAAACTAATTTTCAAATAAATAATTATTTCTTTTGATGAGTTTGTGAAACATAAAATATGTAACACCAAATTTATACATTTTAGTCATTAAATAAATATTTATACATAAATAAATACCTACATTTATTTTTTTTGCAAAACCACATCTGGACTACATACTTAATCTAATTTGAATTATTAAAATTTTATTTTCAGAGTTTACCCACTTAAAAATTTAAGATTTGAAAAAAAAAAAAAAAATTAAAAAGCAAATGTTATTCTTCTTTTCGCTAAAGTGACTTTTTTTTTCTTATTACAAGAATAAAAAAAAAGACACACAAAAACTTATTATGAGCTTGAAATGTGTGTACAAAAATATATGCTTAAAAATATGAACGGGCAAATAAAAAGATAGATAGCATTTGTATTCATATGTTCATATGTATTGAATTTTTTATTTCTTTTTTTTATTTCTACATGAATTTGAGAAAAATTTCTTTCAAATGCCATTCATATTGAAGTTAGGAAATAATATTTTTTGAAAAATGTTTTTTTCTGACGCCCATAGTTGAATTGAATTATTTAATCAGTTGATTATAAACCATCTATGTATATTATAAAAAAAAATAGGAAACTAATGACATTAAAATTGAAATAACATTTAAGAAACCAAACGTACACACGTTTTACTAAATATTTTTGGCAAGACAATAATAACATGAAATATTCGTACTTACTTTAAAAGTTAACTAATTAAGAAAAGAAAATTGACAAAACATTATGTTTATTTATTTTCACACTATCTAAAAATGTATTAAATTGACTTAAAAAATTCTCAGCTTAACAATTTTATATTTTGAGTAAATTGTTTGATTCAGATAAATATTTTCTTCCATTACTTAATATTATAATTATAAGTCTATTGTATGAAAATGCTTGTTTTCAAAATTTCATTATATATAGATTTATTTATATTTATAAATTAATTTAATTCTTGAAATGTATTCTTATTCATATAACGCAAAGCCATTTTCAGTACTTTAAAGCTCTACGTAACCAGTTATTTACTTCAGTTTTGATTAAATATTACCATATTTAAGTACATTGACTGTGAATATATTTAAGAGAATTAATTTCATCTGAAAAGCATAAAAATTCGAAATGTCTATATCTCTTATTAGAACAAGTTTTCACAATAAAAGTGAATGTAATAAAAACTATTGTAACGTTTATTGTAATAGAATCACACCAATATTTTTTTTATGCAAAGTTACCGATCTTCTATACATACTAAACCACTAAACTCACTAAACTGTATCTTTTAATTTATTATATACTTAACGGTTCAAGAAAAATAAATGAATATTAAAATTTTCTTATTAAAATTGATTAATTGTAAATTTTTAATTAATTTATAAAATAACAAAAAGTATTAAAGTAAAATAAAATATTTAATGGAATTAATAAAATTTGTTTTATAATGCTTTTTATTGTTTTTTTATGTAGATACCTTTAAAAATATTTTCTGTTTTTTTTTTTTTATTTAATTATTTTAAAGAATAATAAAAAAAATTGTATGAGCGCTAAGATACCTCACCGTTCTAAAATGAAAATCAGACTAACCGAATCGAAGTGTATCAGATTTAATTTTTTATGGTTAGTGGTTAGCATTTTCTTTTATTGTATTGTATTTTGTATTTAATTCAAATTGATATTCAGCGCCACACTATCTTAAAACAAGTTTTTCTCTTAAGTTCAAACTGTATGAAAAAGTTTTTATGTTGCATTATGAGATTACGCTTTTTTTTTGTATAATAATAGTAGTAAAACTAATTTTTCCACTATGTATTATTATATGGAAATTTTTTTAATCAATTTCGAGCATTTAGTTTAGAGTAATGATCATTCGATTGAAGGGATACTTAAAAAAAAAAAAACTGCAAATGTATAAGATCTTGTTTTTTCATGTAAACTCCCTATTACATGAGTACCCTATTACATGGTACATGGGCAGTGTGTACTTAATCCTACTCTCTTTCATCATTCAACATATCTAATAGAATCAATGTAAGAATTTTAGAATAAAATAAATAAATCAGAAATTTAAAAACATTAACAATTCTGGTTCTAGTAGCTTACGGGATTTCCTTTATATTTTAATTTCATTAATTTTTACGTGATATTAGCTTTTTGTCTGAAAAATTATTAAAATAATATATAATAATTCCATTTTTATTGCTTTATTACATATAATATATATTTTTCACTAAAGGTACTATATCGTTTAACACTAAAATAGATCTAATTAAATAAGGAACAAAAGTAGTAAAGTTGGTTACATACATTCATAAACTTTATCTTATTACAACATAAATTATTTATTCGATCTTTAGGCTCCAATAAACTACAATAAACAGGCATTATTATGTATGTGATATATTTTCAAATTATTTCGTTAACTTCTATTATCATTAATTAAATTTAAATTTTCTCCATTTATAATATTTTACTTAGGGTTAACGGGGTCATAGGACTTCTTGCCCGAAAAGCAATCATGTTCAATAATTTATCTTCTTTACCGACTTACTTACTTTTGCAATCAAAAATTCGAATATTAAGCAATGTCATAAACAAAATATCCGCATTAGTTGTCAAAATTTTAATAATTTCAAACCAAAAATAAATTAACTTTTTGTTTAAATTTTTTTCTAAAATTTTTATTTTATAAAAGATGTTTCATGGTTTCTCTTCATACTGTCGAGTCGGAGTGCTGGAAGAATAGGATTCACGGCAATACTTGAACCATCGAAATAAATATAAAGAAAGTGAATAGGATGTTTCGATGGGGAATAAATAAATGCCCTTCCGGTAGTGTAGTAGTAGGGGGGCCAATAGGCCTTTGTGCAAGGGAATCTAAGCATTCCTGATCCGCTACAAACCTACAACTAAAAAATTTCAAATCTCTTTTATTGAATTTAATTTTCTGCGTTTATCGAACAAACGAAAGTCGAAAGATTATTCAACAATAAGTTTTTGTTTCAGTTTACAACTGGATTTTCTCAGATTTAAACAAAATTTGATATATAATAAAATTGTATTGTAACTTCTCAAAAAAAAAAAAAAAATATTTATTAGGTACTATGTATGATGTATGTAGATGATTTTTAACAGAAGACTTAACATTAAAAGCAAATAAAATACTTTAAATTCAAAGTAAATTCTATAATGTTAATTTAGTGAAAGAAAACAAATTCTGCAAGAAGTAAATTTTTTCCTTATAATTGATAACTTTTTTCTTTCACTAAAAAACCATGTTTAGAACTGCTGAACTGAAATTTAAACATTTTCACATTTTTTTTTTTTTTTTTCAAATATTTCCACTGATATTTTTATATCAATTTTGCCAGATATTTTGCTTAGAATTACCACTGATTTTTTTGAATTTTATAATACGAATTTGATAACTGAAAGAACACAAATTGTACCTTCTGTTCAATTTTTCAATTCTTTTAGTAATTTTAATATCAAATAATAAATAATAAATTTGATGTTGAGTATCAGTATCACAATGCTTTTGATTTGAATAAATTCTGCAAATAATTGTTATCATTTTTCGGGTAATAAAGTGACTTAAAAACACTCTCCATGGTTCCTAAACAGCCATCATAATGCATAATAATAAATAAAAATAAAAAAAAACCTAAAAACACTAATTCAATATTTTTGCCATTTTTCGTAAATATAACACGAACAGATTTCTTATGGATGGTATTAATATTTTTCACGAAAGAAATGTGCGAACAAAACCTCTGATTGCTGTACGGCATAATGGACATGTTTCAACACCACTGGCGCACTGGGTACAAACAACTAAAAGTAAAAAAAAAGAAAGAAAATTGCAAAATGAAAATGTGAGTAAAAATATGTATATACATATCATTAAATTGTGTTAAATTTTTTTTCAAATATTTTAGGTTTTCGAGGTGTAATTTTATTATTGAATTTCCGAAATGATTACCTAAATGTCCACATGGCAAGAAAACAATTGCGACCTCATCGTCCATACAAACTTTACATAGCCTAGCATCCTTTAATTTACGATTTTCTTCTTCCAACGACTGTTGATTTTCTAATTTTTGAGTCGAAGATGGTCCAGTTTGTTCACTTTGCAGACATATACTATCATTTTCTAATTTTTCCTGGGTATTTGTCTCATTTGAATTGATTAAATTAGTACTACACGATGGTTCTAAATCAGAAATTTCTTCTATTATACTAATTTGGCTATTTTGACTTATTTCGTTCAATGGAGATGGCATTATTTGTTCAGTTGTAATATTTTCTGCAAGGTTTTCTAAAATACTAAAACTTTCGGTTGGCGATGGTACATCACTATCGAAGTCACCAGGACTAAATATATTATTTAAAATTCTTGAAACTTCACGAACTATAGATGAACTTAATTCATTGTTTTCTTCTTCTTCCTCTATTTGACCTTCAAGTACAACTTCAACCTGCATAAAATAAAAATTAAAATTCTTTTATTTCAGATTTTCCTAAAAAATATTTATAAACTTACTAATTCTTCGGTGGTATCAAAAGATTTGCCTTGAAATTCTAATTGCCTTCTCACAGCATTTAAAATTCGTCCTTCGTTTAAACCCATTTCTAATGCGCGTTGCACGATATCACTTGACATGGCTTCATCTAATGTTATATGTTGGCGGTACGGCGGCGATTCAGATAAAATAACATCTTGAAAGTTATTATCACGTCCTTTTCCTTGAACTTCGGAAACATAGCAAGTACCTTTAACCAATTTCAAAAATTGACAATGAGGAAACCACTTCGCATGTTCAAACCACGGATCATCTTCTTTTTGCCACGAACGAAGACCACCATTACAATGAAAACATCTAACTTGATCATCTTGATATTGATAATAAAATCCGGCCTGTGATAAAACTTCAGGTTTTTGAATATCTGGTATAGGCCATTTTGAATAAGAACGAAGTCTGGCATCGAGGCAAGAAAATTTCGGTTTTTTTGGAGCGCTTAAGTGCTGAATTCCTAGATCTGGTGCGTCACCATTTAATTCAATCAAAGGACCTAATAACACACGTTGGCAATCAGGAAAAAACCGCTGATGTTCCTCAAAAGCATTATCACCTTTTTCCCATTTCGCTATAACTCCTTTACACCAAGCACATTTAACTTGGTCTTCTTGATTGAAATAATAAAATCCTGCCTTGCTCAATGATTCTGGTGATATATTTGGGTTCTAAAATGAAAAAATTAGTTACTCAAATATACATAGTTAATAAATGTATTATCCAAGGCAATAAAAAAAAACATTAATAAGAACTGAAAATACCACAATCGGATATCTTACTCCGGTAGGCAGTTACTTAGAACCTAATATTTATACTCAGCAACATGTAAAGTCTAGGCATCTCATTTAGGTACCTACCTAACTAGGTATAATATCCTTCGAACTTTCTTTTAATTAATTTTTTTTTTCTTAAATGGTTCCGTCATAAGGAAAATATTAAAAGAAATGTTTATTTTCCAATCAAAAGGTAGGTAGGTACCTAAAGTTAGGTGTCCTACAAATTTAACTGAGCTCGTTCTTATAGTAAAGGGATTGGTAATATAAACTGCTATTTTCAATTTGAATGCGTTAACTATAAATATAATTATTTTTGCAAAATTGGTTCTGTTTGATAGCAGTTTTTTCTTCGAAAATGGGGACTTCCTCAACCAATACAATAAAATAGAAGACGACGGACGTGAAACTTAGTAAAAAGATAAATTTTCATACTGGCCAATATTTGAATGTAGCTAATCGACATTTCTCATCTTTCATTTCAGCCAAGGATGTACTAGGTTGATTTTGCTGGCTAGAATTCGATTGTCCTTCTTCAGGTGATTGATTTTCTGGGGTATCTCTAACATCCATAATGTCGATTTTGTTTAATTTTTTTTTTTCAATAAATTATTTTACAAATCACCACTTTTTTATTACGCCAAGTGGATTATTTATTTTCTGGTAAAAATTAATCTTCCCATTTAAATTCTAAAAATATAAATAATAAATAATAAATTAGAAAACTTTCTAGTTTCTCTACGTTTTTCTTTTCACGAAAAAAAAAATCGCAATTATTATGGAAATGATAAAAATTTTTGCCAAGAAATAAAATACGTCATCCTACGGTCATATATACAACGCTGATATTGAATTTGAAATATAAATATCATATAAAATAAAAATATGTATAAAAAAGTTTTGCAAAAGCGGTATTCAGTTTAATTGAATAATTTATTATATTTTAATTTTGGTGTTTGTTTGAATAAAAAACTCAAATCTGTTTCAACATAGCTTCATATACCTATGCTGTTTCCATCATCGGGTTGAAACAGAGTTTAGTTTTTTTTTTTGGTTTTTTTAATATGAAATACCTACCTTTTTATACTTTCCACTTTGATTTGTTGAAAATTTATTTTATTAAAATTTTTTTATCGAAAAAAAAACTTAGATTTAATAAATAAATAATTTTTAAAATTTTGATTTAAAAAAAAAAGTTTCCATAATAGTATTCATGCATGTATGCCTTCAGCCAAAAAGAATTTGAATTTTGAAATACTGAATTTTAAGTTCCTAATGTATACAAAATACATTAGGAACTTAAAATTCAGTATTTCAAAATTCAAATTCTTTTTGGCTGAAGGCATACATGCATGAATACTATTATGGAAACTTTTTTTTTTAAATCAAAATTTTAAAAATTATTTATTTATTAAATCTAAGTGAATTTCAAATACACGTTTACGCAGAGATTAGACTGGATAGTAAACTGGATAGTAAACTGATCATTGTATGTGTTTTTTATCTGTGTTTGTAAGAAGATAGTTGATTGAGTGTCTTTTTACTATCCTGATTTCTATCAAGATTTTTATCATGTTTTAATTTTTTTGTATTAAATTTTTTTTTTTTTTTTTGAGTACAGTGATAAAAAAAAACAAGGCATACAATTTTTTATTTTGCATGTTGAAGTAAAAAAAAAAATATTTGTTCTTTTTTTCTGACTGTGACTATCCAGTCAACTATCTTCTCAACTGTCTTGATTTAAATCCTGCTAGTAGAGAAGATAGTAAATTGACAATTAACGCAGAGATTAGACTGGATAGTAAACTGTCCGGATAGTAGATCATTGTATATGTTTTTTATCTGTGTTTGTAAGAAGATAGTTGATTGAGTGTCTTTTTACTATCCTGATTTCTATCAAGATTTTTATCATGTTTTAATTTTTTTGTATTAAATTTTTTTGTTTTTTGTTTTAGTACAGTGATAAAAAAAAAACAAGGCATACAATTTTTTATTTTGCATGTAAAAGTAAAAAAAAAAATTTATTCTTTTTTTCTGACTGTGACTATCCAGTCAACTATCTTCTTAACTGTCTTGATTTAAATCCTGCCAGTTGAGAAGATAGTGAATTCACAATGAATAAAATAATAAATTTCACCAATACATTTATGTAAAGATTATAGAAAAATCCAGTCTAACCTGGGGGTAATAAAGTAATAAAATTTCACCAATACATTCAACTACTATCTTCGTCAAGATAGTAAAAAAATCCAGTCTAACCTGGGGGTTAGAGCCTATATTTGATATATCATTACGGTCAAATTTCCCTTATTTAGGAATTTGAAATTCAGAATTTCAAATTCTTTTCGCATGAAGGCCTATTATTATTCCATATATATTTTTATTATTAAATAATTTTTTTCCATAGGGGAAGATAATAATATCAAATTGAATGTTTAAACTTCCAATTTCTTAAATATGTAAATCAACCTTTAACAAAATATTTATGTTTAGAAAAGTAAGCTTTAGAGCAAGATTTCTTCCTCTCACTATGCCATGAATTTATTTATTTATACAAAAATTTTGACAACACAAAAAAAATAGAAGTTTTGTATTTCAATTTTTTTTTTATTTCTACTTTGCTGTTTGCTGAATTGTGATTGTTTTGTGAATAATTCTTTCTGAACTGAACTGACTTTTTGGATTGGAATAAAAAAAAAAATGTTTAAAAATATTTTTATTGTTCAACAAAAATAGTAGTTTTTCGGTTTTGTGGTTTTAATTTTTAATTTATTCTCTTTGTAAAAAAATAAAAAATAAAAATTGAATTGAAATCAAAATAAAATTAATAAATTCATAAGTTTTCAATTTAACATCGAAAAAAAAAAAAAAAAACAATATTTCGACATAAAAACATCACTTTTGTTTGACTGTGATTTGATGTGAAGAAAATAAATAGAAATTTTAAATTAAAAGGAAAAAAAAAAGTCGCTAAAAAGTGTGAAATATTTTTTTTTTGCGAATCAAAAGCGCAATGTCAATGTTCTAAAAATTCAAGTAAAAATCTGGAATATCTAGAATAATTAAATTGACTGCCTATTTGCGGGCGTTTTGCATTCAAACCCTCCTCCACCTAGAAGAGCTGTTTAGCGAAGTATTAGTTACTCGAATAGTTAAATAGAAAATATAATGATTAGTTTAATAATTTCACGGATTTCAATGTAAGTAAAATGAAAAATTCTTGATTTTTTTTTAAATTAAATTTTAATCGGTTTATAATTAAAAAATCGAACGAAATAAAATTCATAATAAAATAAAAAACATTTTCCATGGCAATCGATTTTTTCAAAAATTTGGCATTGGGGATTGGTGATTTCACAATTTCATAACAACAAAGAATTTTTTTTTTTGTAAATTCATTCTTTTCTTTATAATATTATTAAAACATTTGCTTGTTATTATTTTTAATATATAGCTTCCTAAGTAGGTTTTTAATAAACGCTTTGGATACCTAGAAGAAAATCCCTCTTAAAAGTACCCACTAAGCAAAAAAAAAAAAATGTTTTTTCTCTTTTTTTTTTTATTAGGTATCACGCAATGTTTTCTTTATTTACAAGTTGCGCCAAAGCTAAATGAAATTAAAAAGAAAAAAAAGTAAATGTTCTTTTCTTATTTTAAATTTTAAGTAGAGATAGAGATTCTTATGAGTTAGGTATATATATAATTGTATATTTGCTTTGTATATTAATAGCTGTATAAACGTTCAATATTCATACCTACCTACTTATATAATACAATTAATAATAAATGTTTATAAGCATAAATTTTGTTTGTTTTTATAAGAAAAAGATAAATTTTCGGTTAGATTTTTATTAAGTAGGTATACCTAGATGGATTTTTTTTTGATTTCCTAATTAAATTTGTGATAAAACAATTTCGTTTCTTGTAAATCACTAAAATTTTTTCTTCATTAATTACCCTATACAATTATTTATAAGTACCTATTATACTTACTAATGCTTGAATTCGAAGAGCTGAATCAAGTACAACTGTAGTTATAATTACATATATAGCTATGTAGTACTACTGTTAGAGATATTTTTAGAGATATTGTTAGAGATATTTTTTTGATCTTTTTTTAATCAAATACAATTTTTTATTCATCTTGTTTCAATATATTAAAAAAATTTGAATTTGAATATACCTAGTAATAAATAATTAGTTTTTTGTCCTCATTAAAAAGTATAACCAACATGTTAAATTAACTTTTTTGTGCATCGAATAAAAAAAAATAAAAATTGCGTCATTAATTTTGTCAGATTTTTATTACGCTTTGATGATTTTTTTTTGTCAATTTTATTCTGAAAATAATTGTTTTTAAATATTATTAGGAAAATATAAACAAAGGAAATATAAGCGATAGTTTCAAATTAATTTATTTTTCTCTCACTTCTGCAATAAATGTCTTCAATTTAATTTTTTTTTTTGCTTTTTTTCTCAATGAGACTATTACATAAGATGATTTAATTCTGCTTATAAAGCCAATTAATGATCGTTAATTATTTGAATAGATTCGCATGTAGTATTTTATTATCCTCTTATTTCACGACTTTTAAACAAATATAGGTGAATGTGTTTCTTTCAAATTAGTAAGGGTTTTGAGTCATTTAATCAGGGATGTACATAGTCAATGAAAACTGGACTCTTCTCGGCAAGTTCTTATAAACCAAACACATTTTGAATAGAACAGAAGATGCTTTTCTACTTATCTTACAACGTGAGTTTGATTTCCATCTGTCTTCGTTTTGGTTTTTTGTTCAAAAGTTTTTAGCTCATTAATAATTTTTTTTCCCTCATTTTAAATTTTTCTTTTGATGATAATATACAGGGTAATATACTTTCAGATACACTTTAAATGTAATTTTATTATCATGGGATAATAATTGAATAAATTTTAATTTGCTATGTTTTTTTTTCGGTTTTTTTGTTTACTTTTTTGTGTTGTTTCAATTCATAATCAACATTATAATTGATTTGTAACAAAAAAATTTACAACGACCCGGCGTGTACATTAAGTAATCCATTAAATTTTTTTTTATTTAAAACAAGTAAGTAAGTAAGAAGTTTTTTTTTTCTTTCTTCGTTATTATGATTAATCAATTTTCTCGCATTAATTTCTAAACTTGAAATTTGGATTTGTTAAGAATTAGCAGAAGACTGTTGATAATTTTTAACAGGTATTTATACTTTTTGAATCACTTATGACATTGATATTTAAAAAAATAAAATTGTTAAAAATTCACTTTTTTTTTTTGGTAAAAATCTTCTTTTTCTATTTAGTATAATCCAGTGTGGGAATACTACATTAAACAATGTATTTTTTTTTTTAGAGAATTTTAACCAATAATAAACATGTACATACATAAACGTATGTATAATAATCCTTTTAATAAAAATAAATATAAGTAATCTTATATTTTTCAATTATATTCTGAAATAAGTATACTTAAACTTTGACAATGCATTCTCAGAATGAATAGTTAATTCATTTCAATTAGTGACGACTTTCATAAAAAAAAAAAACCATATACTACTGAAAACAACCTAACTACAAATTCTATTTCAATTTTTGAATTGTTTAGTTTATTTATTTTTGTTAAAGAATATCTTGAGAAACGTAATATTTAATCAATTTGTTAGACTGCATAGAAATCATAACACTTAAACTACTATTATGTGTTTAACAATGCAGAGAAGTACCTACTTCTATTTTAATTTCTTTATTTAATTATTCATGAAAACAAAAATTCTGAGTTGTGAATAATGATTAGAAAAAAACACATTCAATCAAATCGCATAACAATTGGAACTACATTTAATTAAGACATTTGTTACAGACTTTCAGATTTTCTTTCACCGTTTTATAAGTATCTCCATCGCATAGAAATAGATTGAGTATAATTTCGAAATAAAAGTTAAGATACTTATGTAAGTAGGTACGTACGATTTGCGTGAGTCGTTAAAGGTTTTTTCAAATAATATGTACTACTATAAGTATCTATAAAAATAATATTATGTATGATACAAGAAAACATACCTATAAATAAAGTTATCTAATAAAATAATAAGTGCATAAGATACAATTTACTTTATATCAGTTGAGAAAACATAGTAAGTATTAAATTTCGGTACATCCTAAATTAAATAATAAGTCATTAATTCATAAAATTATAAAAACGGTTTTATGCTTTTAATTTAAAATTACTATTTTTGAATTGCAAAAAAAAAAAACAAAAAACACTTAACAAGATTTGATTTTCTAAATATGGACATGACATTGTGGTAATGATCAGAGTTTTTTTTGTTATGTATTATTTTCTATTAGAAGTTTTCCTTCTATACCTATACTTATTTCGCTTAAGTATATATATTTTAAAATATCTAACCGAAATTAGAATTTTTGAGAACTTTTTTTTTTTTCAAAAGTTAGATTCATACATTAAGGTAAATTCCCATATTACCGTGGTAAAACGTCTTAAAAATTCAATAAAAATATAGTAGGCCTTCATTTAAAAAAAAAAAAAAATAATTATTCGGAAGTTCTAATAAATAAATAAAAATATCCCGCAAAATGTGTTAATATTAACATTAATGCCCTCCTGATTTTCGTGCGAATTACACATGTTCTTGAAATTGCTTAGCATTTCAATAAGGCTTCAACTAGAGTCAATTTCTCTCTTTTCTAATAGTAAACGATTTAAAGGCTTCCTGTCTCGCTCGATCATTAACTAACAATTCAGATAAGATATCGCTTGATCATCAACAAAGAATCCAGATAAAATATAAAAGATTTAAAGTAAGAATTTATAAGTACATAAGTATCTAATTTAATTTTTTGCTGAATGGAATTAAACAACACACATTTGATTTGTGCGCATAAATAATACATTTTAAGCAAATCAGCATTATAATTAAGTAAACATAAACCGACATAAACAAAACCATGTTCTAAAAATATTAAACAAAATTTTTTAAATAACTTTTGAATACTTATATTTATATGAATAAAATAAATTCACAATACATACTTAGATAATATTAATTACTCTAAATACCGGCTATTAATTTTGGAGTTAATTATTGCTTTTTTTCAGATCATTGAACTGTCATATTATCATATTAGGGAAATGGTGTCTCTGAGTACCTATGTAGAATCTCTCTAGTGATATTGTGTCTAAAATTTTAATTTTAAAATTTTTCTATTACAACATTAATTTAAATTTTTGTTATTCAACAATATTTATACAATAGTTTCATTTAATTTAACTTACGGAATTTTGTTTTTAATTTCTAGTTATTTTTTGTAGTTAATTTTAATATAAAATAATATTTTACTGTTTACTGTAGTGTAATGAACTTCTAAACCTTCTAAACGATTGATAGTTTTTTCAAAGTTTATAAAATTCAACATTAAATATTCACACGAATCACCATATTATGTTGATCTATAAAATACTTTTTTAATTCAGGTTTACTGTTTTAGTTTTTTATTGGTAACATAAAAGTAAAACGCTTTGTTAAGTTTGATAGAAAGTATTCTTTATTTATTGTAATTTCAATATTTTTTATTTGCCATTTCTTTTTGTTTCAAATACAATATTTTATTTACACTTTAAATGCATACAATCATTAATTTATCAAAAAGTCAAAGAAACTGGATTTTAAATTTCATTTCCTTTTAAAGGAGTTCTTTTTGCGTTGGCAGAATAAATTCATTGCCCCTTAATTTAAATATTAACCACAATCTTTGAATAAATTGTTGAATGTATTGGTTTGTAAACAGATGGTCTTACAAATTCGGAAACAAAGAAAGTTTTTTATTAACTTATTTTAAAATTCAAAGTTTTGGTTTTTTTACTATAAATTATATATTTTTGAGTATTAAAAGTACTTCAGCATGTGTTGAGGAGTGAGAAATGTGATGCACATAAATAATAAAATGATTGATTTTTTTAAACAGGAAATTTTCATCTTGTAACTTCTGGGTGGTTAAATAATATAAAACGAAAAAAAAAACAAATTAAGATAAACAAAGAATCTATATTTTAATTAAAAGTTATTTATAATTCAATAATTTTGTTCGATCTAGAATCTTTTGGCGTTTTATAATTTTATGATTAATTATATTAAAGTAAGAAACAATATGAAAATATAAATAGGTACCGCCAATTCTATTGAAAGAATAAGAATGTCTCGAATAATGTACAAATAAGTAAATAAATAAATAAAATGAAATAACAATTTTCAACCATTTTTTCAATTCATAATTAGTTTTGCGTATAGTTTTGCGCTTATATTTTGTTTATTAAAAAACCAATAACAAATAGCCGAAATAAACATTAACATATTTTTGATTTATTAATTGTTTGTTTATTTTATTTTATGTTAAAAATGAAACGCATATCATTTTTCTTATTATTATTTTAAAAGTAAGGTTCTTCCGCTAATTCTATTTATATAGTAAGTATATAATATGGAAAACAAAAAACTTTTCCCAGAACAAGTTTTAATTTTTTTTTTTTAATATTGTTCATATTATAAATACATATACATATGTACATATATAATAAATAAACATTAAAATGCATTTATAAAAAATCTATTTTATTTTAATGTAGGTACCTAAATAGAATGAATGACTATTGAACCATAACGTAATTGCAATTGATATTATTAACAATGAAATAGTTCATTTAACTTTTAAATTATACGAAAAAAAAGGAACAGGTTGTGGTGGTGTTGTACATACTTAAAAAAAAAACCAAAAATTTAAGTTTAGAATTTATACCAATTGCATTTTATCCTTATGTCTGTTACTTTTATGAAAAACATCAAAAATCACATATATTCTTACTTAGTTAAGTAATGTAAATAGAATTTAAATGAAAATAGTTCCAATATTTATGAATTTTTTTGATGATTTTTTTTATTTAATAAATATTTTTATTTAATAAATATACAAATAAATTAAGTAAACAAAAAATATATATATATATTTTTTTTTGTCATTACAAATTTCAGTTATCATAAGAAACCAATTATAAGTATATTAACATGTACACAATATTTGTTGCAACTTAAAACTAAAATCATTCTCATCCTTCAATAATTATTATCAAATAAATAGTTATTACTTATAATAAATTATACAAATGTACGCTTAGTAAAATCATGAAATATTTAAAAATATAATCCATTATTATGTAGAATGAATAAAATGTAATAAATGTGTTTCTATAAACGAAACTTTTTTACGTTTTACAAATTGTTTTTCAAATTTTTATTTTTCAATTCATAATAATACTGAAATGAACTTTTTCCAGAGATTTAAATAAATAAGAAAACACTTTATAAATGTTATGATAATTTTCAGACTGATTAATAACTCAAATGTTAAGGTCCCTGAATAACAAGTTCAAAAATGTAATTTTTTAATAAAACTGAAGAACTCTTTTAATACAATTTCAAATGTTTTCGCTCCAGTAGTTTTCTGTCAAAAAAAGTCTTGAAGTCTCGTTATTTTCGTTGCATTGTCATACTTCTGTTCTATGTAAGCCAGTTCGATTCCTCTACACTTAATTTGTGTAACTAAATAATCACAAGTTTAGGTTTAATTTTAATTAATTAGTTTATTTGATTACATGATTCGCTTGCTTAAGCAATTTTTTTTGTCATTTGAAAAAAAAAAATTATATACATATATGTAATTGAGTTTGTTATTATGCTATTTTAATTTTTACGGCATAACCCGGAAATTTATAAAAAAAAAAACCAATGAAAAATTATTTCAACAATATAAAATTCGAAATTAAATTTATATACACATAATATATGGGCAATAATACATTTTTAAATTAATTTGCAATGATGTCAAAAATAATTGCCCATTTACATTAAAAGACCGAATGCATTAATTATAAATTAAATACAGTTTTGGCTCTTGTTATGAATTAGCAATTTTATAGTTATAAGGTTCATATTTTCTCCGAAATACTAGTATCAACAATTGGCTAAGGATTAAATTATTGTGTATATTATTAAAGATAGTTCAGAAATCGTGAAATCTCGAAAAAATAAATCTATATTTTCTAGCAAAGAAAATAAAATTATATGACATTTAATCTGCTAAATCCGCTAAAATATAATATTTTACTTATTATTTAAATTATTTTTAATTTTTTCGCGTATGTTTTTCGATAATGCTATATTCGAAAATTAATATGAAAATACTTAAATCAATTGCATATATGTACATATATAATAATAAAATATACATATAATAATATAATCAATAATAAAAGATTTCCTTCAAGTATTTACATTCATGTATGCATTTCGCTGATTTTATATATATGTTATTATTAAAAAAATAAACAAAAAAAAATCAGATATTATGTTTTATATACATAGTTATTAAGTATATTTATTTTATATTAGGTCAACATTCTTTGGCAATAAATAAATTTGAAAAAAAAAAAACGGCTAAGAAGTTGTTCTTGTCAAAATAGGTTATTTCATATTTATACATCTGCGTACACGTATGTATTATTCGAGGTATTATTATATTAAAAAATAAAATAAAATTTATTAAATGGAATCTTGTCTGTTTAAATTTCACGATTTACAATTATGTTTTGAATATTTTTAAATCAAAAAATATTTTATTTACTTACGTTGAATATACGATACGCAAGATAATTAAAAATAGAATAAGCGTGCCTTTCTCTCACAAAAATGTATACGAGACTTTTTTTTTTCTTATCTAGAAACGTAAAATTTTTCAAAAATTCCGCAATGAAAATGAAAATGAAAATATTTTTAAGAAAGATGTTAATGAGAATTTTTTTAATTTTTAATTAAAACTAATAAGCTTAAAAGTTTTATCGAATGTTTTACATTTGAATTTGGGGTTAATCAATAACTACGACATTCTGAAATCTTGAGAAAATGAATTAATATTTAAAATTCAAAGAGATCGTAAAGCATAAGTAGGTAGTAACTATAGACATAGAAGAAACTCAATTAAAAAATTATTTGAAAACACAAAATATTAATAAACATTGAAATGGACTGTATGATAATTTTTAAAGAAATTAATTTGTTTTTGCCGGCCGTGATGCATTGAGTTGATTAATATTGAATTGTTTTTCTTTTATAAACTTCCAAAAAAATCTTAAAACCTTAAAAGTTGTACGATAAACCTTTACAACTTGTATTAACTATAGATAATTCTAAGCAAAACAGGGGCGGAAATGCGCATTTAATTCTCTAATAAGAACAAATAAATACTTATTTTAAGTGAGCTATTTACATATATATTTTATATAATATATATTTTAATAACGTTGAGGCGGTTTATTGATATCAAATAAAAATTTTATTTAAAGAAAGTTCAAAGGAATTCAAGCATAACATTGTATAGATTCTATTTTCTATCTTTGAATTTATATATATACATATTATTTGTGTTGCGAGAACATAGCTCTACTTGAAAAAAAAAAAATTTAATTAGATGATTGCATCTAAATTTATTAGATTGCGAAAAAGTTAATAACAATATACTTATTTCCGATTTCACAATTTTTTATTACACAATTTTATACAATGGGGTGTTTACATTTAATTTTTCCTATAAATTGCGAAGATTCACATCGAGCTTAATATACTTACTTAAATTTAGAGAACTTTATATTAAAATTTGAGGAGACTTAAGAATTAAAATTGAAACTTTATTTCTTGCAAGATCAACAAATTTCGCAAAAAAAAAAAAATTCACCCTAATAATATTTTTATTTTCGGAAAATGAATTGAAAACAAAAATTACCCGTGTTCTACCTCAATTTAAAAATATTTGTGTGAGAAGTTTTTTTTTTTTTTTTGTTTTTTAATTTTTCATTTAATTTCGAATTTTTTTTTTTTTTAATCGAAAATTATTTCAAAATAAATTGTTTTCAGTCTATTTCGGGATTCACTGTGGCTCATTCAAATTTTGTAGATATTTATAATAGAGAAAATTGATTATAATTTAGTTTAATTAATATTTTTTAAAAGAAATACATATTACATTAATTACACACAAATTTTTTTTGTGCAAAAAAATTATTCAAAGATTTTTATCTAAATTGGATTAAAAGTTTTTTTTTTGAAAATATATAAAAAAGCTGATTACTGGCTTTAAATATAAAAATCCATTAAAAATGATTGCATAATCGTTATAAATAATTAAAAATAAAAATTTATTTTGTTTTTTGTTTTTGAAACAATAAAAAACTTTAAAGCTGTCATATATATAATATAAAAAAATAAAATAAATAAATATATAACATGCGGCGATCTTCTTCTCCAATTATTGAGGAAATTTCTTCCGAAGATTTAAATGTGGGCGATTTTGATTCTCAATTGGAATATTTGCGAATTAAACGTTTTCTAGAATCGTCACCTCAGTTTCAAAGAGATTTTGAGACTTTTTATAATAATAACGCGGCTGATGTAACAGCTGCTGAGAATGCACTTTACCAACGAAAATTAAAGAAACGAATAAAAATTAAATGCAATAATGATTCATTGCAATCAATAACTGACTCAGAATTTTATAGTGATGATCAAATACCGAGACGATCAAGCAACGAACAAGTTGTTTATGGGCTAAGCAGAGTCGGACGTTTTTTAGATATGATGTCTCGATTGCCATTGCCGAAAATGTCTTTTACTGCATTAGGAATTTGTTTTTTAATAGGAACTTTTATATCACCAAGAGCTTGTGTTCAAAATATTTTATTTCCAACTTTCAGATTGGTTTTTGGAACACTCTATCCGGCGTATGCATCATATAAGGCTGTTAGAACGAAAAATGTCAAAGAATATGTGAGTAAAATTATTTTTATAAATTAATTTTTTTTATTTATAAATTAAGAATTATATTTTAATTAGATTTTTTTATTATGAGTTCATTGAATTTAATTGATATTGATTGAATAAAATATGATTCCAAATAAATTTAATTAAATTTGAAATCGAAAAATTGACAACCTTAAAACTTGCTTTCCTTGTTCCAGTAAAGTATTTGAGAACCTTAAATATCTCAATACAAGAACAAATGGACTTAAACCACTTTCAAAATAAACGGCTCAATTAATTTTCCAATAGTTTAAACTACTTACCTACCTATTATAATATGATCGATCTTTAAAATTTCAAGATTAAGTATTTTTCCATATTACTAAAATATAAGGAATAATGATACACAAAATAAAATGGTGAAAATTTATTGTACTTTACATACAAACATACATGTAACAATATACTAAAAATTGCATTAATAATAAATACCTACTTTTTAAAAGTAAACAATATATTTTTTTTAAATTAAATCAACTAAAGTAGTAAATTTCTTTGTTAAAAAAAAAGTCCAGCTGTCCCCAATATTTCTCTATTAAAAAAATGTAAAGATTGATATCCGGACGTGATACTAAAATAAATTATGAATATTTTCTTTCAACGAAAAACATTATTTATAACAATTTTTTATAAAATATTTTCATAATATAAAAAGAACATGATAAATAAAAACTTGAATATTTTGTAAATTATTGACAATAACGATATTTTTTTACGAACTAATTTCAGCTTCTAATATGTAGTAAACTATTTCAGTAATAATATAGATGTATATATAATAATTTTGTTATTTAACACTAAGTTAGTTGGTACTTGTTAATCAACGATATTACAATTATAATATTTCAAGAAGTTCAAGATATCATCTTTTTGAAAAAAAAAAATAATTTAATTTTTATTTCATAAGAACTACGAATTTTGAGTTTTCAGTTATTTATATAATGGTCGTACAAGAGTAAAACATACATGTACGACCAACGTAAATTTTTCTTTATATGTTGTGGTTTGTTTTCTCCCTAACATAATCTCTATTTAAAAATAAATATTTCTAATAAATATGAGACGAAAACTAAAACAGAAAGTTAAAATTATTCTTCTCAAAAAAAGGGAAATCTCACATGTATCAATTTATTTTTATTATTTAATGAAAACGTTGACTTTATTTTATTTTTATTTTGGTAACATTGCCACTACAATTGAAAAATTTCTAAATTAAGTTTCATTTTCCCAAAATAGGAAATTATAGTGTTCAAATTACTAAATTTAAAATTTATTTAATAGGTGCACATTTTTTTTTTATAATTTTACATACATAAATATAGGTATATATTTTACAATAATTCATTATGTATATACTATGCGTACCCACATGCTTACTGTATGTATATTAATGTATTTTATTTCACTGTTATCAGAATTGATATAATTATATTTCGAAAAAGATCCAAAATGAAACTATTCAAATGTGTGCTCAAAAATTTAATTTTTTCAAAATTTTACTAAACCTAAATTAAGGAAAAATAAGGACCTGCAATCAATGTAAAGCAAAGAAAAAAATGTAAGAGTTTTGCCTATTAGATTAGAATGCCTACATTTTAAAATGTTTGGATGATTTAGTAATGGTAACATTTTCTCTCTTATTATATCTGTTATTGAATTTTTACACATTTAATATTAAATATAATCATAAAAATAATAAAAAATAAATTATCTGTAGGTATTACTATAAATACTTAATTAAGTTTTAAATTTTTTAAAACCTAAGCATGAAGTTTGCTTTAGTGAAATGCTTTTTTAAAAACTTACAGCTAACAATGAGGAGTAATGCAGCCAAAGAAACTAAAATCCTCTTCAAAAAGCTTTCTTCTAAAAGTGTTTTGTTCTAAAAACTAAGTTATATTATTGTAAAAATGAGATAAACTGAATCGCAATTTAAAAAATTAATTTTCATAAAAGAAAATTATTTTGATAGAAAGAAAAATATATAAAAGCAAGACTATAAAATGATCATATTTTGTTTGTCCACAAAAACAATATTATGCTAATTTTTCTAAAAATAACTCAAACATTCTGTAAAAATATGTATAGTAAACACAATTTTTTATTGGAAAAGAGAAATGCTGATCATATTTTTTCATTGACTCAAAAAATGAACACATTGTCCGGTAAATAAAATTTTTTTGTATGCATTTTTTCTACAAAAGTATATATAAATGAACATTAATTTCTTTTTGATATATCAAAAGGATGGAAAATCGAAGAAAATGCTAACCAATTATTCGTACAGAATACACATACATTGTATCCCATTTTTAAATCAGCCATTACAAAAAAATATCTGAATGTTTTCTATACTTCTTTTTATCATTAAAAGTCCTACAAAATTTGTAATGGTTTTGATTTGATAAAGATAAAATTATTATTTTTATGAGTTTTTTTTTATTAAAAGAGTACTTAAAACACTTTTTTCAAGGTAACTGTGTTATTAGGTATATTTTACAATATTGTACTTGTACATATTTGCTTTAATTGGCAAAAATAATAAAAATAATTATAGCAAATAAGGTTTTCCGGTAATTTTCATTAAAAAAAAAAATTATTAATAATTATTTAAACGTTTTGAACACATAAATCAAAACTTTTTCCCGGATTTGACATAAAATTAAAAATACAATATTATGTGCAAGAATGTATTGTATATACATAACAAAAGGAAGGAATAATTTTGGCAATATTATGAAATAATTTAGTTTTTTTTAATATTTTATAACACGTACTTTAGCTTTTAATTTGGAAAATAATCTAAGTAGTTAAGTACAAAAAGTAGGCTTAATCATTAAACTAACTTCAATTGTAAAAACGATGAAATTAGCCCAGTAACTCTTCTTCAGTTAATTTCTTTAAAGTCTAAACTGTAACTTTTCCGTGATGTATGATACAAAGTACAAACGAGTTAAATGTGTATTCAACTTGAGTTGGCCAATTTAAAAATAACTCAGTGATAGATATAAGAAATGATTCATAGATTATGTAGCGTAGGTGAAAAATTAATCACATTTCTAATTGCCACCTAGCTATTGGATCATTGTGAAATATTAGTTTTAATTACCAGAATAAATCAAAGAATTATATTTTTATTATAGTTAAATAAAAATTTTATATTTATTATAGATATTTTTGTACCATTTAAATTGAAAATATTTATGACTTATATCTTGTCTCCACTTCAGGTTCAAAGTAGTGTTAAACTTGTTTAAAACTACAAGCGTATACACTATAAATTCTATGTTTACTTTCACATGACGAAAAAAAAAACTTTTAATATTATGTTTTGCTTTCAAATATTTTAATTAAGTATATTTTGCTTTCAAATATTTTTAATTACATATTTTTGACAACTGCTTGATTTTTTGTATTATTTTTTCCCAATTTTTGATTCATCCAACAAAAAGTGTGCCATATTGAGTGAAAATTTCTTAAAAAAATGTGAATTTGTATGGCTGGCACCCCTAAATTTTACTAGTTTTGGGAAAAACTTATTACAAACAACTTCAAATTTTTATATGGACAAAACTACTTTAAACGAAGAACGAAACTACTTTCCTGTGTAAAACACGTTTCACACTGAAGTGGAGACAGCACTTTATACAAAAGCTTGTTTCTCATTTATAATGTGTTTTATATTGTATGAGAAGAAAATGTTCAATATTAATCAACTCAACTTACAAAAATTCAATAAAGCTACTTCTGAATTTTGGAATTGAAAAACATTTCCACATGTATTTTGTTAATGTAATTTTTTTTTGACATTAAATGACACTGAATTTTTATTCACAATATTTTTATTGCAAAAACTTATCGGGAGAAACACTATTGATAAAATTATTGAATAAAAACTTTGTAATTGTCAATCTTTTTTTATTAATTTTAGGTTAAATGGATGATGTATTGGATAGTTTATGCATTTTTTACTTGTATTGAAACATTTACAGATATATTTTTATCATGGTTTCCATTTTATTACGAAGTTAAAGTGTTAGTTGTGTTGTGGCTGCTATCACCAGCCACTAAAGGCAGCTCTGTACTTTATAGGAAATTTGTTCATCCAATGCTAACAAGAAGAGAACAAGTAAGATTTCATATAAAATGCTTAAAATATAGTTTATCAAAATTATTTAAATATTTAAATTACTTTATAAATTGCATAAATGTGTATATTGTAGACCAATTATAATTTTTTCTTGGTACTTACAAACATATACTATGTTTTTTGAATATTTAATAAAACATAATTAATTTTAAATAATTTTTTTTTTATTATTGCAATAATTTTCAATGTCAAATATTTGTCTTCTTTTCAAATTTAAATAGGAAATAGATGAATATCTTAACCAAGCCAAAGAACGTGGTTATACTGCAGTCATCCAATTAGGTTCAAAAGGTTAGTAAATCTTTTTTCTTTAATTTGACATTATCAATTTTTAGAATTAATAAAAAATAAGGATTTTGGTACATAAGATTATCATATCATAATCATATCATATCATACGATATCGTCATACAATCCACTCATACTCTGGATTAAAATAATTTAATTTTATAATACATATAAACCGTCATTATATTTTTATTTATAAATAATGTCCTTAAAATTTCTAATTTCTTTCACAGGTGTTAATTATGCTACAAATGTCATAATGCAAACTGCAATTAAGGTAAATTAATGGAAATTAACGTAATATTAATTATTATTCACATTATGTCATCGTAACATAATAGTTTTCAAGCTTTTATTTAATTAAAATATATATATACAATTAATTTATTTTGTTTTTATTATAATTATTTTTAATAACTAAATGTTATTTAAAAAAAAAATTAAAAGTTTAATTGGCTTATTTTTGAAATATATATAAGATAGATTTTTTTTGTTGTTATTATAAATTGTAAAATTTTCTTAAGAAAAAAGAACTTATTTTAATTTTATTTTCAATTTAATTTTATTCACATATATTTTACAAGAAATATTTTTTTTTTGTTAATTTTTAAATAAAAATTTAAAAAGAATATATATAAATTTTGTTATAAATTAATTTTACTGTAAGCTCAATAAGAACTGCTCTATAGATAACTACTGCTAACTTCGGGAAGGGATATAGAATAATTTTATTTTGTCAAAGTGTAAACAATTCATAAAATTTAAAATTTATTAATCGAAAATTTAAAAAGAAAATCAGTAGTTTTAGGCATGTTATCTTTATTTGAAAGATTAAATATGAAAAAAATTCTTATCCACAAAAAATTCTTTAAAAATCACGGTTTGAAAGCTAAATTAATGTTACAAAAAACTTTTCAAAATGAATTTTATGATGATAATTATAAAGAAAAGTTAACAAGTAAACGAGTATAAGGCAAACACTTTTATCCTTAATTTAAACACAACTAAAACTCTTCTTGAGATATTAAGTAAGTTGAAATGTTTTTAAAAAGCTCCTGGTTAAAGACAATGTAAAATATAAAAAAAATCTAAAATTTGGATAACACCTCTACTGGTACACTGCAACTGTTGTCGGATTTCTTTTAAGTTCATCAAATGCTGGATGGTGAGATTTTCAAACAATTTTTTTGCAATGTTTTTGGTTTTTTTTTACAGTTTTATTATTTTCCAATATTGCAAGTGAACTTTTAATTTTTTCTTTGATCCTTATTTGTGCGTGCACAATTGTGAAATTTTATTGTTAATTTTAGTAAAAAATTGTTTATAATAAATTAGTTAAAATATATATTTTAAATATAATTTAGTATTACCATAGTAATAAAATGAAAAAATTATCCCAAAAAGAAGAATTCAGAATTAAGGTCTCTGTTTTCTTTTACCAAAATAATATAAAAATTATTTTGTATGTTTTCGTAAGATGTTTCAGTATTTTTTAGTTAGGCATGTTACCATGGTTAAGACAAAACTATAGTTCTTATATTTTTTTAAATTAACATAAATTTATATAATAAAATGTAAATAACAACAATAAGATAAAGCCAATGAACTTTACACATTTTGTTTATGTATAATTTTTACTTTATTTTGTTATTTTTAATTTTCATGTTTTGCTTTTTAATTTCTAAATTTTCTTTTTATATTCAAAACTCATAACCAGACATTACATATTTCCGGCGCAGATAATCAACGGAGACAGTTAACAACAAGCTATTCTGAAAACGCAATCGCCTCTAGAATGGTTGAATCAACACCTGGTCAAATAAATCGTCGAAGCATGGCCGGTCGTGATGCTGTTGACAGTCAATCTGGCGTTTTAACTAGAATGCAACGTTCTCGTTCCATAGATGGAGGATATTCAGATGAATTTCTTTTTCAAGGATCTTCTGAAGATGAAAATCTTATTATTGAAGAAGAAATTAATGATATCGTGATGGAACTAGACGACGGGGCGGCAAGAATTCGTGAAATGCCAAAAAGAAAAAGGCGATCAGCTTCTGCGCCTGATAAGCGTACAGTGGGAACAGTTTCTAATCCGATAAAAAAACCAAGTAAAATAGCAATTCGTGGTAGACGAAAAATTAATAGAGATGAGAGTGATAATGATGTTGATATTGAATAGAAGTTATCTGAGATCATTATTCTGTTTTTCAATTACTCATTAGGAAATTCTGTCTTATGCCTAAAAATACTTTTTTAAATCTAGCTCAAGTAATCTGTAAATTATCGAATAATAATTGAATACAAATTTCTATTCGTAGATATAAATTCAAAAAACTTAGTAATACTATTCTAAAAATTTGTGAAAATAATCAAAAACGAAAAATTGAAACCATTCAATCCCGTCTACGAACTAACAGAACTTGTATATGTAAATTATTTTTTTTATTAACATCTTGCCATATTCAAGTAAACGTATTTTTGAAAGTACAGTACACCTTAGTAGGGTGTTATATTTAATGGGACAGAAGATATATCATCAATATTATTTAATTTGATCTCTTAAGTTATTTTAATTTTAATTTTAGCTTACATTTAAGTTTTCATTACACTGTTCAGCTAAATATTCTGAGATATTTTTATATTTAAATAAAAAAAATAAAAACATTTTAAAGAAAATTTGAATATTTTAAAAATGTATAAATCAAAATTTTTATTATATCTAACCTTTATTTTATTGCAAAAATTAAAAAATAAACTTAAATTAGAGCGCTATCTATCACAAAAGTCAAATACAAAATGTCCTATGTATTTTGAAGTTATAATACATCTAAGTTATAGCCAATAATATCTAAAATGAACATAAACATTTTCGAAAAATGTAATAATTTAAATAAATTTTATTATTAAAAATATTAGCACAAAATAATTAATGTTATGTTTGTGAGTACTTTTTTTAGCATAAATATAATTACTTAAATATAAATAAAAAAATAATGATATTAAGACTTGCTTAAACTTTAAAACAAAAAACTTTTGGAACAAAAATTAATTATTTATTCTTAAGAAAATTTTAGTGTACCCAAAACAAGTACTAACTTACGTAAATATTTTTAAGAATTTTTGTTCTCAATTCTTAAATAATTCGTAATCAATAAAAATTAGTTTTAAAAAAAAATGTTTTTTTTGTTTAATTCGGCATAGGTGTTTCTACTGTTGTTTGAATTTATTTAAATTATGTATTTACTAAACAAAATAACAAGCATCGTGAGAAATTTGAATTATTTTTTGTTTGGATTTTTGGTATGTTTCTTTCTTTCTTAATAATTTTATTTTAATAATCATTCTAATATTTTTTACTCATAATTCAAATCTTTGCAATTAAATTTATTTTAGGAAAATTCACAACCTTTAAAAACTTTATTCCTTTTTTTTAGGGTGGCGGAAATTTAGTCAATACAATACGTCGTAGTTATAGTTTAAGCGATTTAAGTGAACCAGATGATCATAGAACACAAGATGAGGTAAAATATAAAAAAAAATTTATATAATGTATAAGAAATTTGATTTAAATTTTTTTTTTCACATGTGTAAAGGTTGATGAAGTTGTCCGACCAACACAACAAGCTAGGTTGTTACGGGGACAACAAAAAGTGGCTAGATCATCGTCGGGCTCAAGACATTCAACTGGAATGTATTTTTCTGAAATAGATGCATTACAGTAAGTTGAAATTTGAATTTTGCGGATAAAAATTAAATTTTTTTTTATTAAATATGTTCGTATCCTTTTAGTTAGAAATCTTAATAAAAATGGTTTGTTTTTGTTATCATAGTGAGAAATGAACCCAAAATAGGAAAGAAGAACGAAAATGAGAACAAAATATTCATATATCGACAATCATTTAATTCAGAATTAAATTTAATAGTTTTAATTTAATTGATTCTGATTGATTCTATTATAAAAAACAACCTACTAAGTACCATCTAAACATCACTTTGTTAGTTTCGATCGAGAAAACTTTGTAATTAACTACTCCGAAATGATACCCTATTAAATTAGAAACTTTATATCGATAGTCATATTAAAAATTTCAATTTAAATGCATTAACTAATACTCCATATTATTGAACTCACGGCGAAGAAGATTCTTGTTGGGAAATCTTATTCATATACATTGAAAATGTAAGTTCATATAAGAATAATTAAGTTTTCGAACAAGCTTTGAAGTAGATCTTCTACTAAAAAAGCAAATTTGTGTTAAAACGTCTTGGTTTTCTAAATAAATACTTCTAAAAAACTAACTTGAAGCCAATAAAAATCGTCAATATTTTTTTTATTTTATAAACAAATTATTTTCATAGAATTCTCAAAACATTAAATGAAATCAATTCTGATTTTCAGTAATATTTTTTTTTAATTAATTAAATAAGACTCACAATTATTTTTAACTCCCTTATAAAATGTAAAATTTTAAATTTTAGTATCCGATCATCAGAAGATATAAGTTCTGGTTATTCAAGTGCTGAGCCCACAAACTTAAGTAGAACTTCTTCAATGACTAATGCAAATCGGCTCAGATTTAAAGCAAAAAGGACTGAGGTAATTTTCAATATTTTCTAATACAAATAAATTTTTTATTTAATTTTATTATTTTTGATAAAAATTATTTAAATGTTTTTCAAAATAAGGGTGATACACCTGAGAGAAATGATGAACCTTTGTCAAAAATCGATTATGTTGATGACGACCGAAATTTATTTCTTTCAAATGATGATAATCTTGAACGTAAATATAAATATGAGCAATTTTGTAAATGGTTAGAAGATAATAATCAGTCCCAGAATAAAAATAACGTGCCATTTTCATGTTTTGACGAAAGAAATCTTAATGAATGTCAGGTTGTAGAAAGTCAATGTAAAGTTCTTGAAAAAACAAAAAATAAAATTGAAAAAAAAATATCTGAAGATGAAGATTTCAAGGATACCATTTCTGTTAACAGTCAAGAAAATGAAAAAGATCTATTTATTGATGTGGTGGAAAATGATTCTCTGGAAGAAAAGTGCTCTTCAATCGAACTTGATTCAAAGGAAAACATAAATGTTAACACAGAAGTTTTGGATACGTTACAAAATATTTCAGATATAATTTCTAAAATTGAAAATATTCGTAGTATAAGCGGCGGTTCAAAAGAAGAAAAATTAGACAAAATGTTAGGTGACACGCAAAATAATCAAAATTTAGAAATCAATGATATTTTGGAACAAAATGGCCAACATTTTTCCATCACTAAAAAATGTGATCAAAATGAAGAAAATATTTATACAAAGCTAATCCAACCAAATCAAGAAGAAGAAAGTGAAGTAAAATCTTATCCTGATAGACGTCCAGTAGTTCATAACAAAGGGAAGGCTCCCGAACCCCCAAATTCCAGTTTGTTTAAAAAATCTGATGAAGCTATTGGCAGTTCATTTAATAACGAAGCAACAATTTTCGAGAACTTTTCAAAACCGATAGAAACTGTATTACCGGTTAAATCAAGATCACCATCACCTAAACCTGATTCCAAGAAAATAAGAAAATCTACGGGATTATTTAAAAACTATTTGCCTTCTATATTTCGACCTGAATCTCCAAAAATAGAAAAACAGCCTGTGTCAGACTATCATAAAGAAACAGAAATTTGATAAGAAAAATTATTACGCTTTTTAGGCAAGCATCGAGTTTTTATATTGTAAAGTCTAATGAAAAACGGACCTTTTAATGATATTTGTTTTTAACTAATGATTTGACTTTTTAGGATTTATTTTTTTTGTCCTAATAATGTCATGCTTTTGCGATTATCATTTTCGAACATTGTCTGCCTGCAAACATTTACATATATATGATATTTAGTAATTATGTTTTTTTTTAATTAAGAAAATGTGAATTATATTAAAACAAAAAATCGTTCCTTCAAAAATAAACCAATAAGAATTGGTCTTATTTGAATCATTATTTGTTTTGAGTATAAATGGACATAATTATACACTTTGTACATTATTATTTTGAAATGAAGTAAAATATTTCATTAAAGCGATGAAAGCAAGTAATAATTGAACGATCTAGTTTTTTGTTTTCACAAAATTTAAATTTCTTTCAAAGTATTATTTTAAGTACCATATCATCTCATTTTTGCTGGCACTTCTATTCAGCTCTCACAAAAAAAAAATTTATTACTGATGATCAGAGCGATTTTAATAGGCGACTGTTGTTTTTGTGTTTGTTTTAAGTCTGCTTTTGTAACCTGTAACAAAAATTCGAAATTTAACTTAATTTTTAACAATAATAAAAATAAAGATTCAGTAATAATTCTGTTATTTCAAAATAGTGTGGTTGCTTTTTTTATAGTGCGTTTATGAAAATGTATGTCATTTCATAGTAGAGAGTCATACTTATTAATACTAAGATTAGAATAATCGTATCTTTTTTTTACTTATATTATTGTTTAATTACACCATGATTTTTTTTTCTAACTCAGCTGTAATGTCCTAATTTTTTATATTTCTAGGAAAAAACTATGTCAGTCAGTTGCACGACATTACCTCGAACAAAGAAAAACGATAAAACGACTGGTGGTGCAAAATCAAGGCCAAAATTAGACAAATAATTACAATGAAAAACTAATGGTACAGGAAATTTAAACATTTATTGAGAATTTTGTTTTGAAAATTTAGACTGAATCTTTTTTTTCCTGGAACGAAACAGTAATTTAAGAATAAATTATAAGAATTGTATAATAAGAAACGTAAAAAGTAATTCTGCCTAAGAGATCTACAACTTCCCGGAACAATATTTGACAAAATTAATTAATGGCATCTGTTGGTGTTATCATGAATTAACAAGTATAACTTCATTGAAGAAAAAATTCATTTTAATTTTCAAAAGTTATATTATTACCATTTTTTTTTCTACTAATTTTAGAGTAATAAAATTTGCCTAAAAATACCCCTAAAATTTAATTTTTAATTAATATGAACACGCGTTCATTGTTAGTTTTATTTGAAAATGTTATGTTTTATTCAAAGCAAATGTAATTGCATTTAACAATGTATTTAATTTTCATCAAAAGTATTATATTGTCATTGAATTAAATTCACTGATAAAATTAATTTTCTTATATATATTTATTTTACTAAAAATTGAATTATTCGAAATTGATTCTTTGTAGCGAGTTCGTCAGTTAATTTTCCAAATAATACTACACATTAAAAGTGAAATGTTTAAAACGATAAATCTATAAGCCAGGAGATTACCACAAATTACTTTTCAACGTAAAAATCTGACGGAAAAGCATATGTAAGCGTTGTTGATTTATAATATTTGACTCTCCTTTTAATTGTAGTTTGCTAGTAATCTCATATCGATCATTATCTTTCCTCAGCGCCTTTTCCTTCTCAGTAATCCAACAGAACAGAATTGAAATATTTCATTTTTTTTTTCATGAAACTTAAAACTTTATTAAAAACAAAAAAATATAGATGAATGTTTGTTGATTTGATTGAAATGTGAACAAAAAATTTTGAATTTGTGTTCTTTTATTAATTTGAGGAGGCTCATTTAATTTTTATAGTAATACGCCTATATTCAATATTAATTTCCAAAATAATTTGTAAATATTGAAGATCAATAAGAAATTTTCTCGACTAAAATTTGCAGTTTTTCAAATACGACGTCCCATATAAATAAGATTAGTGTTATTAATTTTGTTTATTTATAAAAGTTTTGTGAATTGTTGTAATTATTTAGTATTTATAATTTTTTTCTATTTTATATCCCTTTTCCCTTTTTTTTCTATTTTATATCCCTTTTCCAGAAGTGTGTAGATTTTTGTTTTGTCAATATTTTGTATATATATAAAACTTGTTTAATTTAGTGTATTGAACAATATTTTTGTTTACTTTTATTTCAAATACTCTGTTAAAGAGCTCTCTAATTAATATAATGTTATATAGTCAAGAAATGCTCAAAATAAGTTTAAAATTTGATGCTCTATAGTAATTTAAAAACTGTTGAATTGAATTCTATAAAATTGTTAATAATATAAGTTTTAGTTAATTTATTATCGTTATATCTTGATTATCGCATGTGTGTAATGTACAGTGTGATGAAAAACCAAAAAAAAAAATAACTTTAAGAAAATTTAAGAAGATATACTAAACTAAGTAATAACCTAAGAATTTTTATTTAGAATAAACTTTATAAAAATTTAAAATTGTATTAATTTAATTATTTATAAAGAAAATTATGTCAAACGGTACTATGTATATCGTACTCATATATAGACTTTATTATCAATTAAACTTTATCTCAAAAATACTTAAAATGATTATGTATAAAAATTAATGCTTGATATTAATTAAGTTGTAAGATTATTAAAAATATATTGAAATTTTTAAAAAAAAATTTAGTACTTATTTTTCAATTTTCAATGTTATAAATGAAAATATTTAAGGGAGACAGTCACCTAGGCCCGCTTCTCTTTATTATTACAATAAATGATGTACCTAGTTCTGATCTTGGGAAAATACTAAATTCAATGCATTTGCTGATGGTACTAAAATATATAGAGTGGAGAACTATAGTTGACACAAATTACGCAATTTTTGTGTTAATCAAACCAATCAAGTTTTGTTGTTTTAACCAAACCAATCACGGTACAACAAAACAATGTTCTAAGGTAGGTATTAAGCAGGGTATTTGAAGACTATTAATGACATATAGGTATTAGGCATAATATTATCACTTCAATCAAATAGTGTTTTTAACCAATATACAGAACTTTATAAATAATAGCCGTCTTCCACTTCCTTTACAATTTCAAAAAGAATGCTAAAAATTAATGTAGGTAATCGTAAAAATGTTTCTAATGAGCTTGTTTTTACTTGATAGGTACTTGACAGTGATAATTTTTCCAAAAAATGTTTTAAATACTAGAACTAGACGTTTGATTTCCCTTCCTCTGGGCAACACAAAGTTATTTTATATACGATGCGAAGGGGGTTGGACATTTGTCCGCGGGACATTTGTCCGCGATTTGTTTTTGTATCGCGGACATAAAAATGACATTTGTCCGCGATTCAAAATGTCTTTTGTCCGCCGCGGACAAATGACATTTTCCAAAATGTCATTTGTCCGCGATAAAAATTAATCGCGGACAAATGACATTTTGCAAAATGACATTTGTCCGCTAAAAATTAAAAATTTCAATCGCGGACAAATGACATTTTGCAAAATGACATTTGTCCGCTAAAAATTCGAAAAATCAATCGCGGACAAATGACATTTTGCAAAATGACATTTGTCCGCTAAAGTTAGAAAATTCAATCGCGGACAAATGTCATTTTGCAAAATGTCATTTGTCCGCTAATTTTGGGACATTTGTCCGCGGCGGACAAATGTCATTTTACAATCGCGGACAAATGACATTTTGCAAAATGACATTTGTCCGCGAAGTTTTCCATACAAATTTCATCGCGGACAAATGTCCCGCGGACAAATGTCACGGCGCCGATGCGAATAGCTCAAAGAAAAATTATATATTTATATGACGTCATTCTAATAAATCCATGATAATTGTCATACCTTTATTATTTGCAAACGTCTTAAATGGATCCTGAAATTTGACAAGAGGAAAAAATAGTTTTTTTCAGAGAACAAGAATTAAGTTAGAAAAATAAAGTACCTATCTCACAAATAAATAATAAGAAACGTAATTTAAAAGATATTTAATTTTTTTTTTAAATTTAGTTTTATTTGAATTAATAAAAAAATGGCTTTAAATGGTTTTTTGGAATTCTTTCAAAAAGGAAAAGTAAGTTTTTCCCTATCCTATATCTATAACTAACTAGTAGAACTATAGGTAGGTAGATAGGTACATATTTTTATTATTTAATAAATCTCATCTGGTGAAAATTTCATAATTTTGATGTCAAAATCTTTAGTCCATCATCCCGAGCCATAATTAGAAAAAAAAAAAAAAAACTCAAAAATTATCCAATGTGAAAATATTATTTTATGCAAAGAAAATTGAATGAAGCGATAAATAAAATTATCTTTATTTACTGTTTATCTACTTGTCAATTAAACCGCAGCATAAAGATGTGGTATCTTTATCAATCGTAGATACACTGTTTTATTCTTCACTCATTTCCTTGCCCAATTCTTGTTAGTAGGTATATCTGGGAATTTTTCTCTAGAATTTAACTAAAGAATCAAAAAATCTAGGTACATACCTATCTACCTACAAAGAAATCGTTATAACTTATTTTCTCTTTTAGACATTTCGGCCAAAGAAAAGATTCTCCAGTGGAACAATAAGATATTCATTGCACAAGCAGGCCCAAGCTAGTTTACAATCTGGAATAAATTTAAAAGAAGTTGTCAGATTACCACCAGGAGAGAATTTAAATGATTGGATGGCAGTACATGGTAGATCTTTCAATTTATTTTCAATTATTTTTTTTTAATCTTTTAACGTTATGAACGAGAATGGGGATCCAGAAATAATACTACTTTAAAATATGAATTAAATGAATAACAGATATGAGTTAATGTCGTTCAATAATATAATTTTCAGAAATAACGCAAATGTTATAACATTTTAAGGCACTAAGATGTATTTGTGAAATATCTACAAGATTTTTAACTGTTACGTTAAGCACAAGAAGGTACCTACCTACCTAAAAAAAGGTAAAGTTTGAATAATACTAGAAAGGCTTATTGAAGAAAACAAATGCAAGATGAATCGATATACTGTGATGTGATATTGAAGATTTTTGTCCCCGTCTTAATTTAAATAAACCTATTAAATTGGTCAGTGAACTCAAATATATTTTTCATTGCAGTTGTTGATTTTTTCAACCGAATAAACCTTATATATGGCACGATTTCGGAATTTTGTAATGAAACAACTTGTCCCAATATGAGTGGTGGTTCAAGATATGAATATTTATGGGCCGATGGCGAAACGTAATATTTCATCTTTTAATTATTTATTATTAATTAACAAAAATTCTATAATTTTTTCTAATGACGAAATCGAGCTAAAATTTGAAGATATCTTTTAAAAATCTTTAATGTTTGTATAACTAATTAGCTAGGTTGTAAAAATTCAAATATTTGTATTAATTTTTTGCATAAAGTTATTTTTTGAAAAAAGTATTGATTACTTTGTAATCATGTAATCAACACTTTGAATACAATTACTTTTCTAAATACAATTCCCTTTTGAGAAAAGTATTGATTACTTTTTAAATACAATTACTTTGTAATCAATACTTTTCTAAATACAATTCCTTTTTAAGATTAGTATTGATTACAATTACTCTATAATCATTACTAATACTCAATATCAAAGTATTTGAATTTTTACAGAATATTTTTTTATCACCAAATCATTAAATTTATTTCTTTCAATGTTTAATACTTCACATGCGAAATAAGAGAGATTGGAATATATAATTACTTTCAAAACTAACTTCATTGCTTTTACTTCTAAGTGGCTTGTACAAACAAAAATAACAAAAAAAATTTAAATTATTTTAAGTTAATTTCTTTATCTTGATATTGATTTAGTCATCTGTAAAAATTATGAAAGCTTTTATGAATTATTTAGCGTTATCTGATCGGAAACCTCATGTACAATTAAAAGCCGCAAGTGTGTTGAATATTCTATAAACTTATTTAAAAAAGATAAAATTGATTGGAAGAAATGAGCACTACGTTTCACTGTTTTTCATTTGACTGTAACTACATTGAACTTAAGATTCAGACGTTATGGTCTTCCATAATCCGAATTCATTCTTAAATATGTATGTATATATAAAATTCATGTTTAAGTTTAAGCTTAATAATTTTCGCTTATATACATTTAAATGGAATACAGCACTTATTACAGTCAAATATGATTATACTCAAATGTAATCTAATACCGTATAATCTAATTAAAATAAAATAAAATATTCTCAAACATATTCACTCCTAAAAGACAATACATTTAATGACGTGAATGTCAGTACAAAAATTAATTAATTAATTTTAGGATTATTGAATTAAATTTTTGTTTTTAGTTTTACTTGTTGTTTTTTATGGATTAATAGCCTGCAATGGTTTAATATTCAATTTTTACCTGAGGCAATAGTATTCAATTTAAAAGAGACATTAAATATACTTTGAATATTTTCAGGTACAAAAAACCTACACCATTATCTGCTCCTCGTTATGTTGAATTATTAATGGATTGGATAGAAACTCAAATAAATAATGAACATATATTTCCAGTTACAACTGACGTCCCTTTTCCAAAAACGTTTAATCAATTATGTCGTAAGATTTTGACACGCCTGTTTCGAGTTTTTGTGCATGTTTACATTCACCATTTCGATAGGTAGTGTTTTTTAATTTTTTTTATAAAGAAGAATTTAAATTTTTTAATTTGTTTCTTTTTAGAATTGTAGGCATTGGAGCAGAAGCTCATGTTAATATGTGTTACAAGCATTTTTATTACTTCGTGACGGAGTTCGATTTAGTATCTAATAAAGAGTTAGAACCACTGGCGATAATGACATCTCGATTAATCATTAATTAGAATTATCATAGATATTTCTTTTTTAAATTATTTGTATTTATATTTTTTGTGTAAAAATATTTTATTTTTGGGCCTGGGTTTAGTATAATGATTACTAATTATTAACCTATTATTAATATACAAAATTATATATTATTTTAAAGTATTTGGCAATTCGCCTAGTATCTTTTTCAAATTAGTTAATAAATAAGTTTATCTTTCTTCCCTCATGAGTAAAAATTCGATAGCTGTGTTGCATTAAACATTGAGTGTACATATTTCAATAAGGGAAGTAAGAAGAACGCACTGGCTCTCCGGAACAATATTGTTGAATATTTGTAATAGGTATTACTAGATTTTAACAAAGAAATTTAATTAAAAAAATATTGTTGTTTCTAAAAAAAAAAAAAAAAAAATTTGTGTTAAAAAAGAAACTAACACTATAATCCGAATACGCACATTGTATTAATTAAAATTAAAATAGGACGAAGATTTTTATGGATCTGAACAGATTTAAGAATTTAAAGGTTTTCAAATCGTTTTGTATAAAAAATAAATATTAATTTGTTCAAAATCAAAAAGAAGAAAAAGTAATATTAGAAAACAAATAAAAAATAAAAATGTTAAGCCGCGAAAAGTGCGAAAGGTGCCAAACTGCAACGATATTTTTCATAAAATATCATTTGGAATTTTTGTACGACCTCTTTAAAGGAGTACATTTTATTTGTAAATTTAAAATATATATATTTTTTTTAATTAACGTATTAAATTCACCATAAAAAAGTGAAAATCTAAAAATCCTTCGTCCTATATACTCTACAAACCATTTCAATTCAAAACTCAAAATTGTGTTATATTTTAATTTAAAACATAAGTCTTAAATAATGGCCAGTATTATTCTGTAATTTGAATAAAATTCACAATGAACTTGAGAGAAATACTTTAAAAGTAGATTTTTTAGAAGGATTGTGAAATTAAAAACTAAAAACTATTGTATTTTCCAAAGCTCAGAAAAATAAAGACTTATATAACATTTAAAAAGCACAAATGTTTATAAAATTACACTAAAAAATGAATATACCTACAACATAAATAATGAATATTTCGAGATAAGAACAAACAGGAATTGTACATAAGACTATACCTATATGTAGTGAACTTTTTATAAAAATATTCTGTTCTTGAACAATGAAATATTTTTAACTTGAAAATTTATAAAATGATTCCGAATTATATCTTTCTATGTACCAAGGTGCACTGCACATCCCATGACGACCGATAAAAATGCGAAAATTATTCAACATTTGAAAACTTATTAATAATGCAAATAAAATAAATTTCGTGAGACTAATTTTTCAATTAACATAATAAACATTTTATTATTATTGCGAAGTTAACTGAAATTAAATATTGTTCTTATTAATTAAAAAATAAGTAATGGCTTTTGTTTAACAAGTAATGTAAATATCTATTACATATTATACGTTCAATAAAATGTATATTTAAACATAATAAACTATTAAATATTATTTTGTAGTTATTGTAATTAACAGGTTTCAAAATTATAATTAGCTAAAAATTACAGAATTAAGGAGCCTACCTCCCTTGAGTTAAAAAAAAGGTTTTAAAAATAGTTTTGAAGAGAAGTACTAATATAATGTTAAAATTAAAAAAAAAAATAAATAAAATACTCTATATTGTGGATCTCTTAAAATGTAGTTTATATATTATTTTGGATTGATGTTATTGTTGGGTCCGCACAAATTTACAGGTAGGTACAAATTTTTCAGATAACAGAAAGGTTTTAAAATTTCAAAAAATTATTTCATAAAAAAATTAAATTTTGTACTGTTTATTTTTTCTTTGTCAAAAATAGAAACAATCAATATTAAAAATACTATCATATTTGCTTCCCAATCAATAAAAACACATTTGTATAAAACTAAGCTTTTTATTTTTTAAAAAAATTTTAAGTTACATTTCGTACATTTCTAAATGATTTTTTCAAAATCATATTTCACAGATTCAAGTCTAAATTTTCAGAAAATTTTTATTGCCCAATGTAAATTTTTTTTTCAATTTCGTAATATAAAAATTATAAATAAAGTTTGCCGATTCAAACCAAAATATCACAATTGTTTTTTGAATTCAGTACTTTTTGAAATTTTGTTTTAGCGATTAATATAAAATTTTATAAATTTTCTTAAATATCTAAAATTCTAAATCTTAAATTCTAATTACAGCTAACAATTATTATTATTAAAGTATCTATTAAGTTAGGTTTTATGGCGGCGCGACAGCTGTATTTTGTCTGTGATATAAAATTCTTGAAGTTACTTTTAAACAGATTAAATATTGTAAATTTTTCCATTTACGTACTTACAATATTCAATACGCAAGTCAAATAATAAGAAATTTAATTTTAATATTTTTACAACAAAGCCCAGAACTAGGTTGAGAATTTCTATGAAAATTCACTAAAAGATAGGTATGTACCACTAATTCTTTTTCGCTGAATTGATCATCGTTTATTTGGTTATATGTCAATTAATTTTATCGCACATCATTTTGGACGAACATAATTTGATCATGTTTTACAAAAAAATACTGATTAGCATCATTTTGATCGAGATACATTTTTAATATTTCGTGAACAGGAATATGTTAAAATGGTTTAGATTGCGTAGCCGTAGTACTATTTGAAGCCAGACCTTTGTCTTATGTACTGTTTGTAACAAACTTACATATTGGGATTCGTAGTTCGAGGATTATATTTATGAAATTTTAAATTCCTGTCATTTAAATTTCAATTCCTTAAAATATTTACATGATTGATTTAACTATTTCTTTATTTTGTAATGTAAAAAAATTTCTGTCAATAAAATCTTAAAAATTTTTCATTTCAAAAGAATCACTTTTATCTTATTTTAATCATTAAAAATTGGTTGAAGTCTGCGAATTAATTTTTCGATAAAATTGAAACTGAAAAATGTATGATCAAACTATTGTACGTACAAATTGACGAAATTTGGTTGAAGACAACTAAAATACTTTAATTTTTTTTAAACTAGAAGTAAGATATATGCTTATTATATGTTATTTATTTTAAAAATAAATGTTTTAGAAAAAACATAGTTATGAAAAAATTCAAAACGTCCTAATTTATTTAACTGAAACCTGCTTTCTAAAACAATTACTGCCTACATTTAAATGAGAGGATTTTGCGCATTATATGCGATAAGTTTTTAATTATTCTTAATTTTTTTAATTAATTGAAAGATTGCTAAAACATATGTTTTTAAGCAGAGTATTGAACTCTTGCTAACCCGTTTAAGTTGAATTTATATTTAAGGTTTTACCATCAGCCTTAACTCTCAATTATATCTGCACATTCATCAAATTTATCTAAATCATTGGTAATAGCTTTTCGTATTGCGCATTGAATCTCCCATTTAGCGTTTTCTCTAATTCTCATATCACGAATTCGTGTTAACTCAGTGCTAACAAATTTCCCAAAGACTTCTTCATCTGTTAAATGTCTTTTTAGTTGACAGTCATTTTCAACTGATTGTAATGCGTGGGTTGGTAGTATATACATTAGTTCATCTTCCTTGATTCTCTTAGATCCTGCTGCCGACAAACTTGTATCATCACCACTTAATGTATCTTTTGATATTAATATATTGTCAGCAGAACCTAAGGTAGACTCCGAGATGTCGAAACTTAGTGAAGACACATTGGCTAGTGCGGTTGACTCTGTTGTACTTGTGGCTTGTATAAATTTTTTTTCGTCTGGAAAAAAACTCGTGTAATCATCGATTTCGATGTTTGACCATACTTCAAACATTGGATCTATCTCGTATCTTCCCTCAAAAAAAGCATCAATTTGATTATAATGAATCCAATTATCTTTTGCCACGATTTTGTTTTCTAGTTGCAGTTTTTTAAGTTCCTAAAAAAAAATATTTATAGCGACTTCGAGATCGAATCATCAGTTTTACTGTTATTAATAAAAAATTTCAAAAGCAACAAAAAAAAAATAAATAAAAACCTTGTATCTGTACAACAGATTTTGCCACTTTGATTGAGCTTGCTTTGCACTTATTGTTTGTATATTTAATTTTTCAACTATTTTCCTAAAAAACAAATACATAAGGTAAATTAAACAGTTTTTAAACAAATAATATTTTAACATCTTGCTGAAAAGATAGGATATTCCAAATTATAATTGAAATGGTTCAAATGACATACGTTCAATTTCGAGATTAAGCTTTCAAATACAGATATACTAAATTTTGAAAATTTATTCTCTGAATCATTCAAGAAAATTACTATTTATTCAGTAAAACACCTTTACTTCAAGAATATTTGATATTAAGGAAACTCAACAAATTTGTAGCTTCAAAACTTAAATTAAAATGGTTTCGTCCAACTAAAGTTTAATTAAATAAGAATTATCATTCTTAGTTTTTTTTTTTTTTTTCAAGCACATTGAACAACAAAATTGCTAGGTAGTAAGCTTGAGAAATAATAAAATTAAAATTTTTCAATGTCCATAAGTAAAGGTCACTTGACTAGGAATTGACTTATTTCTCAGCATAAATTTTGGAAATTTTCTTTAACTATTTACTGATATTGAACTAAATTGTTGCGTTGGCCTTGAGGAAATTTATGACGAGCTGTAATCCTTTCATGTAGAAATCTAGATGTCAATTTATCAGGCCCTAAAAATGGAAAATAAGAATTAGACACAAAATGTATAGGTATTTTTTATGAAATAATACGTTGGTATTTTGGATCTCATAGATTTGTTTGCAGACTTTGACAATATTTGGGAAGGTAAGGAAATACCAATCTAGTTTAGATTATTATTATCACTCCTCCATTATTTCCTGTAATTCCTTTATTTTCGCAATTCTCATTTAATTTCTGTTTTTTTTTTTTTTTCAAATTTTATTCAAATTCCTTCATTTTTCAAACAAAAAATTCCTAACGCATTCTTTATTCCTTTATAATTTTGAATCCTTTTGCAGTGATAAGGCTGGTTTAAGGTTTGCTTCCTAATGTGGAGCCATAGAGTTTCAATGCAATAGTGCCACTGGTGCTTCAAAAGATGAAGATGGCATTCGATGGCATTATGGAATTATAGCACCATTGATTGTTAGTATTCAATTAAATTTAACTTTAAGTTTTAACATTAGGGATCATTTGTCGAGCTACCTTGACAAGTCAAAAGACATAAATATATTGAATTTAATCCCTAACTTATTTAATGAAATCAAAATGCAAACAAAATTAACAATTTAAGAGATCAATGACCAACAATTAATTGCATACAAAGCGAATTGCAAAAAT